>OX359246.1:11518791-12223029 GCA_947179485.1 Allacma fusca | reverse complement strand
CTTCTGTCTAAAAGCATGACGAAGATCAAATGTGCAGAGTTCGGGAGTACTAAAATGACCGCGATTGCAAGGTTGATCGCTGAAGCTCAACTAGTTAAATAAATTGGAGCACATTATTAGAATAATTTTTTGAATTAAATTCGCATCATCATAAAAAGTACCCGGGTAGGTAAAACAAAGTACCTGGGTAAAGGTAAAAATTCGGGTACTTTTTGGGTACAGGTAATTTCAGGAACAGGTAAAAGTTAAAATAAAAGGTTTGGGTACAGGTACCTTCATTCAAGTATTAGGTACTTCAATGAAGGTACAGGTAAAGGTACAAAATTCTGAAGTACCCATATTTGGGTACAGGTACCACGTTTTAGTACCCATGAGGTGCACTAAAACTGACATGAGTGAAGATATCTTCTGACAGAGTATAAATGCAAGAGTTTGCCTTCAGTCAAATAGTATTTAAAGGACAAAATATTGCATTAAGTAACAATAGAGAAAGAGGACCAGAGACTACACCCACAAATCCCAAAGCAGTTTTCCAGTAAAATTTATTGTTGAAACTGACAAAGCTTAAAATGAAGTTCATCTGTGTATTGTTTTTGGTGAGATTTTTAAATAATTAATTTAATTAATTTAATAATTTTTACTGTAGTTCTAACTTATTTCAATTAGATACTTTCAGATTTTTAGGGTATTTTCAGGGCAGTAGATAGTTTTATATCCATTAAATAAAATTTGCTTCAAAGATTAGCAGATGCGTTGATAGACAACAATTTAATTTACTTTAACAATATATTTAACGATTTCAGTTGGTGGGTATTTGTAATTGAAGAGGCGTACCAGTGCCCTCCAGTGGGCTACTCAGAAGAACCATTAGATCGAACTATTTACTACTACTGCCAACTGACCAGGCCACCAAGCACGTACATGAAGTACGTGTTCAAATGTAAGACAGGCCTTTGGGATCAGGCTCTGAAACGATGCAACCCCCTGCTAACTACTACACCATCTGGACCACAAATTAGAATTTATAAATCACATGGTCTGTACATGGACTGCAAAGGGAGTCTTTATTTTCGGGTATCTTGTTTATTGTATGGTAATATAATATACTGCAGCATTTATTCATGAGGCATATGACGGGATTAATATCTGCCAGAAATTCTAGGTTCAATGTGTGCAATGAATCGTTAGAAACTGCTAATGTTGCAAATGAGATTTTACTTTCAATCATCATTGGAATACATTCTGTTTGTTAAAATATAAATAAATTTGTTAATATATTTTGTGTAGTCCACACGGATTAGATATAGACCGTATGCATTTAAAGCGAATACAAAATTACAAATTACAGTTTATGCAATATTTTACTTAATTCGACTGCCAGTGCATTGCCTACAAGGTTGATACAAACTTCAAAATGACTAAGGAAACAAGTGTGGCTCAAGTATGTTTCCTCCAGGGGGTATTACTCCTATATTTTGTTAATCAGAACTGAAATGTATCAGTTTCGTATTATGTGTATACATACATATATGACTTCACGGATTCATTGAGTGTAATAGGGATGGAAAATAAATAAATAATAATAATAGTTCAGAAGCACTTAAGGTAACTTTTGCATTTATTTAAATGTGAAACATTTGGCAGTCATTCTACTGGTTTTACTAGTTTCGAGATTTGATGGTGTCGACAAAAGCAGTTAATTCTTCTACCATCGGATGGGTGCCAGGCAAAGATCCGTGCCTATCATACTTGTAGGCCTACATGTAGACCTATTTATACGGTGCGAGCTGCGAGCTGTTTACACAAAAAATTACAGGCAAAATAGAGTGCACTGGTTTTCGCAGAACAAATGCCTATAAAATAGGAATTGCACATCTGCTTACACGCGGTCATATAGGCATATATGTAGGCAGCACGAGAACACGCTTGTATGAAGGCTAAAATATCGGATGCATATATCTACATAACTATTGTCACATTATGGAAGTTTTATCTCAATGCAAACCTAAACGATATTTAAATATTGGAATATCAGGCTACTGCAGGAACATCTGAGATTTCCTATTCAAAATAATGTACATAACTAAGTACATATATGTACATACATATAATGTAAGTGATTGCTCGATGGCGTATATACTTACTGTAACGTGCAATACGACCAATCAATACGACTTTTCACATAATGCATAAGTAACATTTGTTTTGAAGAAGTACTCACAACCAGTTTGTTTAAAAATGTGAGACATGATAGTAATCACGAGTGTCTGCTGAATACTATAATTGTTGCATATGAGGGATAGCCTAATTTTGTTTCTAACACCACTACAACAACCAATTCCACTGAACCATGAAGAATGAACTAATCACGGCCATACTGAAACTTAACGAACCAGAACTACTGAAATTCGTTATTATATAGTTAATTACTTGGGCTATAGTTGGGGGATCTCATTGTACCATTCGGCGGTATGTGTTCTGTTGTGTTTATTTAATAACAACACTTACCAGAGACAAAGATTAGCTCACATTGATTCTATATATGGGTTGGATATAAAACAGGGTTGGAAAATGTTAGAAACATTAACTAAAGTAAACTATGGATAAAAACCAACCTTTGTTGAAGTTTCCTGTCCCTGTGACCTGAAATAATGACTCTGATCAATAAAATAAATGTTTAGACAATCTTCAGAAGAATTTTCTACCAGCTTTAGAGGAATGAATATTTTATGATTTACTCCCTTATGGCGGACCGAGGGAGGGCATACGATTATGATCACCCTCCACAATGTTAGTTTATAATCATTCCAGTTTCGCAAAACGTAAATTTTTGAGTAGTTGAACAATATCCTCACACAAGACAATGAGGAGGCTATTGTCCCCGTTCAGATCGGGTATAGGTCATGTCAATAATTATAATTATAAAAAAATAATTATTTTAATTCATTATTTATGGTCAGTGGTTCAAAAATCCTTAAAAATATTGTAATATTAATTTGCTTTAAAAAAATCAAGAATTCAACGCTGGTATAGACATTATGGTTGTAAGATAATATGTAATAATTATTTTATAATAAAAATACAATTGTTATAAAATATTTCAAATCTTGGATCTTGTGTAACAAAAAAATGTTAATTGACTTTGAAAATTGCTATTCACCATCACGAGTAAAGCAGTGTCATTCTAGGAGTTAAAATATGACAATGCAAAATTTTACTTCTGCACATAAGCTGCAGTTAAATGATGAGAGTGCACTGTAATGAGAACAAATATTAATCATTCTTCTGGAAATAAAAATGTTTTGACTGAAAACGTATATGTCATAAAATGAAATCATTGATTTAAAGCATTCTGTTTATAATTATATTGTAAATATGCATATTAAGCACCTAAATCCGGTATCAAGTGATAGTTAACCATAAATTTCCAAGGCCTGAACAGAGTAAAGATATCTTCTGACAGAGTGTAAACGAAAGGGTTTGCCTTGAGTCAAATAGTATTTAAAGGTCAAAATGTTGCATTAAGTGACATTATATTTTCGGTCACAGAGAAACAGGACCAGAGACACACTCACAAATCCCATTACAGTTTTCCAGTAATTAATATTTCTTCCTGAAAGTGACAACGCTGAAAATGAAGTTCGTCATTCTATTGTGTTTGGTGAGATTTTTAATAATTTTTGCTGTAGCTTATTATCTTAATTGAATTAATTCCTATTAATTAACATATTTCAATTTGATACTTTTACAATTTTAAGATTTATATTCAGGGTATTTAATAATTTATATCCATTAAATAAAATTTGTTTAAAAAATTGCAGATGCGTTGGTGGATAATAATTTAATTCACTTTATTCATGTATTTTACTCTTTCAGGTTGTGGTATTTGTAATTGATGAGGCGTACCAGTGCCCTCCAGTGGGCTACTCAGAACACGAAAGTGATGAAAGTATGTACTACTACTGCCAAATGACCAGGCCACCGAACACCTATATGAAGTACATGTTCAAATGCAAGACAGGCCTTTGGGACCAGCTTCTCAAACGATGCAACCCCACATTAACTTCGACTGCTTAGGAAAATGCATAAATCGCATTAAAAACTCTTGTCCCATGTATGGGATCTATATACTTATATGGGATAATTTATATGTGACACTCTGATTATTTTATGGCGATAGTATACATTGGATCTTTGCATATGACGGGATGTAAATCTGCCACAAATTCGAATTTAAATTTTTGCACTGAATCGTTAAAATTATTTAGATGTAATTAGTAGATGAAATTCAAGTACCAGTCATCAATAGAATAATTTATGTTTATTGAAATGTAAATAAATGTATCAACATCTTCTGTAGCAACCATGGATTTGATGCATACATTTAAAGTTGAAATACAAAGTAATAAATTACAGCTTAAGCAATAATCATTGAATTAATTTGAGCTGTAAAGGTAAAGACTAATTGTAAGTTGAAGAAGGAAGTGATTATTTAATAAATGACAGCAATGATTCTGAAGTAGACGAATTTTGTGAAGCTATTAGTGACCGAATTAAAAATTGGAGTCTTTCTTACAATATTAATCATTTAGCGTTAATGTCCCAACGTGTTCTTGTTCTCATGCACTTGGTACATGTATTAGGATTTTGTAGAAAATTCTCTTCTATTTGGATCGGAGGAAAAGTTACCAAAGAGCCTGCCTCAATTGCTGCAAATAAGTTGAACGATGTAATTATAAAACAAGGTTTATATAAATACGTCAATCTGAAGTCATTGCTCGTCTGCGTCCACATTATGAACGACAATTCGTTCATTCCTGGAATCTGTTGCTAATAATTAATCTCAAGTTTTAATTATTAAAACTTGAGAGATTTTATCGATTTAACACTTACTTACTGGACCTTCATGCGGGAAATATTTACGAATTTTTGAAGTCTTTATAGCAAACGAATTTGCGAAAATGTAGTCTCAGTATTTGCTACCAGGTGAGAAATGCTCAAAAAGTTTGATAATATTGTTAATATGTACAATCTGGTTCAGGGATGTTTTCAACCCGATTGCTTCAGATTGAGTCTATGGCATTAAAGAGAAACATTAACAAAAGTAAAATAGGAAAAACTATAAAAACTAACCTTTATTGACGTTTCCTGCTACTTTAGACGCAAATATTGAGCCAGGTCAAAAAAGTACATTTCAATTAAAATTCAGCAAAATGGTCTTCTTTCTTTCGGCATCTCACCTCCTCATATCTAAAAGAACATTTTGAGACAGCCATTGCGGATATTAAAAATTTCCCTTATCAATACATACTTGTAGTAAAAGAAATGAATCTATATACATGATACAGAGTCTGATTGTTAGAGATGAGAGTTAATTCCAATAATTTTGACGTGTTAATTTACTACTCTGCATTGCTTTTATGATATACACCCTTACAATGAATATGGATATATGTCTATCTACATCTGCCATCAAGTGTCTACCTTGACAATATCCATTGACACAGGTACACAGAGTCATTAGCAATTGATTTAGTATTGCGTAATTATTAAATGTAATCCTTGCCTTATGCTCGACATTGTTAAACCATGCAACCTTCTCTTCCTTCCGTACCTTGTGCAGCAGGATTAGGCAATTTACATAGGTTTTAACATTGAATGTGTAGTTGCAATGTAATTAAAGGTGTAATGATTTTGTTGTTTGCAGAAACTTTTGAAGAACATTGGCATATGCCCTTGAAATGGCGTTGCAATTTAGTATTTATATATAGGCATTGTTTTTATACAATCTGATATCACTTCATCAATTTACCTATTGAAAAAGAAACCTTTTACTAGTAAAGCTCCGCAATGAACAAACACTTGGTTTTTTTGGGAGTAATTGTTTTTTGGTTAAAATATTTTCTTGTGCTTATACACATTGACTGCTTTATTATTTTTAATATTTATTTACAGTAGGAATTAATCCATGTAATATCCCATTACACATAAAAATAGTAATTACTCTGCGACGCTTCCAGTATTTTTTGTGGTAGACAAAGTTATATAACGTAAATGATTTGATACTGCAAAAAATTGAGGATAAGGTTACTATTTTGAAAGAGATATTTGAACATGATTTTAAATTTTTGTTCCAAGGTGGCAACTCTACTAGTTCCACTAGTCTTGGGTCTGAGTTGTAAGAGGGCTGGGTTTTTTCCACATGAAACTAATAGCACCAAGTACTACATGTGCCAACAACTGTCTCCAAATGTATTTGCGAAATACGAATACACCTGTTCCGATGGTCAAATTTTTACAGACCCCCCGGGCAATTGCCATGCTGAGACAAATACCACTGACTGAATCGACTAGACCCCGGCTCTTCCTCAAGTCCTTCTTCGACCGAGTCATCCTCTAACTCCAGTTCTGGCGCTACAAATCCTTCGACAATCGTCGTCTAGCTGTCCATCTTCGATGGGGTCATCGTATTACTTTACACCCTATATGCTAATACAAGTGTAACTATGCTGATCAGGTCTTAATTAAACAGCAACCAGTAAACATACGTACTGGACTGGCACAGGTGTACACACAATAATATTTGTAACTCTGAGACGAAGAGAATAGGTCTATGCTGTATAAAATATTTTACAAAATTTCAAAGTTTGCTCTTCCAACTTAGTCTTTGTTCCATAGAATGTAAAAATAAAATTAAGACAGGCTTCAACGCTTATATAACATTGAACTACAGTGCTTTTTACAAATTTCAGATAGCAATTGGGTGTACAGGAAATATTTTAAAATTTTATATATATAAGGAAATAAAAAGCGGAATAATATTCCTTTAAATTGTATGCGTTCAAACAAATTGGTCTAAATCAAAAGTCTTTCCTCAATGCATTTACTATTGAACCATTTTTAATGTGTTTTGGTTCTGGAATAACCATATATGTAAGTAGACAACTCTCACACTAATTAAAGCGTGATCCACTTGAGACAATTTGACTTTTGATTGGTTGTCAAATCTAATAGTAAATGATGATTATAATTTCAGCTCAGTTAAAATTAAGTGTCTGCGAATATGTGCTCATGTAAAATTTACTGAAGAGGTGCAGCTGGAAATATTACCAGCATATTGCACACATGGAATGCAGAATCTGATAACGGGAACGAATTCCATATATCATTTAAATAACACTCGGATTAAGGAAGATTTAAGTAATAAACATGGCTTTGACATAATTATAAATCCAATGGAAATTTTATTTCGGTTAAATATGTGTCTGTAGGTCATACTCTAAATAGCGTAGACAACATGATTTTAGGTACAGAGACCGCAAGCTCTGAGCAGTGTTTGGCACGGGTATGGGTATTACCCGGTACTTTAATCAGCTCAAACTATTTGGATACGGATTACGGTATAGGTACGAGCATTTCAAAACGGGTATATTATTAAGTATATGAGTTGTTGGTATCGCTATTGAGAGGATTAATTGAGGGGAAAGGGCTGAATAAATTACGAAGTGAAAAGTTGTGTCGACAAGTCCCAAGTACAACGGGAAATCATATATTTCTATACGCTAAATTTCGTATGTATATGGATATGTATCGGGTGATATAGTACATTTGCCCATCAGCCTATACACGTGGAAACGGTCCAAAATATATGAGTTCATCATATTTTAGCAGTTTCTTCCAGATTTTTCTAAATTAGATCCATCCTCGTAGCTAAGAACCTCCGGATGATGCGATTAAGAAAGCAAAGCAAAGACTTCGCTTTACTATTTTGCGTACGTCTTTGCTGCTTTTGCTTGGGAGGATTGTTTTGAAATAAGCAAAATTTGGCAAGGTTATAAACTAATAATAATAATAATAATAATAAATAGTTAACTAGTATTAACCAAGGGACTTGTTGTGTAGCTCGCTCTGAGGCCGTGAAATGTACCACTACCACACAGGACATAATATTTTTGAAATGCCAATAAAATATGAAATCTTATATAATATTCTGTTATTCAAGATTCCTTGACAAATTTTTAGAGGAAAGTGTAGGAAATCGAGAAATGCAACATTTTTTACCTTTGTTTCTACGTGCTGATGAGGGTGATGTATGTACTACAACTTGAAAATATTTGTACAGCCCTTTAAATTTTTTGGCCTTCATTCAAATATAATATGTATCGTCGGTTGAGCGGGAGGAAAGATTAGATAAATTTTCCATTTAACGAAAAAAGACTTATGGTTACGGGCATATATAGATACCAGATATAGCTCTACTAGCACTTCGGGTATGGGTACGGACTTAGCGTACCCCAGACAAGGACTGCCTATGAGTGAATCATAAAGTGATTCATAAAGACAACATTAGCCTTAATTGAATCATCATGACATTTGCAATAGACACAGTGCTTTAAAATATTTTCATGGATGCATTCATGACATGATCCGAAAATCGGTTCTTTCCTCATCTTTCTCATTTTTACTCCTAGAGCTGAATTTCCCTAACATTCTAAATACATAGTAAGGACAACCTTTTTAAGCGAAACGGGGGGGGGGGCAATTCTTGCTCCGTGGAAATACTACTACTGTCGAGACAAGCCAGGCTGACACTTTACCAATTAAGGACAGGTGGGTTACGCACGCCTCTCTTGCCTGCAATTGGCCGATAATTTTTCATGTGTTTCAGCGCGAAATAAAAGCATGTATGCATATGCAATGTAAATATCTTGCAACATGATTAAGAAATTGAAACTCGATGGTTGACTCACTCATTACAAATACAGAGTCAACCTATGGTTGACAAGTAAACGATGGTTGACAGTCACTCTATGGTAACAAGCATAAGCCTATAGGAGGCAAGAGAGGTGTGCTTAACACACCTGTCCTTAATTGGTAAAGTGTCAGCCTGGCTTGTCTGGACAGTACTTACCGCTCCACACTTACTATGGAATGGAACAAGAAAATTATTCTACTCAGTTTATTAGGGCACCATTGGTCTCACAGTAAAATACACTTACGTGTCACATCCGTACGTCCATGTATCCTTCATTACGCTACTTAAAAAATTACTGGACTCGATGAGCCATTCCCTTAAGTGGGCTAAAGGGGTAGCAAATGACATGTCTTATTTTTAACATATCTTCCATATAGTTCCCTGAAAATTAGTGCGAATGGGATTATACTTATAAGAAATAGGAATGTACTTTCTTTGCAATCAGGACGCCATAGATATTATATTTTAGGCCCTAATGAATACCTTTTCGAAGCTTATGTCCATTAATAATCATCGGGATCTTTTTTAAACCTTATCAAACACTTAACAAATATGTATCAAAATGTGAATACAAGGACTGATCCTACCTATATGCAGTAAATTCAAAAATTGTAAAGCAAATTGTACAAGACATGGAGGAATCGACTGCTCATAATAAACGCAACAGTTTTGTAAATCAATTTTCCCAGCCCAAAGCAAAAACAGCTCAAGGTATTGTTTAAAAGCATAGCTGGGTCGAAAAACGAGGATCCGAGCGTGCAAAATTAGCTGCTTAGAGCGTAACTGGGAATTGTAGATTAGATTAGTGCGTGGAAAGTGTGAAATGTTTTTTGTTTATGTGCAATGTGTAATTACTTGAGTATAAACCAATAAATATACACAATGTGACCTTATACTTAAAATTGTGGATTAAATATTTCAATCTGTTATAGGTACTGATTCATTCGGTTTCGTTATAGTAGCGGTACCGCGACAAAAAAAATATTTGTTTCCTGTTTCGGGATAATAATTTCCCGAACTAAATTTTCGGGTATCGGAATGGCACCGGCTCCTGATTGTCTAGATTTCATACGGTTCGGAACGGTACGGAGGTCGGGACGGTTTTTTTGCCACGATAAGAAACACTAGATAGTGATATTGGGAACGAAATACATACCAAGCTCAAATCAAGCTGTAAATTATAAAATACATAGTAATAAAATTCATGTTGACATGAGCATAAATCAAGCGGAAGCTTAATATTATGGCTTAATTAACTATACAGTCCATTTAACTTACATCATACAGACGGATTTTGGGACTTAAACGAGCACTGATGCATATGTATCTATTTGAAGACTAACCCTCTCAAAATACGGGAGCTTTACCAAATATACAGTTAATTATATCCCAAAATTGTTGACCCCCCAGACAAGCTGATTGCTCATAGTAAACGTTTGTGCTTATGCTAGCAAAAACGCATTTTACTATTCCAAATATAAAAGAGCTCAAGCACACAAGTGTATAGAAAAATCAAAGCAAATAAGATAAAACAGTCGACGATAGCTGAACGAATAATTTAACCCTATAATTCCGAAGGTTTTTACTATGCTACTATTCCTAAGCTGTGGACAGCCTGGCAACATGTTAAACGAAGGGGCCGATAACATATTAAGCAGCTCTACTGCGAGCACAATTTCAGCAGCTTAGACGCTGCAAACAGAGGAATAGATTTAGCTTAAATTTATTAGAGCTAAGAATGTGATCAAAAAACCTCCGCATTGGACAGAATGGGGAGGAATAAATTTTGGAATGTAGCTATTAGACCACCTGAACAATGTCATCGACAATGGACATCTGTGCAATAACGCAAAAATTATTTGTGACTTGAAATCAACATCAGTATGTTGACTTCAAGTCACAAATTGCCTTACAAATAATATAATATAATATTTGACAAATAATTGATAAATAATTTTTGTCACTAATAATTTGTTACCCAAAATATTTTGGGTAAACGTCAGACATAATTATGACACCCCTATACCAGGGGTCGGACTTGAAAGATTCTTCCCAGGGAAAAAATATTTCCGGCAGGGAAAATCTCAAAGGGAGGGGATTTATTTTTACGAACAGGGATTTTCAAAATCGTTGACCTTTTTTGGCAGTGAGTTTCAGGGGAATTTATTATCCAAACAGGGATTTTTAGATTAATTGGTCTAATTTGGCAGGGATTTCACGTCTTGTAGGGGATTTTTCTTTGCCAACAGGGATTTTCAAATCGTTGACCTTGTTTTCAGCAGGGATTTTTCAAATCGTTGACCTTGTTTTCAGCAGGGATTTTTCAAATCGTTGACCTTGTTTTCAGCAGGGATTTTTCAAATCGTTGACCTTGTTTTCAGCAGGGATTTTTCAAATCGTTGACCTTGTTTTCAGCAGGGATTTTTCAAATCGTTGAGGACCTTCCAGCAGGGAGATAATATTCAGCAGGGAAATTCGAAAATCATCTTTCAGGGAGATTTACAAAACTCCAACCCCTGCCCTATACCAGGGAATCGCATTACCTCCTGTTTCTCGGAAAACTCTGGTCGAATCCTCGTTAAATTTTACTTGTCTATCTAGAATGGTATATCATGAGTTGCAGCTAGGGTATGCCGATTGAAATTGCCCTGCAGTATTTGCCCGCCCAGCTGAAAATGCCTATAATGCCTGCCCACATGCTCAAAATCGGGTAAGTGGGCAGCTTTTGAAAATGCCCTGATTTTGGGCATTTTGGGCAGGGCAAGTTGGGCATTTTGGGCATTTTCACGGCACCAAAATTGGATTACTAGCATATATTCAGAATATAAATCCAAATGCATCAAAGTGCAGCCAAGGAAGCGTTACAAATGTCAATATCTGGATATTCGCTTGTTCGTAATATATTATAATGGCAAAAACAGCCAAATCAATTTAATTTCATTGACGTAAGGTGATATCATTTACCACTCCTATGAAAATAAATTTCTATGTAAACAATAATATGAAATAAATTTACGCATGCGTCACTGACTGGCGGGCAGAAATACTATTAAGTACTACTAAAGTAAAAATCTGATGGTAAGGGATCAGTCAAAATTTTAATAGGTGATGAAGCTGAATTTTATACTCAGTTTATTCTACATGACTATTGTCTGCAGTTTGCAACGATCAGCCAAAAATGGCTCGAGTAAAAACAAATAAATATCCTCCGTACAGGTCCCCCAAATATTGTTGTTTGTAGTTTTATGGTTTATAAAACAATTCCCGTATGGGTTCAAATTTTAGCGAAAAGACATTTCTGATCGCAGTAGACATACATGTATAGGGGTATGTGAATATTCCATGATGATGGGAGTTCATTTTACATCGTCTGCAGTTTGGAAAAATAGTTCCTAGAATAATTTAATTTATAGCCGTATCGTGTACAGGTGTTTCAAAAATTGCAATGTTCAATATGACCTATGGTATCAAAACGTATTTCGTCACCGGTTGAATTAACTTCGTCAACATGACATAAATCTAATACAATTTTTAAGGTAATTTCGAACGCTTTTTCTCCAAAATTACAAAGAAATTTTCAAATCCATTGTCAAATTATATAGATTGTGCTATTATATTACCCGATTCTGCCCGAAATGCCCAATTTGTCCTCGATGAAAATGCCCAAAATGCCCTTGCCCAACATGAGCTAATATGCCGCCCTCGCCCTGAAATGAAAATGCCCAAATTGCCCCGGCATTTTGGGCGGACAATTTGTCCAAAATGCCGGGCATTTTCAAATCGACATAACCTAGTTCCAGCTATCGTCGATTTTTTATATCCGAAAAATTGAGGTTTTCGGATTATACCTGGGTAATGACCGGCGTTGCTTGCACGTACGGTAATCAAGGTTGGCAAATAACAAGAAATGGTCTAGCCATTATTAGGTCAAATCAGGTTCTAACCGGCCTGTACCTCTTGCCTTCATAAATACATTCTTCAGGCGTCGAAAATACAAACTACAAAATACTAAATACATCCTTTAGGCGCCGAAAATACAAACTATAAAATACTAAATACATCCTTTAGGCGCCGAAAATACAAACTATAAAACACTAAATAAATTCTTTATACGTCGAAAATACTGACTATAAAATACTAAATACATACTTGAAACACAGAAAATACAAACTACAAAATACTAGACAAATATTTGAAACGCAGAAAATACAAACTACAAAGTGATAAATACATACTTGAAAAGTAGAAAATACAGACCCCAAAATGCTAAATACATACTTCAAACGTAGAAAATAAAAACTACTAAATACATTGCTTCCTTTACGTAATACAAAATATACTTAGCGACCAAAATACGAAATATATTTAGCGACAAAAATACAAAAATGTATTTTAAATGCGTATTTGAACAAACATGTATTTAAAATAACATAACAGCTCTGGTAGGTTGGTATAAAATGGTCATAATTAGTGCTATCCAAATAAACCCACTGACCAATAAAAATCGGCTGTTACCATTTCTTGCCACTGGCTTGCCACGCCAATGCTGCAGTTTTTCAACTACACAAATACGCAAACTAAACTTGAGTCTAAACTTGAGTCTAAACTTGAGTCTAAACGTGAGTGTAAACGTGAGTCTAAACTTGAGTCTAAACTTTAATCTAAACTTGAGTCTAAACTTGGATCTAAACTTCAGTCTAAACTTGAGTCTAAACATGAGTCTAAACTTGGATCTAAACTTGAGTCTAAACTTGGATCTAAACATGAGTCTAAACTTGAGTCTAAACATGAGTCTAAACTTGAGTCTAAACTTGAGTCTAAACTTGAGTCTAAACATGAGTCTAAACTTGGATCTAAACGTGAATCTAAACTTAGATCTAAACTTGGATCTAAACTTGGATCTAAACTTGGATCTAAACTTGGATCTAAACTTGGATCTAAACTTGGATCTAAACTTGGATCTAAACTTGGATCTAAACTTGGATCTAAACTTGGATCTAAACTTGGATCTAAACTTGGATCTAAACTTGGATCTAAACTTGGATCTAAACTTTAATCTAAACTTTAGTCTAAACTTGGATCTAAACTTGAGTGTAAACTTGGATCTTAACTTGAGTCTAAACTTGGATCTAAACATGAGTCTAAACTTGAGTCTAAACATGAGTCTAAACTTGAGTCTACACATGAGTCTAAACTTGAGTCTAAACATGAGTCTAAACTTGGATCTAAACGTGAATCTAAACTTGGATCTAAACTTGGATCTAAACTTGGATCTAAACTTGGATCTAAACTTGGATCTAAACTTGGATCTAAACTTGGATCTAAACTTGGATCTAAACTTGGATCTAAACTTGGATCTAAACTTGGATCTAAACTTGAGACTTAACTTGAGTCTTAACTTGAGTCTAAACTTGATTCTAACCTAGAATCTAATTTGGACCTGTCCATGGCCCCCCAATTTTATATAAATGCTAAAACATTTATTGGAACAACAAAAATTAACTTGACCTAAGTGACCTGCCCAGGTTAAGTACAGAAATAGGTTATGACCCCTGCATCATATTTGTAGTTTTCAAGCTGATATAGGCCTCGGTGAACGTTGAAATGAATATTATAATTCCACTAAAATATGTGTCGGGCCCCCATGTATTAGTATAGGCGTATGTGTTTGTATGGTAAATGGCGGAAAATTTCCGAAGTTGGTGGACTTTTAATTTTTTGTAGGTTAATTGGATTGACCTGGACACTTGAAATTTGGTGTGGTAATTGCCAGTATAATAGGGAACGATTAGCTAATTTTCTGAAATTGCAGGTTTCATAC
This sequence comes from Allacma fusca, assembly GCA_947179485.1. Lineage (NCBI taxonomy): Eukaryota > Metazoa > Arthropoda > Collembola > Symphypleona > Sminthuridae > Allacma > Allacma fusca. The sequence goes on along the minus strand of OX359246.1, from coordinate 12,208,453 downwards.
TTTTGTTCAAATAAAAAAATGTTTGCCAAAATTGCAATTTTTGGCCACGCTGTCCACACCTTAGGAAGTATGGGGTTAATTGAGAGCGCCAAATGCTTTATCAGACGAGTGACTAGCCCATATTGATCCAATTCCATGGATGTTTGCAGTTAAGCTTCATTGATGTTATAATGTAATCTGTGATTTGATTTCATTCCTGGGATTGAATTATGCATACAGGCGAATTTACCAGGTGTGGCTTTGTTATGGAAGACTCCTGACACAGATATTATACAACACATATTCACCATTCTTCTGGGAATAAAAATGTTTTGAGAAAAACGATCAAGTCATGAAAAGATAATACTGATCTGAAGAATTCCGAGGAAACAATGTATGTATACTGACCTAAATATAATGACCCCTCAAAACTTGCATCAATTATATATTTTCAAAGGATAAGTTAGGAAATTATATATTAATATTATAAGGAGGTACAACATTTTCTGATAGTGAAAATGGGAGTGTTCGATTTCAGTCAAATAGTATTTAAAGAACAAAATATTTCAGTAACTGTCATATTGTTACGTCTTTCTATCACCCGGGTATTGATGTTGTTTTGGGTAATAGTAATGTAGCCTAGGTTCGGGTGTTCCATCCCCTGAATTCCTGGAATCCGATGTTGTTGGAAACGCATGAATAAATGGAACTTATTGAGTTCTGTGTGTAGTTCGTTTTATTAACTTTTGGCCAATTTATTGTTCCTAAACTGATACAATTTACACTGAACAATTAACATTTAACACAAAATAGAATTTGAATTCCGAGTCTCTTCTTCTCATGAAATCTCCCGATTTCATGTTGCCCCGCTTGCTACCTGTGGAGATCCATCCCGGAGGGAATGGACTCTAGGTGCGGCTCCTCTTGATGTTGCTTGCTTGAAGTCGAGATTAGAACTTGTACTTAATCTACGTGTCTTAATCTAAATCTAATCTTATCCTATTCTTAGTTTATTGTTTATTAAATAATCTGAATCATTTCCTTATAATTATGTTATGTCAGCGTTTGGCGTCACGTAGCCTCTGCTTACGACCTTCCAAACTATTTGCTGACTTAGATTATGCTTATTCTACTCTATTTATAATATATCCGTAACATTCCTCTTCTGGGTAATTGTCGACCTCGACAATGTCATCTATCGAAGTTCAAGTTCATATTATTTGTAATTATACTAATTCTATTTTTGTTACCATACTTTGTAGCTTAATCTTGGTCGTAATGGTAATGGTTGGTCTTTGTAGCATGGTCGTAATGGTATTCATGGGCATTCTTATTGTTGAGGCATTGCATACAATTTTTATACATGTTCATCATCATATGTGTATATACTTTTTGTAATGCTGTACAATATTTGATGGTGTTATTGTTTGTATACCGTTGTGAAACATCTTCTTATAATCTTAGATCTTAGAATTGTTGCACAACAAAATAGGTGTTACAATTTGCATATACAATATTTACATGGAATACATCGTTATTTACATCATCATTTAACTTGATTTCTACTGTTATTTATCGTATCTAAGATTAGAAACATCGTAGCAGAATTGAAAATTTTGTGTACACATGTTTTGAAAAGAATTTGTTTGTAGAAAAAGACTGGCAAGAATACTTGAAGGCAGATATGAAACATTGTCCCTTGTTTCTATTCTCCTTTGATTTCTAAATTTTCTCTGATATTGAATACTAGTTGTTGAAACATTGTGACTACTGTGAGTTACTGCTATTACTAGGGTAGTGGCCTAATGTATTTTTAAAGGTGTATTTTAATTATTAAGCTTGTAAAATCCCGTGAGTTTCCTTGTAAAACAATTTAATATTTTACAGACGAATTGTTGTGGGAAAATTTTGTCAGAAAAATGTTTGATTATCTGATATCTCCACCAGAAGTGACGGCTCTGAGCGCAAAAACGTCACTCAGTAATAGAAAAATATTTTATGGAAATAATTGTTCTTGGGTAGCTAGATTAGGAATTATGTCCATCGCATGCACAACTGTTGGCAATTTCACCAAATGTGAAAACATCGTGCTCTCTGAAGTTCAGTAAGTAGTTCTTACTACTCCATAAGACATAAAATCATATTGTACCGTGAACTATTTCCTCAATTGAGATAGGAATGTATTTTGGCGATAATCATAAATATATATATACCTTGATCTGTAAAAAAAAATCCTATTTGATGGAACGTGTCGAATTTGTAGGCTAAATTTTCTGTTTAATTTCTCTTTACAAATTATATTAAGAAAACACAATGTGTCTTGCGAAATTATGGAATGTAACAAAGCTAATAAGACGTTTGATCTTTTAAGATTTAAAATTTTTGTTCTTAAATGTTGAATTTAATCCTTGTGTATAATGAACGAAGTGAATTTAATGATTCCGTAAACCGTTGGAATCCATCACCGAAACTGTAAGAGATAATTTTTCTGGTGATAACTATTGTCATCTCTAATGTGTACTTAAATTGTAAAAAGATATCAACACTGTTTACAATGTAGATCCTAGCTGCCTTTAACCTCGTGATTTAAAATATGAAACAGTACTAGCATATGTCGATGATATACTAAACATGTCATTTGCTGTTTCCCTTACTGTAATTTTCTTACTTTTTATATTTTTATTTAAAGTTCCTCCTACCTATTCGTAGTATGTATTTTTATTTATTTTTCTGTCTTTCTCATGAGCTGCTGGCAGCTCTAGATGAGTTAGAACGAGACATTTTTGCGGCTAAAAGATCTAGTGTTCGTAAGATCCTTCAGATCTGGGCACATTCATGTCAACTTTCATTTGAAATGCGATACATTTTGCAAGTAAATAATTTTGTAAACGAACATAGTGTATTACAGAAATTCTTTTGGAAGAATCTATCCTTTGGACTTTCGTTTTACTTAATCTGTTTTCTAGGTACCTAAAATATTAGCACGTCTAGCTAAATAGATTTTGTTAAACTGAAGCTAAAAGGTAAACTGATCCTGATCGTAGAGAACTCGCTTATACAGGGTTCTGATTTTTGCTGGAAATTTGTTTTCCCGTTCATCCCAAACGATGAGTAGGTTAGAAATATAAATTTATCCTTCTCATATGGAGTTGAATAACCTAATAAAGTCACAAGGCATTACAATCATCACTCATTGGCTGTTGAGTGAACAAGCCTCAAGGAATTATGATATTGCCTAAAAGTTTTAGTTAGAACTGAACCTTATCTTGAAACAATTTCATCTTGTTAACAAATAAGTCTTTATTTTCAAAACATAGCCTGACTTGATAGTGTTGCTATTCCATAAAATTTTTATCACTGGAATCAATGGGGTGAAAAGGAAATTGGAAAGAAAATGGATAATGAATCCATCGAAACACGAAAGATATATTGATTTGAATCACATATTCTTAAGACTATTCTTGCTTTTACTCCTATTGGGAATCTGTCTCTTTAACTAAATTGAACTTTTCGTTCGTTATTTGAACTTTGTTATTTTCATTTTTGCATTTTTATATTTTTGTTATATATGAACTTGGTTTTCTATCTTTTCTCTTCCTAACCTTATCCTACTTATAACTACTTATTCTATTATTTTTCTAATACTATCTTATAATTAAGAAATATTTTTAATTATTTTTCCATACAATTTTTATGGTTTTGTGTATTTTTCTTCGTTGTTTTCTTTCTTGCGTTGATCCTTCCCGGTTGGGTTGGTGTTACAGTTGTACGGTTGCTCTGGTTGTGTGTCGGCCTGCTTGAGGTTGTGTATTGGGCCTCACAATTCTGCATCCGACTAGCTGCTCTACAGAATTTTGGACTAATGCCTGCGTGTTTGCAACATTGTCTAATTCTCTCTCGTTCGGTGTTTGTTGGTTTGATTTCTTTTTCTGCATTCGAATTCGGTACAGTATTACTGTGAATATAAATATCACTATTGTGGTAATACAACCGAATGAACTAATAATGACTACGGTATAATCCGTGTCTGATGTTGGAACCTCATTGGATTTCCAATCAATTTCGTTGAATTGTTCCATCCAAGGTGGTCTGCTATCCCTCATCATGGTGGGCTGTTGGTTTTGTATGAATTGTTGTTGGGGTTGTAGTAAAGCCATTTGTTGGTTCCTCTCCATGATTCTCTGGGCTTCTACGTTTGGATCGTTCGGGTCGTACTGCACTACGGCTAGTTTCCCGTCATCTTTGTGGTGTAGTATATGTACTACTGGGTCCTTTTGTGATAACACTGATGCTGTAATGGCTCCGCTTCCGACGGTTATGGCTGGTACCATGTAATTTGCGAACCATTTTCCGACCTGGGTTCCTAAGGCTGCCATCAGTGGTCCTCCCCATGGTTCTGGACTTGGTTGTGCTATCGGTCTTGTTTCGGAAACGTCCATTGCAATTAGAGTTATTGCAAGGCTCAAAAGATTTTGGCACTTCATTTTTCACTATGTGAAAAAATTTTTGTGTTACTGTTCTTTATTTCTGAGTAGTCTCAAGTATTTTGAGCTCTCTGTGGTTGTTGAGGTTGTAATGAGTACTCTGTTTCAAGAGTCTCTTATTTATATCAATTAATTGTTTGTGTTTTCATCTTCCGATTGCGAAAGAGAATTCTTTTCCTAATTCCGATGTTGTAATCCGTATGTCCCACTTCCGGTGACATAATCTTTTTGTTAGTATTTCTATCCTATGAACTCTATAAAATGTGTTAGTAAGTAAAATATTTTTATTTTGTTTTCTATTTTGTATTTATTTTTATTTGTTTTTCTTTTCTAATTATTCTGTTATGGTGATCATTATGTAACATCCGCCGTAATCCCGATGGTTGATGCTGCATAAGATCTTAAAAATGTTTTATCGTAGATCCTCTCTTGCGAAATAATCTACACTTTACATTCCCTTCGGGAATTTCTTCCGTCATCAGGTAATTTGGCTTCTGCTTTTCCCCGCTAGTTCTCTTTCTCTTTATACCATGACCTGGATGGAATGGTCAGGTTATTATCCTCTGTGACGTTTTTAATCGTCTTCCTCGGACGGCCCTCTGAGGGTGCCTGTCTCCTCCTCTCCTTCCGCTAGTGTTCGGAATGATATGACTGCGAATCTATTCTCGGATAAAATCTCCGGGTCCCATCTTGCACGTGATGATCTTTCCCATAACTGATCCATTAGCCTTCTGTGTTCTACAGGGTTTGTTATGGAAAGGTAGCTGGTTCTCTGTTGCGTCACTGGGTCTCTCCTGAGTTCTTCCTGTAAAAAATCATGTCCGAGGTCTCGAAAAACTATTTCGATTCCTGTTCGACCTCTGAGGGTTCGTATGAGATTTATTATGTCAGGTTCATCTGGTCTTCCATCAATGACAACTGATCGCCATTGTGCTGCTTGGAATCGGTCTATTGCACTTGGTATCATGTGTATTGGTGTTATTCCTGGTCGTCTCTCATTTCTTGGAGATAGTTGGTATGGTTTGTAACTTGGTCCGTCTCCACGGTTGCTGATTTGCTCCCGAATCCTGTGAAAGTGTTCTCTTTGCCAGATTCGTATCGTGACAAGTTCGTTTAGGTCTCTGAAAGAACCTGTTTTCCGGGGTTGTCTTAGGGTGGCTACTCCTCCTTTTAGTTTTCTAGCATATAGGGTAGTTGGCTTTTGGCCTTCCCCTGCTAGTTTCATTGCGAATATCCAGTCTTCCCATTGTCCTAATTCTTCTTCTATGTCGTCTATTGGATTGGGTTGACTTCTGCCGCTTTGGTTCATTGCTCCAAATTGTCGCCACTCCTGAATTGCCTCGTCCTGATGATAAAGAGTTATGAGCCTTTCGGTCATACTCGCAAATTCTTGAAAACTTAGCATGTGTATTGGTATACTTGCTAGTTGTTGTAAAGCTTTTTCTCCACGTCCGGTGATGGCGTCTCCTCTCAGTAGGAAACTATTTATCCATATTTCTTGCTCTCGCCAGGTTGGCTGAGTTCCTATGTCGAACCACATCTGAGTAATTAATCTGCGTAGCTCGGTTCCCGTGAGCCCTTGCATTACTCCCTGATGTTCCCGACATGTTAGATATGTTGGTACTTGGTGATTATCAATACCTCTCTGACCATTGAACAGTGTTGTCCAAAGTCTCGGTATCATTTCCCCTGGTGAGATGTTCATGTCTCCTGCCATCGTTTCCAGACGGGTGTTTTCCATTGGTACGTTTCTTCGACTTTGCCCGTATAGGATGAGCAGGTCTCGCTCCCTTGGGTCTAGTCTGCGATAATCTGTGGGATGGTCCATTGCATCATACAGCAATGCCCTTCTTTCCCGGATTAATTCTCCGTGATTGTTGTAATCTATTCCTGCCTGATGTTCGGCGTATTCTATATTTGATTCATGAGCATCTGTTCTGGGTTCGCTTAAGGTGCTAAGCGCCCTTTGTAACTGCTCGAGTCGTAGTTGAGGTGGTTGAGTAGGTTGTTGGTGGATGTCAAGTCTCTCGATAAATGTCTCCCTGTACATTCTGTTGAGCCATCTCACTAGATTTTGCTCTGGACTGTTGGTTGAACGATGGGAGATATTATATGTTGGAAATCTCTCTGGGTCGATGGTAGATTTCTGGTAACAATGAGGACACATTGTGGCTCTTTCCCTGGTGTCCATGTTGTTACTGAAGTAGTTGGTTCTCCTGGAGTACTGCTCTTCTATCCGGCCATGGCGTTCGTCTCCAGATATATCTTCCATTACTTGGTCCGGAAATCTTGGCGGTGGTGAGTGGTCCAATGGGTCATTGGCCCTTTCCACCATCTGTCTCACTTGAAGTCGTACCGGATCCAGTTGGCTGTATAACTGTGTCTTGTTTGGGTTGGTAAAGATGACTATTTCCGCATCCTCATCTTCCCAACTTGGTGCTACCATCCATCCACGGACTCCTATGTAAAATGATACGTGAGCTAAATCAACGAATCTTACATCAGGTGAGTCGGGTTGTGCCAGTGGATCTTCCGGTGCTGGAGCTGGTGGGTCTTCTTGGCGTTCTTCCTTAAACTCCACCTTTCGTTGACGTTGTCTAGCTCGTCTGGACTTCAGGTTGTCTTCAATGGGTGGTATGGATTGTCCTGCTATCGCTGATGGTCCGGGTGATGGTGACCTTGATCCTCGTCTGTCCCTCGTATCGTTGAAGACTACAGTCCTAATGGGTGAGTATACTCTAACCCTGGGTCGTTCAATTTCTGGCTCTGGATCTCGTCGTCGTCCTCTATACTGGAATGTACAGTTTGAAGCATTGTTTCTTCCGTACAGTCTATCCAACTCTGGTCTACTCCTTCGGATGTATTGTACAGGTATATCTTTTTGTCTTTGCCAAGCTTCATGTGCTGCTAACTTGGTCTTTGGTCTTACGGGTGGCTTGTGGCCGTGTTTGAGTGGGCAGTATTCACATCTGGTCCTCACCCACTTGCTGTTTGTCTCGTTGTCCGATGAACTATCTATCTGATGTTCTGATGGTGGCTTCTCCTCGTCGTCTAAGACTTCCTCCTTGATTATTTTCAATGATGTCCCGGCTCCTTCTTCTTGAGCCTCCACAGCTTGTTCCGTTGGCACAGCCGGTTCCTCTTCTGAGGTCAAAACCGGTCCTTCTGCTCCCTCTGTCCTTCGTGGGTGGCTTCTTCCGGGGTCGCCTTTCCGTATTGGGTCCTGGTTCCCTCCGAAGTCCATTCCAACGGACGTGCCAATATAGATTACCATTCTGAGGGTAAATCGCACAAGCTGTTGAATAATCCCTGTAGGTCTTCCTGACGATGAGTGAGCCTCCTCTTCCTCAATCCGTGCCAGCATAAGCTGTAGCTGTTGTTTCAAGAATTGTCTGCTATAACTGACGGGTGACCATGCGTTGGTCGGTCCTACGAATGCCTCTCGTCTCTGTCGTTCTCTGGCTGCCCGGTCCGACGTTCGCTGGAAGAGTGGGTGGGTTTGTGAGACGTTGGCGTGTGCCTTTGTCTCCCATCCCTTGAGTTCTTCTTCTTCGAGATGGTCAACTCCGTTGTATATGTGTGGTATGAGCAAAACTATCGTCCAGTTTGCTTCCGTGATTGTTGTTGCTAGTGTGAAGTGTACAACTTCACCTATTGCAACTTCCTCGGTGGGGTGAACATAGTCTTCCCCTTTTGTTATACTGTGAGGGTTGTTTTGTATCTGGTGTTGTAGATTATTTATCTGGTCCTTTGCCAAGATACTTCGCCTGGTACGTGTATGTGTGTTCTTAAGTCCCAAAATTTTGATGACTTTGCTGATGAATGTTCCGTATTGTAACTCGTACTCCTTCCAAATTTCATATTTGGTATGTAGTGGTAACGGGATTGTCTTTGTGATTAAGTCCATTGCGACTGATTGTAAAGTTCTTGTTGTTAGATGGTAACCGTCACGTATTGCTTGTGACATTAACCAAATAGCTTGCGGTAATTTCCGTTGGTCTCGAATCTTTTGTCGTCGTTCCTCTTCCTCCGAAGTGGGTTCAGGAGCATGTCGTCGCTCTCTCCCGTTTTCGGATTCTTCCGCGTCCACTTCTTTGCCTAAAGCTTGATTCCATACTTTGGCTACAGAAGTTTCGTTGAGGTAATGAGCATTCCTTTGGATATCACCTGGTAATGCTATTAAGTTCGGAGATATTTCTGTTGCTGTTGGCTCTTCCTTAAGAAAATCTTCTAACTCTTTTTCCTCACTGGCGTTGACGGGCATTATCATCCAGATGGGTCGTTGGTCCGGTAGCTGGGACTCAATGAGTACCCAGTCCTGTGGTATTTTGACTGTTTTTAGTGGTTTGTTCCATCTTCTGACTGCGTCTAGGATTGAGCTGGTGTAGACTCCTACTATGACCATTCCCGTGGTACACATGCCTACGGCTCCTGCTACTCCTCGTACTACTCCATTCTGCCAGAGTCGGTGCGCTGTGGCTGAACCGAAGCCTTGGTACCGTACGGCTGAATTTCCGACCGGTGGGCATTCCCGTTGGCCGTAAGGGTCATAGTGTCCGATTTCCTCCGAGTCTTCCTTATTTTCAAAGTCTGGGCTGACATAGTCAAAGCCTCTTGGACTGGTTAGATTCTCGGTTTCCAATCGGGTCCACCACTGGTAATGTGATGCCCGGGTTGTTGGATATGGTCCGTAGTGTCCCGTCAATTCCTTTCTCAAGTTGGATTGTCCTACAGCAGATGTAATTAAACCGAACATTAATAAAAATGATAACCAACTGTTACCGAGGTAAGGTATGGGTCCTCCTCGTCTTCCTCCTCCTCCACGTCCCATCTCCGGCGTGTGAGGTGGCGTTTGAATTGATGAGGTTGACTGTCTTGGTTCCTCGTCGTCACTGAGGATGACGGTTCCGTCCTGGGGTGAGTTGGCAAAATCAGCCAATGAAAGCTGGTGGTGATTAACAATTTCCGTTGTGTCCGAAGTTATTGATGATTCTCGATCTTTGGGTCTTCTCTTTGATCTGATCACCTCAAAATCCTCTGAGCTACTGCTCTGTTCATTGTGTCGCTCGGCTATAGATAGCTCAGATGTTGCAACTTCGACGTTTTGTGCTGGTGAGGGTGGCATTTCCGTTGCCATTCCTGTTGGGCTTGCAGTTTCTGGACCATTTCGTTTTTCCTGAGCGAGCAAACGCTCTAGCTCTCCGGATGTGGCTGTTGACGTTGGAATGTTCGTTGGTTCGAAGTGTGCTGGAGGTAATTCTCTGGTTTGAAGGTCTATCTTTGACTCAGCACATACCAAGTGAAAGTCGTTATCATTTCTCCACTTTATCCATTCCTGGCGGTGGCGTGCTAATTCTTTCATTAATCCTTCCTTCTGCTTTTTCGCAGTGTCTGCATTGACATTTTGTCTGGCAAGGTTGCGGATGATTTCCCCGAGATCTTTTATTCGGTTCACCATCTCCTCATGCTTCCCTGCCTTCCTGGAGTCTTCTCCAATTTTTACGATGTTTGACTGCCATTTCGCCGGTGGTTGGGCTGGTGCTGTGTTCTGTCCAAATAGCTCTAAGATGGTCATCTGAGCCTCCTTCTTGACCTTCTTCTCCTTCTTTGCACGTTTCTTTGCATGATGTTCACATTCCTGTTGTACCACTGGTCCACTGTCGGTTGCAATTACTTGTCGTACCCTTTTACATCCTTTCCTACTACAGGTTTGGATGGGTACTGTCTCTTCCTCTTCTGAGTCTGAAGAAGATTCATTGGCGGTGTCTCTGTCCGCTGTTGTCGCTGTGGCTGTTTCCTCGCTCCATAGTGTCACTGCTACTGGTGGTGGAGTCACTATAGGTACTTCCACTGGTCTTTCTCTTTGAGCGATGCAAACTGCACGCTGTGGTTTAGGTGGTTCACTACTGACCGGTATTGTTGGCGGTGGCATCTTTGTGACTGCTGTGTAACTTAAAGCTGGAGCTGCTATGGGTGCTGTCAGTATTGACTCCCTCTCCATTTGATCCTTATAATCTTTCGCTGCTGGTGATAAAAATGGTGAAGGCGGTGGGGTTGACTCTCTCCTGCTCCTTGACCGCGCTGGACTGTCATAGCGGCTCCTTGACCTGTCGTCCTCTCGTCGCTTCTTCCTCTCCGATGACGACTCTGTCTCCCGCTGCCTGGTCCTGCTGTCCTTAGAGCTGTGTCTTTCCCTCGAACTTTCTCTTGAGCTTCTAGGATGCCTGCTCGAACTTTCTCCATTGGTGATGGCCCGCCCGCGGCCTCTCCCGGCTGGTACCATATGTGCCGAGTAGGCTGCGAATCTCGGAGGTTCCCTTCGTCGGTCCTCCAAGTTCCCTCGTCTCAGATCGGGTCCATAGTTGTCGTCAATACGTCTATTGATTCTATGGGCTACGTCCTCGACCTGTTCTTCATGTTGCGGTAACCATTCACTAATTTCGGGGATGTTGACCCGGGTAACTCCACAAATAGGGTCGGCTCCCATCACTTTCCGAGATGAGCTTCGACTTGTCTTGCCTCGTTCATACTGAAGGCCTGGAGTAAATGCCCATGGATCATGGTCATAATCTCCCCTTGGATTCTTTTGTCCGGGCACGTCCTTTTCTTGCCTGTAATTTTGGACTAGCCATGGATCATCTGGCTGTCTATTACGTGTTTTACAGATAGGAATCTGTCGTCGTATGGGAGTAGGATTAAATTCTTGCCCTTTAAAAAGGTAAACAAGATCATCTGGCGCTCGCTCGCCTCTGTCAACTTCCACCTGCTGCTCCGGAAAATTTATTGACCCGCAAAAGTGCGGTTCTCGTCGTAATATACGATAATCTAGTGTTAACTCTCTAGGCTTTCTGAGAGCTCCGATGAGTACTGAATGAGTTACGATTTCTCGTCCATCTCGTCCTTGGATGATAATCCTGTGGGGTAACTTCCCGTCTACTCTGAGAACAACTTCCAGTCGTCCCGTATCTGAGTTTGGTAAAATTTTTGCTTGTGGTATTTCCACTTCAGTTTGACTCACGTATTGGGTCCAATAACGTGGTCGATCGTCGTCGTCCCTGTCGACGGCGGGTAGGGCGTCTTGGCGTGGAGTCTCGTTGGTTCGAGACCCGGATGCACGTGACCCTCTGTTCTCTGACATCTGGTTGAAGATAAAATACTTTGCAGTAATCTGATTTAATGATTGTGTACGTACCTACGTATCGGATTCTCCTTCGACCTTGTCGTATGAGGTAACTAATGAGATTTATACGGTCTCCAATCTTGAGATCAATCTCGCTTTGACCAAAACTAACACAGTTTGGTATTGTTGTTAAGTATCTGGTGGTGCTCATTCGCTTTCAGACTGATTCAAATCTTCTCGTCCTTTTTCGGGTACGAGTTGGGTATCGTCTACTTTCTCCGGTTTCTTCAGCGCTTCCTTCTTGAGGTGTTTCCCCTGCTTCTTTAACTCCCGAATTTCCTCCTGAACTTGTTGAAGTTCCTGTTGGATTTGTACTCGTCGGGTTCTGAGGATCGCTGACTGTCTTTCGGTGATCTGACGTATTCGTTCTAATTCTCTCAGGCCTTCTGGGACTGTCTTTCGTGATGACATCCAATGACCTGTCCTCTTCTGTAGAAAATTCTACAGGTGTATTGATGACTTCTGTATGCGTATCTACAGAGTCTTGTCCGTTTTCGTCTGTTAGAACTTCCTGGAACTCTTCGTCCTCTTCTGTAGAATTTTCTACAAGGACTTTTCGTTCCTTGGGTTGGTTGAATTGTTGGCTAGCCTGTTGACTGCTCGAATTTGATTTTTCAGAGTATCCTTGACTCTCTCGGTTTGTTCTATCTCTCTCTCCACTCGTGCTATTGCCTCTCTGATCCGACTGCCTTGCGCTTGTAGGCTTTGCAGTGTCTGTCTCTGAGCTTCGCTGGGTGGGCTTGGTGTTGAGTTCCACAAAGGGGGGCTCTTCCAAGGCCTTTTGCTCATCTGAGTGAAGCAATTGTGTCGAATTATCCGCCTCTACTGAGGGCCAAGGCACCTCAACTCGTGAAGTCGCTTCTGAAGGTCCTTGATTTCCTGTTTCAATTTGTCCAGGTCTCCCTCTCTCTGTCGTAGGCGGTTGATTAATTCTCGGTTCTGGTCCCGAATAGTGAGAATCTGTCTCTCTACACTCACTGCTGTCGTCCACATCAAGTTCTGTTGGACTTATCCCTGAACTACTTAATTCTTTAAGTGTTTTAAAGTCACTCTCGTCAATAAGTGGTTGAGTTTCTTCCTCACCTTCGGATATTACACCTGAGCTGTTTTCAGCTGGTTTATTAAATCCGAAATATCTTCTTTGGCTTTCTGGGTTTCCTGGAGGGTTGCTCTGTGATCTTTCTCCAGTTGTTTTAGTTTGCTCAGCACTTCCTGCTGTTCTGAAATCTGATGTAAAATTCTTTGTTTGAGACGAATTTCGTTCTCCTTTGCCTTGATTAATTGGGCTTGTAATCCCTGGATGATTAAGATTAATTCTCTCTTTGTATGTGTCATCAGTTACTCTGGTTGCACCTCGTCTTGTGATTTCTCCACTTGTGGGCAGAAACTTGACGTTTGAGGTTTTGTCTCTTGAATCAGCAGTTCTAAAGCTGCGATTCTCTGTTTGATGTACTCTTCCTGAGCTGCGTACTTCCAAATTTTTATTTGGACTAAATTCCTCTGTTGTTTCAATCCCCTTATCTCGTCCCTGATTTCCTCTAGAGTGTTCATTTACTTTCGAGCGAGTGAAATATGGGTAATTTTTATCTAAAAATTCCCGATTATCTGAATAATTTTCTGATGAAAATTTTCTTACTTGTGTACTTGACTGCTTAGTAGTACCTTTTTCTCCTTGAGTGTTATCTTTGTGTTGATGTAGTCCCTGGTTTGGTTTCCCTCCTTCGGTTGGGGTGATTTGAGACTGTGAGTAATTTTTATCACAAAATTCTCCTCTCTGTTGTACTGGCTGAGTTTGGTCACTTGCACTGTCTGAGTAACTTTCGGATGAAAATTCTCTAGCTATTTCTTCGGTTTGAGCAGGTTGAACTTTAAAAGTCACCTTCTTGCTCGTAGTTGAACTGTTATCTGAAGTGGTCGAACTCTTAAGAATTGACCGTGGCTGACTCACTATAACTTTTCCACACTTGTTCCAATTTCGTTTTGTCACCAATTCCACTATATCGGAATCTAAATCGTAACTATACTCGTCCTCAATGTGTTCTCGCTGCAGGCACTTCTTAAGCCTTTCCACATGGACTTTCTGTCTCTTTTTAGAATTCCTAAGGTCTTGAATGATATAATTGTCTTTGGCTAAAACTTCTATGACTACAAAGGGTCCTTTGTAAGGGTGAAGAAAGCGTTCGCTCTTTCCAACTATCCTGGTCGGTGTAAAGACTCGCACTGTGTCTCCGATGTTGAACTTAACGAACCTTCTTTTCCTATCATACCAATCCTTACTGTAGTCCTGACGTTCCCTTATCTTAGCAATAGCTTTTTCTATTCTAGTAGTGGCTTCCTCAGCACTCATAAAATTTGTGTCGACGCTGCTTAAGCACAGTTGTAAGTTAAAATCATATATGGGTTGTCGCCTAAACATCATAAAATAAGGAGTTTCTTTAGTCACGTCATGGTGACTGCAATTGTAAGCATTTATTAAAAACGGTAAACAACTGCACCATAGTGCTTGCTCTTTTTGAGTATAATGACTCAGCATAGTGCTTATAGTCTGGACCATTCTTTCTATTTGTCCAACACTATTATGTCTTAGTGCTGTAGATGTAGAATGGTTCATGCCTAATCGGCGAAGTAATGCTTGAGTGATTTCCGCTCTGAATTCGGATCCTCCGTCACTCAGCAAGTTTTTAAACAGTCCGTATTTTAAAACCACTTTGTGAAGCAAAAACTCTGCTATCCTGTCAGCAGTTTTATCTGGAATTGCTTCTGCGATCACGAACTTTGAAACATAATCCTGTGCGATTATAATGTACTTATTCCCTTTTATGCTAATTTGCATAGGTCCAATGAGATCAATACATAATGCATCTCCTACATTTTCTATCCTGATTGGATGAAGTAATCCTGCTGGTTTCATTCTCATGGATTTAGCTGCTTGGCAACTTTCACATGACATGACATATTTTGCTACTGAGACGTTCATTTTTCTCCAAAAATAATTTTTGTTGAGTCTATGAAGAGTTTTCTGGAATCCTAAATGTCCTCCGCATAGGATCCCATCATGAGCTTTTGATAGTAGGAAATTTCTAAGTACTCGGGGTACGTATAACTTACGTCCATCCTTATGTACTATCGTGAGAATCCCTTCTTCATCAATTTCATATCGGCTATACTTTTCTTTGTCCTTCCAATTTAACGTATGCCGCATCTTTATTTTGTCCATGATGAATAAACAGTCTGGATCGTCCCTTTGCATCTCCTGCATGTTATGTTCCTCTAACATAGTAACTTGCTCTTCATCTTCAAGTATCCTACACACAGGCTTGTGTGTGGAAAAAGTATCTTTGCTCCCTTCGCACCCCTGTAGTGCGTGAGCTCCTGGAACAAATTTTATTGCTCTATTTAATGACATGTCCTCAGTTTTCTGAGCGTCTTTATTCCTTTGGCCTTCATCCTGTGAAAGACATAGTGAGTGTGACGTCTTTTTACTTGTCACAACACCCTGCCCTTTCAAAGGTTGAATCTTCCATGATCTTCCATCGGTGAATTTGATTTCACCTTCCTGGATATTTTTCCTCAGCTCTTCTACTGTGGTCGCCAGTAGAGAGTAATTATTTTCATTAACTGGATTCTCTGTGGATATGTACGTATGCGACGGCGGAGGGTTTTTGTTTTCCTCCGACTCGCATGCTGCAGATCTTCGTTGGATATTTTTCATCCATTCATCCACGTCTCTGGAAATCTTCATCGCCTTGATCCGCTGTGGGGTATCAAGATCCGGATTGTTAACATATCCTGGACTTTCTGCATCAGGAACTTGATCCGTCTTCCTGGCAGATTGTGCAGTGTATGTCTTCAATTGCGAAATAACTTCCTGTTTGAGCTTCCATTCATCTCCTTTTGCTGACGTTGGATTCCTCCAAGTCTCTTCAAATGCAAACCATTTCTCTTCATCTGTGGGATCGTGTCCGGATGGAATGTGATTTTCCACACTGAACTTTTCCTGTTCCAGTGTCGGTTGGTCGCATTCCTTTTGGACGTTCCTATCCTCATCCGTGAGTACCAATTTCTTGGCCTCTTTAGGACTGGCGGGATGGGTGGGCGGGAAAGTTGAGGACTTCTTTTGTGTAGTCTCAGCTGCCTGGCTCACCAGATCCGCTGTTTCCTGATTCTTCAAAGTTTGGTCATGGACTTCCGTCTCGGAGTCTACAATCATGGCTGGTGGTAGATGTACAGCTTTTGTTTCAGCCTCACCTGCCCCATCCATTGTTGTGAATTCCATTGTACTCCGTGTCATCTGCCCTAGAGATTTTGGTGAATCAATGTCAACCTTCCCATTGGTTGGACTTTGTGACGTTGTTGCTGTCGTTGACTTTGGAGTAGGAGACCAATCAGTCCCCATTCCAATGTCAGTGATAGTATTTCTGTCAAAATCTTCATGCTCATTTTGAACTTGAGCTTTCTTTGGCGATAGAAATTCTTTCATATCTAATTCATTTATTGTTGCATTGTGACGCTCTATATCTTGTATTAGTTTGAGATTTTTCTCGTAGATATACTCATTGGTGTATTTCCAGGTATTTTCATCCTCTAGTGGGTCATCCTCCCGAAATTCGTGGATTGTGATGATGTCATCTACGGATAATTTCCATTCTTTGAGTGCTGAGTAGCTGTGTGTTACTTCATTTACACGGCTCTTTACGCTCATTGTATGGTTCTCCCAATCCGTTTCCTCCAAATTCGGTTGAGGTGCTAAGATTTCTACTTGTGATTTGACTTTACGCCTGGGTTGACCTTTCAATCTTCCTGACCATGGATTTTGTCGCTGTGGGATTATGGCTTCCTCTTCGTCTGAGGATTGACTTTCGTCATCCGTCCAATATTTTCCCTTATAGCTTTCCCTGGTCGTAAGGCTGGCTGCACACGCTGGTGGTGGCATTGTTATGTTCCCCTGAGGGATTTGTTTTTGCTCTTCCAAAGCAATTTTGTGTTCTTTGACCGGATCTGGGTCAAATTCGATCACTCGGTCCTCTGTATCTTCCAAATCTTCCTTTGTATAGGGTAATGGAGCTCTGGATAGAAAGTCTGCATCCAAGTGTAATGCTCCTTTCTTGTATGTGACTTGAAAGTCAAATTCCTGTAGTTTATTTACAAACTTACTTATTCGGTGGTTTGGATCTTTTTGTAATCTTAAGTAGCACAATGCTAAATGATCTGATCTGATTAAAAATTTTCTCAAATAAAGATATTGTCTGAATTTGCGAACTGCATATACGACTGCTGCTAGTTCTAATTCTGTGACTGAGTAATTCTTTTCTGACTGAATTAGTGTCCTTGAAGCATAAGCTATTGGATGTTCTCCTCCATCATCTTGAAGTATACAGCATCCTAGTCCTGAGATTGATGCATCTGTATGTAGTATGCAATCCAACTCTGGGTTGAAATGAGCTAGGACTGGCTGTGTCATTAATTTGGTTTTTAGAATGTTGAAGGCAATTGTTGCATCTGCACTCCATTGGAAGCATCTTATGCGTTTTTGTCCTTCAGATTTCCCTTTACTTCCAATCCATGATTGTGAGATGGGACTAGCAATTTTTGCGAAGTCCTTGATGTATTTTCTATAGAAACTGCATATTCCGAAAAATCTTCTAGCTTCTGTTTCGGATTTTGGTATTGGCACATGTCTAATAGCGTCCACCTTTGCAGGATCTGGACTGGTGCCTTCCCTGGATACTTTGAATCCTAAAACAATTACTTCAAAATATCCGAATTTGCATTTCTTTGGCTTGAACTTAAAGTTCTTGTTGCTGGCTCTTAACATCAATTCTTCGAGAGATGCTAATTTGTCCAAAAGATGAATTCCATAAGAGATTACATCATCTAAATATACCATGGCTCCCCTAAATTTGAGTGAGCCCAGCATTTGATCTGCTGCTCGCTGAAAAGCTGACGGTGCAATCTTGACTCCCATAGGTAGTCGTTTGAATGCATATAATCCGTCCTGTGTAATGAAAGAGGTTATAATTTGATCATCCTCGTGTATTAATAGTTGAAAGAAGCCTGACTCCATGTCAAGAGTGTCGAACATTGCAGATTTTCCAAATTGCATAAGTATGTCATCTATTCTTGCTAAAGGGTAAACTTGATCTGTGATGGTCTTATTTAATGCTCGATAATCCACAACTGATCTAAATGTTCCGTCTTTCTTTTTGATGAGAAATAGTGGACTGCTGTAAGGTCCGTTTACTTCCTTTATTATGTCCGCATCTAACATCTTTTGTACTTCCTCACGTACTTTTTGTCGCTCCATAGGTGAGCAAGGGAAAGGTTTTGCCTGAACGGGTGGATTATTTCCCGTATGGATCCGAATGGGATCAATCCACGCTGGTTCTTTCAAATCTCCCTTGTTAAATGCGAAACATTCTGGGTATCTTGTCAACAATGCTCGGTACTTAGCTCTTCCCTCTTCATCGAGCTCTTCATTGACGTCGAAACAATCGAGCTGTTCTTGTGTGAGCCTTTTATGAGCATCACGTAATTGATTGCGTTTAATTTTGATGAGATCAAAATTTTCCTCAGCATGACCTATAGCTGTCCGTCCGTACATTGTTTGTGGGCATGGAGCTGGATTAAATACATATGCAAAAGGTTCTTCATTTGGTACTACACCTGCGGCTACTAAAAGTCGCTTGCTGGTGTAAAGCTTTTCTGATGGTTGCAAATAAAAATCCTTTTTGATACGTTTTGGAATTTGTATGGGCACTTTCATGTGTCCATAGGCTGGTATTGTGACTGCTTTTCGAGTCCTGCACATCATGTTCTTCGGTCCTTTGACTTCATGAAATGAAAATATTGACCTGACAAATTCTATGTCGGCTTTTTTCTCCCCGACATAGAGATGAGTGTCTCTAGTCATTGGAACTGTTTGAAATCGATCACTCCGTATTTCATTATTTTTGTAATCCAACGTTATTCCATAACGTGATAAAAGATCTTCACCTATAATCATTCGTGGCTCTAGCGTTTCCATCACTAGACCTTTGAACAAAAGTTTTTCACCTTCAATCATCATTGTGAATTTGGTGAGACAAATTGGTTTTACCAATTCTGCATTTGCTACTGCTACTCGCAGGGCGCTTGGGACTTCTTTTATTTCCGCACATCTGGGTACTAAGTTTCTTTGGATACAGGATCTTGTTGCTCCTGAATCTAGTAAAGCTGGTATCATCATACTGCATATTTGTACTTGTAAAGTGGACTTGTTGCCGTTTGATAAACGACATGGGTTGAGATCAATAATTTCTAATTCTTCGTCGTCTTTTGACTGACTTTCTACTCTAGTTGCTATAATTGCATTCATTCTTTCTTGGATATCTTCAATTACTGGGGGTGCGTCCCCCTCTGTGCGTTTCCCGACGGATATGGGCTAGATTGTCTTTTGTGTGGGCAATTTCTCCTCAGGTGGCCCATCTCTCCACATCCGAAACACTTTAGGTCGGTTTGAGTGGATTCTAGCGCCAATTGTCCCGGTATCGGTTGTGACTGCTCCTGGCGATCTGGTTGATTTCTCCAGGAGTTGTTTCTGTCGTTGCTTTGGCTGTTCCGGTCCCTGGAGTTAGTTCTACTCCTGTTGTTATTGTTATTGTACTGTTGGGGTCGCTGACCTCCTTGGTTATTGTTTGGCTGGTAACCCTGGTTCTGGTAACCTTGTGGGTTGGCCTGAATTTGTTGCATGCCAGGGTTGGCGTACCCTGCATTTTGTCCTGGACCGTATCCCTGTTGCGGTACGTATCCTTGAGATGGTCCATACCCTTGAGTGGGTGCATAACCTTGAAATGGTGCATAACCCTGTTGTGGTGGGTATCCTTGATTCGGATTAAACCCTTGAGGTGGCATAAAGCCTTGAGTTTGATTAAATCCTTGGCTGTTATAGCCGTTGTAGGATTGGTTGTACCCTTGGTTCATCTGTTGGTCATTCCACTGACGATTTCCCTGGTTGTTAGGGTTGTTGTTGTAGTATTGTCGGTTCGGACTTTGTCTAGATCCGAAGTTTTGGTTCCGCTGCGGGTAACCTTGGTTGTTGGAGCTGTTGCCATCATTTCTGTACTGAGGCCTACTCCTGTCTTGATTATTGTAGAATCTCTCAGGTGTTGGAGATCTACCTCGGTTCCCATAATTTCTTCGGTCATCATACCCTTGGTTGTTACGTCCCCTGTCCGGGTAGTTGTTATTGTTACTGTAACCTGGGCTGGAATTCCGTGAGTTGTTGAAGTTTCCCTGACCTGGACTTCGTCCCCGTTGGTCATTAGGTCTATTCTCAGGTCTCCGATAGTCCTGTTGTTCTCTCACTGCAGCTATTTTTACTACAGTTGTTTCCGCTGGAACGGGTTTCATTCCGGAGGTTAATTTCTCCAACATTTCTTGGACTTTGGCAAATCTTGTCTCAATAGATTCCGCGCCGTCCGTCTTTCGGTCTTCATCATACTGCTTGATTCCCTCTATGAAATCTGCTACAGTCCCTGCTGTCCATCCTCGGCAGAAAACTATGTATTCGGATGTTAAACCTGCGCGTAAGAGTCTGATTTTCTCCAGTTCGGGCATAAATCTGTCGACTCTATTGATTAGTGCTAATTTCGCATCTATGTATGCGCATGGATCTTCATCCGTATTCATCTTTCGCTTTTCCATTAGAGTACGTATCATTTGGTCGGTGATACTGTACCTTATTAAAAATTCCTCCCTGAATTCGTCCCAGTTAATGGTGTCGTAGGGTAGTTCCTCATGTAATCTTCGTTCGGCAATCCAATTTCTGATCCAATCCCTGACGGGTGGGTCAAAGATGATCTGTACGTATTGCATCCTAGTTATGA
The DNA here is from genome assembly GCA_947179485.1 of Allacma fusca. Lineage (NCBI taxonomy): Eukaryota > Metazoa > Arthropoda > Collembola > Symphypleona > Sminthuridae > Allacma > Allacma fusca. The sequence goes on along the minus strand of OX359246.1, from coordinate 12,187,946 downwards.
TGGTATCTCCTCCGAACCTGTTGGTTTGGAGTTCGGCTGTTGCGAAAGCTGTCTCTGGGTCATCTACACCCGGTTTGAATTCTACTTTGGGAAACATGAGGGCGGTCATGTCGTCGTCCAGATGTCTCCTTGGAATTATTCGTACCTGATCTTGGTCTGCAACTTCCTCAATACGTATTCCCTGATTGCGATTGAGTGGTACGTATGGGTTGATGATGTTAACGTTGACCTGGTTGAAGAAATTATTTCTGTTCACAATCTGTCTATTCCTCCAGTTGTCGAAGGCCTCGAAGTCGTGAGGGTTGTTGCTACTACTGGAGCTGGATGATGAGCTACTTCCTCCGGAACTTCCGGGGTCACTCCTTGCTCTCTGTCTTCCTCCGATGTGTCTACCTCCTCTTGAGCCTCCTCGACCTGGATTTGACCTTGATTGTGATGGTCGCTGGTTGTGGGAGTTGTTGTTATTAGCCCCTCTCGGCTGGTTTCCTCTCCCTGATCCACTTGGTCCTGGGCCTGGCGGTCTGGGTTGGTTATTTCCAATTTGACGGCGTGCTCGTAAGGGTTTACGTCTCTTTCTGACTTGCGTAAGTACAACTTGAGTTTCCGGACTAAGGTCTCGAAGTCGGATTCTTGGGAAGAAGTGAGTTTCTCCGGTATTGTCCACAAATCGGACTTCCTCTTGTATTTCTTCGTCTCTTTCTATTGCTCTGAACGCTGCGTCGTAGGCGTCGTCTATAGAGATTCTTATAGTAAATTGACCTGGTTCTTCTGGGATAATGAAGTCCTCTTCGTCAATTCCAATAAAAATGTGGTCTGTCTCTTCACTAGACTGTGTACTGTTATGCTGACCACTCTCACGTCTTGGAGTGTCTCTCTGTACTACCTGCTCTTCTTCTTCCTCACTGGATGTGTCACTCAAGATTTCCACGTTAGGGTCGTGAATTAATCTATTCAATGCCTCTTGGTGGTCGTGTTCGTTCTCGATTTCTTCCAAGAAGCCTGGTGGTACCCTTTGTCTGCGAACGCCGTTCGGTAGACTGATGTGTCGATGGTAAAGTCTGAAATTGGGTGCGATGTAGCTGGAGATCTGCCCTGGATCTAAAGATCTTCGGGTAATTATATTCCAGAAGGTAAATATCGCGTGTTCACTCAGAACAATTTCTTCGTGTTCAGCTCTTGTGGCTGCAAACGCTTCAAAGTTTGAATCCCTTGCTGGTCTGAACCTTCGTTGTATGATACCGTCCCTTCTGTTATAATAGATCAGGCGTCTCACTTGACCTGTCCAAGTTGCTTCGTTTTCTACCCCCTGGTTTCTGAATCTGTCTTGTTGTCGCGCGATCTTAGAGTATTGTCTTACTGTTATCCTGCTTGGTACTAACTCGTCTTCGGTTGCTTCGTTCTCGCTGGTATATACTCTGCCGCTTGGTCCTGTCCAAATGTTAACTCCGTATTGTAAGTCGTCAAGCCAACTGACTTTACCTTGACTTGTGGTTGGAGTTGTTGTTACTCGAGATGGTCCTGCTACTGCTGAATTGGGTTTGACGGGGACAGCTGGAGCTGTCGGTGTCGTTGGTCGGTTTGCTGACCTGGTTATGAACCTTCCGGTTGGTCTAGCTGGTACTGCAAAAGTCGTTGCTGCACGTGTCGTAGATGCAGGTGTTGCTGTCCGTGACCTTAAGGTGTCACCTTGGACGTACGACTCGTTGCTTCTAGATGTTTGTTCTGAAGGTGGTGGTTGTGGTGCTGTTACAAGCTCTCCACCTTCTATGATGGTCCTGTCGTTGTTGGTTGCTCGTTGCAGGATGTCTCGACCTCGTAAACTGTGGCGGTGTATACCTGTGCGTCCTATCGGTAGGCTGTTGTATAACGAGCCTCTCGGTGATTGATAGACGGTAAACCTGTCTTGGGGTCTAAATGCCTGATAGTAAGTACCTGTGTCAGAATTTCTGATGGTATTTGCAATAGTCAATGACGGATTCTGTTCCCGTAGTTGTCTCCCTACTTGCACCAATGTTCTTAAAGCTGTTTCACTAACGTCAAGTGGCGGTGCTCGCAACGCGTGCACGGGTGGATGTACGTAGATTCGACCTCCCGGTGACTGGTAAACTCGGTGTACCAGTTGGTCGTTACTGTCTACCTGGGTGGAATCTGTGTTGACGTACAACTTTGTTGTTGCTAAATCCCTCTTAGCGTTAGCCTGTGATGTACTACCAATTTGGCTGGTCTCGACCTCCTCGGTTGGTGTCTCCAAATCGTCTTGGGTGGGTTGTGGTCTAAATTGCAGATTAGGTTGAGTTGGTCGGTTCCTTGGCGTATTTTCCGTTGAAACCTGTCTATTCTGACTGGTTGGTGAGATGTGTACTGGGTTAATTTGCTGTGTTATTTCGTGAGAGTCGCTGTGTCGGCTTGACTGCCCTCTTTCACCTGTTGCGGGTGTTGAGCGACGGGAATTACTGGACCTCGGGGTCACTCTCGGTTGTGCCGTAGAGCTCCCTGTTGGCGTCTGATTACCTGTCTGGACTGTGGGTGATGTAGTGGGTGCTCTTGGGCTACCCTTCTGTATGGCTGTCTCGCAACGGCTGTTGCTTGGTCTCTCACGTGTCGTAATCCCTTGTGGACTGGTTCTGGGATTTAAGTTGCTGTTTTCCCCAGCACTATTTACCCTGTAATGTCTTCTCACCGATTTCTGGAAAAGTTGTGACCTAGGTGATGCGTAATCTACCTGGTTACTGTCCGTCACCTGGTTACTTGGTCTGAGATGGTCACGATCGGAGTTACTCGACTTCCGATTTCGAGGGGTTGTTAATCCTGCTTGAAGTGTCGCTGAGGCTATTGCCTGGGCTATAGCCTTGTTGATTGAGCTTGAGCTGGTATTCAAGCTTTCTGGTGAAATCCTTCGTGACGTAACGGGTTGTACTGTAGGTTCGCCTGAGATGTTCCTTAGTGTAGATCTAGATGCTGGTTCTAATAAACCCGTAACCGGATTCCGTGTTACTGGTGGGTTTCTTTGGTCGTAACTAAGGTACCTGCTAATGATGTCGTCAGCGCTGGAGTCGATTATGCTTTGTTGGGTGGTCCCGTTGTTAGTTGAATCTTGTTCTGGACCTGGCCTACTCTCGTTGCTGACTCGTCTTTCTTGTCGCTGTTGACCAAATTCTAGATTTTCACTAAGTCTTCCGGATTGTATCACGGTCGTGTACCTAGGTGTATCGTTGAAGAAAATCTGGCTATCCTGGTGTGCCTGATGACTTCTCAACGACAATACCCGGTGCTCTAAAAGGTTTCGGATGACGTCTGTGGGGATGAAAATGTTGTCCCTGACGTTCCGACCGTACTCGAAGGCACGTGTACGTAGCACTTCCCTTTCTTCCCTATTCGGATCTCTGTTATTGTCCCGTCTGTGGGTGACTTCAGCTAATCTAAGGAAAAAATGTGTCCACTGGACTGTACCTGTATAAAGATTTTGAGCTAACCTGTGATACACCTCTATCAGCTGTCCTTCCAATCCTCGAACTACCAGAAAATTTTCCACTGAGTTCCGTTGGAAGCCTGCTGTGGTCACTAGTTGTTGAAACGATCCCGCTGGTACTATCACACCTGTACCTGTCACTAACTGTGCGAAATTTTCTTCGACTCTTTGGATGTTATCTTGCCCTTCTCTGATCGGTGGTAACTGATCCTCGACTGGGCCTTCCTGTTCTGTAGACTCAGACACCCGGCTGAGTGTCCTTTGAAAGCCTATATCTCCTCTATTAGAGAAACCTGGAGATGGTCTTGATAGGAACCTATCTCGCACAAGTTGTTGTATGTCTGGTTGTTGAGAAACTATAGTATTCGACTGTGATGATTTACGGTGGTCGCTAATGCTTAAGTTTGATAACTGCTGATTTAATTGAGTAGTGACCTGGTCACGATCACTCCCTATACTGTTATTAGTACGTGGCACTCCTGCTGGTGAGTCACCTTGTTCGCTCTGTTCGGTTGACTCGTCCGATTGAGTTATTGCTAAATTATCCCTAAATGATGAGTGCGTACTGAGATTTCCTGGCTGGATAATCTCTGGTGTACTTGTTGCTATAGCAATTGGTCTATTGGAATCCTCCAACTCATCCAATTCCGTTGAGCTTTGCTGATTAACCTGTTGTTCTGTTTGTCCAGTAGCTTTGCTGCACATTCCTTGGCTTTGTACATCCTGTTGGGATTGTACACTCGTATCTTGAGGAATGTCTCCGTTGCCAACTGGGTTTGTCAGGTTGCTGACAACCACATTGTTGGGTGATTCATTGGTCACATCTTCCATCTCACTTTCTGGAGTTGCGAATCCTTGCTCGCCTTCCCCTACGCTTGTATGGTTGCTTCCGGGATCCGTGAGAATTTCAAATGATGACATGGCAGCGCTACTAGTTGGTCTTTCCTCAGGTTGATTGAATTGCGACAGGATTTCCTTGATCGTGGGGTCAGCATCGTGACTGACAAAAACCATGTCTCCTCTAGCATTTAGCATGAATTCGCCTGTGGCCTCAACCTCCTGGGCTTGTTGGACCTGTTGGCCCTCCAGGTTGGTTACCTCGAGGTCGCGTAATTCTCGTTGCATAGCTAGTCTATGGAGATTCTGTCCTTGCACCACCTTTGTTTTTGAAAACTTTGGTGTTTGTGCTGTCGATACTGTTGGTGTTCGTTTAGGACTGGTTGCCGTACCTGTTACAGGTGTTGACACCGTGTCCAAGAACACATCCATGCTTTCATCATTATTGTCAGGATTATCTCCGTGCCCCATGGCCTGCGAGTCCGATGGACTTTGTGCAGATAATGCCAGGGTTGTACTGCCGGATTCTTCCATGACTGTAGATGTCGAAGCTGAAGATGTTGAAGAGAGGTCTACACCTGCCGTTGCTGTATTAGCTTTGGCTTTTGCTGCTTTTCTCTCTTCTTTCCTACGGGCGAGGATTTCCTCCAAGCCTGTTTCATTCTGTGGCACTGGTCCTGCCGATCGCGTAGTCCTTCGAGATGGTATTGAAGGTGCAGGTAGTGGTTCCCTTCTTGATGGATGTTGGTTCTTTTCGGGTTCCATACCTGTAAACGTCCTAACTTTTTCTGGATGGGCTGAAAAATGCTAAGGCGTTTCGTAGAGTTTGGTTTTATGAATTTGTTTTGACGGTTGTGAGAGTTCTTTTGTCAATTTCAATCCTGAAAACCTTCTTAAAACTTATGCCAAATTTCAACTTAAACCGTTTCCTAAAATTTTGCCTTGTATACCTATGCTTATGTAACCCTAGTTGTTAAACTTAATTTGCCAATTGGTGATGATAACTTGGAAAAGAAATTTTCTATGCTTATAACCTAAGTGTTCAATCCCTGAACGTCCCTAACCTTAGCTGTGAATCGTCCTAAAACTTAATCTCTGTAATCCTAACGTTTCTAATGAGTACCTCCTGGTGTTACCACCTGGAATTTCCTTAAAACCTAAACTTTCTAATCTTAATCCCCCTTAAAACTTAATCCTTCCTTAAAACCTAACTGTTTTTAAACTTAGTCTTTTTAAACCTAAACTGGCGTAAACTTACTTTCTTTAAACTTAAACTCCGTAAAACCTATTCCCCTTAAAACTTAGTGTCTTTTTAAAACTTAACCTTCTCTAAACTTAGTCTCCTTAATCTTATCCTCCTTAAAACTTAAAGCTCTTAAACTTACCCACATTAAAACTTAACCTTCTTAAACTTACTTATTTGCAATGGCTAGTTGCGTCTAACTCCTTAAATTATCAGTCTTTTTGTCAATCAACACTCCTCACATTCGGGCCGGTGTTGCCTAAATTCCCTAAATACTCCTGTAATGATTCCCAGAATTAATAAGGACTGTATTCCTCGCTACTAATTACCCTTCTGCCCCAAAGGATATGTTTCGCGTCCTAATTCGTACCTAAGAACTTCCTTGAACCGATCCTACCATCAGCAAGGCTTGTATCTGTTGTTAGACAGCAAAAACTGAAAGCACCAGAATTTACTGAATTCCTATCCCTATAACCAACTCTCAAAAGCCATGAGCCTGTGGTTTCTTATGCCAATTCTCTCTACTCTAGCAAAATCCTTCGAGAATGGCTAAACTTATGATGCACTCAAAACCATGAGTCATCTATGGAAGAAGTAATAAATAAGAAAGTCCCTATGTATGGCCATAGCTGGAAACCGCATACACAGATTTTAAAGTGAACATCCGTGCTTTGGAATGTCCCCTGTTATCCTATCCACTAAACCATGGACCTCCTTACTAGTAATAGTCATTGCTGTTACCTATCCGCTAGCTCGGGCACATTACAAACATATACCTATATCGGTGCGTCAATCATAGCCTCTCCGATTACCTCTAGTAGGTCACAGGCTTATCGGTACTTTTGTCGGCACTCCATCCGATCACCTCCGTGCTTGGAATGACTCGAACCCTACTAAACCATAAGGTCCCTCCTAATCTTCCTAGCCTCTCGGATTCTACGTGTACTAAAACTTATACACAACAATGATTCCGCTCACATTTCGGCCCTTGAATCCCTAAAACTACGTAGATGAGAATTTTCTTATATGTATGCTTATGTACTATGCCAATGTGTCCACGCTCAATGTACCTCGGCCCTTTGGACTAAATTTTGTACAAACCTTAATTAAACTGTCCTAATCACCTCGGTGCTCATATTCGGCCCTCCCGAGTAATTTTGCTCACCTTACATACTATAGTCTTTAGATGGTCTGATCTACCTATGCTCTCTAACTGAGCTATATAGGTTTTGATTTGCAAAATGACTAACTGAAATCTGATATGCTCCGTGCTCACATTCGGCCTTCCGGATTGACTTCGAAATCCTAATATTTGCCAAAACCATGACAAATTATTTCCTAATTACCCAGCGCACAAAACGGCATTTCTGGTAGAACTGGAAAGATGGAAGAAGAAAAGATTTTTTGTGAAAAGTTTATGATAGATCCTATTGTTACCCGTGTAAACCTACACATCAGGTAAAGAAAGTAATTTTCAGCGAAAGAGTTTTGATTGGGTTTTGCCACCTAGCCATGGGGCTCTTAATTACGTAATTTGGAGATTATAGATGTTAAAGACATTTGTGCTCATAACTCGGCCCTTCAAATGTACTTATACTAGGAGGAGAAAAGATGTAGAGAAAGAAGAGAGTGAAAATTATTTTTGAGTTATTTACTGAAAGATAGATCATATTTTTGCTTTAAACTAAGCTTGGAAAGTGAATTTTGAGAGTCTTGTATTAATAAAAAAAAATGTCCTAATTAGTTGAAAGATTGTAATTGTGTTTTGGGTTCCTATCCCCTAGCCTGGGGTTTCCCAAAACTTTGAAAAGTAATTTGAAGAATTAAAAGAATTTCAACGCTCAAAAAACGGCCCTTTTGAAATTAGGAACTTAAAACTTACGAAGAGAAAGGTTACTGTTATACTGCGCACAGGAACGGCACTTCAGCCGGAATAGTTCCCTTTACAATACGAACACTGTTTATGCCTCCGCTCACAACGGCACTTAAGGCGTTTAAAAAGATAGAAGAAGACTTATTTTACTGGAAGAAGCTAATTTTGGTGAAAATTTGTTATGCACCTACACCTACTATGTACTCTGAAAACCACAAAATACATATACATATATGCGCAATTTTCTAATTTGAACCTATGATTTGTCACTAAACTCTGGTTAATTACTCCTGAATATTAGCTACGCTTCGTAACTACCTGACAAAATTTAATATGCTCCTAAACATGAAATTCATGAACCTTAAAGAAAAAATTGTATTACCTTATTGGACGTCCTCTTCCCCTAATTTTCCGGTTGGAAAGAGTCCCAATTTCACTGGTCACTTAAAATAATATTTCAGGCCTAAAAATAGTTCTTTTTCTAGTGCCGCACTAGGACTTCTGAACTGTTATTTGAATCCGCGCGTGATGATAATGGCCAAATTTTCTTTCTTGAGGTAACATTGTTGCATGTTATAACTGCCTTTCACGAGAAGTTTCGGGTGGCCCTGGAGAGAAATAATAATTTTTCCTCGTATTGAGCCCCATACTTCCATCCCGTGAATTTTGTTTGACTAACGACCTTACTTGCTACAAAGTTTGGTCTTTTGTCACAGGGTCATCCGCAGGTCCCCGACCTACGGATCCTCCGGGTCCTTACCAAATAAACCCGAAGGCCTGGCAGAAACATCACCATGTTACGCCTGTCTATCACCCGGGTATTGATGTTGTGTGGGTAATAGTCAATGTAGCCTAGGTTCGGGTGTTCCATCCCCTGAATTCCTGGAATCCGATGTTGTTGGAAACGCATGAATAAATGGAACTTATTGAATTCTGTGTGTAGTTCGTTTTATTAACTTTTGGCCAATTTATTGTTCCTAAACTGATACAATTTACACTGAACAATTAACATTTAACACAAATAGAATTTGAAGTCTGAATCTCTTCTTCCATGAAATCTCCGATTTCATGTCGCCCCGCTTGCTACCTGTGGAGATCCATCCCGGAGGGAATGGACTCTAGGTGCGGCTCCTCTTGATGTTGCTTGCTTGAAGTCGAGATTAGAACTTGTACTTAATCTACGTGTCTTAATCTAAATCTAATCTTATCCTATTTTTAGTTTATTGTTTATTAAATAATCTGAATCATTTCCTTATAATTATGTTATGTCAGCGTTTGGTGTCACGTAGCCTCTGCTTACGACCTTCCAAACTATTTGCTGACTTAGATTATGCTTATTCTACTCTATTTATAATATATCCGTAACATTCCTCTTCTGGGTAATTGTCGACCTCGACAATGTTATCTATCGAAGTTCAAGTTCATATTATTTGTAATTATACTAATTCTATTTTTGTTACCATACTTTGTAGCTTAATCTTGGTCGTAATGGTAATGGTTGGTCTTTGTAGCATGGTCGTAATGGTATTCATGGGCATTCTTATTGTTAAGGCATTGCATACAATTTTTATACATGTTCATCATCATATGTGTATATACTTTTTGTAATGCTGTACAATATTTGATGGTGTTATTGTTTGTATACTGTTGTGAAAGTTCTTCTTATAATCTTAGATCTTAGAATCGTTGCACAACAAAGTATAGTGTTTCCTTTACAGTTTGCATATACAATATTTACATGGAATATATCGTTATTTACATCATGCTTTTGTTTGATTTCTAATGTTATTTGTCGTATCTAAAATATGTCAGATTCGAAACATCGTAGCAGAATTGAAATTTTTGTACACATCGCAAAGAAATTTAGGAATTTCAGAGAAGCCTGGATGCTTTGAAAAGAATTTGTTTGTAAAACTATCAAGAATACTTGAAAGCAGATATGAAACATTGTCCCTTGTTTCTATTCTCCTTTGTTTTCTAAATTTTCTCTGATATTGAATACTAGTTGTTGAAACATTGTGACTACTGTCAATTACTGCTATTACTAGGGTAGTGGCCTAATGTATTTTTAAAGGTGTATTTTAATTATTAAGCTTGTAAAATCCCGTGAGTTTCCTTGTAAAACAATTTAATGTGTCACAGACAAATCGTTGTGGGGAAAATTTTTTGTCAAAAACTGTGATTGCTCAATATCACTATCAACGTTATGAAGTGACGGTCTTGAGCGCAAGTGTCTTAATGTCGCTCTTGGTTACAAAAATATTTTGTAGAAACACAGTGTGTGTGTCCCCTTGTTGTTAAACAAGAGAATAACAGAGAATGTCAAAACAATTTGGACTTGTTATTTGGTAGCTAGATTAGGAATTATGTCCTTCTTATGCACAACTGTTGGCAATTTCACCAAATGTGAAAACATCGTGCTCCATGAAGTTCTGTAAGCGGTTCTTACTACTCCATAAGACATAAAATCATATTGTACCGTTAACTATTTCCTCAATTGAGATAAGAATGTATTTTGGCGATAATCATGAATATATATATATACCTTGATCTGTAAAAAATCTTATTTGATGAAATGTGTCAAATTTGTAAGTTAAATTTTCTGTTTAATTTCTCTTTACAAATTATATTAAGAAAACACAATGTGTCTTGCGAAATTATGGAATGTAACAAAGCTAATAAGACGTTTGATCTTTTAAGATTTAAAATTTTTGTTCTTAAATGTTGAATTTAATCCTTGTGTATAATGAACGAAGTGAATTTAATGATTCCGTAAACCGTTGGAATCCATCACCGAAACTGTAAGAGATAATTTTTCTGGTGATAACTATTGTCATCTCTAATGTGTACTAAAATTGTAAAAAGATATCAACACTGTTTGCAATGTAGATCCTAGCTGCCTTTAACCTCGCGATTTAAAATATGAAACAGTACTAGCATATGTCGATGATATACTAAACATGTCATTTGCTGTTTCCCTTACTGTAATTTTCTTACTTTTTATATTTTTATTTAAAGTTCCTTCTACCTATTCGTAGTATGTATTTTTATTTATTTTTCTGTCTTTCTCATGAGCTGCTGGTAGCTCTAGATGAGTTAGAACGAGACATTTTTGCGGCTAAAAGATCTAGTGTTCGTAGGATCCTTCAGATCTGGGCACATTCATGTCAACTTTCATTTGAAATGCGATACATTTTGCAAGTAAATAATTTTGTAAACGAACATAGTGTATTACAGAAATTCTTTTGGAAGAATCTATCCTTTGGACTTTCGTTTTACTTAATCTGTTTTCTAGGTACCTAAAATATTTTTATTAGCACATCTAGCTAAATAGATTTTGTTAAACTGAAGCTAAAAGGTAAACTGATCCTGATCGTAGAGAACTTGCTTATACAGGGTTCGGATTTTTGCTGGAAATTTGTTATCCCGCTCATCCCAAACGATGAGTAGGTTAGAAATTTAAATTTATCCTTCTCATATGGAGTTGAATAACCTAATAAGTCACAAGGCATTACAATCATCACTCATTGGCTGTTGAGTGAACAAGCCTCAAGGAATTATGATATTGCCTAAAATTTTTGTTAGAACTGAACCTTATCTTGAAACATTTTTCATCTTGTTAACAAATCAGTGTTTGTTTTGAAAACACAGCCTGACTTGATAGTGTTGATGTCTAATAAAAACCTAATCACTGGAATCAATGGGGTGAAAAGGAAATTGGAAAGAAAATGGATAATGAATCCATCGAGACACGAAAGATATTTTGATTTGAATCACAATCTTTTAGACTCTTCCTTTTACTCCTATTGGGGATCTGCCTCTTTAACTAAATTGAACGTTTCGTTCGTGATTTGAACTTTTATTATTTTCATTTCATTTTTATATTTTTGTTGTATATGAACTTGTTTTTCTGTCTTTTTCTCTTCCTAACCTTATTGTACTTATAACTACTTATCCTATTATTTTTCTAATACTATCTTATAATTAAGAAATATTTTTAATTATTTTTCCATACAATTTTTATGGTTTTGTGTATTTTTCTTCGTTGTTTTCTTTCTTGCGTTGATCCTTCCCGGTTGGATTGGTGTTACAGTTGTACGGTTGCTCTGGTTGTGTGTCGGCCTGCTTGAGGTTGTGTATTGGGCCTCACAATTCTGCATCCGACTAGCTGCTCTATAGAATTTTGGACTAATGCCTGCGTGTCTGCAACATTGTCTAATTCTCTCTCATTCGGTGTTTGTTGATCTGATTTCTTTTTCTGCGTTCGAATTCGGTACAGTATTACTGTGAATATGAATATCACTATTGTGGTAATACAACCGAATGAACTAATAATGACTACGGTGTAATCCGTGTCTGATGTTGGAACCTCATTGGATTTCCAATCTATTTCGTTGAATTGTTCCATCCATGGTGGTCTGTTATCCCTCAGCATCGTGGGCTGTTGGTTTTGTATGAATTGTTGTTGAGGTTGTATAAGTTGTTGTTGAGGTTGTAGTAGAGCCATTTGTTGATTCCTCTCCATGATTCTCTGGGCTTCTACGTTTGGGTCGTTCGGGTCATACTGCACTATGGCTAGTTTTCCGTCATCCTTGTGGTGTAGTATGTGTACTGTTGGGTCCTTTTGTGATAGCACTGATGCTGTGATAGCTCCGCTTCCGACGGTTATGGCTGGTACCATGTAATTTGCGAACCATTTTCCGACTTGAGTTCCTAGGGTTGCCATCAGTGGTCCTCCCCATGGTTCTGGACTTGGTTGTGCTATCGGTCTGGTTTCGGAAACGTCCATTGCAATTAGAATTATTGCAAGGTTCAAAAGATTTTGGCACTTCATTTTCACTGTGTGAAAAAAACTTTGTGTGACTGTTCCTTATCCTTTAGTAGTCTCAAGTATTTGAGCTCTCCGTGGGTGTTGAGATTATAATGAGTACTCTGGTGTAAGAGTCTCTTATTTATATCAGTATATTGTTTGTGTTTTCATCTTCCGATTGCGAAAGAGAATTCTTTTCCTAATTCCGATGTTGTAATCCGTATGTCCCACTTCCGGTGACATAATCTTTTGTTAGTATTTCTATCCTATGAACTCTATAAAATGTGTTAGTAAGTAAAATATTTTTGTTTTGTTTTCTATTTTGTATTTATTTTTATTTGTTTTTCTTTTCTAACTATTCTGTTATGGTGATCATTATGTAACATCCGCCGTAATCCCGATGGTTGATGCTGCATAAGATCTTAAAAATGTTTTATCGTAGATCCTCTCTTGCGAAATAATCTACATTTTACATTCCCTTCGGGAATTTCTTCCGTCATCAGGTAATTTGGCTTCTGCTTTTCCCCGCTAGTTCTCTTTCTCTTTATACCATGACCCAGATGGAATGGTCAGGTTATTATCCTCTTGTGACGTTTTTAATCGTCTTCCTCGGACGGCCCTCTGAGGGTGCCTGTCTCCTCCTCTCCTTCCGCTAGTGTTCGGAATGATATGACTGCGAATCTATTCTCGGATAAAATCTCTGGGTCCCATCTTGCACGTGATGATCTTTCCCATAACTGATCCATTAGCCTTCTGTGTTCTACAGGGTTTGTTATGGAAAGGTAGCTGGTTCTCTGTTGCGTCACTGGGTCTCTCCTGAGTTCTTCCTGTAAAAAATCATGTCCGAGGTCTCGAAAAACTATTTCGATTCCTGTTCGACCTCTGAGGGTTCGTATGAGATTTATTATGTCCGGTTCATCTGGTCTTCCATCAATGACAACTGATCGCCATGTTATGTCAGCGTTTGGTGTCACGTAGCCTCTGCTTACGACCTTCCAAACTATTTGCTGACTTAGATTATGCTTATTCTACTCTATTTATAATATATCCGTAACAATATATATTTTTATGAAAAAATACAGTAGACGAGTAGGCACGCAAATTTAATATAAAAAAGACTAATATTAATTACTTGTAATTTTAAATCGTCATGCTGATAGGCTTTTCCAGTTATTTAAGCTCAAGTACCTTTATTACTATTAACAAGTAAACGTCGCCCCAGTCTCCATGGGATCGGATGAAATTTATTCGAGATTATAGGTACATACGTGCGGTCTATGGTCCTGCGAAAAATCCAAAGTTTTTATTTCAATTCGTCCTCCGACACTCCTAAGGTGTACCTTAAAATGTCTCGTGTTAACCTCCAGAATAAATTTTCATTTTAGGATGTCGGTGAATCTTTGTCAAAATTGTCTTTCTACCACACAATGTTAAGCCCTGGTCTTTAAATTTGGCAATTTCGCTGAAAATCAAAATTTAGGGAAGATATATAGTCTCTTTTAATCGATAAATTGAATTTTTTTATTTCCTTGTCGAATAAAATTAAAGCTTGTCGAGTTTTCGAGGTCTTTAAAAATTTGCCGACCAGGGAATTAAATTTTTTGGAACGAATAACTGCATAGCTAAATTTTTTATCACTACAATGATCAGTTTTTTCTTCAAGTGAAGCTTCAAATTAGAGAGTAACTCAAAATTAATCATTTATTTGATTCTTTTAATGTAGCAAAATTGATTTCAGATTTTCGAAACTTTATTTCATTAAGTTGGGTAAGCTTTTTTGCCTTTCACGTGTTGAACGTCAAGGACGTGAACCAGGGTTTGATTTTTGGGCTGATTTTGAGAATCGAAGTTATTTATTTTAACAACAAATTTTTTTCTAGAATATTTTAGAACCCTATTGTTTCAGAAGCAAAATAGACTTCTGATCTAGTTATTCTTACAGAGGATGAGCGCTCCAAATTCCATTACATGTAGATAAATACCCTTACTTTTTGGCCGTTCGTTACAGAAAGATTTGCCTGTAAAGCACTTGTCAAAAATGTCATCTTTAGTCATATAGCGATCACATTTTGAATTCTTTTTCGTCGCATTCCAAAAATTTTCATATCTTTATGGAAATTGCAACATTATGAGACAGTGCAATTTTCGGGGTTACGATTGCGTTGGAAAATCGAGATTTGAGAGATTGAGCCTTACAGTCGAATAACGAGGATACATTTTGAAACTGCCCTATAATTTTAACCAAATGTTCGTGAAATTGCTTTTTGAAAGCACAAGGGATTGCAGGGGACTTTATGGGTTTTTTTACGTGTAATATAAAATAATGAGTGCACTCACGAGAGCGAGATGAGAGAGGAGTGTATTTTAAAATTAGTAAATACCTCAAGGGGGTAAGGACGGGAAAGCCGATACAAGGTTAGCAGATTATGCCTTTAGTTTCAGTTGTCTTTAACCCCTTGTGTATATTTAGATACTGTCCCTTATGCATTTAGGTGTAGTAGCTTTTAGTTATATGATTAAGGAGGTTGACATTATATGTAGAATATGTCATCTACATTACAAAATACAATGTGCGTTGGACAGCTCAGGTTTTTTGTTTTCATGTAATAATTTGTTTTTTTTTAATCATGATGATTGCTTCAAGTGACTAAAATCAGGGACGCATATTTAATTTTATGAACGGTGAAAATACAAGCAAAATAATGAATTCGTCCCTAGAAATTATAAGCTGCATTTTAAGTAAATTTATTTTGGACAGCTATGTGTACAGTGAAGACATGGAGGAATATCCGTTTCTAATAAAAATGCTTACATTCAGATTCTGCAGTAGCACCTGGTTCCATGACAAGCAGCAGCACCTCCATTGTATTGATGAGCTTGGCAGCAAACAAGACAGTAGTAAGGACTTCCTGGACAATGGTTGTCACAAGGCTGGACCCACGTATCATCAGCTGAGGTCTCCTCCGCAACTAAATTATTAAACAAGAAGTACAATAATTAAAATTATTTTAATACTAATTATTAAAATAATATTAAAATTAATTTTACAAATTAAAAATGAATATTGTAAGGAGTGAAAATATTTTTGTACACACGTTTTTAGAAATGGGAAAGTACCGAATATTATTAATTATTTATTATCTATATTTAATATTTAGTATTTTTAAAGTATTAAAAATATTTCGATATTTTAAATTTGTATTTGAGTCCTCCGTGTTAACAATGTTGCTTGCTGGATGTTCTGTCTGGGGTCTAGTCTAGTGCTTGTATTTGTTATTTTCTAATAATTGTTATGCAACAAAATATGTTATGAATAAAACTTTATTTTACTCGTATTTTTTCTTAATTGTAGAAGGCATTTTATACAACGGACCTACCCTATTTTATATAGCATTTTAAGCTATTCAACTCCGAATTCTGTCAATTGAATTGGTTTTAAATTACATTGTAAATATTGGATGCTTGGTGTTTGTTTTTTTTAGTGTGAGCTATGAACTGTTATTCATAGACGAAGCAGGAGTAAGCGTGAGACTATTTCAATGCCCATACATACATAATTATATATTCTCTTGCAATGTAGGTCTACACAAGGTTTACAAACCAGACTTGGTCAGAACTTAAAAACAAACTCTGCCAGGATAAGACGACGATAAAAAGCAAGTAGATACACAAACAGCGTCATCAGTTATTGACAATGATAAGTTACAAAATTAGCAATCACAGTAATGAAAAGCCAGCGTGTTTTGAATTTATGGATAGAAATAATTAATGCAAGCATTAAAACGACACTACATTACAATTTATTTAATATAAAACTTTCAACAGTAATGTTGTAAAAATTATTTGCGAATATTGACATATTCTGTGTTCAAACGTTGGTATCAAAAGACACTTCAAATGTAACACAAAACCAGCTTAAATTAGCATATGCGGTAAACATTAAACATTCCACTTCTAACAAATCTGATTTATATTTTCTTTGGAAAAACAGATACATATTCCTCAGTTTCGAAGTAACCTTGAAGAGAATTTACCCCCAGATTTTCGTACATTTCTCTATAAATAAATACGTGACCCACTTATGTCACATACGTTAAATAGTTTAAGTAAAATTGCTAGGATAACTTTTATTAGTACATTTCCATCACAAATAAATAAAAAAAAATGTCTTAATCAATAACTTGATATCATACATTTTGCAGTAATTGTTATATACTGGTTGTGAACAATGTGGACACAGGGACTCAATCCGTTCGGAAAGTTTGCAGGAAATATTGTAAAGGAAACTAATCAGAAATCCAACAGATGCGGAGAGACTTCAACATAACATTTGATTTCGTTCACATCCTCATGTTTAGTAACTTCTACATTCCATCCTTTCGAAATTTGGTAATTACACTTTTAACGAATTTGCATGGGCAATAAAAGCCAAATACAAAATAAACCTCTAAAAATACAACTTGCACTACTGAGCCAAATTTATACAATCTAAATTTATTCAAATGCGTAAATAGGAGTATTTTAATCTAATTCTGAAACTTGTAGAGTTCTGTGTTTTTCTAGTCACTTCCACTAGTCACGGACCAAGGCACTTAATTATAGGCAGATCAATCCTCAATGTAACAATTTATAGTGAATTAGACAACAGGTCCTGGCCCAAACACAAGATTAAATTGCAAAAATCGAATGTAGATGAGCAACTCCATTTGAAGTGGTTATAGGTTACTGAGGTGGCAACCAAAGACAAACATTTGTTTTCCTATTGAAGTTCCATATGTACTTTGGAATGGTATATCTTCTAAAAATATTTACGTAAAATTGGTTCAGCTCACTCTGTGCAATGCTGGAGTGATTCAAAAGCGATTATAATGTCTATAATAATTATAATAATTATTAGTACAATCGAATAATGATTTTCATACTTTACCTCAAACAAACGATACAAAAATTGCCAAAGGGTGTGAACATTTTTTATTTAATTCTATTAAAAAATACTCCAGCGTTTTCAGTATTTTTGAGCTGTCTGGATGGAGCGCTGTAGGGAGTTGAGATTATAAACGTTTTTGCAGCTCTGTAGTAATGCACTTAGAGAGCTCTGTGCCAATGCACGTACATAGTTTGAGAGCATAAAACCCTAAAGGACATACGAAAAACATTAACAAAATCTCTAACTGCATTTACAACCACTGTTACCAGGTAATGTGGATTTACTTAGAAATATGTAAAATAACAAATCTCCAGTCTATTTCAATGTATCTTAGAACAAAGTATGCAATCACTCGATTTTCACAAAGCTACGACCCGTTAGTTTTTTCGGGAGATTCGTTTTTGATTTCCCGGGCCTATCTGCACAATGGGCTTCGTGATGGTAGGCCAAACTAATGAACGTAGTGGCAATTTTTTTGCAGGAGTCCCATCCACATTTGAAAACAAATTCCCCGGATTCAGTTTGAAATTCCGATAGTGTGATTTGTTTTTGACAACGTGGACAATCAAAAGCTATAACGGAATGGTCATCATTGATCTTGAAACCATTACTGACGCGAATGATCTCATTTGGTGTCCCTAGATTTAATCTTTCTTTTAACTTCCGGTAGATTTTCTTTGAATACATTTCCACCGGCTTCGAAAGACAATGGGCTTCGTGATGAAATACCAGATTTGGGAAATTATCCATAATTTTTTCACAACATGGTGGAACACACTTGTACACATAATCGCCCGATTCTGGACAAAAATAATCTTCTTTAGAGAGACTCTGTTCACAAAACGGACATTCATATCGGATTAGTTTGTTATTGTCATCCTTGACACGGTGGCCTGTCTTTGCTGCTGTCGTTCCTGTAAGCAAGTTTATGTTACTCTTTGATTCTGCATTTATAGTTTCAGAATGTGTAGCTTCTAGAGTGACTGCATCTGCCAAATTGCGGCCTTTAAACCTCGAAACTTTCAGAGACTTCCTTGTCTTCGACTGCAAGTCCGCAGGTCTGAATTTGCAGTAAGCCTCATGATGAGTTACTAAATTGCTGAAATGATCCACGATTTTGTCACAGCAGTCGGGAAAACATTTGAAGACGTAGTTGCCTGGTTCAGTTAAATATGCTTCACGAGACATGACCCTTTGGCAAAATGAGCATTCGAAAGAGACTATTTTATTAGTACTGTCGTACACACGATGACCGGTTTTCTGTTTTGGGGTCCATGGGTTTGACTCTGGAGCGGTCCGTTTTTTTGCACGTTTAGGGTTGGGTGGTGTCATGGGACAGCAGCTTTTGTGATGAGTTATGAGGTTACTAAAATTATCCACTAATTTATCACAGTAGTCATGAAAACATTTAAACACGTAGATCCCCATTTCCGGGGAGTAAAAGTCTTCTCGATATAGTTTTCGTTCGCAGAATGGACATTCGTAGGAAATCATTTTTCCAACTTCATCGTAATGTAAATTAGTAGTTGTCGCCTCAGGAGTACTAATATTAAAATCATTTTCACTTTTTAACTTCTTCGAGTATAGCTTCCTCTTCCTACGTCGGCTATTGGAATTGGAGCAATGAGTTGCGTGATGATATGCTAAATTGGACAGAGTAGATGTGATCTTGTCACATGAATCCCACTCACACTTAAAAACGAATTCTCCGGATTCAGTAAGAAAGTCTAGTCTTGAAAGAGATATTTCACACCGGGGACATTTGAAACAAATGACTGCTTTGGAATCATCATATGTAAAACCATCATTTACATTAATACTTACATTAGTTTCGGTGGCTTCTGAAGTATTATTATTAAATGGTGGTCTGGAACTCTTGCTCTTCCTCGTCATCGACTGAAATTCAACAGGTTTGGATGGGCAACAAGCATCATGGTGAACCACCAAGTTAGAGAAATTATCCATAACTTTGTCACAACAGTCGGGAAAGCATTTGAAAATGTAACTCCCAGTTTCAGTGGAATAGTCAGCACGGGATAGTTTCTTGTGACAGAAGGGACAGTCATAAGCACTCAGTTTCCCATCGTTGCCATAAAATCGCTGACCCGAAGGCCCTTCGGACCTGACAGGTTCAACTAACGCTCCGCAGTATCTTGCTTGATGAACAGAGAATGCATGCTGAGAAACTAAACCCTTCCCACATTTATCACAACTAAAAGGATAGGCTTTCCTCCACCGACCTCCCAATTTTGGACCCAGTTTCCCACCAACATTGACTTTCGAAGGACTCTCACACTCATGAAGAGTGATCACTGGTTCGTACCGATTATAGTCCTTGTCAACATCACCAGGATTTTCAGTTGGTTGGGAACCATGGCCTACGAATATCCCAGCTTCTGGATTTATTCTTGAAGATTCCAATTCTTCCTCACTCGATTCCCCGGATTCTTCAGAAGTTGTACAACCTCTTTGGTAAAATCTTCTGGAACTTCCGTCTGTCAACTCCGGAGTGAGGATAGTCACGGGAGATAGCAACTCCATAAAATTATCGTCAATTGCTACAAAATCCGTGTTATGAAACTCATCATACAGATTCCCCATAAAAGAGACTTGTTCCGGCAGTAGAGGGTCCTCCGGTGAACAATTTAGGCTCGTTGGTTCTAACACAACTTTGCAAGATGATAAACCTGGGTCACCAATCCAAAAATCATCATTCTCTCATATTCTCTTCAGAAATGCATCAATAAAAAAATTAAAATACGAGGTAAATATTATAACAACCATATTTAATGAATCGATGACCTACACTGAACCAAAGTCTTTCGAATGCCATCAATCCCAGCACTTGTTTCAAATCCATCCTTCCCCTCCCAACTGTTCAACAAGTCTCTTCGGAGGATCTTCCTCAAGACATTGAAATCCTTCTGAAGACACTCCATTCGTGAAAGGAGCTGAGCAGCATCAATTATTCGGTCAGCACAATACACACAGAACAACGACCAGGGTAGTTCCTCCCAGAACAAGTGTTCAACCGATGCAACTGATATCTGAAAAACTTTGAGTAAATCATGTAACTGATTTATTTGGAAATTCTCAGGGCCATCCAGACAGATTTCAATTTTTCTACAACAAACTAAACACTGGTGATGGGCTTCGTCATTCTCCAGTTTAATTTCGCCAGGCTCTGTCATTACTGGGTCTCCGAATTTAGCCGTCAAATTAAGATCCATACTGCCACAGTTGCAATTTTGTAGACCTACAATTTGTAAAAAAAAAATCGTCATGCCATCAAAAAATTAATTGCAAAATTGTAATACTGTTTTATATGTAATAACTACTTTTACAACCATTATGTACTAATGTCAACATTTTAAAATTCACCCACCTGTTCTGTCTAAGGATACCGTTATTAATTTTAATTTCCCGCAAGAGTGTACACGCAACTTCCGAAATTCAAGATATTACGATTTTATGTATAATAATCACAAAATAAATACTTGAATTTACATATCAAATATCTGAACGCTATTTCAATCCAGGTCTAAGGTGGTTTCCGGAAATTACTCCATAAAATAGAGATTAAACCCAGAAACAGTTTTTATATTTTTGTTTTAAAGAAAATCGAATTTAAATTTGAGGATAATCCCGCCCGGTTAAGATTCTAGAGCTGCCTTTGACGAGAGACTGAACCAAATATGAACTCCTGCCTTACGCGTAGAAGAATTAAACAAGACTTGAGAGCCCACATTTAGTCCAATCACGTGGTAGTAATCGTCGTAGTAAATTACTATTCATAGACGATTTTTACCCGAATATTCCTGTGAAATTTTGTAATCACAGGATAAATATTTTTTTCTTAGTTCCAATCATCCCTCACATTTTTAGTGGTTCCTGAGACCCCAATTTTAGACTTGGGAAGATGATGTTAGGCTCAAATAAATCCCTTTAAAAATTTTACAGGAGCGACGTTTGGAAATATTTTTAGGAACAACAGACCATCCATGGAAAAATGACAAGATTGGAAACCCTCCTTTCCCACGAAAGCCCATAAAATTTCCTATAGTTGGTAGTTTCAACATGTTTATAAAAAAAATTTGGGGAGAATAAATAACTAAAATTTCAGGTTTTTAGAAAAATCCTGACTTTGCTCCACTTCCATGATCGCTACAGCTAGAAATTTTAAACTAGTGGGATAAGATAAATTTATAAAAATCGACTGGCTAAATTAAGGGAGGAATTCTCATGGGGAGAATATGATGCAAAAATTGTAGTGTTTTAAAAATCATGAATAAAAATATAAGTTTTTCTTTGTTTCAATCTTCCTCACATTTGTAGGTTCTGAGAGGGCAAGGTTTGACCTGAAAAGATGATTGGTAGGTTCAAAGGAATCCTGCTCTTAAAATTGTCTAGATTCGTAAATTGCTGGAAAAATGCGAAAATGGGAATTTCTGAACTTATAAGGAATGCTGAAAGAAAATAATTGATCGCCCTATTTTGAACGAAATTCTTTTCTAGAGTTTCAAACTTTGGCTAATCCAATTACGTCAACGATTGCAGTCACAATCGTCAAGAACATGACGCAAAGTCGAGATTATTTGTTGAGGATTTTAGAACATTTCAAATTTTTATTTCTGGGGATGAAATCATTTTCAATATCTTTTGAAGCACATTTTTATAAAAATTTCAGAAGAGCTATCCGGCAGGTCTTTACTTTGAGAACTGTGAACATGACCTGTAAGAACCGTGGGCAAGGTTGGGGAAATTCATCTTGAGGAGCAAAGATGCGTATAAATGACAGTTCCTGATTATACCATTTTTAATCGACAATCCATCGCTAAAAGAAGAATATTTGTCAACGATTTTTCACAACAAACTGTCAGCAAATTCATTGGAGCCTCGTTATTATACAAAAATTGCCGTCTCAGGAACTGAAAAACTGTGGCTAAGTTTACGAATAAATTTAAAAACAAAATATTTGTTATTTCCTTCAATCTTGCCTTGATTGCTTACATTTCTGATTATTACTTGCGCATTATTTCACTTAGGAAGACGATTTAATAGTCTCAAATAAATCCCCTTAAAATTATCTGCAGAAAATAATGGAATAGTTTTTTAAACGACAGACCATCCATTAGAAATGGCAAGATCGGTAACTTCCATTTCCACATCTTTGTCCTGAAAATGAATTTCCACAACCTTGTCTTCCGTTACTACAGGTCCACGATTCTCAACGTAGGGACTTTTCGGACGGCTCTCCAGGAAGCCCATCAAATTTCTTAAAACTTTTCGTAAAAAATTGTTAAAATAAATATTTTGTGGGGGTTTAAAAATTTGCAATGCCAACTTTGCTTCATACTCTTGAGGTTCGTGACCTCAATTTTTGACCTAGGTCAATGAACCAAATTTTGCAAAATCTTAAAAAGAAATCCCTTCAAAATGGGGGAATTAAATAGCTTCTGATATTGTCTCTAAAATGAGCTAGGGCGTGGGAGGTAATGGGCTAGACCTGTTTTTGTGGGAGTCTCGTCTGAAGTTCTTAAGAGCAATAAAATCCCATGTGCGTGAAGCAGGGGCAAAGAGAGACCCCTGAGCATGCATACCCCACACCTTCATATAATCATAGCTTGAAACTATAACTGGTGCGAGGTGAAAAACTATAGTAAACGGACAGAATCGTCATGCTGAACTATAACTATTTGATTCATACTCATGCATACTTCGGTTTCCCGCTTGTAAGTCATCATCGCACAATCTATCATAATGCTGCGTATAATTCCAGCAACTATGCATAATTACACATGCACACGTTATATGACGAATCATGCTTCGACAGCCTTTTGTCAGCTATAATTCAGTATGCATATATATTGTGTAGTTACACACTCACAAATGTAATTTTATTATTTTATATAATCATTGATAGGGAAGAAATAAATGATTAAATTTAACAACCCAAAAAGTTTATTACATCTCAAGAAAATCAATATTTGAACCAAGAAATAGATTAAACAGCAATCACGACACATTGCTACCTTGCATGCCAGGTAGCAAATTAATTACATGGAATATTTGTGGAACGGTTGTTATTGTTTATTTCCATCAGAAATACGACCAAAATTTTTGCGACGCGCTGTCCTTTGTCTTCGTAGAGCTGCTACAGTAATGCTGTATGATCCGAAAATATCCCTCCAGGGTAGCCTTCGTTGTGTAAAGCGTTGAGTTTGTCCTCATATCTCTTTCGTATAATTTTATCCTTTAAGGCAGGCGATGACTGCAAATAAAAATTCTTGGTGGTCATGGGAATTACATTGGGAAAAAGGAATGTAAAGCAGTAAAAAATTCTACAAGCATGATGTATGCACATAAATCTCACCTTTTCAATGATCCTTTCTCACTCAACTTGAACTCCGAAATTTCGTGGGTGTGCAAACTTTCCTGTATATTGGCAATTGTCCTCGGAATCAAACAGTCTACAATTTGACGCCATACCGTTGCATTTATGAAGCACAGAACTCCTCTTCCACCTTTAGAGACAGTCTCATACGACTAAAAACAAAATTTCAAAGCAAAGTAGGTTATACTTCAGAGATTTAATAAACTACCTAGCATGCTAGGTAGTTTAGGATTAATTAATTAAAACTAAAAAAAGTATCATTACCTCCTGAGAATTTACATGATTAACAAGTGCATTAAGAAATCCGTTAGGTCCAGGGTGAAAACTTTGGAGACCAAATACAAATACATTAGGACATCCTCCAGTCTGGAAGTTAAATTCGGATGAATTATGTTGTCGACGCAAATCTATATCAACAACAAAACTATTCTCAAAGGGTTCCAAAGCAATTTTAAAATCCTGCATAACTCACCAGGCATGCCTGGTTAGAAATTAATTTCCGATATTAGTTACCTATTAAGTACTTCAACTCTAGCAACTAAAGCCTAATAGCAAATAGCGGGCACAAGTAACTGGTTCATCTAAATTGAATAAAAAAGTTTAATAATGTTTTAATACTTAGCACAGAAAACGTATTCCAAGCCCAAGTGACCTTTTCAACCAACCTTATATAACTCATTTGAACGGAGTTATCTTTAAAATCGAACAATCTTCCGGTTCAGATTCTAATTAAAGATTCTGGGGAATTATTAATAATAACACAGAAATGTTTCAGGAATGTATACCTTGCGTACGTATATGTAAGGAGTGAAATGACCGTTAAAAAGTACGCTTTATTTCATTCACAGCATGCCTGTAAAGCCAAGGAAACCTGTGGTTTTAATTTATTGTGCTTACTATCTTTTTATAGTTTTGTATTGTCTCGACCCTCCAAGCATGCTAGGAGGGAATAGTGCCACCATCTCCAAAAATCAAGTTATTTCATTTCTAGCAAGTACAGCCTGAAAATCGTAAAAGGTTATTAGTAATTGGCAGACCTGCCAATTTTAATGAAATAAAAATTCTTTCACATCAGAAAGTACAAAAAGTTTAGTTCAGCCATTTTACTTAGAACAAGAAGACGATAGAAGCGTGTTGTATTTTTTTACAAAATGAATAATTTAATATTCTCATTGAATAAGGGGGAGAAAATTATACGGCACAAAATTAACCAAATTTAGATTCGATTCCTGAAAAAATTCTCGTCATGACGAGAAATGTTAACGAGAAACATACATGTGATGCTGTTAATAAGATTTCATGCTGAATAATGACTAAAACTACTAAAAATTATCTAATCTAGACGCTGAGTTATGCTTATGTTCTCTGCTGACTATTCATCCTAGCAATCCCAATAACGCATTCCCTTTTATGAGATAAATTTAATTGCAGCATAAAAGTCTTTTGGAAATAATTAATTCACAACTTACGCAGTACTTCATTTTATTTTTTAAAAACAACTTATAGTTTGCGGGTAAACTCTAACAACGAAACGTTTATTTTGGTAGTAAAAATCCACCGGTCGTGACCGGTGGTCCCTTTATATATATTCAGAGAAATCAGTATTTTCTCTTGAACTCACTTTCACTATTTCAAAATTTCTAATTTTGTTGAAATCACAAATTGCCTCAACGCAACAAACCTTCCAAGTGCATGTACCAGTGTATGAATGAGTTTTGCCGATTAAGTGCACGCCTGGAGTTATGACTACGTATGATTCAATGTGCATATTGCAACTATAGTATTGAAAATCATAGTTTCGTTTATGCCGATTGGAAGTATAAACCAGTTAAAGTGTTATGACGGTATGTATAACTATGCTGCGGAATGAAATATAGCTGCTGCAGCTATATATACGCATACTTTAACATGAATATACGAAGGTGTGGGACCTTTGCCCATGCATCCTTTGAATATGAAATTCGACCGGGACCCCGGGACAGAATGTAAACAAACCTCCTCAGAGCAAAGGAACGTACGGAAGGTTAAGCATGGAGCTCTCGCAGTGACAGCAATTTAATTATTTTATTCACAACTTAGTGCCAGTGACAAGTTGACAATAAGGACAATGTCTTTAGATAATCGTAGTTTATTCCATTCATTGAAATTATTTCCATTGTGATTTATTTAATGGCCTATTTCATGACTCATACTTTGAAGGACCAACGTCGTAAAAATTATTTGCGGATCTGGACACATTCTCATAATTCTCAGTCGTGTCTTATGTATTATAGTTGACTGTAATTGGTAGTGAAATAATAGTTTTTTTTACATTAATAATACATATTCTTAATTAACCAGCTGAATATTATTTAAATTGCTTACACTTTGAATTTCCTGTTGCATTTAATGTTTCATGTCTCGGCTCAAGGAATCAGATATGTAAAATAATTAATGTAGTTGTGACTAATTTTTTTTCTAGAAGACTGACGTTTTTACATTGTCAAGAAAGAACATCGAAAGTATTTTTAAAGATGGCTGTCATCAACTGTACAATTCCTTGAAGCCTTCGTTTTTGGATAACATTTGGACAGTGTCAGTAATTCCCAGAAGGGAAGGAGAATCTCAACTTGTTCGTGTTAAAATCTCAACTGGGGAAAAATACAGATCTTTTTGTAACATAAATATTATAAGTGATTAACTAGAATGAGTTTTGATATTGAATACTCAGCTCCGGATAATGCGTCAAATTTTGCGTGGTCACCGGACGGGGAGTTCCTTTGCCGGGCTGTTAACGCTGGAGTGGTGATACAAAACGTGACTGAGAATTCAGTGATTAAATCCGCGGCATTGCCCTCCCGTATTGACCTTATTGAGTGGTCTGGGGACTCAAGCTATGTGGCGTGTGCTACTTTGGAGAGTGGGGTCATCCAAGTGTTCTCCGTGGACCTGCCGACCTGGAACTGCAAGATTAAAGTTGGTGGTCTGGACGATGATGATGGGGTGGGACTGGAGGATTTTGTATGGAGCTCAAATGCGAGGAATATCTTGACGACTGCTGCTCATTATGTAATTGGTTATGTAGTTTCACTCACCATTTTGATCAATTAATTTCTTGAACTAGGTGGTGTTGGTGAATGATAAAAAAACAAGCTTTGATAGGAACAATATCTATAAAAGTAAATGTCAGAATGTGTACTATAGTAATTACTATTATTTAATTACTTGTTTATGAACTTAAATATGTTTAAGAGCGAGAGTAAACAGTTTGTGTTTTGATCAAGAACGTAATTGTGAGATTTTGCTGGTTTTTCAGGTCCAGCTGACAGTGTGGTCAATTAGTGACAAGGAGGTGGTTCACATTCGGGATATCCTGCCGGTGAAGAAAAATAAATCGTTTAGTGGCAGTGGGAAGTTAATGGCTATTGGTCAGTTTAACGAAAATTATACCACTTGCCTAGGTATTTTTACTATGGATGATTGGAAGTTGAGAACTGTGAGTTACTTTATTTTGTATTCTCAAACTAGTTTGCAATCGCAGTTTCTTACTTAAGTCGTTTCCTTTGACGTCCCTTAAAATTGGTTAGTGAGTAGCTGTTTCGTAAAGTCGTACTGAAGTATTTTGTAATAAAAGTTGAATGTATGACTCACATTTAATTAAAAATAACAAAATGACATAATATCAACCATGTTGAAATAATTGGAATACGTGGATATTGCTTAGAATCAATTTATTTGCCAAGCTTTCGAACTCAAACAGTGTTCATCTTCAGGGCTTAATTATGACTAACTATGCTATCCTTGTTTGATGTAGTATTTATAAAAATTTTACATTATTCTAATTTAAAATTATTGAGTTGTGAATATTTTGCAAAAAATAATTATTTTTTCAACAATTTAAATTAAAAACAAGATCAATCTATTAAATTCGGGATTATTGGCTTCCATGCGTTGCTTAAAATAAAATTTAAACAAAATGACAATTGCAGAGATTTACTGTCGCTTGCCATGATCTGGAAGAAGTTAGCTGGTGCCCAAATGATTTGTCAATACTACTTCGAGACTCGTCGTTGTTTTGTGGAATTTACATATACTCCCCATCTGGGGACCTTCTCAAGCAGTTTTCTCCGGATGGTCTTGCTTTAGGCTTGGCAGTGTCCCTTTGGGCTCCTACTGGACAATTCCTGGCTACTTTTAATCACGGAAATATGGTGCTTCAGTTTTTTGATTAGATAATGCTGAAGCTTTTTAAATTGGTTCAAATGTAAGGTTTGTATCAAATTACAAGTTTACTGTCTGTTTCAGCTGAGAATTTTAAACGGTCTCACGTATGGACTACTTGTAGAAGAAAAGTTAGAGTCGTCATTGCCTAGGGGTTATGTTCAATGTCAACAATTCAGTGAGGTGGTCAAAAATACGTTGGGCAGTGCTCCACATTTGAGCTCATGTGAGGATACTCGTTCAGATTAACTAAATCCAATAATTTTTTTTAAATCGACTTGAAACAACTGATTTAATGTGAAATAAACTAATTCAGATTTTGATTTGCAGATGAGCGCGTGCGGGACATATTGTTTATTCCAACTAGTTTCAGCAACAACGCGAAACAAAAATGTTTAGTTAAGTTCAGTTGGGATGGAAAGTTCTTGGCTGTGAGCACAGACTCATATCCTACAACCGTTTGGATTTGGGACATGACCAAAGTTGTGTTGACTGCTGTGCTCGTCCATAATAGCGATGTAGCAGGTACGTAAAAATGGTTCTACTGATACATTAGATATGACAATGAAATTAGTAACAGGCTTTCAAAATAATTCCCCCTCCCAGCAGCTTGTATAATGTACAGGTCGTATTGAAAGGATTCCCTTTCTTAGAAATTTGTGTTATGGTTCTACAAGGTTCTCTATTACCAACCTAGGTAAACCCGTTATGACACAACGTTCAAAGGTGTAGAACAAAGTTGGATTTTTTTTGGTGAATACTTGTACTCCAATTTTTCATTCCTAAATTTGTTATGGTTTCATTTAGAAATAAAAAAAACGCGAATAAACTTTTCAAAAATTCCTTGCTCAAAACAATGGGTTGGCCTTCGTCAATAGATGTATGATTCCCTACAAAATGGAGAAGGTCACAAACTTCCAGCATGACTTCTTGAATGAGCTGCAAGGAGGAGGGAATATTTTGTAACACCTTTACATTGTTAATATAAATTTTTAGTCTGTGTCGTTTCACGAAAGATATTTAGGGATCTGTTTACTTATTTTATAGATTTTGACTGGCACTTCAACGAAAGTACGTTGTGCATTTGCACAGGAAAAGACATGATTAACTTTTGGTCTCCGGCAGTGAGAGAAATTAGAAGAATTCAACACCCAGCAGGCAGTAGTCTCTTCAGATGCACTGGGGTGAAATGGAACCCAACCAACAACTCAATTGCCTTGACTTCCAAAGATGACAAACTAATTTTGTGCAAACTTTCAAAATCCAGCAATAATTAAAGTGTTGATTTAATGTTGTACATACAAATGTATAGGATTTTATTACAAATTACATATTTTCTCACTTTGAATACATGTACAGTATAGTAACTTGAGAGCATTGCAAGTATGCTTATAGTTCATAGCAAAGTAAATTCAAAATATACGTTGGACAATCTAGTTTCATCAATAAAACTATACAGATATCTATATCTTATGTTAAATGGAATATCTGTACGTACCATATAGGTGCATAATTCGTGGAAGAATCTCCATGCTGTTTATTACTCTGAAGTTTATACATAGGCACTACAACAGGTTCAGTACAAACACTTAAGAAAAAGTACTTCCTAATAATACTTGTAAAAAGCAGACTAATACATAGGTACAAATGGCGACAATACTTACTACAACACACTTTTTAAAAAGTTTTGCAAAAGGTTTCGAAATTCACAACTGATTTTCCTCCCCTGAGAAAACAGGTGCACACGTATAGTAATTACATGCTTACTCACATAAGACGGCCAATGAATTCACTCGTTGTATGTTTCCAGAAAACTTAAGTACGATGTTTGTAATTACTGTAATTAATAATAATTATATGTACCAATAATATATATCATCGCTGAAGAGGCCAAATGGTCTAAGTTGACATGCTTTTGTACAGCACAGACTATTTTGCCTCTTCAGCGACGATATGTGCTGATGTAATTGTGCTTTAAAGACTTTAGTGCACACAAATTCATTCTAAATCACGTGAAAGGCTAAACAAATTTAAAAACAAAAGTAACGACAGTCTTTCACAATGAACTTTAGCATGTACTAAAAACTAGCTACCTAGCAAATCTGCCAGTAGAAAAAAATAGATTTTACCTGTTTTACTATAAAAATTGACTTATTTCTGTACAATCTTGATTATTGAATTATTGTATCAACTCTTCAATCTTATTCATCGCCCTTTGAAATAATTCGGAAGAGTTCTCGCTCAGTATAGGCAGAGTGGTATGTTGACGCTCGCAATGGTTTTTAAAAGTAAAGAACGCCCGGGTGAAGAAATTGCACTTGGTCCTGTTGCATGTGAACCTGCTTTCAAACAAATGCTTTGCCACGTGAGTCCTATAGTTTATCAAGCTGTATACGCTAACTCTGCATACAGGACAAGAATACGGAGCTGATATCTGATACGGCTTCAGTTTACGAATATCATCATCTGTAGGGAGCATCTCCACAACTAGGAAAGTCTTGAGGGCCACAACTCTGGCTGGGACTGGAAAACATTCCACTGACTGTAATAATTTGCTCTTAGAGATCGTATCGACAGACGGAGACACGCAGGAAGCATGGAAAGATGTTGACGGGGTGTTTATAGGAGATACATTTGAAAAATCGATTCTCGTCTTGCAAATCCGACCTGGCGTTTTTATTTGAACCGGAGTAATAACCGTGTTATGGCTGATTCTGCTACCAGGCTTCCGGAGTTGTGTAGGTGAGCTGACTTTTAATTGGCTATTCTTTATTATATCTACCAACTGAACAGTAGGGTTGAGGAGAAAATTAGGCTTTGTATCTGGTGGAATTTGTATTCTACTGCTGTTGCGAGTATTCGCGGCGGTTTCGGAACGAGGAACTATTTTTCGACTGGATGCCACGGTACAGGTAGGAACAGATATGTCTAAGGTTTTTATTTTCCTTAAATGTCTCCCACTTCTGGTGGTGCTTATTTCAGGGCAGTCCGTAAGGGATTCCGTCTGACAAAATAAACATTAAACATTACTTTTCGTTCCACTTCAAAATTATTAATTACAAAAGTAATAGTAATTAATTCAATAAAATAACACTTCTTCCACCCTTTCCAGACTAACAAAATTCTAAAGTTTCCCACTCTTTTTTTAAAAAAAATCACGAAATCAGTTTCTACTGTTTAACAACGATTCAGCATACATAGCAGCTATCATGCCTAGTACTTGATTTTCTTTTAATTACAAAATTCAAACATACCTGATGATCTTCAACTTTAGCAGGCTGTTCTGTTGTTTTCAACTTCCTGGGCCTTTTCCGAGGAACCATATCGACTATGCTGGTGTCACCAGATCGACTGAGCCCCAAGCTCTCATCAACGTCACTCTCTGGTTCGGTCTTAATAGTACAAGTCGGATAATCAACTTGTGTGGAGGTATCTGGACTAACACATACCTCCCCACGGAGCTGCAAACATTCGAAGAAGAAATAAATCAATAAATCACATGTAACATATTCTGACGTAAAACTATATGCACAAGACAAAATTTTACTGAAAAAATCTGAGCGATTGAAGTAGTTGCTAATTAAAAAATACATATTTGAATACTGCTAGTGACTTTTATGTGTTCAGGTAGCACTTCCGAAAAACTTTTGGTGGTAGTGATTCAAAAATTGTTTAATATTTTTCATTTTGAGAAACTTACTCGTTTGGATCTCCGTGTCGCACTTCCTTTTCCAAGACTCATTGATCCAGAGCTTGCTGGAGTATTTTCTTCAACCTTTATAAGGCCATCCCGAATATATTCGATCTGATTCCCAGCCTCTACTCTTTCTACTGTATCAGTTGTAACCATTTGTTTCAAAGCCAGTTTAGCGGTCGTTTGTGAATATGAGTTCTTCATTTTTACTGTCAATGGTGAAGTTCCTCGGCTGCACAATGCTAATAACTCCGTCTGAGTGTCCGCAGAAGCTGGTTTAGGGAGCTCGGTTGCTGTACCGATTTCAGAGCAGCAGACCTTGTCAGTTTGAGTATCCACAGAAGCTGGTTTAGGAAGCTCGGTTCCTGTACCGATTTCAGAGCAGCAGACCTTGTCAGTTTGAGTATCCACAGAAGCTGGTTCAGTTTGCTCAGTTGCTGTACCAATTTCAGAGCAGCAGATACTGTCGGTCTGAGTATCCACAGTGGATGGTTCGGGTAGCTCCGTTGCAGTACCGATTTCAGAATGGCAGACAATGTCAGTTTGAGTATCCACAGTGGATGGTTCGGGTAGCTCCGTTGCGGTACCGATTTCTGAGTAGCAGACACTATCGGTCTGACTGTCTTTAGCAACTGGCTTCGGTTGCTCGGTAAGGATACCAACGTCTGTGGAAACAACAATCTCAGTCTGAGTTTCGTTGTTTATGACATCGGTTTCTGTAAATGTAGACTTCTCCTCCAATTGAATTATATCAGTCTGGGAATGTAACTCCGTAGTTAATATTTTGGGTTCGGGATCAGTTTCCATGGATCTATCCGAAAGATGGATTTCTGTCTGTGAGTCGGAATCAGCAGTGGACCCATGTTCAGTATTGGTTTCTACGGTTCGGGAATGCGGAAAATCCGTTTGTACTTCTGTTACAGTGATGCATGGAGTATCCGTTAGTGTTGAGCTTTCTTCAGTTTGTATAACTGTTTGTGTTGTATTGTCCAGGGTATTTGGAATTTCCAGATCAGTGTATGTCCCCTTGTCTTCTTTCTCTATATCATTGGACATTGCCGGGGAGAATTCTTGCAAGCTCGGACTGTGATCTGGTGAGTCCACTTGGGTAAAGGTCTCCGTCAAGTACGGGGACTCCGTTTGTGTCTCCCCATCTTTCAAACCCTGCAAATACATTTAAAAATGTCACCTACATTAGTCCCCGTCCCTACTCCCTCTCACCCTCCCACGAATTTTAGCATTCATTCAAGTGGAATAGTTTATTTTCAAATGCTGAAAAAAGATAACCTTAGACGGATGAACATCACTGGTGATAACAAAAGGGTCCGAGAGATTCCCATGAATCCTTATGAAGTTCGCTTCAATTTGATTAAGCTTGGCAGCAATTAAAGAGTTAGGCCGACGTTGGTAACTAAATTCCTGGAATCTTCGGAATAGCTCCTTCAAAATGAAGGCACAGGCCAGACAAAGTGGTATCGTAATCTCGCTACTGGGATTCTCCGACTCAAACTCCGTCGAGGAGCCGCCATACAAAAAATTAAAGTTAAAGACTGTGCTCAATGCCTCATACACACTGGCTTCTTCCACAATCTTGGCTCCATTCCCGGGGTCAAGGGTGAAGCAGATCTTGTACGTTCGGTAATTGCCATCCTTCTCTGCAAGATTTGCCAAGCAATTGGAACAACTAGAAGAGTCAATAGCGTTCCACATGATTTGTTCCTCTGTCCCAGAAAAAAAAACTTGAAGCTCCTCAGCATCTAAATAGTATTCCCTCTTCCAAATCGAGCCCCCCTCCGTGTTTACTCCACCATAATCTCTAATTACATATTACAAATTAGAATAAGAGGATCCTCTGATACAAAAACATTATCAAAAATTCAGTCAAATAGTTTCTAAGGCTCCTGACTCAATGAATGAGTTCCAGTCTGGAAGAACAATATAAGATTCGCTATTATTCCTATTAAAAATACTTCTAAAGCATTACAATGTTTTTTTGTATCTAATGAATGTAAATATATTATTACATCAACTCTGACCACGTGTAAAAAAATTATTCTATTTCCAATTTCCCCATCGACTTCCACACCAATCCGAGAGTTCTATTTGACAATGTTGAAACTCGCACTAATCAACTCATGTTAATTGGGATCCTTTGATACTTTGATCTACAGCCTTGATTTCATGGGGGCTCGAGATTTGGATTTGAATGTCTTCCAATGTCATTTACGGAACCAGTGACGCATTCATCCACATTTCTTGATTTTTGATTCTGGACTGCTTTTCGAAATAGGTGGATTCCCAGGAGAAAGAACACATGGTGTAAACATCTATAAACTAATTCCAAAATAAAACAAATACTTTAATGACATACACACAATTATAATTATTTCAAATATTTCAAGTGGCATGCAAGATCAACTAAGTATATGAATAATTGATAATAGGATCCTTTAATCAAGGATGACTTACATTTAGCCTCTTTATTTTAGTAATTTACACTAACTTTAAACTACATAAGTACCTCTAACGACTTCTAATCCCCATACAAACTACACACACAGCAAGTGTAGCGTAGCGCGTAATAAAAACAAACAACAATATTTGAATATTCCCGCAAATCCTGAAGATTATTTCTCAAGGATTTATCCACACTCGGATTTCTCCTCCTGACAGGGGAACGTTTTTAAGTGCCTTACCAGAGGCAACTTTTTTTTCAGAGCAAATCTTTTGGAATATTAAAATTATTTGTGAAGGACCTAGAAGGTCAGTGTGTGTTATAAGACTATAAAAAACAAGTTAAAAGAGAGGATCATTTAAAGCAAAATATAAATTTCAAAATACTTAAAGTAGTACGTTAACTCAGAATATAAACTACAAAATACTTTTTAAATCCCCGAATTCTCAAGATATATATTTTAAATGTCATTTAAATAGTTTAAAAAAATATAAATGTATTTCTGAACGCTTAGTTTCATTTGCTTTAATGGATTGACTATCGTTTAAATAATTTTATTAATTCCTCATTGGACATAAATGAGAAAAGTTTGGATTTTATGGAAGGTTAGGGATTATTGTTATAGTTTATGCTCAATTAAAAAATTCAAAGTATATTGAAGCCTTACAAAACATAGAAAATACAAAATGTCCTCGGGTGTAGGTTTCTTCTAGTCTCGTCCCGTGACAATAAAAACTGCCAAATAATTTTTTAAATGATTGAAATTGAAAATACAAAATACTAAATGTATTTTAATTACATGGGTTTTCAATTTACGTATTTTGGACAGCTCTGAAAATTTGATGAAACCATGTTAGGTCAATGTTTTAGCTCGAAATAAAACACCGGATTTCAATTACCACCATTGGAGTAGAATCATTTAAAAAGCTATGACGTATATATACCTTTTATATTTCTTAGTTTTTATCTTATTTCATGGTCGGTTTAAAAACTGGAAGAAAAATAATTTTTAAATTGAGGAGTATCATTGGATAAAATTTCAACCTCACAACTGTTATCCGTCAGAGTTGATACAACTGAAAAGGCTACATTGTGAGTGCTCGGCGTCAGCTGTATGCATTTAAGTAGACTGGAGCTTGGAAAAAAGTCCTTCAAGCTCCACACTTAAAAAAAAATGTACACAATTAAAAGAAATGCTAATTGTATAATTTAGTTTTAGTGTTTCCAATTTTTAATTCCCCTTGAGTCATTAGTGACATTGCTTTTAGTATAACCTGAGCCCTTTGGGCTCCAAGGTAACTGATATCCAAATACTGCGGGGGCGGGCAAAATGTACGTTCGTACAACATGGATTTACATGTACCCTACATACATTACGTACATATGTCAAACTCAGTGAATTTACTATCATAGAATTGCAATTTTTTGTCTCAATTCAATACTATTTGCCTAAATGTACATTTTTAGTGTACAATAAATTGGAATAAAATTTACATTAAAAAACCCATACATTTCTTGGAGGTATTCCTGCCATGGGTTCGGGTACAATTCAACATTTTTGGAACCCGACATTTTGGAACCCGGTTCGTGAGCAGAAGATTTTGAAAGAAATATGTACGGAGCATCTTTAATTGTGAAATTGAGGGGTATCATGCGACAAGAAAATTTTCTGAACCACGTAATTAATAATTTGTAATTTTTTCAGGGGCATTCTACCAGTAATTTCATCTTATTTTTAAAATTTTGAAATCTTACAACGTCCCAAGTAAAACCTGAAGAATATCCGCCTTCAAACTTCTATCAAACCCAAAACCGGAAATTAGAGACTCTCTAATCCCAACAGCAGTTTTGATTGTTAACAATTTCTCACTGAGTAATTTCAAAGGATTGGGTGTTTTTAATTTTATTTTTATAAACCCTTGTAGCCTGTATAGCGCTAAGGATTTTAATTTAAATGAACCCGTATTATCAAAATTGGCATCACCTGCAATAACAATTGCCTTAACAGAAAAACTGTGACTATATTTCCCCAAATTTCTCGTCATTGACTCTTTTCCTCACCCCTTTTAATCCTTTTACAAGATGTTGAAGATCCTGCATTTTTTTAAAGTTCACTGCACTGCTTTCATTTCCCTATAATAGATGATGAATGATGTTGTTGCATTTGGGAAGGGGGATTTTTGCCCAAAAATAACCACACGGATAATTTCCAATAAATAATTACTAATAATCATTCAATTTTATTACCCTTCTTTCCTTTTGGTTTGGGTTCCAAAAAAAACTCCATTTATGATTTTTAAAGTAAAGCACTCTCCGCATCCACCTCTCCTCCCCCATATTTGCATTGCCCCATACATTTATCTACTATACTCTCATATGACTAAAAAAGAACAATGTTTACAGCCCTATTTTTACCTTTTTTAAAAAACTGTGTAGGATTTAATAATTAACTCAGCATCGTCAAGTAGGCCGGAAGGAGGATCCTTTCCCATAATTCATGCACATACATACACTGCATCTAATATTTCGTATCTTCCCTAAAGTCAGCAAAACTCTAAGTATGTAATCAGGAATCAATGATTGAGTGAGAAATATTTCCCTACGTTAAAAATATACGTAGATTCTATAATCAAGTCATAGTATGTAATTATATGTCATATATTAATAAAATCCAAATACGCGCAATTTCCCCATGGAAAAATCCACAGTTTTTTTAATAAATCAGCCATTTCATTATTTTCAAATAAGTGAACTCTGTAAAAACATTACTGAGGGAAAAATAATGATAAAATCAAAAGTGTGAATGACGTCTGAGACCTTTCCCAAGCTTACTTTATGTACATATAATTATTATTACATTATAAACATCAGAATGTATTAGAATTTGTAGTATATGAAATCCTAATAATTACTTCACAGAGCCAACATCCGTCCCTGAGTACACACGTATATACATATAGTAAATTATCAATAATACTAATTAAAAGCAATTCATCGGAATGTCACCGCCTGACCCGTATTTGAATAAATGCAGATATCCCGAGAATTCCTCAAACATTTCCGTAGAAACAATTCCAATGAGATCATATTAAAAAAGTCATTACAAGGGAAACCATTTAAAGCTGCATGAGCCTATATACTATAAGGATATGAAGAATTTCTGCTCTATTTATCCTTCCAGAATAAAGTACTGAATGTAATCTGATATTTTACTCCTACTCATGAAATCTCCATAGGACAAATTATCTTTTCGTACAAATCAGTATATACACCAAAAGTTTCAAAAGGAATCTCAAAGATCCCCTTACAATTTGTCTGAGTAATTTATTTATCTATTTATAAAATAGCACACAACCCAGACGTGTGTGTGTGTGTGCATACTTACACTGAAAGTGATGTTTTTGGGAAGTAAATGTGGAAAATTAAAATGACAGCATTAGTATTTACTCCAAGCGTGGAAATTCGCACATGAGATAAAAAAAAACCTCAAAGGGGATTAAAGCAGAGCTTCCCTGTCAAAACACAACATGCCCAAAAAGGTCCTCTAAAGGTCACTTGTATTGTCAGCCTCCGCCTGGGTGACAGCAATGTCACCTCAAGAATTTCACACTCTTTTAATATCCCTTTCTGATCATAAGACACATATATTATACTCACTATTATAAAAATCTCTGGAAAATAAAATCCCACCCCTCACTCCACTAATTACAGGGAAGAACAATAATAATTATGAATATGATTTTTTTTTGGATGTCGTAAATTAGGGATGAAGCAATTTAGCTACGAGAAAAAATTTGCAGAAATGTTAAGATTTTAGTCCATAAATGAGCAACGGAGCAGAGTGGTCTGCTCGACTAATTTTATCACTTTGGGGGGAGTCATTAGAAGTAAAATGGTGTAAAGGATGAATAATTTTTGGAGGAATTAGCATTAAAAAAGGAAATAATTGTCCCTTTGGTGACTTTTAGCCCTATCTAATTCCTGCCATAATCCCAATTCACAATTCTCGCCCATGCCATGGAGAAACGTTCTCCCTCTAAGTTTACGTTTATTACAATTTTTGTAATTGCTCCTCCTTATGGGACAAGGGGAAATATATTAGTATGACAGAGTCAGACATGTCTCTCTTGTGGGTTCCATATATTATTATTTGTATAGTATTTAAATAAGTGATATTTATATGCCCTGGCCTTGGCTTAGAATAAAGACAACATTAGGAAGCATATGGGAGGATCATATGTCATCATCATGTCAGATTGTGTCATCACTTTCGGTCAGGGTGCTTTCTGTCATTAGGACAACTTATACACAGGCAATCCTCACAATTATAATGAAGAGCATAATAATAATTATCCAAAGGCTGTCATTCACTTCCCAAGTGTTGTCACACATTTTTTTCTTTTCAAGCAAAATGTATTTTTCGCAAATGCAAAACCTATTTGTCTTAAATGTGAAACGTAATATTCTCTTTAACTATGCAAAACGTAATATTCGCTTTAACTGCAAAACGTACTGTCGTAGTGTCGTGTTATTTTTTCCTTGTCTTTAAATGTTTTTTTAAATGTCATTAAATTACAGGGGACTCTCCCTACATTTGAAATCCCGTTTAACCCAATGTTAATTCCTCCCTGTAAATCCCCCCACAAGTCAGATTTTGATCCATACAGTAACAAAAGGGATGTCCTGTAGAAGCTTTTAATACCCAAAAAATCCTGATGACAACAACAACTACGGATGTTAAAAATATTTACTCAGAGCTTATGACCATTTAACGCCCACAAGAGCTCAATTGACAGCAGTCCTTACGTAATATATAGAGATTTGATGTGAGCCTATACTTTAAAAGACTGGGACAAACATCTTTTTTTTTTAAAAAAATATAATAATATTTGTAACCCTTAAGTTTCGAGAGAGATCCCAAACTATGTCGTACACATTTTTTGGGTTGGACTCTTTTAACAAGCACTTTCCACATTAAATCTCCTTTTTTTTCTCTCTCTCTCTCTCTCTCTCTCTTCCATATACATACAAACACACATCACCCATAAATCCTCCAGGGCAGTAAATAATCATCAAAGAGTTTTTTTGTCAGATGATGACAGTTCCTCGAGTCACCTACAATCTCATCTCTGTTTCTCTCTCTCTCCCAGCACTTTTATTCTCTCATGGCCCTGCTTCCATATGTATAATTATGTGTACCTATCCATGTACATTGTATGTACCTTGAAATAGTGGTTAAAACGGTATATGTGTATGTCCAGTCCAAATATAAACTATATTTGCACCCTGTTGTGTATCTCTCACTGTGTGTGTGTGTGTGTGTGTGTTTTTGAGTGTGTGTGTGTTTTGTCATACTTTTTCCTACTGAGACAACACACAGCCCTGTCTGCATATAATTACTTGAAGGTGGTGATGATGATTATGAAGGAATTGATCTACTAATGAAGAGCCTTGTCCAGTGGGGTATAAGTACGAAAGGAGCCTCTGACTTTCAGCAATTTCACACAAGACAAGTCCGGTGGAGGAAGGATTTAGTTACGCTAGACAAAATATATCTGGTTCTCAACGTTTTTCATACCTCAAATTCCTTTTGAGTTTACCGTTGAGCTCTCTCCTCTCTCGTTGGATTCTCTTTTTTTGGGAGGGATTCTTATATTTCTCAGTTGTTTGTCAACGAGACTCACGGAGTCAGTATGAAGTCCACGGTTGTTTTCCTCCTTCTGGCCGTCTCTTTCATCATGCTTGTAAGTTCCCGTGGGATTTTTATTTTTGGTGCCTTCCCTATAATTATATTTATGGGGAATATATACAGATAGTATAGGATAGATATAGGGTCTCAGTAATTATTATTCCTACGGATATGAGAGGGTCCTTTAAAGGGGGAATTTGTACATAATTCTATTGTATATACATAAATAGAGCCAGTTCTATTTTTAGCTCTGAGGGATTTTGTTGTTGTGGATTGGCCAGTCGTAGACTGGGCTTTAAATGCATAGGGACTTCCTACAATTGCAAGTTTGAATTTAAGCCGGAAATAAATTGGAAGAGTGTGGAGTTGACAGTTCTTCAAAAAAGAAGGGATTTTTTAAGCCTATAATTTTTACGGAGTTAATTTTGAGGAAATTTTTCTGACTGTGCACCTGGGTTCAATAAATTCTAGAATTAAGGAAGGATTTAGGGAATTATCGTGTGGGGTTTTTATTAATTTGTCGGAGTGGGTTGGATTTTGAGAAATTGGTTCTGGGAAATTGTTGACATTTGTTTTGAGTAGGGTTCAAGGGAGAGTTTTGTTAGATTCTAAATAAATTGTTGAGATTTAGGGGAAATTTTAATGAGTTTTGGGTGGATTTCTGGGATAGATTCTAAATAAATTGTTGAGATTTGGGCAAATTTTAATGAATTTTGGGTGGATTTCGGGATAGATTCTAAATAAATTGTAGGTGAGATTTGCGGCGAATTTTAATGAATTTTTGGTGAGATTTGGGGCAAATTTTAATAAATTTTGGGTGGATTTTTGGGATAGATTCTGAATAAATTGTTGGTGAGATTTGGGGCAAATTTTAATGAATTTTGGGTGGATTTCGGGATAATTTCTAAATAGATTGTAAGTGAGGTTTGGGGCAAATTTTAGTGAAATTTGGGTCGATTTCGGGATAATTTCTAAATAAATTGTAAGTGAGATTTGGGAGAAATTTTAATGAAATTTGGGGGGATTTCGGGATGGTTTCTAAATAAATTGTGGGTGAGGTTTGGGAGAAATTTTAATGAAATTTGGGTGGATTTCGGAATAGTTTCTAAATAAATTGTGGGTGAGGTTTGGGAGAAATTTTAATGAATTTTGGTTCGATTTCGGGATAGTTTTTAAATAAATTGTAGTTGAGATTTCAGGCGAATTACAGATTATAGAAGAATTTTGATTTAGCCCTGGTGCATTGGGAGGAAATTAGGTGTAAGCCTGATTGATTATCCTTAATTGATGCTGAAATTGGGTTAGTAATGATAATTTTAGTGTGGTTTTAAAATTTGACCTCATCCGGATAATTTATTGTTGTTGTATAGGTGAGCGTAACGGAAAGTTCTGGGGACTGTTCGGCGGAGCAATTCTTCCGGTGCTTCCAGGACTGCAAGTACAAAGGTCATCATGGAATGTGTGAGTATGGGTCTTGCTCCTGTATCTCCTGCTACTACCGAGCCTGTAAAGTCAAGTGTGCTCGGGAGGGGAAGA
Source organism: Allacma fusca (assembly GCA_947179485.1). Taxonomy (NCBI): domain Eukaryota; kingdom Metazoa; phylum Arthropoda; class Collembola; order Symphypleona; family Sminthuridae; genus Allacma; species Allacma fusca. Next base: position 12,146,819 of record OX359246.1, on the reverse strand, counting down.
TTGGTCAGTGTCAAGATGACCTGTGCACCTGTCTGGGCTAAAAGGGTGTCTGGGATTTTCCGAAGCAAATAATACATTACATTGATAGCTTTATCTGTAATATATATAATATTATAGTAATTTGAATCTCAATTTACTTCAACTCACATCATCAGTTTTATTAACTCTTATGTTTTGTTTTTTGTTTTTTTTTAACTTCCCTATAATTCCTAATTTGTTGCAATTATTGTACATAAGATAGAAAAAAAACTTCATGTGTTATAACTCGTTTTATTTTTGCTGCTTGCTTTCTGTACTCCTATAATAATTTATTTTCGGTGTGCTTACCACAAAAACACAGGATGGAATTGTAATATTTACTTAAATATAAAATGTACAACTGAGTAATAATATTATCTATTTACTTTTAAAATAAATCCGAGATTTTTCCATGTATAGATCTGAAACTATTGAGGGAGGGATTTGTCTTAATTTGAAATCATAATAATTATACTTACTGTTCTGAGGTTAATTTTTGAGTGGTCTTGCATCTATTTCAAACCATAGTATTCAAATGGTACATATCAGGTTGAGCGAGACCTTTAAATCATTAATTTTCAGTTTGGCCAAAAACATTTTATTGCGTGCATAAATTACGGGTGACAATGGAAGTCTTTTTTATTCAAAATTAAGAAGTGTCACAGGTGTTATAATAATTGACGTCATCAAATAAATTTTAAATTCCCTTATACTGGAAGTGTGTTGTCAATTGTCAACTTTGCATATGTATAACAATTACTACGTGGAGAATCAGTACACTGAGATTTTTCACACTTGTAGATACTTACACGCATTTATTTATTTAGCATTAAAAGAAACTATTTTTGTAATGGGATTCTCATGTGTGGCAGCTTTATTTTCACGCCTATTCCCGACCTTGCCATATTGTGACAAGTTGTAATCATCGGAACGTGTCTGAGTTGTTGGGACATTAGTTGTGAGTTTGTACTGTATTTGACAGAAATGAGTATGTTCGAGTTACGTAACTCATTCAAATGTATTTAGGTACATGCTAAACTAATAGAAGCTCTGTATGTCCTGCAGACACTGATTCTTAAAGTATATCTTTTACTCCAAAGATCTCATTTGTAATCTCATGGAGTTGAAAATTATAAAAGATACAAGTGAATTTACATTTATATTAATCTACATGCAGCAACAATGCTTTGATTAATTGTAGATTTCTTTTGAACTGGAAGCGACGATTGTCCCTGGAATTTTGACCCGAGGAAAACATAATAATAATTATTACGCTGAACAATATGAGATACAATTTTGGAACTAGAAATGATTATTCGGAGATATTTTTTTTTATTTAAAACCCATTCCTAACATCTTGACACACAGACACTTGACACACAAGTCTGTTTTCTGTGGTAAAATGTTTGCAGCCAATTTTTGGAGTAAAAAGGGTCCTTAATTGGTGGAAGAAATTGACACAATTTCTGGGCACATGTCCTTTATAAAATATTGTAGTGGTAGTTCATAATGCAGAATTAGAGGCAAAAATTAGCTTAATTATGTAGACCTGCGTTCTGTTGAAATTAATTTAATTATGGATTTTTGAGGCAGCTTTAAGTTGGGTTATTTTTAAATTTAAGCCAGCTGACAGAAAATGCTTGATCGAATTTTGGAATTGTTTTGAGAATGAAAAGCAATGGAGGAAATAGCAGGAGGGTTGTAGTTAAAATTTAATAATAATTGTGGGTATTATGGATGATCATATTACATGGAAATCAATTTTAGTATAAAAGGTTACGAAAATGTTTCAATTGAGTAGGCCATATTTGTTTCTTTCTAAAAGAACATCTGGGGAAATTAGTAGGAAATTTCATGATGAATTGCATTTTAAAAGTTGGGATTCTGCTATTGGCCTGTTTTGGCTCTGCGCTGGGTCAAGCTGCAACAACGGAAGCAACGCCAGCTACGACTGTGGCTGTTAGAACAAATGTTGATGCAACGGCTGCTACGACAGCTGCAATAAAGCCTGCTGCGATAGAAATTTCTACAACTCCAGAACTTACTACAACCATGGAAACAGATTTAACGACAGTAGCAGCAACAACTGTGGCAATGGATTCAACAACAAAAGCAGCAACAACTGTGGCAACAGATTCAACGACAGCATCAGAAAAAACTGTGGCAACAGATTCAACGACAGCAGCAGCAAAAACTGTGGCAACAGATTACAACAGCAGCAACAACTGTGGCAACAGATTCAACGACAGCATCAGAAAAAACTGTGGCAACAGATTCAACGACAGCAGCAGCAAAAACTGTGGCAACAGATTAAACGACAACAGCAACAATAACTGCGGCAACAGATTTAACGACAACAGCAACAAGAACTTTGGCAACAGTTGCTACTACAGCAGCAGCAACCATTACATTTATACCATTGGGTTCAATGATATCACAAGTTGTTACTTCAGCCCTTTCTGCGCTGAGACCACTGACACCAGCCCTTGGTTTTTTGTACTCACAGACGCATCCATACAATTGTTCTTCAGTGACTTGCTTCCCTCGCTCGCCATACTTAAGCCCCTCCTTCTGTCCAAGTTGTTAATAATCGGGAAACTCCTCCTACTGGCACTCATCAAAGGATCCTTGTTCTCCTCAGCAGCTTCCCGGCTTACAAGTGCTGCTCCACAAATTGCCACCATTATCACAATTCTGGTAGCAAGTGTTGCCTCAGCAATTACAAATTTCGTTACAGCTCTAGCAGCTCCAACCTCAGCTATTATTCCTACTCCTACTGCTATCACCACAACAACAACGCCTGCGCCCCGTGTCAGGTACAACAACTACGAATCATAATGTTGCAAAGTTTTTGGATGCTCTCCTGCAATCCCCATCCGAGGTCCAACTCCCATCGGTGTTTAATTAATTTTTAAATTCTTATGTTTCGATAAAATTGCTTCTAGCTAATTTTCAATCATCTCCTTGTATTATACTGATTAAAAGTGGTTGTGTTCCACAACAAAAATTTATGCACTCGGGGTTTGAATTATTACGTAAAGTTCTTATTAAAAGTTTTCTAATGGATGATACTAATACTTGTTATGTCAATAGCGTTAGGATGAACAATTACAATTGAAATAAATTTTTAAAATTCATTTTACGGCTGCGAAGGTATTCAGATTCCAGTATCGACAATATGGCCAGAGAAAATTCTATAGATTTGTTTAAAAAGCAACAGTTTGGACAGATTACCAGCTCGCAGATGATAGAAAACGATTATGTATTCGGACAGTCTTATTCATCTACTGTATGAACTCTGAATATTGTGTTGACAATGCAGCGATGTTCAAACTTCATGTTGTTATAATGACTTCACTTGAATCTCTACCAGAACTTATACGCTTGAACTAGGAATACTACTGCATGTGGACAATAGTTAAAAATATGTTGCAAGCTCTGTCAACTGACATTGAAACCAATACTTGAACATTGAAGGGTAACTGAAAATATGGGTTTGCGTTAACTATACTCAAAAGTTATTGACAGTAAAAAAAATCTATTTTGGGAATGACTATAATTAAGGTGAACGGTTATTTTTAACAGTAATGAATTTGGCCAATGAAAAAATATATTCAAAATTTTATAATAATTTTATTCTTTCGTAACCACAATGAAGATTAAAACATTCCCTCATTTGGTAATTTAAAATTCTGTTAACTACGAATGCTATAGTGTGCTGAAGGCAGAGGTGACCATTCAATTTTCCACTACACTCACTACTCTAAAAACTTATTTAGGGTAAATGCCACTAGTTACCACTACACTACCACACAAGAATGATCTTTGACAAATACTCTATTAATACTATATTTTATCGATAATCAAGACTACCACTACACTACTGTCCAGTAGAGTTTTACTTTCAGAGAGCACCTTCACTCTACTCTACCACTACTTGCCGGGAGCTAAAAACTAGCGTTACTCTACACTACAACTATCACACTATTCTACACAGTAAAAAAGCCACACTATACAATGTACTACCTGTTCACTGAATAGCCGTGCAATTTAATCTCAGCCTAAAATCATATAATTTTAATATAAGCCTAAAAAGGCTCCTAATTTCTAAATAGAATAAATATGATTCCTAGCGAAAAAATCCCGTTTCATCGTATGTAAACACAGTTTATCCTCTGTCGATGAAGCTAGACGTTTATGCTAAATTAGAGGCGTGCAGGACCGATCTTTACAAGTATCAATTGTAGGTTCGGCATTTTGAAAAACTAGTTTATTGTTTTAGAAAACATTCACATGTGTGTATAACTCAAGTACATACATGAGAACGAGAACCACTGACTATACCTTATAAAAATGTTACAAGTTGACACAAGAAATAATTACAATTGTCAATGGAGTGTCCGTTGCCATTATATGTACGGAATCTGCCATAATCTGGATTTGGCTTGAATTTCAGAACTGTTAATTACCGGAGGATTAAAGCACTAATAAATAGAGATCAATACTAAGATTTTGCTTTTGCAAGTTCAACTGCTGCTAAAAATGATCACAAAGTAAAATGGACAATGCTCCAATGCAAATACAAGATGTTACTACATATATCCATCCAGGCAATCGCGCAATAATACTTCGAGTATTGAAACTCGGTGTAACGGTGTAATACATAGAAAGTTATGAAAAGACATAATCACACGTTCCATGTTTAAGTATAGTGCTTACTCGGGTAGCACTACTTTTTATGGGACTTTGAGTATGCATGTAAACTACTTCTAAACTACATCCAAACTATCGTCGGTTCCACTATTCTACACTACATTTTAGGAACAATATGTGAACGGGCACTAGTAGTTACTACTATTTACTTGCCTGCTCATGTCTCCTTCGTCCTACACTACCAATAAATATTATTTTATTTCATTTTCAACAACTACTCTACTTTTTGCCACTATTCCACTACCACTACTAAAAAGTAGAGTAGTGTGGCCATCTCTGGCTGAAGGACATGTTCCAGGTTGAATATTCATTGTCCAAGTTCATTGTGTGTATGGGTCAATTTATTGCAGTGAGTATAGAAAGATATTTTGAAGAAAATTTTGTATCTTGATTCTATTTAAGCTATAAAGATGAAACAAATTTTGAAAAATGAAACTTTTCTACAAAGTGGGGGAATTGAAAAGATTTTACCATCGCTCCTTATTTTATAGTTATAGCTTACTCTTTATGGGTTAGGGGGGTAGGGAAAAAGATTTTTCGGCGCGGTCTACGTATACAGTAGAACAATGGTTTTGAAATATTTTCCATGTTTTTATTTCCTTCAAAATAGCACCAAGCAATCCAGAGATACTAACACAAATATTTACTTTTGAAACACACTCAAGATTTATTTATCTCCAGGTTCGTTTCAGTGCCTGAATTTAAAATTTTATTTTAAATTTAGTTTGATATAAATCTATGTATACAAATTACCCTCATTAAATATCTGAATAACTTCAACACAGTAGTAATATTACAGATACATATGACTTAGCTAGATGTTGGACCGTAGTCAATGCATGGTCACTACCACTTGATCTGTTTGTATTATTCGGATGGCTTAATAATTAGTCCATGCTTGGATACGGTTTGTAACCTATAGGTTGCCTATGGGCAGTATGGAGGGTAACTTATAATTGGTACCCGAACTGGTTACCCAGAATATGGTTGGTAACTATATAGGTGGTTTATTGAAAAGTATATGGTTTGTAACCAGTTGGCTGGTTAGGAGTGGCACCATTCGAATATGGCTTGTAACTACTTGGTTTGTTAGGAGTATAACCACCAGAATACGGTTTGTAACTCGTTGGCTGGTTAGGAGTGGCACCATTCGAATACGGCTTGTAACTACTTGGTTTGTTAGGAGTATAACCACCAGAATGCGGTTTGTAACTTGTTGGCTGGTTAGGAGTGGCACCATTCGAATATGGCTTGTAACTACTTGGTTTGTTAGGAGTATAACCACCAGATTGAGGTTTGTAACTCGTTGGCCCGTGGGTGAGGGCGCCACTAGAATTTGGTTTGTAACTGCCCGGTTGGACAGGAGTATTATTAGCCTGAGGTTTCTGTTGACCGTTAGGTTTTACTACGGGTTTGACGGCTGCATCGATAATCTTGGCCACACCGCCCAGAGTAGATCCCACAATCTCTGCCGCATATTTCCCCTTCTCTGGTTGGTTGACGGGAGTTTGCTTACTGATTGCTTGAACTAATATTTTCGCAAATTCGTGGTATGTTTTCATGAGTGCCGCTCGTTCCGCATCCTCTTTCTGCCTATTCCTTTTAATTTCTTCAGTCAGACTGGCCACCGTCTTGTTATAAGAGCTGAGTTGGTTCTCAAAAGTATTTTTCAGTGCTGCCAGGGCAGCCGTATTGCTCGCCGTAATGTTCTTATTAACGTCCTGTAAGATTTTTAAATCCAAGTGGTACTTCCCCTCCTTCAGGTCCAGGATTAATTTCTCAAAAGGTCCCATCCAATTCAAAATTTTGAAAGGGAGCGTGTCATCAAAATTGATATCAGTAGTGAGCTCCCCCAAGGATGTGGTCAAAACTTCCTTATCCAATATCCCCACGTGTTGCTTGACTTGACGTATGAAACCATTGACAGTCTTAGCTCGGAGTAGGTTGTCCTTCGCGTTTTTAACCCCTGCATTGAATTTTTCAAGGATCTGCTGTTTTTGCTGAGCAGTCCCGGTGCTGTTGAGTTTCTTCAAAAAATTACTACTCACTTGTTGGGTAATTGCAGAAATTTTTCTTTCCATGTCAGTCCCGAAATCCGCAACTTTCTTTGAAACGGCCACTCCAAAACTTTTGATGGAGATCTGAATGGATTGACTCCAATCAAGTATGCTCGCCGGGAAGGTAGAACCGCTGATCTCAGCTAGAAATTTAAGGGTAGTTTCACGTTGCTTCAAAATTGCTAATTCTTCGGTCGTGGACTGACCCATTTGTAAATGGGATACGATTGTCTTCAAGGTTTCCGTGAAGGCTTGGAGAGTTGTGGTTGAAGTCAAAGTCGTCAGCATATTTTCAAGGACTTTCGGCATTTTCATCAGAACTCCGACGGAAGACCAGGTACTTGTCCTGATTTTTTCTTCCAAGTTCGATGCCAATCGGTTCCCAAGAGACGCCATTGTCATAGTGATCCTCTCATTAATTCTTTCCGCCAGCTTAGCAGCGACCAGTTTGGCTGCAGGGGAGACCGTCAATCCGAAATCGTTCGGAGAGCTTGCCACGTACTGAATATTTGATTCCAGAACGCTGGCCATGTGCGTCCTTTGACTCCGGATTTCTGGGAATTGGTTCAGGGGTCCCGTTCTGATGGGTTGCTTGAAGAAGGAGATCCTGTTATAGTTCCCGGATCCGTCTTTCGAGAGGAATGCATCGATGAGATCCTGCCCTGCTTTGCGCTTCTTTGAGTCGTGGAAGATTTCCTCCAGATCTGCCCTCGCATCGGTCAAATAAGAAGCAATCCCTTGGATGATCGATTCGCGTCTTTTAGCACCCTCGACCTTTGTAGCGACCAGGGCTATTCCGTTCTTGAATTTCCCGGGGTTTTTGACAAGCTCCACGGATTGCTCGATAAATGCCTTCAAGTCCGTCCGGGTCTCACCTGTCCGGAGGGAACTGTAATTGACTATAAAAAGGAGCTTCACCTTCTGGGCATGGTCTGCTACTTTCTTCATGAGGACGGCGTTTGCAAGCTCGATGGAGGTATTTCGGGTGTCACTGAACCCAGGAAGGTCGTAGAAGGCCGTCCCAGTCGTCTGATCGATGAACAATTCTGGATAAATGGTTTTGGAGACCATTGTAGAGTCTACGCTGATCTTCTGGTCGGTGTCTCGGATGAGGATCCGATCAACGGCGTTGTACGCCTCCAGCTTCTCGAACTCTGTCAGGAACTTCGTAATCGTTGTCTTCCCTGCTCCTGTATTCCCAATCACAAGGACGATGTCCTTCTTGGTATCCAACAATTGTGTCATGCTCTCTCCAGCACGGATGACTCGCTCGGCGTCATCTACAGTGGTGTCCTCGCCCAGGTAACTTGGTTGTTTTGGTCGTGTTGAAGCCCTCTAGTAATAAAAAATATCAAAACATATGTGGTTATGTCCAATCCGAATAATTGTAAAAATCTCTTCAAAAATCATTAGAATAAATTTTTTTATAAAGCAATAAGTATATAGTTACAAGTTTTGCGGAAGGAATGAAATAATTTGAAGACTATTGGAACTACTTGCCTGCCAAGTTGTCGGAGAGGAAATTCCAGTCCTACAAAAATACAACAAGCTGAAGACACAGAAACTTGCAACTTTCGTGGAAATCATCTTTCAAATCTTCTGTCGTTCTCAAAACCTCCGGAATCCTTTATATTTATATAGATACTGAAACTGAAGCGGCAAAGCGTCATGTCTGAGGTTAGAGTTCAAAAGATAAATTCTGGTATCTATCTCAATTTATCACCACGAAAGAAAATGTTTGCAAGAACTGCATTATAAATGTTAGTCCAGTCTATGACCATACTTATATGTACATATACTTGAATGGCAAAATAGGAGCAGAATTCCTCGGAATTGACCCTGTCAGATTCTATAGGTACATACATATACAGGCGCTAATATAAACTGAGACATTAATGCAGGCAACAATTTCTAGAGAATTTCTCTGACGTTATCGTGTATGCTGGGCTATACAGAGTAATTATGTGACATAGGATTTTTCTCCGGATGATAGACTCCAAAAATGATATTAATGCAAGTATGTGCTTCCCCCGCTTTTACACAAAATCTTTTCTGGATTTTGCAAAATTTTATTCCGTCAACTTAGGACAAGAAGTACTGTCACAAGTCACAATCATCAAATCGCTAAGCCAGAAATTGGGATCACCTTAAGATTTTAGAAACCTTCAGGTCCCTGCAACATTTTGTGTCTAAATGTTTTGTGAAAGAAGACAAAAGTGACTTGCAATAGCGTAAACTATATTATTATATATTGTGAATTGTGACCCTCTCCATGTCATTATGTTTACAACGCCGCTGTAAATTCTACACAAGTTACATTTCAGTTTAACATTAAAATAACATATTTGTATTTTACCCATACATATATTCTAAGATGCTTCGACAACTGAAGAGTAACGCTGACCTTTCGGGCGTCCATAAATATATGAAAGCTGTCAAGTAGTATTAATTTCTCAAGTAATTAATTATCTTATCATATTTCCTGAGAACTGAGAGCTCAGATCGTAAAAATTGAAGTGTCCCTTCCTTTATCACCATGTAATAGCTGTTAGCCCCAAATCCTTACTAACAAAGTAAGACAAGGAGTGCGACGTCAGAAGGTATTGGGATTGAAGCCTTTATCAAGTTCACAGAATCATTAAAAATACTTTTTTTATACACTGTCACATTTCTAATTGAAGTAATTTATGTCATGGATAAATATTCTGCAGAAATTGACGGAAATCGTCCAAACATTAGTTTCAAACCGAAATTTGAATTTTTTTATTTTTGAAGGAGTTTTATTTCTGCATCTGTATTTGTGAACAGAGTCAGACCTTTGTATCCTAAACGTACACACATGGATGTATGTAATGATTATGTGGAATTGTAATCTTGGAGAAGAGAAAGATGGATGGGGTTCAGGCAATGGATCCGGAAGATTCGTTGATCTCACAGAACAACCAGACCATATCCGATTCATTGTGACACCATAATGACTTGGAGTGCGTCATGGGAGACTGAGACAGTGTACACAAGAAACTGCCGCAGGATCTGTTATCCGGAGATTTCATGTGTGAAAAATCAGAACTTTGTACTTTGGACACGTTTCGTTCCAATGGGAATTATGACTGAGGGTACGGGGATACCCCTGAACAAGATGGGGGCGACACCAGATCCGCTGACAAAATGTTTTTGAACACTTGATGCGATGAGATCCTTTCTACTGCGATATATCGAGCCAATGAACCTTTAAATTCACACTTCGATAAAATTATTTCGATAGTTAAGCTCGTCTTTTTCCCAGTATTTCCTTAGCTTACCTTCCCTTTAAATGTTTCTTTTACATTTTTGATATTAGACGGATTAAAAAGGATTGCCGGTCAGAACCAAATAATTATTTTTTGGGTATTGAATCTTAAGCCAGATACTATTCCCTAGAAAAAAATCAAAAGTTTTCTAATGGGTGAAATGAGTACATTTTATGCTAATGGCATCAGGGTCAACACTAGCATTTGAAATGATACGAACATTCAAAATATATGTTTCCAACTCTTTTTCAGACTGCAAAGGAATTCAGTTTCCAGTTTCGACAATACGATCCGTGGTAATTCTAAAGATTAATTTACAGGAGCGAAGCCACAATATGAATAGACTGTAGTAGTTGAGGTAACTAGATACATGTGATTTTTAATCACCCACAAATTTTGCATAATGATTTCATAAGTAGCAAGGGAAAGAAGCCAAGTGATGAATAGCCAGTAGGAAACCTTAATTCATCTTCTATGTAAAGAATAAATGAGAGATTTGTACACTGGAATAGACTACAACAATAAATATTTTCGCAACTTTCATATAAAAGAGGTACGAAAAAAAGAAACTGGAAATATATAAACTGTTCAAATATGCAATTGATTTAGGAAATCTCATAGATGCTCTACCAGATAAATTTATACTTGCAAATTTATAGGAGGGACAGAATGAAGTAGGAATACAGGTGTGTTGACAATGAACCGCTGTTCAATTGTAATGTTCAAGGAGTCTGGTGGGATCGTTGATGGTATAAAAGTTGCTGTGAAACAACCCCAGAGCATCACAAGTTCTCATTCGTAGTCTGGAAAAGGTTTTGCGAAGGAGTTCTTCCGATAACGACAAAATGAATTTCTTAAGAGTCGCTCTTATGGTTGCCCTCATGGTGGGCTCAGCCATGTCCCAGACAACTGCAGCACCCGATACTACCGCGGCACCTGCAACCACTGCAGCACCAGATACTACCGCGGCGCCTGCAACCACTGCAGCACCTGACACTACCGCCGCCGCCGCAACCACTGCCGCAGCAGCAACTACTCCTGCAGCTGCAACAACTGCAGCTGGAGCAACTACCGCCCCAGCAGCAACCACTGCAGCTGGAGATACTACCGCCCCAGCAGCAACCACTGCAGCTGGAGATACTACCGCACCCGCCGCAACCACCGCAGCAGGAGCAACTACCGCAGCTGCCGCAACCACAGCAGCAGGTGCAACTACCGCCGCTGGAGCAACCACAGCAGCAGGAGCAACTACCGCCGCTGGAGCTACCACAGCAGCAGGAGCAACTACCGCCGCTGGAGAAACCACAGCAGCAGGAGCAACTACCGCCGCTGGAGAAACCACAGCAGCAGGAGCAACTACCGCCGCTGGAGAAACCACAGCAGCAGGAGCAACAACCGCAGCTGGTGCCACAACCGCCGCCGGAGCAACCACAGCAGCAGGAGCCACTACCGCCGCCGGAGCAACCACAGCAGCCCCAGACGCCACTACCGCAGCTGGACAAACCACTGCTGCTGCTACCGCAGCTCCTCAGTGCAATGAATATCAAGTACAATGGCGCCCCCTGATTTCAACCCTGGCACCAGGACTCTTTGGATTTATTGGACGCGTGGGCTCCATCCTTGGTAACTTGGCATCATCTCTGGGATCAATCTTCTCCAACTTTTTCGGTCTCCCAAGAGCTACAGCAACACCTGCCCCTGTAGCTGCCTCCACGGCTGCACCTACAACCACAACAACCACAGTTGCACCTACAACCACAACAACCACAGTTGCACCTACAACCACAACAACCACAGCAGTACCTACAACCACAACAACCACCGCAGCACCCGCCCCTGCTACACCCCAGATGTACCAAGTGCAAATGTGCTCCGCATTCCAGGTGGCAATGGGAACATGCAAAAGCCAACCAGTTGTAGCAACGTTTGCAGGTTAAAATTCTTTCATCAAGTGATGATTTCAAACCAAAATTTTTCCTTTCGCCCATTTCTCTCTTGTATTCCGAATTGAATGTTGGCAAATAAAATTGGATGTATCTTTGAGCACACACTATACGACTGGGAAGTTGGATTGATTGCATTTTATTGTTATTATGGGATGATGAGTAATTGGTATACTTCAGTTTTACGACATAATAATTGTCGACATTTAAGAAATTGATAGTCCTGCAATTCTTTTTGAAAATGTTCGGAACACATTTAAATAATATACTACTTTTTACACAATTTCTTAATACTAAATTATTTTACGACGAATTCATTCATTGCGCATATCAAATATGTACATTGCATTTAAAATCCTAATAAAATAACCCTTACGAATAATTACGAAATGAAAAGGATATTACATATTTTTCATAATGGAAAATAATATCTATAGTTAATGCATTTATGTTAGAGCTTCAAAATTGAATGTTTCTTTGGGGAAAAAAATTAAAAAAAAATTACTCCGCAAAAGAAATCATGGATAAGAGATAAAACGGGACTTTACAAGTCCTACTTTTTAACTTATGTTAATATTTATGCAACGTTATACATAAAGGTAACATTTTGGTCACCATTTTTTTAATTTGTTCGTAAATGCTTGTGTGTTTGGTGAACAGAGCTATAAATTAAGTAACTTTGAGAGAGCTGCAATAAATTCGACTTTTATTTCCATAATGAACTCCAGCAAATCGCATCATTTGAAATTAAATTGACCGATTCCTAATTATAAATCAAAAATGTGGAAGTAAGATGTTCTTGATTGTGACACTCATCCTGAATATCCAGGACAAATGAAAAGTACCTGTTTGAATGTATATTTCCAAATCCTTCTAAATCCAGGGGAGCTTTATAGTCCCGTAAATAATTTACAGTAGCACCAGTTCCGACATGATAAGTAGTTGACAGACTTCATACATACACACGACATGCGACTAACTTGCCAGACATTTCCTTAAGAATCCCGATAAATTCGTTTACCCCAACGAAGCCACCTTTCTCCATTACCGCCCCTCCTGGTAGGACGCAAAAGTAACCCAAACTCTTCTGCTAGACATCAGAATTGATTTCTTCGTTAATTCAGAATGACCTTACAACTGTTCACATTTAAATCCGCTTGAACATGTGAGTATTTGGTAGGAGCCCACTTGAAATGCGTAAACGTTCTTCTGATTAAAAAATTGTCCAACAACGACGCCAGAATTTGTGACTTGGATAACGTAATAATTTAGAAGCTGGAAATCCCGAAAAATACACTGGTGGTTTCGAAAAGATCCTGCGGTGGGTCCTATCCGCAAAATTTGAACCACTAATTTGGAATGGTGAAGGAGCAGGCCTAACGTCAGAGTAGTTTTTTGGTCTTCTGGTCGTAACTTATGGAATTGTGGACCGATAGCTTTGAATTTTTTTCCTTATCCGGAATAAATTTTATACGAAAAAAACACTTTGAAAACGTTTCTAACGTGATCAGAACTTGGAGAACCTTGGGGCGGGCAAAGGTCATTAACCGCCCTAAATATAGAAGCTAAATTGCTAAATTGTGTTCTAATACAAACACACATTCGCAAATTTTGAATTCATGTCACCTATGTCGGCGGGAATTTTGAAATGTTCTAATTTCTGTACATCTGAATAACTCCCGACTTTGTTTTACGTCTCCTGAGTGATAGCACAATTGTTAATGAAACAAATTTTGGAACAATTTAGAACATATTTGCTTAACAATGAAAATCAAGAGTCACATGCTTTCCATCCGTGCCCCGTACATGGTACATGGGCTATTAGGGAGGGACAATTTTTAAACTCAGATTCAGCTGGATATGAATAAAAAGCTCCCCTAAAAAGTAAAAAAAATTACACGAAGAAAGGCTTAGAGTCAATACGAAATTGAAAATTTTAATCAGAAGCAATAAAATAGCAGGTTATTTTGCATAATAAAGGGATAATGATCTGGTTTTAATGTCCAGATGCGTTTTATGAAGCAGTCAGTGAACGCCGATGGCAGCGCATACTTCTATGTGTTCAAAAGGAAAAGTTGTCAAAAACATTTTGCACAATACAGCGTTGACAGATGCTTCAAAAATTGCTGCCATTGTTTATGCGTTCATGTTCCCATCCAATCACAATAGTTGACCTTGGCTAATTATTCTTATTTAGCATTGACATTGAAACGTGAGGGTTCCGTCGAATGGAATAATGCTAGCAGACGTGGATGCTCCGGTGGAATTAAAATCTGGCGAATTTCAAGAACCAAATAAATTTAAGAATGGAATTCTCAAAAAGGTTTCCCAATAAAATCAGTGTAACTTGCAAATTTATTGACGGTATTGAAAGTCATTGTATGCCTTGTATTCTTGGAATGGCACTCAATATTCCTGCATGTTGTCATTGAGTGCGAGTTGTTGCATTTTGTTAGCATTGCTGATTTGGGATATAAAAGCCGATGAGAATCTACTTTCAGTCATCACAAGTTCTCATTCGTAGTCTGGAAAAGGTTTTGCGAAGGAGTTCTTCCGATAACGACAAAATGAATTTCTTAAGAGTCGCTCTTATGGTTGCCCTCATGGTGGGCTCAGCCATGTCCCAGACAACTGCTGCCGCCGATGCTACTACCGCTGCCGCTGCAACCACTGCAGCACCAGATACTACCGCGGCCGCCGCAACCACTGCGGCAGCAGCTACTACCGCTGCCGCTGCAACCACTGCAGCACCAGATACTACCGCCGCCGCCGAAACTACTGCCGCCGCTGCAACCACTGCAGCTGCAGATACTACAGCACCCGCAGCAACCACAGCAGCTGCAGATACTACAGCACCCGCAGCAACCACAGCAGCTGGAGCAACTACCGCAGCTGCAGCAACCACAGCAGCTGGAGCAACTACCGCAGCTGCAGCAACCACAGCAGCAGGAGCAACTACCGCCGCTGGAGCTACCACAGCAGCTGGAGAAACTACCGCCGCTGGAGAAACTACCGCCGCTGGAGCAACCACAGCAGCAGCAGCCACAACCGCCGCTGGAGCAACTACAGCAGCAGCAGCCACAACCGCCGCTGGAGCAACCACAGCAGCAGCAGCAACTACCGCCGCTGGAGAAACCACAGCAGCAGGAGCAACCACAGCAGCAGCAGCAACTACCGCCGCCGGAGCCGGAGCAACAACTGCAGCTCCTGCTGGTCAATGCCCAGCAATCAGCTATCGTCCATTGTGGCAAACAATTGCACCCGCAATCGGAGCTGGATTAAGCAACCTTGGAAGATTAGCTGCACCTTTGCTCGGAGCACTCGGAAACATTGCCCGACCACTGCTTTCAGCTGTCGCACCCTTGATTGGCAGACTGTTCCCAAGCCTTCCCGCTATTGCAGCCCCCATCCTTTCTGGACTCCAAAACCTTTTCCCCAACTTGGCAGCTCAAGCAGCAAATGTATTTGGTAACCTTTTCCCACAGCAGAACTGCAACACTGCTGCACCAACCCAAGCAACAACAGCTGCTCCTGCTCCCGCACCCGCATCAGGATGGAAATTGCAATGGTGTACCATTTGGAACAGAAACACCCCAGCATGCGCCAATGCACCTATTGCAGCTACATGGTAAAAAAATCATCTTTCATCATTTGATAATTTCACGCCAAAATTTAACTTTTCACCCATTTCTCTCTTGTTATCCGAGTTGAATCCTGGTCAATAAAATTGGATGTATCTTTCAGCAAACCTTATAATTAAGACTGGGGTTTTGAAATTATTGCACAGAATAATATATCGGAAAATGTTGTCAAATACATATTTAACAATGTATTGTACATGTAGAGCAACTTGCTAAAAATCCCTAAAAGCCCGAACAGGATCTTTTATAATCTACTGAGACAATTAATTTGTGATTATGGGGTGGAGAGTATGATTCTACTTAAACCTTATGAGCAGATCAAAGCTTTAAGGGCTTTTAGGCGTATTTCATCAAAGCGTCCTTTAGGTTCAAAGTTCAGCTAAAAATTCACACTAACATCAAACTAACTCATCATTGTCTGCTTCTGGAAAACAGAAATTGCATTGAGTAAGTTTGACGCAATAAATCAATTACATTACATTAACAAAACTAGCCCGACTCCACTGAACTCATAACGTCGAATGAACATATACCCATCAAACTACCCACGCCTAGATCACCATGCCCAATAAATCTACCCAACCACTGGAAATGTCTCTGCCAGATTAGTGCATTGGGAATAGGTGTTAACTAGCAAAAACAAATGGAGCCAGGTTGAAATTACACGAAGTACAAAATTCGGAAAATGTGGAAGCGGAAATTCTAGGCACTGGTAGTTTGACATACTATATAGACCTGGTGGTTGACAAGAACATTAAAAACACTCGGCGTGAGTTAAAGTATATTCACCGGGATAATGTTGAATCGTCTGCATGGTTTATAACATCAGTTTATGCTAAAACTTAAGGCTATACAGTAATGGAACAAGATATGCGTCACTGCTGTTGGTGGTTTGTTGTCACACATTTGTTGCCAAAATATTTTTCAACGATTATTTACCTCATATTGAATTACCTATTTCTGTAGGCGTAATTATTGGCTCAACTTGTTGCCCAGTCATGTATTTATGGAAAATCTTTGCGAAGTTGCCAAACAAATTCTGAAACTTGTACTTGGTAGAGTGGGAAACACAGGCAATTTTGAAAAATTCTTATACCGACCTACCTAGATTCAAACTGAAAAAGTAGTAATTACACTTAATTGACAATGTAGGGAAATATTTACCGATTTTGAAAACTTTCGTACCCAGGTTCATAGTTACCAAACTGAAAAAAAAATGCGAATTTAGAAAAAAAAATTGTTACTCGGGTATTTGCCTAAAAAACCTTCTGTATCCTATACATATGCCTGTAAAAATAGAATAAGTGACCATTTTTTACCACAGCTGTACATACAAGCGATGAAATAAAATTCAAGGAACATGTATTAAAAATATGAGCAAAACGAAAATATCAAATAAGAAGCCCTTGAAAATCTGGACTTTGTTGTTGACACAACGCCCATAAAACAGGACTGGATACTGAATATAGCAACTAAAATAATAATTTTTGCAAATGGTCCCAAAAGCATTGTAACTCGTTTGTATTCAAATGGCCATTTTCAATGCTTTGTTGTAAATATAGAAAAATATATCAATGATATTAGAATCGGAATTCAAAAAGAAGTTTTGAATTGCGATACTCAATAACTAGCAATCGAGTTTAATATGTCAATTTCTTTAGTTTTTATGTTAAATTTCCCCTTTCTATCTCTAGAATTGAAAAAATTGTCGGCATTCAAGTTCTTGCCAGTCCTGCCGCAAATATTGATCCTAGTCCTCAAATGAATTTTAGAAAATGTGAAGAACTTGATATAAGTAGGGGGACTCGAAAGTTATCAGTGCTATGGTAGATAATATATGTACGTTAATCACTGACTACACGATATGACGATAAAATGAAAAATCATATTACTATATACTAGCACTTTACCATTATAAGTACATAAATAGAAAGTAAATTGCATACCCTCAAGTGATGACTCGGATAGAGTTCTACGAAGTATAGTATAATTACCCCATGGGCCCACTTGATTTCTTAATACTTGCGGATAACTTCCGTGAATACTATCTCAAGGTCATAAATATGGAATTATTTTGGGAATGTCCCTCTGGTGTGCTCCTACAATATGTAAGTATATTTTGAGTGCAAGTAATTAGTTTCAGTCAGGTTTTCAGATTTAATACTCGGTACTTCAACGTTTTTTCGGTATTTCGAAAACATTGAAATTCTACAATGGTCCCGAACATAAGCTCATAAATATCGCACTCAACAAAACATAACAATTATTATAATAGCGTTTACTATATGAGTTATATCTCACAGCTCGTGTAACACTACATCTATAAGTATCAAAACTGGTCGATAAGTTTTTTTAAATAATCAATAACGATAATAACATACAGTTCAAAGATTAATTGAGACTGGAATGATAAAAAAATACTCTGAAATAAACAACTTCCACAAATCCCAGAATCTGCGCCATCAATATCAACAATAAACCACAATTACTACAAGAACATATATGGTTATTAAGCATATATTCAGTTTTCAATACTCATGACCAGCTAGTGTTTTTCTCATTCGGTTCAAGTAGCGCACCACCGCATCTCTTTTTTGCAAAAGTCGAAATATGATTTCCTCTGGGTCGTCTAATAGTCTGGTATTTTTTTGATGGCTGCAAATTGAATAAATACAAATTACTTTATGCAACTGCTCAAAAACTTTTAATGATCACCGGTGGGTTTCCGTCATTTAAGGTTTATCTATTCATTTGAAATTATTAAAAAAGAAATATACTTACCTTTGTAGGCTTAAGAGGTCTGGTTCCTCTTCTAGGTCCTCCATATCTTCAACCTCAGGTATTACATTAAGACAATTTTCAGTCGTACTGCCACTATCGTGACTAGACGGTACAACTTCCCACTCAGAACAAACGTCAGGTTTGTTTTCCATACCGACATACACATGACTGTTCATACCAGGTTGACGTTTATCGATAACAGTACCCAAAATTGCACTGCCTTTCTTTGGGGCATGCTCGTCTTTCATATCTTCCTTGATATCCACTGGCCATACAGGCTGTGTCACTTCAGTTTCACGGAACTGAGGTACATGATTACCTCCAGCATCTTCCAAGATATCTTTACAATCTGGCCCTAGAGGCAGCGCCAATTCCGTTCCAATTGGAACATGCTCACCTACCCCATACTCTATGATGTCTGTCGATTCTG
The DNA here is from genome assembly GCA_947179485.1 of Allacma fusca. NCBI lineage: Eukaryota > Metazoa > Arthropoda > Collembola > Symphypleona > Sminthuridae > Allacma > Allacma fusca. Next base: position 12,127,946 of record OX359246.1, on the reverse strand, counting down.
GCCATACAGACATTGCCACTTCAGTCTCACAGCTCTCAGTAACCTTCGCCTGAACGGTACCTTCATCTTGATTGGTACATTCCTTCATGATATTACGTTCTGACAAGTCCAACTTTTCAAAATACCGTTTTTTGAACAAATTCTCCTGATCAAAGCTCTGAAAATAACATACTGTACATGTCTTCAAACCATTCAAGGTAAGTTCACGAAGACTCGTCGAAGGAAAAATAGTTACACAGAGTTAACCACACTGCTTTTCCTTGGATGAATCTTCGTGACCTTGCACTCACCTTGAACTTTTGGTCACTCTCAAAATGCATCTGCAAAATGTCTCGTTCTTTCATCTCAATGAATTCCTTTGAAGGGATAACATCATCCTTGCATAATTTGGCAACTTTCCCAGATTGATATTCTGTACGGATTCGACTGGCCCAACTTTCAAAATCCTTTTCCGTTAGTTTATTATTACTAATGCTATTAAGTTCAAATTTCTTCTGTTGCCTGCCGCTCTTAGTCCGAAACAAGAACGATGTGTCAACTTTGCCAACACGATACAAACTCTGTCCATCAACAACCTCTCGGATCTGATAGGCCTGAAATTAATCCAAATTTACAATTAATATTTTCTTTTCAAATATCCCTCCTACACCTGTACCTCTCAACCCCTACCTCGTAAACACCAACAACTCTCTGAATCCTGACGAAGAAGCCAGGCATTGTCCTTTTGAAATTCGGAAGCTTCACGCATCTACATTTACCAAAAAAATCCAAATGTGAACCCAGATGAATGTCCGCTTCTAAGTACTTTATCTTCTAAAAATTCCAATTACTGGACTCTCGACTCCGCTTAAGTAAGAAAATCACTTACTTCTCTACATCATCTCGTGTGAGGACTATTCGATTCAAATCAGGCATTGTGAGGTTCGCCAGTCGCTTCTCCACATCGAATTTGTCCCTCGTGGTTTCCGATCTCTCCAGGTCACTTCAATTTGCAAATACAGATCCCATCCAAACCAGTAATTATTCACATTCAATAATATTATTACTATATCTCGAACACTAACATGCCTGTACTTATGGATAAACTACTTCAAAAATAAGAACTAATAAGATCCTTACTTCTCTAAGATTTCGCAATAGCTCTGAATCTTGTTCCTCACTGCTCGGAACGGTCTCCCTCGGGATCCATCGCCGGATGAACTTTCAACAATTGTCACATCATCATCACTGTCATCATTTTGGTTCAATCGCTTCCTCTTCCTCGTTTTAGTCCTATAATTTCACACATACAAAACAGAGATTATTATTATAGTCCCACATTACACATACTCACATCCGATGTTCATCCTTTCCCAACCCCAACTTTCAATACTAATCCTGTACTAAAACGTTTCATTAATTATTACCGATCATATTAAAACAACAATCACAACACCTAATTTCAACATAAACTTACAAGATTTAAAAACCCCATTACGTTTCTTAAATCCATATTATTAACATTTAATAATAAATTATTTTAAACTAATCCCACATTTGACATTAACGATACAGCCATCCTAAAAATTCTGAAACAAGTTGTGTGAGCTACTCCCAAACATTAATAATTCTTACACTCAATTTATTTTTGACTACACTATACACAAAATAATTATATATATGGAATCAAGCTCAATTTACTTACCCAGTACTTTTGTTCCTCTTACGATTCATTTTCATAAATTCTTGAACACAAAATTCCTGTCCCACACTTCCGTTACAAACACTAGATATAAAAATTACGTAATTATGAACTTCAGTATTATACTCTAAACTGGTGGATAGTGAAATTAATAATAAATTATTAGAGGAATTTCCGGAATTTAGTAATTACTGCTCTCAACCTCTACCATGCTATAATCTAATAATAACACGCACACAGCCTAATTAAATTACAACGTAAATCATTGGAATAAGAACGCAGACCCAATCACGCACGTCCTACGCAGACGAAGACTTCCCCTAAACTGAAACAACGTCATGAGTAATAACTTCTTGTAAGTCTGGACTCCTGGAATGTTCATTCATTGAACGAGCGTCCCAGGATGCAGACGTACGTACGTGTGTGTCTGCCACCTACAGTCTTGGAGTCCCCTTCACATTCCCCCTGCAGTTTTAAAGGGGAGGGGCTAGCATGACCTACGGTCGACTCTCTTTATACGGGCTCTCCACAATTGTCATAAATATTGTGAGTGAACGTTTACTTCACGAAATATACCCTGTAACAGCACTCGTATTATAACGGCACACAAACTCAGCCTTCTGATAGGCTGAGGCTTCACCATACAGAGAGAGTCGACAGGGGTTTGATGTCCCTATAGTAATTATTAAAGAAGTCCCTGACCTGACCCTGAGAGTAATTTTTTAACCCCTGACCCAGAATATGAATTTCCTAAAAAATAACTAAAAATAAAATGTATAATCCCTTAAGGAAAAATCTTGAAAGGAATCACCAAAAATGAAAACAGGTGGACAGTTGAAATATAGATCCATATTCCTTACTATTCCAGTATCAGTATATACCCTGGTTATAAGATCACCTCTACAAAATAATTTGAAATAAGATTAGGCCCAAATAATAAATTTGTATTTATTTTGTTGGGGAACATTATGCCGTTAAACGGAGGAACTGTTCATGAATGGTCACAGGAAGCAATTTTATATTTAATAGAAAAATAACTTCAATAATTCAATGATTGTAGTAAAATGATGTATTTTTGAAGGATATGGAAAAGAGCATGGCACTTTTAGGGTAGAGGTTTACATGCCGTGAGAAAGGATCAAAGGATTGGTGAGATGACAATGGGGATTGACTTTCAACTGTAGAAAAAATAAATTATTGACACGATTCCAATTTGTAATATGACCATTGAAAAACGTTCAGTTCTGTAATTTACAAAAGTTGGGATTTTTGTGGTAAGAGTATAATTTTGTATGCTGTAGTGTGAGCTATAAATTTAGGGACGAAATAAAATATTTAACATGAAGACTGTGAAGGGTCAAATGAGGACTGATGGCTTTGAAAAATTTGGAATAGTGCTCTTTCTGGCGATGGTTTGGGTAAAATTTAGATTTTTTTTTCTAGTACAACATTTTAAAATGTTTGATAACATTTCATATTCTCCAGTAGGGACTATCGTCGTCGCTCCGACCCTAAAAATAAATTAAATGGTTGAATAAATATACTTACGTATTTTTTTCTGTATGTAGGCATGTGCCCACGGGGCCTTCCACAATTTCTGTACTGGGCAAGCTCACTTCTCCGGATTTGAGTTTGGTTGCTGCAAAGGAGCCATTTTAGATTCAGGGATAGACTTCCAAGCCAATTGGAAGAAGTGTTCAACGCCATCTGGGAACGAGACTGAAACAATCCCTGAAACCATGGTTATTATCATTATGATCCGAAAAATCAAATTTGTTTCGAATCAATCAAATTGTCTGGGATTAATAATTTTTTTTTTCAATAACCCGGTAACAGTGGCGTGTGTACTCTTGTATTATCAAAGCAGCTTTGAAGGGTAAGCAATTAACGTTAACGTCCTATGCCAATGCTATGAGTGCCAATTACCCGAAGGGGATTAAAACCATGATTTCGGAGACTGTGGGTACTACTGTGCTCAACACTGAGGGTATTAATTTTTTTCAGTTCTGAAATTTTTTTACAACAGTAATTTCCATGGAAGTTTTAAAAAAATCATATTTGATTGATTTTTGTGTGGGTTTAATATTAATTGCATAGTGATGAGCCCTCAACAGAAGCTTAATGCTATTAGAGTCACGTACCATAATATTGAAAGGAAAGTAAGTAATCTTTTTTCCTCTTGAAGGATTTCGCAAGTAAATTAGGATTGCAAGAGTATATGCCCTAAAAACATAAATCACATTTTTATTGGACCATTTAGGTTTGTTCCGGCAATAATGGTACCATGACTTTGGAAAAACTTGTAGGTTCTTCTTCGTTTTTTCTTTCTTGTAGTGCTTATTATTGTATATTATTATGTAGATATTTATTGAAGCTCCTGGTATTTGAAAAATTTGAGTCGGGCTGGTGTATAGTAAATTTTTTTTAAATAGACTAGTTGTAAAAGCCCCGAGGACATCTACCGGGAGAACATCCACAACCGCGGGGACTGTTGCGCAGGGGTCCAGATCCCCATACGATTGACCTACCTGCGTCGGGAGCCTTCGGAGTCATCCCAGGAATGTACTTTGGACTTTATGAAGAAGGGAGGAGAACTGAGCAAGTATGCATTTCAGGGAGGAAAATATGTCAAAACCTCATCCCTTCAAACCTACGAGAAGAAGACATTTTATAATACCAGCGATGCTCAGCAAATGGTAATCAAGTTCATAAATGAACACCGAAGGGTATATGGACGCTCCTCGAACGTTACCATCTCCAAAATTTTATACATGAACTTAAATCAATCCCAATTTTCAGTGTCTTCAGACCTGCATCGCCATTGTGGATTTGGAGCAAGAAACGAAAATATCCCCGTTACCATTCAATTTCACTAATTTCGCCAGCGCTGTTACTCAGATATTCTCCAAAAACGTCCGAGATAGTATCCTTCAGAAGTTCCCCCCAAATTTGCATGATGAGGTTGATGATTTCGTGTATACCACTCTCCCGCGGATTATTGAATCGGGTTAGTTGAGTATCGATTCGCAATATTCGCATCGCGCCCTAACGATTTTTATTAAATTTATTTGAAAGTATATATTTGAGAGGGTGTGAGCACGCTGATTTGTTTCCAGAATTTAATCACCAATCCAACCACACGTATCTTAAAATGATCCTTAAAACTTGCGAGTCACATAACCTGGCAGTGAGGAAAATTGAGGAGGCGATATTCGATGTGAGTCTCAAGTTTTTGTAGTCATTTACAAATGCATCTGCTTAAACTGATCCTGTCGGTTTTTTTTACAGGTTTGCAGAAAGTAAATTACTATATACTGAACAATTTTATAGTACAATAATCTTCTGGCAAACACAGGACCATTCCATGTAATATCTGTACAAAGAGTTACATTTATTCGTTTGTAAAAACAATTAAACCAAAACATACGATAACCTTTTCCTTACAAAGCATAGCATTGGATTATAAGGGATTTCTCGTTATAGCAAATCATCTGTGTCTCACCATCCAATTTTCGTAGGGCTTAAGAAAATGCTTGTATAAGGGATGTTTTAAAAGGAATAAAATCTTCAGGAGTTTCCACATCCCTTATTGTAGCAAAATTGAAGGAAATCCGCACAACCAAATTGAATAACAATAAATTGTTCAAACCTGAAACCTGTTTCAAGATTTGTATAAAAAACTTGAGTAATCAACATGTACGAATTTTCTTGAAATAAAAAATTAAAATAAAGAATTAAGATATACATTTAACAGATAATGGGAATTAATAATATGTGGATATGTTTTTGGATTTAAAAAAATGTAGGAAGTACTGAATACACATAATAGTCCATGTTTGTATTATAAATAGTGACAGGTCAGTACTACCCTGTGGGTGACCCTTTGTCTCCTCCCCTACTGTATATAAGGGACAACGGTGGAAAATATATGATTTCCCCATCTTCAATCTTGAAGCAAATTCTTTTAAAGATTTTCTAAAATTTGTTTCATTACCCTAGACCAAGAATTGAGATCACAATTGTCAAAAACATGCAGAAAATCCCAGATTACTTTAGGATTTTAGATTTTTACAAACATTATCAAATGTTTGTTTCCGGAACTTTTATTTTAATTTGGGCTTGATCATCTGCTCTATGAAATTTTATTGACTTGCAAATGAGCTATGCAACACGTCTCTGTGCTGAAAAGTTTTGGCATGACCGAGGCTATGGGAAAATTTATCATCAGGAAGATCAGAAACTCTCATTTCCGCATCTTGGCCCTTCATGATGATTTTCCTCAAACTTGTTCTCTGTTCTTACGGGAGTCATCCCGAAATTCTGAACCTAGTGACCAGTTGGATAGCTCATCTGAATGACAATGAAATTTCCTACAAACTAAGGTCAAACATTATTTAGAAACAAATTTTTAAAGTTGAGTAAACCAATTAAAACCTTACAAATCTTCCAACATTTGACCTCATTAAAAAAATATTTTTTTCCAGACTTTGCTCGTTCCTTGACGGCTGTATCTAAAGCTATTCAGCTTCAGGGATGGTACAAATTTTAGAAAATCTGGTAAAGAATTTGTTTTAAAAAGGGGGAATCACATATTCTCCATCATCGTCACCTCTATGGGCTAGGTTGGAGACAAAATATATGAATAATTATTATAGCATTATTTTTTTTCCAATTCGATATGTTATTCTTGAGTTTCACATTCTCCTAGTTCCTCCGGATCAGTGCCATAAGATGGATTCATGTGCATTGTAGTGGTTGCAATATATAAAGGATTGTTCTCCTGAAATTTTGGAAACATGAAGCCCATGTTAGATTTTCCTTTAATTTTAAGCATCATTAGAGGATTGTCAAAAGCGTTTTTAAATAAATAAAAATTATCTCATTTACCGTAGGCCACTGAGCATTTGCTCGTTCCTTTTCAAACTTGAGGAACTCCTGCTTATCATAATAATGAGTAGCAATTTTCCATGCAATCAATGCCACAATCCCTGCAATTACAATTGCAGTTGCCACCCCCACAAACAATCCCATCAAGTCCTTCGGGCCGCTACACTCTGTCCCGTATTGATTCCATTGTATTATAACCACACTGATATTTTCAGGATTACAATTGACACTGAACTGGTGTTTGCAATCTGTTGTAGGATGACGATACTCTTCAAGCCTGCAGGGGCTCATACTTCGGTTACAGTTGGAATCTTTCAAAAAAATGTAATTCAAATATTATTCTAATTATTCTTCTGCATGAGTCTCTGCTTTAAATCCGAAAATCATGAACCTGGGATATCATCCACTATCCGGATGATTGGTGGCATCGGAAAATGTTTGGAGAAGCATGGAAGGAGACTGATATCGGAAAAGGCTTCCTTAGAATCCGAGAATTTTGTATTCATGCAAGTTCGGAATTCTGGGTTAATTGAGAGTTTCTCTTCGAAGTCCGCGAGGATACATTCATCACAGAATTTCCCTTGGAGACCACGTCTGCACTCACAATTGTTACACTTGCAGTCTCCATTATTGGAACATATTGAGGATTCAGGGGTAGCGCGGCAGTTGGACTGTGTGTGTAAAATAGGGATTAAATTTAATAATGGTTACTTAGGATAAATTTGTATGTGATTGCTTTTAATTGGTCAACTTTCCCAGCCCGTGTCTCTTACAGTATCGCTTGTACAGTTGCAGGTTGCACCAGTGAACCCGGGATGACACCGGCAGAATATGATTTCATTTTCATTAGTTGAGCCTATATTCATTGATTCGTTTAGAAATTGAGTTGTGCAGATCCCCCTGCCAGAACAAATACGACCATCGTCCCCCAGAGGACATTGAATCCGGTTGAATTGGCACAATGATCCCATAAACTCCTGAAATATAAGTAATTACATCTATAAAGTATAACAATTCATGTTTCTATCGATGCAAATAACTTGAGCAGGCACTTAAATTTTGACTACATTGTTCTTACATTTTGACAATAACACTCCCCACAGTGGCAGGTTCCGCTGTAAAATTGAATAATATTGCATCGTTGAAATGAAATGAGTACTTTCGAAACATTAATTACATCACATTTAACCAAATATGGAGATGCCTACTTTCCAGAACATTCCAGTTCATTCCGGTAACACTGGGCGTGAGTAGTATTGCTCAGGAGCTTATCACATCGCTTCCCGCAGTATCCTTCGGAGCAATCGCACTGTCCACATTTTGACCTTCCATTTAAACAGAACTCTGGACTTTGTCCGACATCCGGCTGTGTCTCACAGGAGCAGGAGCATGCTGGCGTAAGATGGATTTTGAGCTTGGAAAAAAATCCTATCGGACCGATTTCAATAGATTCCTCCGGACCGGCCCCTCTTGACGGACATTTTAGAACCTCTATTTCGATTTGGTACCTGGGAAGTCAAACAGATGAATGAATTATGAGTACAACCTCACAAATTAATCCAGACATGGGGAACTAGTTTCAACTGCAATGATCATAGATCCTAAATGGTTGAATCCTTTTTGTAGAGATTTTCTAAACTTGTTACAAATTACTCAATGATATGTTCATCCTCAGAAGCTTCACCAGTAATGTTGCATTTCCCTCCAGCAACGAACTCCGCCGACGAATGACATTTCGAGTAGTACCTGATCCGGTAAGTGTCAGCTTGTTCTTCTGCTATCTCCACTGTGTCAATTATTTTCTGAATTCAAAACAATACAGACTTTTACTAATTTGTACACATATGCCAATAAATTGTATTCATGTATGACATTACTTGAAGTTCTTGGATCACCACTTCTACAATACTCCCAGACTGGTTCTTGCTCAAAGGGACGGTTGAGGATCCTTCGACGTGACTACTGAGACCGGTGTACAGCGAAGTATTCGGAGTGGCAAAAATGGCATGAATCCCATTCTCCCAGAGTTTGTCATTGATAAGAGCAATGCTCGGGTAATCGAATTCAGTTGACATCGAGTACTCTTGGAAGCCTTGCTTGTCGATCAGGTAACAGTTGCCGTCATGGGGGGCGATGATTCCTCCAACCTAAATCAATTCCCGATTAAATCCAACATCGGAGAGCGAAAGTTATTAATTGTTATTCAAAACAAGCATCAAATTCCATTATTTTTTAACACAGCCGTGACTACTGAAAGATTCAACTTATTGGATTTCTAACCTTTCCATCACCAGTGATATGAAATGACTTGTCATCAGTTGCCAGGACAACGATACGGAGAGTTTCATCTCTCCAACCTTACAAATAGCAACAAAAAAACAAATACATTACAAACACGTTCCGGAATTGTTTCATGATTTATGTGATAATAACTGAACAAATGGTTAATGAACACTAATAATTTTGTTCAAGAAGAATCAGGACTCTGGAATCGATTACCAATTTCCTTCTTGCAAACAGCTGCCTGCAAAAGCGCATCCAATCCTCCCTCAGGCAAGTCATAGTTCCCAGAAACATGAGAATTCTTAACGGATTGCTACAAAATAACCGAAGAAAATGTTTGTTACGCAAATTCCACCTGAATAAATTCAACAAATTCGAATAGGTCGATGAAACTAACTGTAAACTCTGCAGTATCGTCACTTAAGGGCAAGTAATTCCTAAACCCGTAGGTCTCAACCATTGGAATGCCGTCACAATTCCTCACAGAACCCGATACTGCATCTTGAGGATCACTTATAAATGGCATTACGGGCTTGTCAATGAAACTCCCAAAACCCAATCGGATATCCTTAGTAATCTCCGCAAGGCGGGTGGTCAAGTCCCCGGCAAGATCGGTGAGGCCCTTCCGGAATTTTTGCATCGTACAGGACGCATCGAGAAGATAATACAAATCCAGAGATCGTTTCCTTTCAAATGAGAATCTCGCAGTGAGATTAATTTTCTCCCCGACTCTCAGCCTCACTTTATACTCCGGAGGGTAGAAGGAGGAGGAACTTCTGGGAGTACTTCTGGATCTGTCTTCTTGCCTTTCAATATAAATTAAAATTCATTATTCCTTCAAGAAAATCCTCTCACATTGGTGGTCCTTCATAACAAGACTGTACTTTAATTTTTTACCCTTCTGATTCCGGAGATCCAGATACAATGTCCTCCTTGGCGCAGTTGTATTTTTCGAGCTCGACGCCTCCACAACGGGGTCCTTCAAAAGCCTAATGAAATTTAGGCATTTCAGTCAAGATCATATATAAAAAAATTTGGATTTAAAAAGATTATTTTTTTTAAATATGAAAAATCCTCAGCGTACGCTCATTTTGCACCATGAACAGCCCCTTGTTTGAATGCATTCTCCGCAGGATTGTTTTTCCCAGCAAAAAGATTCACATTTGACGTAATGGGAAGTCAATGCACTTATTATGGCAGATGCTACTAAAATTTTTAAACCCATGTTAGAATATTTTAAAGAAATTAGAGCCCTAAGAAAATAAAAGCCTTTAAAATCCTCTTTGCTCAAATTTCCATACACGAAAGAGCTTTATAAGGTAACGGTAAAAATAAGTAGTAATTAATCAATTACTGTAATTATTAATGGAATTTAATTTACAGAGCCCATAAAATACGGCGTGTCTATGAGAGTGTCCCATTTTAATGCACAACTTTATTTCTCCCAACCCTTCCGTCATGACGATATGCGATTACAGAAGTTATATACATACAGTACGAAGAAAATACGGGAAATTATATGAGTAATTATTTTATTAGTTCATTTTAGGGGCTTTATTTGCAAAATAGCCATGAGTCATTTACTTTGATGCACACTTCACCACAGTGTTCTGGCTACAGGCTTACATTTTATCAGTGACTACAAGTAAGTAATGTACCGTTATCTTTAATGACTGAAGTAAGTGTGAGTGAATATCCCTCTAATCATAATTGTAAGTCAGAACATTTTACGAACCTCTTCTGAGGAAGTAAGCTTCCTGTGACTCACTCACCATAAAAGGGTCAACCGCTGAAGCGTTAATATGTTTTCCTTGCATAAGTTTTGAGCAATTGAATAATTCTACTATTAGAAATTATTTCCCAATAAATGATTACAGTACTATTTAGTTATCTGTTTATATGGAAAAATGCAGTAGAGGTAATCGAGTAAATCAGAATTTTATGTGGAGGGTTCCAATTCAGGAGGTTACTTTTTTGACCTGATATGGGAAGAGAGGTTTGGAGAATATTATTTCTGAGCCGATCGATGAGGTCATGTCATTGATCTTTGAGGTCATTTAACTAACCTATGAGGTCATTTAACTAACCTATGAGGTCATTTAACTAACCTATGAGGTCATTTAACTAACCTATGAGGTCATTTAACTAACCTATGAGGTCATTTAACTAACCTATGAGGTCATTTAACTAACCTATGAGGTCATTTAACTAACCTATGAGGTCATTTAACTGACCTTTGAGGAGACCAAAGGTGACAACAATCAATTCCTATGCAGCAAATAATTATTTAAATCAATGCAATATCCCAGATATATTAATTATTATAAATCAACAGCTTATTTACAACAACATTATCAATTTCCCGGCCGGGAATTCCTTGCATGCGTTCAACATAAACACACCAACGGATCTGTCCGAATAAAAAATTAAAAGTTCAATTGAAAAATAAACTAGAGCGATACTTAAGCCAAAAATGACGACGTAAAAAGACCCTAGCAAATGATACAGTTTTGAAATATTTCGTTTCTGGGTAACATCCGGATCTTTGTCTTCCCCTCCGCGTTTGACATTGGCGTCCCCCTCCCATTGGATCCTTTCTCTTCGGACTTGTTCCACGTCCATTACGCGCCATTGAGACACCAGCCCCATCTCCCTCAAAGACTCAATAACCTTTTCTATATGCTGACGAATCAAATTTCCTCGGCGCATTGCTAGGGATAGTTGATTGAAAAATGCCAAGTCCTTTGATAAGACAAATCCATGCCGGCCGTACTTATCGCTAAAATTCCTCGGGATCATGTAATGTGCTCCTGGCTCCCAGTCGATGCAGGCAAAATTCTCTTTCAAACACCTTTTGAAGCAGGCATAACTGGAGGGAAGAATTTGAATCCCCTTGAAGATCTTCTGGTAGACGGAGTTCGTGGACTGGGACAATTGCAAATAAGCTGCACTTTTCACAGCCCCAATTTCCATACCCCATTGGTAGTCCGGTGAGTCGCTCAGCTCCACCATGGTTCTGGGCTGAGCGGGAAAATTCGGAAAGACCATTTTGGAGAGTAGTTTGGTCCTGTAAGCACAATTTAAGACCAGAGCTGCTAAAAGCCAAGTGGACAGAATCACTCGAGTGATGTTTGTCTTTGGAACAGGGAAACATTTCTCCAGTAAAATCATTACAAGGAAACTAAAGGACTGATTGTCGAATTTGTCAGGTATATTTGTTCCGCAAAGGTTTGTTCTTACTAGTTTTAGAGTTAGGACGGAGAGGATTAATGCTATGAGGATCCAGAGCCATACAGAATTGGATAGGAGGGAATGGACAATATTCCAGGAATACTTTTCCGTCGGGGGCCCTACAGCAAAATTCACCCAGCTGTAGAACATTGACTTTGAGAAACTGACCAGAGGAAACCTAGAGAACGTTGTGGCACTTATAAGGGAAAAATCTGCAAATCCGGATTCCACATCTTTGACAGCGCCAACCCAACTTCCGTTCTTGAGTAAAGAACCCGAGGACCCCCCTCCACTGGAAGGTTCCACGTCGAAAGTAAAGTTCAACTTTTGAAATGTCACTTTCACACACGTGACAATTGTCCCTCTTTTGAGGTACCATTTTGATCCTTGAACTCCGTCAATTTCTATAGAGTGTACCAGCCCTGTGGGTGCCACTGTTTTGAATCTATGACCAAATCCGTTTTAAGTAAAATCTGGGAATATTTTTTCCAAATCACGTATCCCTGTTCCGACACGCGGGAGTTCCAAAATTTCTGGATCTCCATGATTGCAAAAGAAACAAACGGTGTGAATGGCTTGCCCGCGTATTAAAATTTTGAATTTGAGCTCCGATGCAAATTTTGAGAGCAGGATTGACTCGAGATTTTCGGATTTCCTCGCTATAAATATGAAATAGTCTGAATCTTGTTTAACTAAAGAGTCAAATGATTTGGTGGTTAAGAGGTTTGAGAATAATATCCCTGTTTCGGAAACGTCCGAAGCTGAAATCAGGGATAAGAATCTTTTGGTATATTTTTGGTGCAATTTGTACGCACTTAAGGGTCCGATTTGGGCTTTGGGACTTAGCCTGACCTGAGCAATGACTTCCTTTGAGTCTATGAAGTGCTGTGACAGGTATTCGTAGTCGTTGGTTGGAGGAACAATTAAGGTGCAAGACTTGACAAGTACGAGTATTTTTAGGATAAGGTCTTGCTCACGTTGACCACATTTGGGATCATTCAGACTGAACAGTACCACTGTAATTTCAAAGATAAATAAAAAAATATTCATTCTTGGACAGAATAATTTGACGGAATCGGTATTTTTTTGTGTTGCTCACAGTTTATTGTGCACAGAAACGACGTCAAACATTTCTGTTAGTAACTTTGATTTGAAATGGCAACGTCAAACTGTACATTGTGTCAACATGCAATCACGTAATTATTTATGGGAGTGGTTTCATCAATAATAATCCCCTAATACTGATTATACAGTTCTAGTTTCTATAGATTTTAATTGCAATGGTTAAAATCCCAATATCGAATATAAACATTTTGCTTTAGACACTCCTACTCCCACCGAGTGCCACCAATCGTTTGCCTACTTATGGATACACTGTTGGCGTTGGCATGTTCTACTACCCAATAATAATTATAATATATAATGTAAATTCAGGTTTCTTTTATCCCGGTTACCTAACGACTGTCCGAGAGGTTATTCTTTTAAAGAACACACAGAATAGTATCAGAAAATCTCAATTCTTTTGCGTATTTTCTGGAATTTTGTAGTGTAATTTAGAATTAACATGGAAGAAAAAAATCATTGGTGATAAACACTGCGTGTTAAGTCACTAAAGCGCGTGGCGTCTAATCGTAATGAGTATGCATCGTTTTAAATTTTGAAAAACGTTTAGAATAATATGCAAATTACACTTGTGCGAGTTCATGCGACATCTACCAGCTCATATAAAAGGCAATTTATCGTTAACGACAAATCCAACTACAGATGGAGTAGGCTGTACTTTCCACTTTCTTTCGTATGGATGTTTTTATATGTGACCTTATTTAATTTTTTGAGGACAAGTGGATGATCCGGTGTTCTTCAAAATCAATAAGCTTCTTAATTTTCATCTAATCTGTCCCTACCAAATATTTGAGATTCCTGGTGCCCTAGTTTCGGCAGCTATTTCCGGGACAGACAGGACCTTCGCCCCTACAAATTGACATTTCCCTGCCCTCTAAGGGGGTGATGAAAATCCCAATAATAGGAGGATGTCGGTTTTATTGCGTTTATACATTTGTACTTAAATTAATTATCGTATAGGTCAATACTTCTAGTTGCGCAAACAATCTTCCAATTAACAAATCCAGACTGTAATAATTGCATAATCGCATCCAGAATAGGTATACCAAAAATACTGCTCAATCAGCGTTCATCAACGTAATTGACATATAATGTAGTAATTTGTGGGTAAACATTTAATGGATAATATTTAATACAGATTGATGTGATCAAGGTTCGCGGGTATGCCTGTTGAGACGAATTTAATGCCTGAGCACTACAATTGCATAACTATAAACAATTGTGCAAATTACAGACCCACTTTAATATCGGTGCTCTTCCTTGGATTGGTATTTATAAGTAATTATAGAGCCTCTCCCAATACTCTGACTTAAAAGAACGACTACAAAATATTCCTTCTCTATAGTGGACCTGTTTTTCTGCACTTGTTAACTGTGTATACGCATGCGTGTCTAAGGTCTAAGTTCTATATCAAGTTAAACCCGTAATGTGTCTCCCAATACCCTTTAGTGCTCAATCACAAGAACTCCAAAATAATGTCATGCTCTTGATCTAATTTTCCGAATTTCCATCTAACAATAAGTAAACAATAATATTAGGGCTGTCTCAATTAGTACAATCGATTCTTTAAATGCATGAAATCTCTGTAGGTTATTGTCTCTAATCTACAGACATTTGAACTGCTACTTTGGTCACAATATAGGCAATAGACCAAAATATTATAATCTCCTGTCAACAAAGCTATCTCCAGCTTTTCTAATGCCAAATAAAGTGGGTCTTTAGCTGTTATTGTGTAATGGCCAAATATGGGTTAAATTTTATCAACTAACATGCGTTGCTTAAGGTCGAGTCCAGAGTAAACAAGTTTTTCAGGCTACTATATCGCCAGAAGAGATCCCTGATATGAGTGCATTGTCTCTATACGAGCAAAAATATTTGGACATATTTCCTCTCACCAATCAGTGGTCATTTTTCTGTCGGTTTACTGTGCTTACATTCTGCTCAATAAAGGCCAGGATATTCGCGACTGTATAATATTGCGTTGTGTTTTTTAGACCATACATAATAATTACCTTGGCTGTAGTAATAGATAAAAAAAATATATACGCAGCTGGAATTATCCCATTACATTTGTTAAGGCATTGGAACCATCATTAAATGCAATGTTAGTGCTACTTATAAATATATCAATACATCCTTACTATAGATAGGAAATGAATGTTTTTTATTGTCGCGTTACATAGGTGCATTTACCCGTTTTAGATGAACATTCCAGGTATGTATAGATATATTATTAAATCTATTTTCTATACGGTAATATTAAATCGGCGTAAGGTACATATAGTGTATTTGAGATTATATATTTATCAAAAAATTACGCGTAACTCTTTGTGTTCGCTCCACCACGGAACTGATACTGATTAGGGGACATGTTCCCGTTCATATCATAGGGATAATTGCTGGGACCATTTCTGCCTTGATTTCTCTGCATATTTGAACCCCCATTGAAGACCGGACCACCGGATTGATACATTTGAGAGGGCTGTCTCTGGGGTTGGAATTGGGATGAAAATTGAGTGTTTTTCTTCTCTAAGGCCTCTTCCTCGGTATCTTTCAAATGGGCCCCGATCAATACAATGTACATCACGCTCCCAATAGCACCCCCAATGAGGGGACCGAAAAATCCGACTGTCCACCATTGTTGCCCTCCACTGAAACGGCCAACAAATTTAGGTTTATTATGATCAAAAAAATTTCAAGAGCAGATACGATATATAATTAGATGTATGCGAATTTACTAACTGTAAAATAACTTACGGTGTAAAAACTTCATCCACACTGTAACCAATAGCAATGGCCATCAGTCTGGGACCCAAATCTCGAGCGGGATTAAGGGGTGATCCAGAATTGTACCCGAAACAGAAAAGAAGAGCAGCCACGGTTAAAGCTAAGTAAAGGGGGATCAGGTGCTTGGGAACTTCCATGTTTCTCTTATCTATTACAGCCAGGACGGTCATGAGCAAGATAGCGGTCCCAATGGTCTATTAATACCATAAAAACATACCTTATACATTGTACATATAACTGTCCAATGTTACAAAATTTTACTCCCAATTCGGAGCAGAATTTACGCTCATTGCATATTTTAACTCAAAAACAATCTGCGAACTCACTTGATCCAAAATACCATTAGCAACGGGTGTTTCAGTTGTAATGTGAGCAAATGCGCCAGCAGGTATCACCTCCGTGAATTTCCCGTGCCCAACCCCTGAATTTACCAAAAAAAAACATTAGTGAGACACTATGTCAATTTTTTTAAACAATCTTTACATTCAGGAACAAAAAATTTTATGTTGTTCCAAAATGATTGCAAAATGTACAATCCATAAGTAACCATATGTTTTGATTGAGATTAAGACACTTACAGTAATAATTGGCAGCGGCCAAACCAGCCCCAACGAAACCCCCAAAAATCTGGGCTACGAAGTAAACAGGGACTTTGGCCCAACTCAAATGTCCGGCAATGGCTAGACCCAAAGTCACGGCAGGGTTTAAGTGCGGTCCTAATTGAGAATTGCAAAATATGTTGTAACATAAGACCGTTCAAATTTTGATTGGGAATGGGGAAAATTTCAGGGAATATGTTTTAGTTACCTGATATCCCGCCACAAACTAGAATGGCAATCATAAGCCCTAAAACACCGCCCAGAGCAGGCTGCATGGAGTCATTTCCTGGCTGAAGAATATGTTGAGTAACAGCCGCCACAGCAAATACCTATAAATATAGAGGAAAATGATATATTAAATTGTATTGAATTAAATTTTAGGACTTTATAAAATTAGAACGTCCACTGGATATAAATGGTATGAGAATTAGGTTTGACTTACGCAAACAATCAGAGATGCAAGGAATTCGGAAATGGCCTCTTTAATGTAGGAATTTTCAATCCTCATTCTCTTCCGCGCAAACTCCTGAAAAGGCGTTGTTCCTTTTTGGGACATTTTGAAATTATTTGTTTGTTGGAGGATCCTCAGGATTTATGACGAACAGAGGGATTGGTATAGGTGGAATAAAACTATAATTAATTGTGGCAAGACTAACAAGACTTGGCTTGTTATTCTTTAGGAAATCCCAGAGGAAAGAAAGGACCATTCGATTTAATTCCTATATGAGCCCAATGATCGGGAGTTAAAGTTTAATCAGCAAAATTGGGTAATCGGATCACATTGCTGAATGCCTCACCACCTGCTCAAGAGGTTTTATCGGGAAATAAATTAGGAATGTGCTTATTACTACAGGCTTGTATACTCGGAATTATCTCATGTTCTTTTGGAGTCTACCATTGTAATCTCTTGACATGGATATGTAATTATTCAAGTGTGCTTGTAATTGTAGTAATCAAGTGCAAATCAGGTTTAATCTGGCTATGTCAATTAATAATGTATTCATTTTTAATTCCCATCGTCCCACCACCAAGTCTCAAGTTTTGCAAGGGGAATTTTAATGGTAAGGTCAATGACAAAACTGAACAATTTGAGTCAATAATTCAAGTGTGGGTAATTGATTCCGCTTGATTGATTGACGTGACTTCTTCGAAGTATGTATTCACAGGCTGTAATTTACCTTACGAAAATGCTTAGTCAATTTCTGGCCATTGTGTATTTTAAAATGTACCCGGAATTTCAAAGTGTTATCAGTTAGCATGTGTTCACTTTTTATGTTTGAAAGTATTTCCCAAGTGGTAACACTCTAAAAGAATTAATTTTTTCACGTGATTTGAAAATCTTTGCATGTGCAGGATAAGAAAACAATATTATTGCTAATATTCATAATACTTTGACATATTTGATTAAATATGTCAGGTTCCTGCGAGTTACTGCTTCAAAACCTTTCTAACAGGACATACTACACAAGTAAGTGTACCATATCTTTTAAAACACCCTGACAATTAATTCGATTTACTTTTAATGAATAAAACAGCAGCTGCTGCTGTTAAATCTGGGAGTTAAATTTGTTTTTAATTAAAATGTCCATAGTGGATAGTTCATTCGTTGTTCGTATTGGTTTAAGGGAAATAATCACTTAGACCATTTCGCTTGAAATCGAAAAAAGAATTTAGTCTGTTGCAATGCATGCAGATTGACAGTATGAGTTAAATGTAATCAAGAGGATTAACCATATGGGGCAAAAAATATTGATTACAGGGTAAATGCAATTTGTTCCTTTGCAAGTGGAATTATGAGAGACAAATAGTTTTGAGATCATTGCGAGGTTCCTCATACCAGGTAAAGAGTTTGCAAGTGGTATATATCTATATATAGTACGGAAATATAATTGAGATTGCAAGCACAATTTGTGCTGCACTAGCCCCTTGTCATCAAATATGCAATTTCCAGACAGAGCCAATAAATTTATTGTTGTTGACAGTAGCTGATCCAAGAGTGGGATCATAGGATTAGAGTAATCAGTTTAAAATTCATGAACTTCATGCCATTGTCCTGGTGCATCACATGGGGGCAATACTTGCGTATACATATGTATACGTAAAAAGGTGAGGGCAGATTATTGGGATGAGTACATATTTGCAGAAATGATTACTGGTCAATCGCTTTTAGGTGCTGGTCAATAACTCTGTCGTATTAGCAAAATTATATTCTAGTTTTGTAACTACTATGCATGTAATTAATTATATGTACAGACCATTTTTTTCTACCTTGGCTGTAATCTAGTAGGTTGCTAAATACGATTCAATACATGGGATGAACTTCAACCTCAAATTATTTACTAGGCTCTTGTATTAGAGAGTATTGGGTATAGTTCATTCCGAAGGATAGAGCATTCCAATTATCTTTTGGGATTGGGAAACTATAAGGTTAGTGACTGTGTTGTTAATTTGATCGTTGTATTCCAATGTAAAATTGTCATTGATTGTTGTAGTATTTTGATTTTTTGACATTGAAATCCTTTTTTGAAACTTTCGGATCTGGCGTTCTGAATTATTATACGTGTGGAAGGTCATGCAAAACATGTGAACACATTTTTCAACTTTAAACTGTTGGTAATGAAACTTGATCCTTATACAGTTAAATAAAGCTTTCGAGTGTACATATCTATATAAAACTGCTTTGTACCTGCGCATATGTACCTCATGTCCGGATACCCTTTTCGTCGGCCAAGCAAAAATGCCTTTGATTGTTTAAACGTAGATTTGTTAGGAGACATAAGAACCGTTCACCAATTGTTTTACATTTACATCAAGACAATAACCATAACTTAATTATATAATTTAAATTAAATAATGATAAAATTTTCTACTTTAAGGTTTCCATCTTGTAACATGAACTAGAGGGAATTATTACTTTATTCAAGAGGGGACCCAGTATTGAATTATTGGAATAAAGTAAGAAGTCTAGTACCATAACACCTGAGGACAGGTTACCTTAGTTGACAGGTCAGACAGCTCAAAATGTTGTCAGTCAAAATATTTTTATGTAGCTTTTAAGTTTCATTTTAAATTCTATTAATGTTTTATAACCCCGTATTTTAAAGCCGTGTTTATGTCATCTTTATTGGTTTCCAGGGTACTCACGTTCAAAAAAGACTAGAGAGTTTACAAACCAATTGCAAAAATAATAATTGGAATTTGATATTACATACTTTCATTGACGAGTTGAAAAAAACTGGAAGTGTTTTCAACTGGAAACCAAAATTAATTTGCATACTTGCAGATCCAGCTGCACATTACCCCCACAAGTGCATTAAAAATCAAAAGTAGAATGGATTAGGTGAAGATCTCTAAAGGAAATTGAATTACTATTTAGCAAAGGTGTCCAAAAGGTTAAGCCTACCTAAAATACTACATATTTTTTGCAGCTTTGCCTTCCCTACATATTAACCTATATTATTTATCAAAAATAAATTGCCTACCTATTTGCCTACATATATATTACTGTAATGTTTCTACCTATATTTTAGCCTATAAAGGCCTATTTGTTAGCCTATAAACACCTATTTTTAGCCTAGAAAGGCTTATTTTTTCAACTAAAAATCAGCTATGTATGTTCGTGCAATCATAACACATGAAAAAAATCGAACTACTAAAATGTCAAGAATATTTTTGAGATTTATTTTAAGGTTAAATCAAATAATTGCTTGACAAATTTGTCAATAGATTATTAAATATACCTATTTTTACCTTCGCAAACTGCCTACCTTGTTCCTAAATAAAAAGTGATCTCTTGCAGCTCCTACATATAATATAGGATTAATTTGAGCGGTAATTACTGCACCCTATTTTACTACCTATAATTACTTGGATTTTGCATCCTGCCTATTTTTATCCTATATATAGGCCTATAAATAGGATAGGTGGACACCTTTGCTATTTAGTATCAAGTATTTCTCGTATGCCCCATGTGCACTAATTGTAAGATCTGCTTTTTATTCAAGAGGGTCTTTTGTATAATCTTTTACCCTGATATCATGTAAGTATGCATGTCTTCCAGTTCGGCTGGGTTGGACAATTTTTAAAATACAGAGTGCGATAGAAACTTTAATGAAATAATTTTCCTTAACATCATGTATCTTACAATTATCTATGCATTGGTATATGCCTCAAAATGAAGTTTATTGCATAAAATGCTCAAGAATAAGGCAGTCGTAAAAGCTTCCCAAGTGTGACCAAAAACTGATCATGTACTCATGCGTTTTTTATCTGATATCTGATCATTGAATTGTCAATATGTAATTACATAGAATTAAGAGCTTTCTTTATTTATTAACCTGAGAGATAGAGTAATTTAAAGTTGACTAGTAATATTGATATCAGTTAGTATGAGTATTTTAAAAATCCTAACGACTTTAAAAACGCGATACGGTCCCCGAAAACCTCTTCAACAATTTGTGGGGTTTCATTTAATTCGAAATACTTTAGTGGGCCTGTCTTATCCAACTGGGAGAATGGTAACCCTCGGAAAGCAAGATCTCTGATGAAAAAAAGAAGCATTATATAATTACACAGCTCCATGGTTGTCTACATGGTGTTGCAAAACATGTTTCTCCCCCATTGCCCTGCCTAAAGAAGGAGCAATGATAATAAAAATTCAATCACCCCCGTTTTATAGAAATCTTTCTTTCAAATTTTTCAAAACTTACTCCAACCTTGTAGCTGAAAAACTGTGGACACAACCACACAACAGCCACGTAAGAGGAGCAAAGTCAGGTAGATTTTGTGAGTTTTTGTTCCAGTTTATTTTTACTTTTTACATTTATTTCTAGGAAGTTTTACTGGCTTTCCAGAAAATATCGTGCAGGTCTCTAGGTTGAGAATTGTGGGCTTGACCCAATAAAACAGCGAGGTTTGGAATGTGGGATAGCTAACCATAAAGAAAATGTAATTTCCTAAAAACAAACGCCAAAAAGCGTTTTGGAAAACCTTTTGGAAACTAAATAAAGAAGTTAAAACGCTTTCCTAAAAAACATCCGGACTTTACTACACTTCATTGGCCGCTGAAACCAGAGTTTTGGTTCTGCAAGAATTGTTTAAAGAGGACATTTGTTACAATTGAGTACTTTGTATACCACTGTACGGTTGTCCAAAGTGCCCCAAAATCTACACTTCGTATTTAGCTTAAAATAAATTAAGTTACAAAATAAAATTCTTGAATTCATATTCCGAAATAATATCTTGACGCAAAATATTTTTGCTGTGGCTGCAATGCGTTGCTCACGATTCTACAACATATTCAGGTATTACTGTATTATGAACCAAGCAACCAGACTTTCTGAAATTTCGTAAATTTTACAGAGATCGTTTGGTTCCATTTAATTGGGATTTTTTAAGTTTTTCGAATATTTTTGTTTTTGTTTTTAAATGTGTACAAACCACAAAAAGAAATTCGAAATGTCCGTTGGATTTTGAGTACGTCCAGCTACTGAAAATTCCAATGTTAAAATGTATTTAAAATTCTCAATTTATAATAATTTTGTTTCCCTAAAAACACAAGGAACGCACCCCTACGAAAACGCCCATGATTTTTGCTAATAAAAACAAATTTCCCTTCTGTTCTACCTGTCGAAATGGAACAGCAATCCGAAGTCACGTGATAGTGTCACCCCATTTAACCCTTTGCTTAAGCAATTTACTTACAGTAAAATCGTAAGCAACGTATTGCAGATACAGCAAAAATATTTACAAAAAAAAAATTTCATAACTTAATTTTGGACCAAAAATAAAGTGTCGTTTTCGGAGCACTTTGAACAAGTTTGCACTGTCCCTTCTACGGGGCTACTCTGCTAGGAAGGGGATGAAGACATGTTTTGTGGTACCCAGTAATCAGCTTATTTATTAAAATGTAAAAACTATATTTGTTGATCCTCGTTAGCCATAAAGTTCTAATTCACTCACTCATTCTTCGCAAAAGAAACCCAGAGCTTCGTGAAGTCTTTTGAAAATTTGTACATTTCGTTGTCATCCTTTGGAATGTAGAACATGTTTGGGACATTAAATAAGAATGCCATATCGTCAAAATGAGCAACACCTGGAAACCATACAAACATTATACACTGTTAAGACTTTCCAACTACTCATACTAAATATCTCGAGACAAACGCTGAAATACAGCACTATTGCATAAAACAACTACTATACAAATGGTGCTGCAATACCATTTATAATAGCGATTTTAAAAGGTGTGTTTATTACAAATTCTACGAGGGTTCATTTTGACTTTATCATTCCAAGTCATTACTTGCGTCAGAACCCAAATATACATGTGAGATTCACAAAATATTCAACAAAATGTGTCAAAGTTATTTTGCAAGAAATAAAATTTAAGCAAAAATATTAAAACGTTCGAAAGCTGTCTCGATAGTTTTTGAGCTTCAAGGATTAGAACATGTTTTGCAAAATTGGAATCTAAAGCCAAAAGATTAATGGGAATCGTTTATTTTTGACGCGGACATTTACTATGAGTTGAAAGGAGGTATATGACTTTTCCGCCTCTGTACTCTCAACTCATGTTATTTTCACCTGATAGCACCAGAACTAAACCCAAACAACCGGGTTTTGAAACCCGATTTGATTCGATAAAAATGTATACTAAGAAATCGTGGATACCATAATCGGGAGGAAGACTTCGGAATATAACTCGGTTGATAAATTCTTTCACCAAATAAAATATTCCTTGGGCAGCTACTGAGATGTCTTCTTTTAAAAATATCAGGAACGGTGTCAAGGAAGGGCCACCACGTCGATTGAAGTTATACAAATACATCGGAGAATATTTCCTCTGCACCGAAGCGACTTGATGAATATGAAGATTAAAGACGCTGTCTGAGAATATTTTAGTAAACTGGTCCAGTTTATCTTCAGTTGTCGTTACATTTGGCGGGAAATAGAATTCTCGGATCTTCCTCCCTATTTCATCCTTTCCAGGGGTATTTTCCGAAATTTCGAATAATTTCGTGGTTAATTCGTTGAAATTTGACTCATACCTACTGATCTTCGAGGGATCATTGTAAAAATCTGAAATAGGTATAAACGAATGTGAGAAAATTATTCTCCATCTGTTTTCGAAACTACATATGTATATGCTTAGAAAATAAAATTCCGTACGCGATGCTGTGAGGAGACCCTCGGATGAAACTTGCCCCAAAATCAAGGGAATTTGTTGAGCTTTCCCTTCCTCAACAATGGCGAGGGGATGTTGGGACAAAAATGTTTCGGAGTCGTACACTGCTTCAATTGTAGGCTCAAACCATTGACCAATTATATGTGGTTTGGTCAACTGATGTTTTCTCTGATCAAAAAATGAATGGCTTGTTATACTAAATTCGAAGTTGCAACGGGCTGAAATATTTTTCCCCTATTGACCAAATCCTCATCAATACAAAAGGGGTTTATTTTAACCTCCTGGAGAGCTATCTTTTCAATTGAATATTCCATGAAAATTGTAAAATGTCAAAGCTAACCAACTGGGGGAGGTAAGCTTCCAATAACTCTGTTGAAGTTTTACTTCGCAAGCAAGCTAAGAGCTGAGTCGGATCAGTTGTAGGACATTTGGCAGCCTTTGCAAAATTTTCCGTATACAATTTGGCATGCGCAGTGGAGTCAATGCTCCAGGGCTCGGAGGACACTCCACTTTGGGCTATGGCCCTGTGGAATAATCCTTTGGACATCGGAGACAGCAAATGGAAATGAACACTGGCGCCCCTAGATGCATATTTTAAAATAAGGGAAAATATAATCGGTCGAACGTTTATTCTGAATATCTCCAGTGGTTTCCAATCGTGTAAAAAAATTAATGGAATTCTTACCCTGCTGATTCCCCCAAAATAGTGATTTGATCCGGATGACCCCCAAAATATTCAATATTTTCCTTGATCCATTTTAAAGCTAAGGATTGATCCTTCAGTCCCATGTTACCCCGGATGGATTTGTCTCCAGTGCTGGCAAACCCTGTTTTAAAGATTGGAGTTATTTTTGTACATTGGATGGTTGGAATGGTTAATCAAATACAGGGGTTTATTAATTGTGTGTATATGGTGCATAATTGCTACGGAACCGAATAGATTGAGCCTGTAGTTCATAACAACGAGAATGACATCCTCATCCATGAAATAGTCCGGACGGTAATCATTCGAACTCATAACATTGAAGGCCCCACCGTGAATGTACACCATTACAGGAAGCTTTCGCCGGTCATTGTCCAGCTATATTTTAAAAATATTTACTGAATTTTTCTGTCAATATTATTTTTATAAATTGTTTCAAATAATCACAGACACAGACACTTATCTGAGAATCGAAGGGAAAATTATGCAGCACATATGTGTATGTTTGGTACAGATGGCGCTGATCATATTTCTTACCTTGGGCAAGTGAACGTTCAGGAATAAGCAGTCCTAGTGCGAAACAAGTAAATCCTGGTCATTATCATAGATTGAAGCAAAAAAACTTGTAATCATTAAGTATGCAAACAAATCTCAACTTGATCCTAATGGAATGTTACCTCTTCTCCCATCAAATTAAAAGTGAAGAGTTCCAGCTGAGCACATTTGGCCCCATATGAACTTGCATCTTTGACTCCTTCCCATGGTGCTACAGGTTGGGGACTCAGCACATATTTTATGAACGGCTTAGTTTTTATTCATTTATGTACATATATATATATATATCTCACCTTGAACAATCTAAATATACTTTATGAGAGAAATTATTCTGGATAATTAATAGAAATTATATCTTACAGCAAACCTCAGCACTCCGATAGGAGGTTGAGCGTATGGGATTCCCAACCATTCGTAGAACTCACGTCCATCTCTGGACTCAGAAATTATTCCTTGGACGGACCCATACCTTGTTTCAACAATTTTCCCCTTTCTGACTGACCCCCTGAAAAAAATTGCGACCACAGCCCCTAAAACTGCAAGAGCTAGTAGTTTTTTGAGCATTTTAAATCAATTCAAAACTCAGATTAAATTCCCTCTGGCCTGTAAAATATTCCACTCTCGAGGACACAACATAAACTGTCAGCGGGAGAAGGTTCAATGGATACTTGGATACCGGATTGGACATAACATCATCGGGATTTATTGTGTATATATACATAGCTTATCTGTGATCTTTGGATATTACAAACAAGCCTATTCGGCTCCGCCGCATCTTGTAACATCCATTATAGGTATTGCGTGTGAACATATTGTACACACGTCGGGAATTTTATCGTGGTTTCTCTATCTTTAAAAGTGGGAAGTGTTAGCGTTTTTTTGCTCAAAGTGCGTGTCACAAACGCATTGATGTGCATATGGGAATGTGTTGGGAAGCTAATTAAATTCTCACTTCTATTCTTAGTGCACGCCTATAGGAACGGAGTATAGGTGCTAAATGACATCATTAAGTTCAAAGTATTGTGAGAAATATCACATGCCACCAGAGTTGATTGAACAGATTTTAGACAACTGGAACCTTGCGAATGCGATATAAATAGAGCTTTAATTTACGCAGAATGTCGTACTCACATCCCGCCATTGTAATTTCCTGTCGTTGAGTATTGCCATAAAAAATACACAAAGGTTGATGATCAAAGTCCATGTTGGGTTTAAATACTTTTTACATCCTTAGAAAAATAAATTGTAACTGTTATAACTATAGCACTCTGGCTGCTCACGGTAACAAGTCCTCCAATTCATCCTTTTACACTGTGGAACTTTACCTCATTCTGATTTTCCTAGTTTGGACGACCTGGTTTGTAAGTGGTTGGCCATTGTTCCCCTCGTACATTTCTTTATTATTACTCTCTAAGAACTCTAGTTGGGAGGTGAGGGGTTCAACCGAAATGTTCACCAATGTCGAGGATATATTACCCCTTTAAAAATGTCGAGGATTGGAGACGTTTTGTGACAACATACTTCCATATTACTCATCGTCCACTGTGCTCCATGGGTATACAGAATAATATGTATAAATAAAATACGTTTAATTAGGTCGAGGTAAAAACGTGGCATTATTGCGTGCATTTGCATTTTTTCTTCTTCATTTCAGTAAACCCGATTTGATAGTAAGGTGAATCGAGGTGATGTGCAAAATATTTGGTTGAGTTCGGATTAAGAATTCGCAGGTTATCGTGTACGTATACAATTTTACTAGGCGCACTATTATTTCTCCAATACTATCCGAATGAATTGTCACAGTTGCTAGTGACTTGGAAGTAACGTAAATAGATGGTTCTAGTCATAGATGCACGTACATATGCACTGGTCTAGTCTAGTTTAACCTTTGTTGGTCGTGGTATTGACTAGTCTAGTCTAGTCAATTCACAATGGTTTCCAAGAAATCCTAGTCAAGTCATTCTAGTCTCCTAGTCATTTGCATTTTATTATTGCAGCTGTAGGTGTTTTTTTTATTAATTATTGTCTTATTATTTATTTATTAGGTAAGTCACAGTCAGTCGAAGACATTCACAAGTTGACTAGACTAGTTCCTGGACATTGTTCACCTAGTCAAGTCAAGTCAATCCTTATAATTTCTAATGCAAGCCTATAGTCTAGTCAAGTCAATTCTTCACGGTATTCGGTGCTTGCTAGTCAAGTCAAACTATATAGTCAAATTTACGAAAATCCTTAACTAGTCTAGTCAAGTCCCCATTTCCTAGTTAAGTCTGACTAGACTAGTGCAGCAGTGGTTCTAGTTGGCCTAGGGTATTTTGAGTTTTGAAGGTTACAAGCTTTAATAAGGAATGTTTTTATTGATAAACATTCATCGAAATTGGTCCTATAGTGCTTGAAATAACCGTCATTTAATTGAAGCGTTGAAATTTCAAGAATTTTGTCTCAGAAACTATCCAACCGATTTCAACCAAATACAAACCAAACCTACATGTTCACATAAGTAATGTCCAGGAAAAACTTCATCGAAATCGGTCCTGTAGTGCTTGAAATAACCGTAATGTAATTGAAATTTGCAAATTTCAAGAATTGTTTTCTCCAAAACTATCAAACTGATTTCAACCAAATAAGAACTCAGACTACCTGTTGACATAAGTAATGTCCAGGAAAAATTTCGGCGGAATTGGTCCACTACGTTTTGTATTATCGTGGGAATGGCCGTACTGACGTACGGACGGACGGACGGACGGACGGACGGACATCCATCCTAAAAACTGCTGCCAATTGGTGGAAGCAGCTAAATATGTATGTGTAAGTGTACCCCATTTATGACTGTTCTGTAAATTAAAGAAGCGAAGTATGTCCAAAAAAAATGATGAGGGCTGCTGTCATCGGTGATGCTATATCAATGGCTGTAATATATCCATATAATTATCATCACCAGGAATAATACTACAAATAATGATCTACAATAATAACTAATCTAGATGAGTGCAAATTAATGCAAAATGGACATATTATTAGAGGTTTAATCAGAGATTAGACATTATGAATGGTAGCAAATTGGCAAGGTTTTATTCGATACTGTAACTGACTTAATGCACGTAGTTCATGAGTCACTCCAAAGTAAGGGGGCAGGAGGGACACATTTCTAGTATTTATTGTTTTTTCTAATATATGAGATTCAGTTTCTGTCTCTTATGAAAGCTTTTTTTTTTAACAAAAAAAAATCTTTAAAGATTGGAAGATCCGTATATTACGTACTTATGAGCTAGCTAACAAAAAATAATGTGCAATCCTATAGGTACATACATACATACGTTTGCATGTAGCCAGTAGCAAAGTAATTAAAATTAATAAAATAATGTTGTCCCACTACTTTTTCGGACGTTCCGGAGTGCCTGCGAGTTCATACATTGAATGACAACAAGATACAAATGTCTATCTATACTCATGAGGTAATTTGTTTCTACCCAAATGATAAGCACTAGTTTTAACATGGCTTGTTTTATTTGTATTCACGGTACCTACATAAATGGTTGTCTTGCCCCTAAAGTTCCTGCAACAACCATACGTCCCAGCAACAACAACAATAATTAAACCAAAACAATAATAATTATTGGAAGATTCCCTTTTGCGACTGTGCATACAATTATAACGCCAGGACAATAATTGATTGTTCCTGTTCAATCGTGGCAACTCACTTGAATGTTCAAAGGGAAACGTGAGGCCATGCAGGTAATAAGTTGCAATGATTGAGTTTCCGAGTAAAACTCAGCTACCAACTGGTTTTACAAGTTAATTTTTGTTGATTGTCAAGAACTATGTAATGTCATATGTCTCTTGTATGATTCCAACTTGAAATCCATTTGCAAGTTCCAAGGGCAGTAGATTTGTAAGCATTGATTCGAACATTGGTGTTGACAGTGTCATAAGTACAGATTGGTTTACACATGTCAGATTTGAAAGGGTCAGTTCACTGCGCCGCTGGATGCATCCTATGATGAGTGCAAGGAAATAAATGTTTTATCAGCTCTGAGTTATGTAGAAAAATATTGACCTTAGCCATTACTCTATAGTAAAGGTTAGTTCCTATATTCCTTTAGCAAACATTTTAACCTTCCAATTCCATGTATAGGCTCCACACGTGCTACATGTACAGATAGATAGATTTGCATCCAAATCTTTTTATCCCAGCTGGATGAACTTCGTCCTTGTCACGAATGAGTGGATTGCAATTGTGATCCCTGATAATGCATAAATATACAGCCTACGACATTATGTGCATTCTGCATATAATCAACCAATCCTATAACAGATGAATTACTATACTTGAGCATGAGCCGTGTAAAAACCCCCTAAAAGATAAAAACAACTTTACAAGTTCCACAAAAAATTTTAAAAACAAGATAATGTAATTATGTCCACAACAACTGTGAACCCTTGCACAAAAACATACATGATGCAGGTAATTAATAGTGGTTCCGAAAATGCAAAGAAAAATGTAGAAAGCTTGTTTTTTTTATGTTCAAATAGATATCTGTAACCACGGAAAAAATATTGTGTGGTCAGATTGTTGGGTAGATTTTTGAAAAGGCGGATTTGAAACGCTGATCAGGTATTCACTATTTGGAATGATCCTTCAAATAATTGTTTTTTTCAACTAGGAATATTTTTATCCACAGAAACTGGTTGCATTTGTGACTCTCTTGTTTTTTATTAATGCAGGAGACTCTATTTACAAGCCTGGGCAAAAGGAATTCCTTAATGTCTTGAAAGCATTACGGACGCAAGGGAAATAAAAATGTTGTTTTCATTTTGGCAGGTGGCGATATAATTATTACATTAAATGAACCCAAATATTCTTGTTTACAATTCTTCCGCTAATGACAGTATCAGGTCACGGTCAATCAATATATCCCTCTTCATTTTTTCCTCTTTGGGACGAGTTCCTCCAAAAACATCTCGGAGCATGTGAGCAGGGATTTGATTCTGGATCGACTCCTCCCACTCTGCCCTATCTTGACCGTAAACTTCGAACTTAAAAGAGGGACTCTCCAGTATTGACCGGATCACTTTCAGCAATACAGCGGACACAGTGTTACCTATATTCACGCAGGGTAAAAGAATTATTAAATTTAAAAAAACCAGCAGTAGTAACAATTTCAAGACGTCAATTGTTACAAGGTACATTCAAATTTTTAAATATGATACTAGATTTTTACATCTAGCAAGAGTTCCTTACAATTAAGGACGATGAACGTCGCACCAAGATAAGGGAAGTGCTTCACCACATTTTTGCAAACTTCTCCGATTGTGGAGAGTACTGAAAGAGAATCAATCGAAACTGTCATCAGATTTTAAGTAATAACACTAAAGTTGAGCAAGCATTCCTATTAAAATTTACTTCGATTTTTTTTTGGCATAGCTTCCATAACGCTGTTTACATGTAGTTTTCACAGGACTATGGATTAGCCTTTGATCTAATAGATATGCATTTATAACTACTGACTTTAGCAATTCAGCCCATTACATCGTTGTACAAAAGCACTGTGAGATACTAAGTAATATTTATTTTAAAAAATGCACACACTTAGAGTACAGAGTAGCCGTAGAGCATATGTAAGCACAAAGTATGTACATTGCAATACATTTGCACTCGTTCAGAACCGGTTTTGTAATAATAATGATTACCTTCAAAAGACCGTAGTTGACGTGGAGCAAACTGATCCATATCCAGCAGGATTGTTCCTCCGTCGATGCAATTTTCGGTGAGGGGCTGTCCTCTATTCTTATATTTGTTCAGCTCTATTAGAACTCTCTCAACTTGTACAAAGGCTTGGGTCAAATACTTAACAAAATCCTGCCTTCCAAGTTCCTCCAGCATCCCTCTGATGTCCACAAGTCCGGCTTGGATAGAGCAAGCTGCAATTCCCAAGAAATATATTAACTAGAGGGTAATATTAGTCACAGACCTATCGCACTCCATTACAGTCCTTAAGTTGGCATCGGAATAATACTTTAACGATTACTGTCCAGATTTAAATATTCAACGGAGACTTTTAAAATCCTGAAGTGTTCAAAGGTTTAAGGACTGATTGAGTTCTGGACCACAAATGAATTTTTTTCGGAGCCTTATACTCCTAAACAATCCCCTCGATTATACAATTTCCTCCGCTCTTCGAAGTATTCACTAAAACTGATTCACACTCACAGCACCATTATTCCCTCCTAAGAAGGGACTCGTTCAAGGTTGTTTTGACTTCTGAATAAAAAAAACCTCATCTCAGTTATGATTACCGATAGATCCATCTTTTGTAACAGCATCCGCATAGATCGGCATCGACTCCAGCCATGCCATAGGGAAGTTCGCATCGTACAACGAAGCCACATCGTTCTCCTTACGCCAATTCGCTGTCTATAGCATGTAATAAAAAAAAATAGAAAATATTAACGCTCCAAGACAAGGTTCTAGTAATAATTGTTGTTCCATAAGTTTTTAAAAAACAAAATCAAAATGTTTTCCTCACACTCCTCAAATGCTTCTCTGCCTTCCTCACACTCATGTTATAAGCTGGAAGGTTCAACAAAAAACAAATCATTTCCATGTGTTACAAATTCCTATTCTGTAATTACTATTATTACAAATTCTGTTCCGAACACAATTTATGGCTGTAGAGATCAGGAATTTTTTAAAAGAATATCCAGCACCACCTTTCAGCCATCTCAGGAGATAAAAATCCTCCTCGTAAAGTGGGTCCTCCTTAATGATATCCTTAAGAGCCAGTTTGAGCTATAAAGACATTCAACATTGCAAATTTGAGCATGTCTTTTTTTCAGAGCAAATTTTTTAAATGAAGGTCTTAAATATGATTTAAATAAATGTTTATTCCCGGAATATAAAATAAATTACCGCCGCTATAGAGCTATCCACATCCGTTTCAATAGACTTGCCCATGACAGTGGTTCCGGAGGTATGATTTTTATTTTTATTTTTTGGAGAAGTTTTGGGGAAGCTGTCAGGCCAGAAGTCACGTCCGTACTGCAGTTTATTCTATAATGGATTTCTTCTATGGACTCGTATAACTATCCTCAGTTCCGAATGTGTAGATTTCAATTACCTGTTTGAAGGTAAGCAGGTTTATTAAAAGGAGTCAGGACTCTCTCATGTATCCATGGGTTATATGGATGGGGTAACTATATGTACGTCAGTGGGGTTAAATATGCAAGTCTTACGAGTCTCTCAACTCCTAGAGCTGGGACATGTCAAGCAGGTGGATTTCCCGAGAGAGTTACTTCTATCAATGGAGTCATTATGACATCAATCCATAGAAAGGATATTTGATTGAGATTGGGGCGGACATCCGCATATGTGCATATGTGTGTGTGTGTCTTCTGTGCGTCTGTCTGACCCTACCCGTTGGCTCCCTCTTGATTGCGGCAAATACCTGGCCGAGTCCAAAGGTCCCACATCATGACATGGAGTCTCATTGATTGATCCCCATTTGGAAATAATGTAATGTTTTGTGGTAATCGTAAGCATTGTAGGAATTCCCAGACAATTTATGCTCCATATCTAGACACGTGGAGACTCACGTTGGATATAATCAACTATGTGTATAAATGATTGGGGTAATTAATTCATTGCGGAAATATATTTGCCAATAACCTTTAAAAAATATTTGTCATGGGGGGAGAGAGAGAAGCCGGAGGAACAAAAACAACATTAAAGTAAATGAGGCTTTGTGCCGTCCTGGATTGTTCTGACTGTGAGTCCATTACAAACTGCATCATAAAAATAAACATTGTTGTATCTCATTATAGATAGGTTTGTCAACTCCAATGCTTATTATGCTCATCTCGTTTTTCTTTTATTTCCAATGCTCATCCTTTAATTGAGTAACGAAACGTCAGCAATCATGTCAGTTCGTATATTTAATGTACAAGGCCTATATATGAGCAGTAGTTGATTTGCAGTAAATAGAAGTTTGGTTGTTGTTTTTTTTTGGGGGGGGGGATGGGTGATATTTTAGCGAAAGGTGTTCCTATTTGCTGGGAGATGGAAAAATTGTTATTTTGGTGTACAGTGTGTACACTCACAGTGTGTATGAGAGCAGCCCTGGGTGTAAGTAGGTTTTGGATCTGTCATTTTAGGAATTTTGTCATTCATATCCTAGAAGATTTGCAGAGTTGCTCTGTGGATTGCTCTTGTGGGATGAAGTTTATAGTGAGAGTATATGTACTTGGGAGAAGTAAAATGGAGCAATTGCAACATATTTTAAGATTTCCAATGTATAGCTAGCTCCCATTGGATTTCCCATAAAATATTGTCGAGGTTCATTTTTTTCTTTTCTGATTGTGTGAGCTTTTACATAATTACTGGTTTTACAATTAAAACATACTCTGTGAATAGACGTAATTACGAATAATATCCTTAGGTAAGTCCACGTACAGAGTGTCTCATATAATTATGCTTTCACTCTCTGCTATATAACCCATATGGAAGCAAGTGTGTTAGGAAAATTGCTGTTCCCTCATTTTTTTTAAATTGTCTTACATATTCTTTTAATCTACCATATTCTTCTTGACCTAGGTCAACACAGAAGATCACTTAACCTTCCAGTGTACACAGTGTTTCAGCTGGAACCGTTTTTTTTAGTTTTGAGTCTGGAACTCAAAACTGATGGTGATGACGGCTGTAAATGGGCCTTTACCTGCGCATTTTTGTGAAGGAAAACTAGGAAGTCCATACAGTTTTTGTGAAATGATCCTCGACATAGATTTTTAATTTTTATTTTGAGAATGAAAAAACTAAAAAAAAATCATTTCGGGGAAAAATCCCATGGATGACAAAAAACTGTTTTATGACCTGAGGGGTTTCATCAATGCTGGACATTTAGAAGAATCTGGAAAACGATTCTCATGTAAATATCGGAATTGAGTTTTTGCCACTTTTGCCGCTGGTATGGGTAAAATAATGCTGGCAGATTAATTAGATTAAGTTTGGGGTCTCTCGAAATCCTTAAAAGTATTAACGGGGAGTGAGAATTCGAATCCGGTTCAGCTTCAGCATAAGGTAATTATTGGATTTCCTCACTTTTATTTCAAACTTGTTTTACTATTATTAAAATTATTAGAACTGTGGGAGCAGTGTTATGAGTGTTAGATTTGTAAGTGAGGAAGGAACAGAAATGGGTAAATATTTTTAATATTATCGTTTTTTATGCCTGGCTTCCCTAAAAATATTTCAAGACACATCTCAGAACATTTTAAATCGACTAAAATCACTTGTTCTAGTCCTAGTTAGTTACTAACAATGAAACAATTTTCATAATTTAATATACCATGTCCCAAACGATAATAGTTCTTGTGATGGCCATGGTGCAAAATTAGCAGAGTAGGAATCATCAGAAAATTAACATTGTGAGGAATCCGAAGGTGTCCAGAAAAAAGCATTGAGTAGCACATGACGTATTTGCAACTTAAGAAGACTTTGAATCCCGCCCTCAGAAAGTAAACAGAAAAGTAAATGCTTACTAAGGAAAATTTTAAAATAATTTCCAATCGTCAAAACCTTAGCTGAAGCTACAATTTTGCTTATGCTTGAGAAGTAAATATGTACATATAACTGGAAAAAATCCTTATGCAAATGCATAACCTTACGCTGAATCTTATTTTCAAGTTCGTCAGCCTTTCCACTTTTCCCGATTTTGAAAAATCCTGGACCTTAACCTTAAACTTCAATATAAATGAATTTTTTCGCTCAAAACTTGAAAAATACCTTAGCTTAAGCTTAACCTTACCCCTCTAAATCCAGCACAAGGGATAGAGGGTGGAGAAGAGATGATCTGATATGAAACACCCTGTATATTTTCCCAAGGTAGAAAACGTGCACGCTTTAAAAATCCTCGATATGAATACACATCGGAGCTGTTGTACTGTACAGAAGGTCAGTATAGCTTACGCAGTCTCAATATAAGTTAATTTTTGAAGTAACACTCTTTTAAGTTACTGTCATTTAAAAAGATTGAGCGGGTTGGTCAGTTCTTAGTTCTAGAAGCTAGAAAAAAATTGATTACATCCAAACATTAAGATCTTACTGTATCTCCCCCCTGTTTCCTTTAGAGCGTCCCTAAACGTAGCAAATGTTAGTGGGGAACTCTTCCAAAGGAAAAAAAATCCCATTCATTGGGGTAAAGCGAGATGTCTGTGAATAATACTAATTGTAAGTACATATGTGACTGTATATAACATTATGAAGAAAAGGAGCTATAAATGGTTTAATTATATGTAAGTAAGGGCTGTAATAGCGAGAGTAAACTGGAGGTTTTCAGAGGATGCCGTAACAATGGAATTTATTGAAAATTATCACGTTAGACCAGACCATTTGCCTCATAGTCAAAGGCATAAATACTTCAACACTGACTCATACAATGAGCTTCTCGTCATCTGGCCGTGTGAAAATGTCAATGGGAAAATGTATTACTTCTTGGTGTAGGAAATTGTAGGATCTCATTAAATGGGGAAATTTTAACCCTTCCATGCTCTCTTCACGACAACTAACACGTGAAGTTAATGTGTGTAGATTTACTTAAAAGGCCATGAGTTTCCCAGCTGTTCCGTACACGCAATAATAATAATAATTACTACACTGTGGAAATCAAGTTCAAGGCTTCTGAAAATCACTTTTGTACACAGTACAGTGGTTGTAAGGATTGATAAAATAAATCCAATTAAATTTATCACACATTTAATTACTGGGGAGCCCTAACATTGAAATCCCGAGCTTCCCATAGATAAATAGTATACATATTGGGAAGGGGTAAAAATTTTCAAGAAAATCCACAAAGGCAGACGCCAGTGCTCTTTGAATCATATCACTTGTGCCATCTCTTTGAGCTTTCCATTATCTATATACTTATATATACAATACTATAAAGTATGTACACTTTTAAAACGTTTGATACCAAAGTAATTCCTGTGTTTCTGTCCATTCGTTCAAAATATCTAATTATTATTCCTTTAGAAAATATCTACAAATATCTGTACTCACAACATTTGAAGTCCTGGGAACATTTCAATTCTTACTGTTTATGAACTATGAAGCAAATTATTTTAGGAAAGTTGGGTAAAATCCTTCTGTTATAGTCATTTGACCGCCGTAAATCTTTATTTGTTGACCTAGGTCAATGTGTCATCTTAGAACATTTTTTTAGAATGTGTGTATATTTTTTTGGATTTTTGAAATACTTTCCCAATTTTTAAAATATTTATTAGAAGCTTTCAAATATCTGGAACATATTTTACCATTGAAAAAACTAAAGTTATGGCTTTTATACGCGTTGAAGCGTAATGACATATCCGAAGAATGTCCGCCATGAATAATTTTCCTGCCTTTTATAAAATCCGCTTTAATCCGCTAGAGGTAAAATAGGTCTCGACAGTTTTCAAAATAATTAAGGTTTATTATAGTAGCAATTTGAAATTGACGCTTCCCTAATTTTACAAAATTCAGGAGCATACAATCATTAAAATTCAAATATTTTATATTCTATTCAAAATCCTAGTTCCGGAATTTTACTTCCGGGAGTTACCAAAATGTAATATATTTACAATTCTTACTATTATTAGCGCTACTGATTAAAATTGACTCTTTTCAGTGAATATGACTGAATTGCTCTTCCATCCTCATAGCTATGTTATAATATAGGGGCTTAAACTTATTTATGGTTGTTCTTCCCTAACAATTAAAATAGCTTAATTATAACGCTATGTTTATGGGTAAATTTGAATGATATATAACAAAATTTGAGTACTACTTATTACTAGTCCGTCGAAATACGTTGCAGGTCCCGTGCGTACGACAGGAGAGCTCGTCTATCAATTAAAATGTCTCTTTTGATTTTTTCCTCTGTAGGACGGGTCCCTCCGAAGACGTCTCGAAGTAAATGGGCTGGGATCTGGGATCTAATCGAATCTTGCCATTGCTCCGAATCGTCCTGGCCATACACTTCAAACACGAGTGACGGACTTTCCAAGATGGAACGAACTATTTTCAGTATTCCAAAGGCAAAGCTTTGACCTGTAAGTATTTGTGATCACAATTTAGAAACTGAAGTTAAGCTTAAATAGGTATAACGAATATGTCTGTTCATTAAAAAATATCAGTCGCATGTCGAATTAAAATCTGAGCTTTGCATCGATTAAAATGGCTCCTGTATATTGATTTCAGAAATGCAAAGGACAACTACTCAAAAAAAGTTTGCTGCTAATGAGGATCTCCATTTTGTTAGCGTATTAATTCGATTGAAACCAACAGGAAATGTTTGGTGTGTTTTCCGGATTTTCTACACGACAAAATTATATGGATCCTGTCTGAACATTATTTTGAGGGGGATTTTATTCTTGTGTAATTGAGATATTCGTATTTTGTTTTCAACTAATATTGACAAATCAAAACATTGCCAAAACGTTATGACCCGAAATTTTTAGTCACGTTTAATAATTCAGGGGCTGCGGGAATTGTGGATCCCTAATTATATTTCCTAAAAGCATTTTGTTACAAGCTTTTTTACATTTCACTAATTCGATCTTGTAAACGTTTTTCGTAAGGAAGTTTTAATCAAACTATCATCTTTAAAATTTTGTGTTTCAAGATTTTCATCGATTTCTTACAATTCAGTTGTACCTGGATGTTTGTCCCAGAACTTATTCTAGAATTGGTTCAAACATACTTTACCTAATTGATAGTTTTATTTTCTGAAAATGACAAATGTAAATATCTATATTTTTGCACTGTGTATTCATGTGAAATATTGGCTTTGAATTCTTACAGTTTAAAACGATGATCCTGGCACCCAGAATAGGGAAGTACTTGACCACGATTTTGCAAACTTCTCCAACAGTTTGTAAAACTAGAGGAAACAAAACAACAATGGCACCGTGAATAGTTTCAATTTTGACGTGAATGAGCTTAAATGTAAACATTTTGACTACGTTGGTCACAGTGTAATAATTATTCAAATATGACAAGCGTGCAATCAAACTGTCAATGAGAGATTTTTCGTTAACCACAGCGGATCAAATATCAAATTGACTTGATGTTTATGGACATATGTAGGTCAAACTCATCAGTAATGTTTGGGTCTGGTAGCCTGGGTTCCGTAGCTGGAGAGTTTTCTCTAATGACTTCTTCAAAACTCATTGTAGGTTGATATTTGGTAGCCTTTATATTTACACTTGTGACCGAAATGTTAAAAATAATTTACACTAATAAATCATTGTTCTTCGTTCTCATAAGAGTTTATCTCTGTAAATTATGATTCTAAATTTTGATTTTTGAGCGATACTTTCATAAAGAAATTTTAAGAATGCTAAAAAATTTCAAAGCAGAAAATTTTGTTAATAATTACTGTCCCCAATTGTCAGTTCCGTAAATGTAATAATAGTTGTTTGAATACCAAGGAGGGATCAACTTATTTAATGAAAACACTCAAATTTTGCTAGTTTCAGGGGTGCTCTTTCTGAGAGACTCAACGCTATATGTCACAGATGATGAACTAATAATCAATTGTAGCTCTCTCTCTACTGAAGAACACCCATAAATGAAATTAAATTCGACTCTGGAAATTGCATCATTTAACCCCAAGGAATTGACATATTTTGGGCAAAAATTGTAGAAATGTTCCGAAATGGTCTTCTTGTCATTTAAGGGAACATACTTTAATGAAGGAATCTCTCGGAGTGGATTTACGCTATAATAATTTTTCCGCCAGGGGGATTTGTCCATACCAGAGCGACAATATTTGGACAAATTCACATTTATCACAATAATAATTTTGTCCTTGTATGGAAATGTCTTGGAAGAGTCAAGTTTTGCTACTTTCAGTCAAGTCAACTCTCTTTAAGTTGCCCCATTGTGAAAGGTATTTTTTCCTGAAGGACAGTGTCAGTTTTAACGCCAGGACCTCCTCACAGAATATTAATGGGTTATATTCACAGGTACACATAAGTAGATATAATCACCTTGTAAAGACCTCAAGTGACGAGCTTGGAAGTGGTTCATATCAAGAATCATCGTTCCTCCCTCCACGGAGTTTTCTGTGAGGAATTCACCCTCAAACCTGTTTCTATTCAGCTCTACCAACGCCCGTTCGGCTTGCACAAACGCCTGAACCAGAAGCTTAACTACATTTTCCCTTCCCCTTTCGTCTAGAATCCCTCTAATGTCCACGAGTCCAGCTTGTACAGAGCCAGCTATTGTATTAAAAAAAAATCAGTAATTTCCAACAATTCACATAATATAATTTTGATACGAATGCATCAAATGAATCAAAGCATTTTGTATCAGAATATACCTGTCATTAGGCGTAATCCAATCTATGCTTAAAAAAAATGTTTTTATTTTAATTTTAGATGTGTTGGGCAAGGGAACCCTTGCAAATTAAAGCATTACCTAAAGACCCACTGTTTGTCACAGCATCCGTATAAATTGGCATGGATTCCAGCCAGCCGTCGGGAAAGGAGCCATTATACATTGAAGACACATCTAGCTCTTTACGCCATTTTGCTGTCTGAAAATTTGAAACGTTTTGAAGCTACAATCACTAGACAAGTTCTCAGACAATAAGTATTCCAATTAATATCCACATGCTTGATTCCCTGCATTAAATATTTTTTCAAGTGCTAAGTATGTCTATAAAACGTTGACTGCCTCTTACGCTTCTTAGATATTTTTCCGCCTTTTTCACTTTCATGTTGCTAACTGTTAAGGATAGGAGTCAAACCAATTAGCTTCAAAATGGTTCAATTACATGCGATTTAAAGGCTAGACAACATAACATTTTTTACGTACCTTTCAACCATCTCAAAAGGTAGAACTCATCTCCGTACAAGGTGTCTTCGTGAATGATATCTTTGATATTTGCTCTTAGCTAAACATGGTATTATAAAATATTCATGAGTTAAATAAATAATTATCACATTTAGCATTTGTAAAGTTTACTTAAATAAACTGGGATTACTTATTACCTCTGCAATGGCAGCGTCCACACAATTCTCAATGGTTTCCATGGTTAAGACCTGGAAATAGTGATAGGGCACTTTTTGTTCTTTTTTTTGGACCGTAAAAATTTCCCAAACTGAAATTTTTATCGAAGCCTGTAAAAATTAGGTGTTTGTGGGAGCTCTTTAGCTGATAAACTACAAGGAAGTCAAAGCGGTTTCAGTATAGTTCAACAAGACAGGTTTCCAGGATAAATGGTAAATATATTGGTTTTTAGGAAATGTCAAGCTTGGAAACGTAAATTCCCACTGTTCCCACCCAGAAATACATACCATATTTTTTAATGGAGTAAAATGCTGATAAAAATCCACTGAGATCAAAATCTTTTCATTTATGTACGGCACGTGTGAATTGAGGAAGTCCAGGGGATGAGTGTCGTTGATAGAGTAAAAGTTCGTTGAGTATTATGTGTAATTGGGTGAACCTCAAGTAAGTTGTTATAGGCACATTTACGCATGCACATATACATATATGTAGGTAGGCAACTTTGACGTCAACAGGTTGCGAACAATATGAATTTTATTAACCATTTATTGGCCTTACCCTACAGTAATCACGTATCATCATCTACCTTCACGCTTTCATCTGCAATTATTATTGTTAGTATTATGTATCAAATAATCACACATGTTCATGAATAAATATTTCACCCGGATCCAGAAATATCCCGAGATAAGATGGATTTTGCCGACTGATGGTTGCTTCGAAGATAATTTTGCCGACAGGAAGCGTATACGGAGAAGATCTAGATAATTAGTGTCAAAGTATAAACAGAGTACTGGATTTTTGATTTTTAATTTTTATATCAGATTTCATTATTTCTGTAGTCATTAAATCTCCGCCGTAAATTTTTGTTCGTTGGCCTAGTTGAATGAGTCTGCTTTTGAAAAATCCACAAACAAAATCTTTTGAAAATGGAGTGAAGAATAAATTAATTGTCGCAACCTGTATTTATGTAAGTATTCTGTAATGCAATATATCTGTACTGTAATTATTTTAACCCGATTTGGTGTAATTTATTTTGTTGACCAATTATGGTCATTATAATTTTGCAACTTCAGCTGACAAAAGAGTAACAAAACAACATGTTTTATATAAGTTCATTACTTCTCAATAATTTAGTGCTTCCACAAAGGGGCGTCGTTCATGGTTTGTTTGAATACCGAACGAGCTGACGTAGTCTGAACAATTTGTAATTGTAATTTTATTGCAATCGTTTTACGCACATTCAATGCTCAAGCAACTCCAATTTCAATTCAAGCAAATTCAAGATTGATCCACTGATGGTTCTAAAGCTTTTGGTATATTATATTATATTATAAGATATATAAAGCAGATTTTTTTAAATAAGTTTTAAAGATTTTAATTTTAGAATGTTTGGTGTATTTTTCAGGATTTTTGAAATACTTTTCATAATTTTTAAAGTAGAACTTTTCAAATATCTTGAACATATTTGATGATTGAAGAATCTAAATTTAT
Organism: Allacma fusca; assembly: GCA_947179485.1. Taxonomy (NCBI): domain Eukaryota; kingdom Metazoa; phylum Arthropoda; class Collembola; order Symphypleona; family Sminthuridae; genus Allacma; species Allacma fusca. The sequence continues at coordinate 12,086,372 of OX359246.1, read as the reverse complement.
GATTTTAATATGTATCAAAGGCATGACACGTCAGAAAACGGTCTGTAAAGTGAAATGATTTCACTTGCAAGTTCGTCATTAATCATTAGTTTATTTGATCGAAAGCACGTATTTATTAGGCATGTTCATATCGTTCGATTTTAAAATATCGTTCATATCGTTATCGTTCTGTGAAAAATTACCGATAACGATATCGAGGAACGATATAAAGATATATCACGTTGTGGCTTCTGGCATTATTTAACGGAAATTAACAGAACTTTAATTTCGTGTACAAGCTAATTATTATTACTAAGGCTCCTTAGGAACCAAATTTTCAGCCCAAATTAGCACAGATTACATTTTATTCCAAATACACGAGTCTAAAAGGCATTGAGTTGAAAATATGTACAACTTGAAGCATTTCAAAGATAATAATAGCGTCAGTAAGAAAACATTAAAACTACACATAATAATTACACCATAGAATTTCTGTTCATCAATACACTGATAACTGACCCCCGAATTCGGATAACCTTATTAGGGAACTTAAGTCATTAAAGTTTCTAACGTTTTCAAAGTTTTCAAACTAAAGTCAACAAAATAGCAAAAAACCAAAATTATAGTTGCGCATCTTTATTCGCAAAAATGCTAAACCCTGTGTATTAGAATGACGGCCAGCTCATTAATGTCGACTGTTAAATGGATCAAGCATAAAAAAAACATCTTGAATATCTTTAGACCGAATTTGGTGTGGTATGATTTTCCAAAGTCGTAAAATGATTTTGTCCGCTAGTTTTGCTCGCATTTTTGCCAAAAAAATGCACAATTCTTGTTATTACTCGCGAATTTACGATATAATCATGTGTCGATATATCGTCGGGAAACCCCGATAAATATCGTGATATATCGTTTCTAAAAAATGTACGATATGAACGATAATATCGTATCGGTATATCGTTATGAACATGCCTAGTATTTATACTAAGTCCAGAAATTTTTTTTCCAAATATTGTTAATGCTAAATAGAAACGATGGATCAAAAATGGAAAAATGTAAAAGGAAATTGAGAAGAGTCAAGATCTGACAAAAGTACTAAAGTTTTGAGGTACTATAATGACATAAGGCCACGGCAAGAGCGAGCAATATAAAGCTATTAGACTTTGTGTTTTATGACCATGTCATGAATACCCGTAATTGTTGCATGCACGGATAACAGTGACGTTGCAGCAGAGTTTCTACGCTTAAATTATATACAGTGTGAGCTGGTCGCAAGAATTGTTCCAGCTTACCATGCATTTTTCTCCATTTTCCTTTCCAAACTGAGTCTCAATTCTGTAAACATGGCAGATACTAAAGTCTTCCTTAAAGTCATCCTTTAATCTGGAAAACGAAGTTAAATATCATCTTATACACTTTCAGTTCGGGTCGTCTAATATTGCTTTCTGCACTCAGGATTATATTACGGATGTTACGTCTGCGAAGTGTTCATGCGTGCAACAATATTTTCAGTGACCGTTATGATATTGTACATTGCATATACATGGAAAACAATCTACTGATATTGCTGCCAAGATTAAGGCACGATTCAGAAAGCGCGTAAAAAAACGTTGAAATTAACGTTATTAGTTATTTGTGATGCAGAATTAGTTTTCTACTATTAATTCAGTGTTTGAGGACACGACTGATAAATATGTGCAAGAATATTTAGAGGTAAGAATTAACTAGTAAAACTTCTCATTGTCTGAATAATTTTAATCAATTAATTAATGTTATGTAACTTGATGACATGAGATGGTTGTTGACAACTTTGGGTGCCAATAATCTACGGTTAACATTTTCACTTTGTAATGAACCGCCCTGGTTATTACCTGTGCTGAGTCCAGGCTCAGATACAAAAATACTGGAATAAACTTTATATTTATTCAATATAACCCAGAATAGAATTAATTATAGTTCCAGATACAAGTTACCGTGAGGTAAAACACAATTCTCAATATAATATACAATTTGACGTCTCCCCTAGACTACATATATCGTTCCAAATACGTAAATATTGTTCAATTAATTTAATTACAGAGATCAATAACAATTTGAGATCACTCTAGGTGGTAGCTGTACAATAGTTACAATATTCCATAAGTATATGGCGCTACAGTGCGTTACGGACTCATAATTTCATATAAAATAATTATATCCAATGGTGGGGTATTTGGGGCGATGGTCTGTTATACCCCTGACAAGAATATCCCTGGAAGAATATGTCCTGGCTTAGTGCCTATTATTCCTACAGGACAGCTGTGCTCTGCGCCTCTAAACGAGAGCGTAGAACCTCTCCAGAGCTTTAATACCCTACCCTTATAACACGCGAAAGATGGTGCTATAAGCAAATATATGCCTTGGAAGTGGGCTTGGACTTATACGCCACACAACCGAGAATTAATGGCATTTGCGTATAGGACAGAATTTATTATTTAATATAAGATAGAGCAAAACACAAGGAGATGCATATATAGCTTAAATATAGCATAGGCTAATATTTAAGGCAACAATATGAAAGATTGAATAAGGTAGGTAGACTAGAATGCACAAGTATGTGCCCATATAAATTACCTCAATGAGAGTAAGCTATATAGGACTAGGCTGCTGAAAGTACCGTGTCTGTAATAGAAAAAACACAAGGAGTCTATACGTGTCTCGTATGGATAGCAAACGGCACTAAAGTGGTATTATTTTCAATAAAGTTATAATGAAAATATTACCCAAGGATGGAATATTATATGCGGTGTAGTTTTAATATGAAAGGGTTGGGGCACGTAAGTTGACGCAACTTGCAAAAGAGTCATATGTGGCTCGTATGGGAACTCGTAAGAGTAGGGTTATGTGGAGAGACGTGGAGGACTAGAATAGTTTGAGTAGAGTGGGCTGGGGTAGCTCCGCCTCCGTGGGAAATCAAATTATAGCCTGAGTATAAGAGTGTGTGTGAGAGTGTGAGAGAGTGAGTGTGTGTGTAGAGTGTAGGGGGGCGATAACGGCACCAATACAATTAAGGTAAGTTTTGGAATTGTTTTTATAATAGGTTTATCATATTTATTACAACTTTCATTAAATTTTCTTCAATTTAACTTTCGTATTTTTTGTTCACACCGGGTAGTACTGAATTATATTCTTTTAATCTAAGCAGATTAAAAACCGCTTTGGGCACATTTGAAATGACCACATCCGTTTAATTCAAGATGTAATGGTTTCTTTTCCCGAGACTGCACGGTTTAATTAGTATTGCCAACATTCTCAACTGCATGTATCCAGTCTAAAATTGAGTGTTAGTGATTCAATCGAGTAAGTCCCAATATTCTATTTGCTGAAAAAATATTGGAGTGCTAGGAACTTCATTTGAAATTTCGACACGTCATCGATATGATTTGCAGTATTTCTGCTCTGGATTAATGTTACTTATTTTACCATTTAAAGGGATTTTAGAAGTTATAACGAGCTCCAGAATAAAAGAGGCTTTGAGACCGTCTTAGTCAGATCATCATCTTCACCGCATTTTATTAAAACAATCTTACAGACTAACACATAATTTTGCGACCAAATACCCTGAAATAATTAGGAACATTGTCAACTTAATGTGATACTGGACTGCAGGGCAACACTCATGTGTAACTTTTAGAATACGGACGAGCCTGTAATTGTTGAGACTGAATCATTAATTCCAGAATAAAGAGAGTAGAAAATATTTGTTTCGTGTTGTTCATTTCTTCTGAATTTACTTTCGAATTGCTTATCGTAATTTCGATGTTCGTTTTAACGTAATGAATAAATCTTGAAAGTCCAAAAGATTGACATCAGCTGCACCGATTTGGCAGTCTTAAAATGGTAATTAAGTATTTCCATGGCAGGTTGAAGTGGTCCGAAAACATTTATTAATTCTTCAGTTACCTCGGGGTTTCATGGGATAATGTAACAATTTTCTATGTTGGCAAGTTGGGCAGCAATTCACTTTGCTCGAAGATCTTTTTGAATATGCTTTGCTAAATATGAATGTATCGGTTTATCGTGGCTAGAACGCTAGATTAGCGGGTTTTTGTGTCGAATGTTTGTGTCGCGAATTTTTCTTTTGCGTCTCCTTGAATTTATCGTTGTAAATCGGCATTAGGTTTTGCCGATTTTCGAAAGAATTTAGACCGTTAGAGACGTAAATTTTCTCTGCAGTGCTTTAAATAAGAAGTTCTCTTCTAAATAATGCTTGCATTATAATAACTTTCATCGAAGAAAGAATGGTCATCTAAATTGGATCCTGAAGTGTCGTCATCTGAAGCACCCAATAAGTACCATAATAAGCAACAGCATCTCCTATATCAATGTCCATACTCTCCGAATCCGATTGACCGTCGTCCCTTTTAGTTGGACATGGAGTGTCAGGTACTGCTAGATGCAGTCGATGCGCAAAGCAAAGTTAATGTATGCTATTCGAGAGCTAATCATATTTGTGTTACAACATTTGCTCCATAATTTGTACTTCCAACAATATATCAAGATATCAGCCCCTTAATGATTAACTTTATGTAGTTTTGTGATGTGAACGTCTCGAGGATCGGTTCTAAACTCAAGTATATGAACTCTCTGTCGTGGTCATAAATTGCGACGTTTAAGTACCACTTGTCGTTAATTCCAGTTTATTCGTTCAATGTAATGTACTTCTTGCCTGATTTCAAGTGGGTTTGAATTTCTGTCAGTTTCTTTTATAGTTTATATTGCCTGCGGACTTCATAATTTGTCCCAATTTGTACAATGCTTTAGATTCTGCAATTCTGCGAAATGACATCGAAACCTAGTAGTTACGCGATAAGATTCATTCTTAACTTCGGGCTTCTAATAATCCGTCGTTAGCAGTGAAAATTACAAGTAAAAAAGTGCATTTGCATTTTTACCAGTACCATATATACATACGGAATTTAGTATTTTGAGCAAAATTTTACATTCAATAGTTTAGTACCTCTTCTGGGTTTCTTCGCGTTCGATTATTTACCAAAATCTTCAGATTTGTCCATTCCTGTAATATAATCTTTAGATGGTACTAAAACCTTTTCTGGTACTTTTTCACAATGTTTACGCATATGCATAAACCCATCGTTTTTTCTTCTCCGCATTTTGTGAACAACGTTTGGACAACTGCTCCGAATAATCTGTTCGCTGAAATGGTTTATCCATACGTTCACTGTTTAAACCGTGGAATAACTTCGAACGATTACGTTCGGGCATTGTTCAAGATTTGTCTTAAAAGTAACAAACCATCCAGTCAGTAGCACGGATATTATTTGGTCAAATCTGGTAAATATTGTATGAACGAGTGGCCAAAAGTATGCGTTTTGTCTTTTTTGAGGTGCAGACATGGCGTGCATGCAGCCTGAAACAATTACACATTTCGTTGTTATAATTACAATCTTTCATTCCCTCATTCAGCTCATCGGGCTGCAACGAAAGACGACAGAAGGCGTAACTGTTGTTATTATCTGTGATTATGTGACGGTATATCATCGAAAAAACAGGATACATATCACTATTTGTTTCTAAAAATGTATGATTTGAACAATAATCTCGTATTCGTATATCGTTATAAACACGCCGGTCTTCCATGTGAGCTCCCATTATTTTTATTATTTAAATTTAAACACTTTTGGACCGAATTGGAAAGACGTTAGTGTCGAAACATTTATAGTGCGGCTAGTTTCGGTAAAACGGTTATTCCAATCTTATTTTAACGCTGAAACTATCCATAATTTAACTATACTTACAACGTTAATTTTAAGTTAAATCATCACACTTGAACATTTCATAAATATCTTAATCTAGTTTGGATTTAATTTGTACTAATACATATGCATAGTAAGATCAAAGGCTTCCTGTACATGACACGTGTGCATGTTCCTCCTGCTATGATTTGTGGAGAAGTGTTGTGTTCATCCGCTTACGCGTAAAAATATGCGTATAGTTTAATAGTTCTCCCAATAATCAAGAATTTTTATTCTAGCAATTTAAAATTGGCGCTTCACTAATTTCACAGAATTCAGGTACATACAGTCATTAAAACTCATGTTTTATATTCTATTTTAAATCCTAGTCCTGGAATTTGATTTCCTGGAGTTACCAAAATGTAATATATTTACAATTCTTACTATTATTATTAAAGATACTGACCAAAATCAACTCTCTTTACTGATTTTGACTTAGGGTGTACTCACATGAAGCATGTTTTGTCAGACCGTATGTAATTACTTGCGGAAGTGTGAATGCGAGATGTCTGTTCGTAAGCGGTTGGAATGTTGTTTCTGTTTAGTTCCTTCTGTGATACCGACAAAAATATTTACGGTTACGGAAGGAACATGTTTTAGGTGAGTACACCCTTAATTGCTCTTCCATCCTCAAAGCTGTGTCATAAAATAGGGGCTTACACATATTTATGGTTATTCTTTCGTAACAATTAAAATAGATTAATAATAACGCTATGCGTAAATATGACTAACATATAACAAAATTTGAATAATATTACTAGTCCGTCGAAATACGTTGCAGGTCCCGTGCGTACGACAGGAGAGCTCGTGTATCAACTAAGGTGTCTCTTCTGATTTTTTCCTCTGTAGGACGAGTCCCTCCGAAGACGTCTCGAATTAAATGGCTGGGTATTTGAGACGTAATCGAATCTTGCCACTCCGACTTGTCCTGACCATACACTTCAAACACGAGTGATGGACTTTCCAGGATGGAACGTATTATTTTAAGTATCACAGTGGCAAAGCTGTTACCTGTAATTATTAATGATCCCAGATTAAAACTAACTTCTTATTTAATTTATTAACGTTTACCAATATCCAACATACACAAAAATGTATTTGTCCTATTTCTGAATTTTGCCGACACAGCCAACACATTGTAGACCCGAAACATACTGAGGCGTTTCAAGGTCTTCAGCGTTATCTTCGAACGGATCAGAGATGAAGAGGATAATTCTAATATTTACAGGAATAGGTAAGAGAGACTGTAATCTCTCACTATTAGAGACACAGTTTAGAAGATTATCTATCATCCCTGTCTCTACAGAGTAAAACATTTTATTGCAATCCATTATTGCTGAGTGTGAGTTAAAGCCCCTCATAACAGTATATTGTTAGTACTATTACTAGGTTTACTCGTTTTGTTTACGTCGTACGACAATTTAGAAACTGAGGCTAAGCTTAAATAGGTATAACGAATTTAATATACCTATTCAATAAAAAAAATCAGTCGTATGTCAAAGTAAAATCTTACAATTAGCTATGCATCGATTCTAATGTCTCCTATATATGGATTTTAGAAATACACAATTTAACAATTCAAGAAACGTTTACTATTAATGAGGATCTCTATTTTTTTAGCGTATTAATTCGTTTAAAACCAACAGGAAATATTTAGTACCGGATTCTCCGGATTGTCTACACGACAAAATTATACATAGTAGTGTGATTCCTGTCTGAACATTCCTGTCAGTGAGAATTTGAATCTTGCGTAATTGAGATATTTGTATTGTTACGTTTAATAATTCAGGGGCTGCCGGAAATTGTGGATCCCTAATCCCTAAATACCCTAAAAGCGTTTTGTTACAACCTTTTCTACGTTTCACTAATTTGGTTTTCTTTGATTGAGGCAGATGTAGATTAAATAGTTAAATGCAGGCAGTCCGGAAATAGGGGGAACATGGGGGACATTGTCCCCCTAAAAAAGTCATTGCCCCCAATTCCCGGACATTGTAGTGTGCCTGGTTAAATGTGTGCAGGAAACTTTGAAATTTTCAGTCCTTTCGTAGTAATTGAAGCGTTTAGATCTAGATTGTTTTCGCTTCAATATTTTGTAGATTTGACTTGATCTTATTGCTAAAGTTGCATAAACGTTCTCGGTTAGGAAGTTTTAATTAAACTATCATCTTTAAAATTTTATATTTCATGATTTCATCGATATCTTACAATTCAGCAGTTCCTGAATTTTTGTCCCAGAACTAATTCTAGAATCGGTTCAAACATACTTTACCTAATTGATAGTTTTATTTTCTGAAAATGACAAATGTAAATATCTATATTTTCGCACTGTATATTCATGTCAAAAATATTGGATTTGAATGCTTACAGTTTAAAACGATGATCCTGGCACCCAGAACAGGGAAGTACTTGACTATGATTTTGCAAACCTCTCCAACAGTCTGTAAAACTAGAGGATACAAAACAATATGAGCATGAATATATTTAATTTTTATGTAAATTTAGCTTAAATGTACAGAAATTAACGACATTGGTCACAATGTAATAATTATTCAGATATGGCAAACGTGCAACGCAATTGTCAAGAAGAGATTTTTGGATGAACACAGCGGATCAAATATCAAATTGAGTTTGATGTATTTGGACATATGCAAGTCGGAACCTTCACTGAAGTTTGGGACAGGTAACCTGGGTTCCGTCTCTGGAGATCATCAAATCTCAAAATCTCAACACTAATAGCACTCATTCCTGTATTAAAATTTTACGTTCTAATTCGTACAAGAAACTTCGATTTTCGGATTTCGACGATACACAGACAAATTTTGGAGATGGCAATACCTCTTAACTAAAACGTGCTACGATTGAAGCAGGAATTTACCAAGGCTGACTCAGTTGGATAAGCAGTGCTAGAGAGATAATCATTTATATCAACATTTTTTCTCTCTCAAAAATGTGGTCTAGCTTGTGTAAAGTTTGTACTGTCTGTAATTAAAAGAAAATTTGGTTACCAATTACAAAATATTAGAAGTATCTACTTGAGCCTGAGAATGACCTAATATTTTGAAAATGTTAAAAAGTCTTCACTAAATCTCTTTTGGATACTGATCATAATAGTTAAAATTATTTAGCGAAAATGTGAAAGAAAATTTCAAAACTGGGACTCGATAATTGAATAGGAAAGACTATCGTCTATTTGACTCCTACGTTGCTTTCAATTTCACGCCGAAATATGAAAATCCAAAATGGTTATAAGCATGTTCATTTTGAATTGGGAAAGGAGTATAGGTGGTCTCATTATTAGCATTAGAATTGAGATTTGGTCACATCTCGCGGCCGGACCCAGGCGAAATAATACGGACTTTAGTTTTCTATAATGATTAAAACTCATTGTCGGTTAAAATTTGATAACCATTATATTTACACTTGTGAGATTTTATGAAGGTGGTACAATTTCAAAGCAGGAGATTTTGTTAACTGTCCTCATTGAATTCTAATGGGTTATAAGGAGTGAACTTAAATTATGTATTGTACACATGAATATATTCACCTTGTAAAGATCCCAAGTGTCGAGCTTGGAAGTTGTTCATATCAAGAATCATCGTTCCTCCCTCCACGGAGTTTTCTGTGAGAAATTCACCCCCAAACCTGTTTCTGTTCAGCTCTACCAATACCCGTTCGGCTTGCACAAATGCCTGAACCAGAAGCTTAACTACATTTGCCCTTCCCCTTTCTTCTAGAATCCCTCTAATGTCCACGAGTCCAGCTTGAACAGAGGCAGCTGTTGTTTTAAAGGAAAATCCAGTAATTTCCAACAATTCACATACTTCACATAATTTTAATATAAATGTTTCAAATGAAACAAAGCATTTTATATCACAATATACCCATCATTTGTCGTAATCCAATGTATGTATGTCTTAAAAAAATGCCTTTATTTTTATTTTAGATTTACCTAAAGACCCACTGTTTGTCACAGCATCCGCATAAATTGGCATGGATTCCAGCCAGCCGTCAGGAAAGGAGCCGTTATACATTGAAGACACATCTAGCTCTTTACGCCATTTTGCCGTCTGAAAATTTGAAACGTTTGAAATTATAATCATTAGATAAGTTCTCAGACAATAAGTATCACAATTAATATCCACATGCTTTTTCCCTGCATTAAATATTTTTTTAGTGCTAAGTACGTCTATAAAACTTTTACTGCCTCTTACACTTCTTAGATATTTTTCCGCCTTTTTCACTTTCATGTTGCTAACTGTTAAGGATAGGAGTCAAACCAATTAGCTTCAAAATGGATCAATTCCATGCGAATTAAAGACTATAGACAACATAATATTTTTTACTTACCTTTCAACCATCTCAAAAGATAGAACTCATCTCCGTACAAGCTGTCTTCGTGAATGATATCTTTGATATTTGTCCTCAGCTAAACATGGAATTACAGAATATTCAGGAGTTAAATAAATAGTTAAGATATTTTACATTTGTAAAGTTTACTTAAATAAACTGGTATTACTTATTACCTCTGCAATGGCAGCGTCCACACAATTCTCAATGGTTTCCATGATAAAGACCTGGAAATAGTAATGTTCTTTTGTCAGACCGTCAGAATTTCTAAAACTCAATAGATTATTGAAGCCTGTAAAAATTAGGTGTTTGTGGGAGCTCTCCAGCTGATGAACTGCAAGAAAGTCAGAGGAGGCTCAGTAGTTCAACAAGACAGGTTTCCAGGATAAATAGTAAACATATTGGTCATTACGAAATGTCAAGTCTGAAAAAGTAAATTCCCACTGATCCCATAAAGAAATACATACCATGTTTTTTTAGTTGCATTAAATGTCTATTAAAATCCTCTGAGATCAGAATCTTTCCATTTATGTATGGAACGTATGTATGTGTTGAGGGAGTTCAGGGATGAGGGCCGTTGATGTGGTAGATATTCTTTGAGTTTTATATATATACAATTGGGTGTACCTCCAGTATTTGCACTAGTTACACATATGTACCTATAAATGTATGTACCTACGTATCGGCTACTATGACGTCAATTGGCTGCCAACAATATTTTTTTAACCATTTATTAACCTTACCCAACAGTAACAACACATGATCGTCTACCTGTACACTTTAATTTGCAATATTGTAAATATTATGTATCAAATAAGACACACACGTTCATAAATAGTTTTGTACACTCGGGTCCAGATACATCCCGAGTTAGGATGGATTTTGCCAACTGATGGTAGCGTCGAAGATAATTTTGCCGACAGGAAGGCTGTACTGGATCCTTCATTTTTATTTCAGATTAGATTAATTCTATAGATCATCGTACAGTTCATATACATACATAGCTTTACGTTTTTGTACGTTAAAATTGTACAATTCTTTTTGCTGTCTCTATTTAGTAATGATTGCAAATTTCCTCAGACATGAACCAATTAATGTAATCCTGGGATTACCCGACAGACTCCACGAAATTAAAACATGAGTTTGTGCCCAATATCTATTTAATTTAAAATTCTCGGAGCAACTTTCATAAAATTCATTTGTTCAAATATTCAAAGCAGTTAGAGTTATTACTCAAAAATATATCAAATTCTGGCTATATTGCATGGTTTTTAAAGAGCTGAATCCTGGCATGACAAAGACTCAAGAATGTTTTTACAGTCTAGGAAACTATTCAGAATATATTATTTAGAATGTAGAATTTAAGCGCAGAGGTTCTTGTTAAAAAAAAAGTTGTTGTGTAGAATTAGTGGGAATGTTTTCACATATTTTAGATTCAATGGAGAAAAAACTTGAGACAAAAGCTAACCCTGGGGAGAACGGGGGGTGTGTCCAAAAGTATCTATTTTTATAATAATATTGTGATAAAATGCTCTTAAAAAAAGGGTTACTTTCAGTGGGACATACTGCAATTGTCGGCTGAATTGTTTCAAAGATTACCGGATGTTGAGAGATAGATTCTACTATTTCCTCCGTGGAATGGCTAATTAGTAATAATTATCTGTATTACAGTAACTCTTGTCAACGGCTACTGTGAGAATTAATTTGCAAAACAAAAGGAACCTCACAACTCCAATGACTCCTTGCTCATCATTTAAAACCTGGCTTTCCCATGACAGTGACATTACATTATGCTAAACATATGCAACTGGTTATAGTTCTAATTGTGGAAAATAAACCGGTACGGGGATGGTTTTTACAAAAGTTGTGGTAAAGGTTGATGGCAATTAAGAGGAGCTTCCACGAAAACAATTGACAACAAACTATTCGAAGGACACCCAGCTCAAGAATTTTAGACAAGGCAGAGTACATTGCCAACATGTTGTTTACTTCCTACTTATAGAGTCATGTGCTAACGTACATAGAGCTGTATGCATCTGGCATTAAATTATCTTCTAGCATGTTGTTCGAGGGAAAGTAAAAAATCCTGGTACACTGCGGAGATTCACTGAAAATTGTTTTCTGGACTCTGTTTATAATCCCTTTTTCAGTTTTTTAGGACTCTGCCAATGTGCAGGGTGTTATCAACAAGTGCTGGTCATCCCGCATGTACAGATTAAGTGTTTTTTTAGACAGCGTCAAAAACACAGAGGTGTTTTTAAATTAAGTAATTACAAACTTATTGTATTTGTTATTCATTGAAGATATCCACACAGGCGAAGAACACTCCGATTGTAAATAGTAATTTGTAACATGTGTGATTTATATTAAGGGTTTATAAATGACTACTGTTCCTGGCAGGAATGAATTATGACGCTTATTTTGGAGTATATTTAGAAATTATTGAAGATAATCACTATAAAGAGATTTGAAGATCTTGCATTATTTTTTTAAATGATCATAAACGTAAAGGAGTAAAATATAAGATTTAATGGAGGCTCCCGTACAATAAAGTATACTGTACTTGTCGGCTGAATTGACTCAGATTTTTCTACAATTCAATGGTTCTTTCTCAATAGGTAATTAGTAATTAATTTACTGTAGTTAAAGGCTCTCGTGAGAAATATTTTCCAAATTTATAGCAAATAGCAACTTTACCTTTGTAATGACCCCTTGTTGAACATTTAAGTATATAGCTTTCCCAGAACTAGTGTATGACAGAATGCTTCAAATATGTAACTTATTAATTGTAAATGCAGAAAATAAACCGGTACGGGGATGGTTTTTACAAATGTTATGATGGGATTAATTAAAAGGAGCTTCCACAAAAACAACTCACAATAAACTATTCGAAGGACATCCAGCTCACTAATTTTAGAAAACCCAGGGGATACTTCAAACATATTGTTTACTTCCTACATATGTATATAGAGTCAATGGGTGAGCAGCAGGACTGGACTTGATAGTGAATCATTTCCTCGCACGTTGTTTGAGCAAAGGGTAAAAAATATCTGGTATGATGCGGAGATTCACTGGAGATTATTTTATGGACTTTGTTTACAATTCATCTCTCAGATTTTTAGGACTCTTCGAATGTGTGCAGGGTGTTGTCAACTATTTGTTGCCTCACCGCATTCAAGTGTTAATTGTCCTCTTTATAGGAACCTATATACAAAACATATAACCCAGTTTTGGATCACCTCGCATAAGAAAGACACGTTATAAAACAATGGAAATGACTGATAAAAAACACGGGATTTCTTAGTTCAGATTCCTGTTATGTGTTTTATTTGTCAATAAGAGTAGATAGGTTATAGGCTAAAAGATTGTTCAAAACAAATTTCCAGAGTAAACAGTTTACAAATATCACAAACAAGATTGTTTACTGATGCTTCATTCAGCATTTTAAAGTCATGGGTCAAATGCGTGTAATTGCATGTGGAAGGAGTTTATGACGTCCAATGTAGCTTTAGCAGGATATGTATTTACACATGATTATGTGTAACACGTTTTTATGCTCGTTTACAACATAACGTACGTCAGAGAACAGTTAATGTATTATTAGCTAGCGGCAAAAGACACTTTAGCACATACTGGTTCAATCTAAACTTGTAATTGCTAGTAATTAATGTAATGCATTCAACATTGGTGTATTCAGTATACACAAATACGGCCTGCAAGTACAGTTATCTTTCTTAGAATATGTACACAAATTCGTGCATGTAGTTACAGCTTAAATGTTAAACAAACCATAATTTGTCTCTTTAAAGTTTTGCTAAGGGTGCACTTAAAATGAGAGGAACAAATATTTGAATTGTTTTTTGCAAACAAATATTCTCATGAAGGAATTTCATTCCTTGATATGTTGTTGGAAATTGTTTGGAGCAAAAAAGACTATATCCTACAAGCTGAGTAATTTGAGACTCTGACATCAAATCTAGTAGTTACATAAATTTTAACAGTTCATGTGAATTATTTGTACTGGAACAAGATGAAAATTTAAAGTAGTATTTTGAAGAATCAAACAAAGAAAAACAAGATGCAAGCGTACTAATTATAAAAACATTACCATGAAATTAAAAACAAATGGTGGAGGAAATGTACGTGTACTTTTTGACCTCTTTTTGCTGTCAGAAAATACTGTCCGGATCCAGGTCGGGAAATAAAGCAGGCTAATAATTCCGCCCGATTTACATGGCATCCAATTATATTAATCCATTTTATTAGATATATATACATATATACTGAAAATTGTACCCGTATATTTTCCATAAATGGAAGTCCAAAATAAAATAAAATAAAACTTACAATTCACTGTGGGGATATTTAATCGGAGCAGGAAATTGCTGAAATGCTTGATTCACAGGGAATCACGTATAGTTAGATTACAACACTGTGTCTGCTTCTATTTAACAGAGCATTTACTGGGAATTATATGCTTCTACATAATTCCTTGTGTCATGATCTGCTGGAGCCTACGATTAAAATCAATGGATTCTGGAAAGTTTGTGAGAAAAAAATTATAATTGGTAGTGTAACAATAAATACATGTTTGAGGAGTGCATGTCGTTCACACAATTAGCTACATTTATATTATAATTACAAGGGGAAGCCACAGGCCAACAAGTAGTCTGGAAACTACGCTTTGTTTTTTCAATGAGTCACGTTTAAGAAACACGTGGGAAATATTGGCCCATGTTACATGTAGCAACATAGGTTTAAAGCTTTCAAGAGTTAAATCTCCTTAATGTCATGACATTTTAAGTCATAAAGGTGCGCATGTATTTTTTTGGCAAACATTATCCGTCTTTTGAATGTGCAGTGGTTACACCATCTTGTAATTTAATTTGAACATTGTTAGATGCATAAGGATGTGTATACTTTCATTGTAACAAAAACAAGTCCAGTCCGTATAGACAAAGGCTACCATAGGTCAGGTATGAAATTGGAGAATTAAGGATTTTCAAGGAAGTCTAGGCGAATAAAATTTATTGCGAATCACTTGTATAATGAATTTTATAATAAATATAAAATTGCAATATAATTTATTGTGGAATCATGGATTTCAGTATGAACTTCTGCGAGCATCAAAAGTTTCTCAAGTTAAACTTGTACCCAAAAACTGAATTTAAGGAACACGTGTTCCAATATCCTCTTAGGCAATGCTAACCAGTGTTCCATCTTTAGAAGATCACCTCTCAGAATTTGACTCTTTTGCTTTATTGCTGCGTATAGGAATGCATGTTATAGAGAAATTATGTACATACTGGAATTGTGTCTATTTAAAAATGCACATGCCACTCCAACAGTCTACTTTAAATTCTATAAGATGAACTGGATTCATTGAACTTTTGAGGTCCTCGGTTCTCCTGCATAACAAAATGGGTCACAACACGCTAGAGTTACACGCGACAAGATTTTTACTCCACTCGTCTTATGAAATATGATGTCGTTGTGTTCAGCTCATTATGGATTAATTTATTATCCCGGAACCAGAATTGTGTAAGCCTGCAAATGCTTCCTTGACCAATGTTGAATGTTTGGAGTAAATAAAAATCAGTAGGAATTATATTCATGTGGGAAAAAGTTCCAGAACGTTTTGGGGATTTTCCTTGGACTAGTCTAGAACTAAAAACAAGTAACTGCATACAATTACACACAATTTACTCACAAGGAGAGCAATTTTGATGGATAGACCAACATGAAACTTTGTGTTGTCTGAGTAGAGGACCTTCCCGGGGTATCTAAAATCGCATAAAAAAATGTCAATTCAAACTAGGTGAGAGCCGGAGGGTTTCAAACGCAAAATTCCCAAATTTACAAGGAGGCCTGTATCTCAGCAGAAATCCTCCATGTTACAGTTTCATCTGCCATCTGTTGCAAAACAAATGCCGAATTCGATGATTTGCATATATTTTAAACTTGATCTCTTGAAGACCATGAAAGCGGAGCAGCAAAAGAAATTTGAATCAAATCAGAAAAGTTACCCGATCATGGAATTTCAAAAAAACTCACATTCGAAACCTTATGAAAAATATTAAGTATTAGCACATTTTGTAAGAAAATTTGCATAAACTATGTGATCAGATGTCAGTGAGAAAACTACCAATTGTAGATGATTTGAAACATGGAATTCGACCTTTAAGATGATTAATCGGGCTGAAGAATTAAAACGTCCCTTCAATTCGTTTTGTGCGAGTGACAAATCGCTAGGACAACTAATGACCACGGAATCTCAATTGGAAGAGCTAGAAAATTTAAAAACAATTTATAAAGAAATTTCATAAAGCAAGACTACGTGTGAGCCATAATTGTGAACATTACCATGTTAATAGCTCTTGCAGCTAGAGCAAAGGAAGCAAACGTGCTGCGGGAACCTGAGACTCAAGTAACAGAATCATAAAATGATGTCAATACAGGTTCATGCTCTTGGTTCCTTAAACGTGGTATCATTTGAAGCTGAACGATTTCGCACTCAGCGCCCTCTAGCCAAACTACAGCATGATATGTTCACTAGTGACTCTATCAAGTTTAGTTTCCTTCCGCAATCACTGTGGCGCTGAATCAAGTTCCCAGGCACCCATCCAGCTCATTCTGATTCACGCTATCCATAACAAATGAGAGTCCTACTTTATGTTTAAGTAATTTTTCATACACAAGTTTCAGCTTGAATACTTGCTTGTGAGATGTCGTGAAAGAAGGGCCATTGACCGGTCTTTTCATGAACGTCAATCCACAGGCTCAAGTTCTTAATGAAATTCAGAAAAGTTTTGCTATTACTGTAAGTATTGCAGTCGTGCATACAATTACTTTGCTGTAATTTGGTTGGAATTTCGACTCCTGTCTCTATTCTGTGAATCTGCTCTTATATATTGCATGAGACTTATTCGGAAATCACCTCTTTAAAGCATGTATGTATGTATGTATAAGGACCCTTTGTAATTTCCCACATCTTTTGCTCTTGTCCTTTTCGGAGAATTTTCTCACTTTTATGTGTCTCTTGTACATAAATCGCAGATGCATTTATTTGCTACAGTTTAACATCGCTCGTATATTTACATCTACGTAAAAACTCTTTTATTATGTCGATTAATCATTGATATCTTATTCCATACAGAGATGAATACTCAATATGTACATATATCCTAGCTTGAATTGATTACAAGTCAAAAGCAATTTTTAATAGGAGAAGACAACGCTACTGTCTATGCCTGACAGCAAAGTCAAATGTCTCTTGCTTTAATTTATTCCAAGCAGGTATTAACATGACACATAAGTGACTCTAGTAAAAATCTATCTATCTAAGGACAAAATCCAAACGCATGTCTAATAAAATACCCTCGTCTCCAAAATTACTACCTTAAAGAGTTGACCACGACTACAGTCTCGTCTTGAATTATTATTATTATCCAAAAATGTTTTCTCAACTATTATCTGTATATATGTTCATGCCTAATAAAATCCTTTCCTGGAGGAAATTATTCCATTATTTTTACACCTTCTGGAGTACATTTGTAGTGGAACCGGTTAATTACGTAAAGGATACTATCGCTCTGGGGAGCACAAAAAGAATGAGTCAGTGTCTGTAGGAAATGGTAAAGTCACATAAGTATGTATGCACTTGATGGCTTCAATTCATTTACATGAATGAAGTTGAGCAATTGAATTTAGAAAGCACTGGGCAACAGTTGATGGATAATGAACTACGTTCAAATACGAACAAGTATACATAAGAGCAGAAAAACTGTGTAATATTTTTTTAACAGTCACCAGGACTTCCAGAATCATTTCGATGCTCACAGGTCATTTACCAAGGACAAGAAGATTTAATAACAGATTTCTCACAAATCATTCACTAAGGACAAAATCAAAGCTTTGTCCACAAATCTGTCCCGTTTGATGGGTTCTTCCTTTGGTTTAGTTCCCCCAAAAGCCTCAGGGAGTAATTTTGCAGGTATTTGAGCTGTGACGGCTTCATGCCAATTTGATTTGTCATCCTTGCCAAAGATTTCAAACTTGAGGGAGGCTTTTTCCAAAATAGTACGTGCGATCTTGAGCAGAGCATCTATCACAGATGTACCTGAAATTCCGAGGGGAATACATTAGTCATATTATAGCAAATAATGCTAACTGTTAAGAAATAAGGTAATTATTTTCACAAATTTAAAATCCAAAAGTCCATCTACATTATCCCTAATAAATTTTAATAATAATAATTTTAAAAATAAAAAGACACTCACAATTCACAACAATGATTTTAGATGCCAGGGTAGGGAAATATTTTTTGAGTTTCTTGCAAATGTCAGTGAAGGTTTGGATCACTGTGAATTAAAAAAGTTACAGCATTTTTAATGTTTAAAAAAATTTTTCAATAATTAAAATTATACCAACATAAGACTCTCGTCAAGAATATGCACCTTCAAGTGAGCTCAAATCCTTTGCTGAAAGCTTATCCGCATCAATGAGCATAACTGCCCCTTCCAGGGAATCTTCCGTGAGTGGTTGACCCCCAAACTTTCGCTTGTTGAGTTCTAGCATGACATTTTCCATTTGTGCAAAACCTTGGACTGTTAGCTTAGTAATTTGCTCCCGTCCCCATTGCTTGAAAAGGCCTGGGATATCCACAGCACTGAATTGAATTGTTGTCACTGTTTCAGGAACAAACAAGTTCGAATGAGAATAATTATTAAATAGCCATAATTATTATTAAACTCATTGAAAGAATGTTTTCAAAAAATATTTTTAATCCTCCAAAAGGTAAAAATGCACATATTGGATTACCTACAACCCCAGTTTTTGAGACGGCATCCGCATGGATCGGAACTGCCTCCAACCAGTTCTCAGGATAGGGCTCATCCACAAGCCCAGAGAGATTATTTTCTTTGCGCCACTTGGCTGCCTGAAAAGAATCGATGCTTGAGAGTCAACTTCGGAATTCTTTTGAACAGGTCTTTGCATTGAAAAGCAATAAAAAATTGCTTGCATTTAAAAATGTCCACATGGATGTGCATATATACAGGATTTACATATGTTGTTTATACTTGATTAAATTAAATGTGCAAGTTGCAAGGCTAGCATAAAAAATGACACTGGAGATATTGGAACACCTGCAAGGTTTTTCTAATAACAGCTATATGTAATATTTTGAAGTAAAAATAAATACAGTGTACTCTCATATGATATTAGTCCTTGCAGGAGCACAATTCAATACTCAAATAACATGTTTCCTATTACAACAATACTTTTTTTCTTTGGGGTGGATGCTCAGAAAGACCTTTTTGTTACTTTTAGGGTTGCCTTATAGAAAGAGTACACTGTAATTTAAAATCACCAAGACACATCTTTCTATTGCAGCACAAAAGGGTACGAAATTACTCTAGTGTTAATTCTTACACAGGTCAATTTTAAAAAGAATACTTACTTTCCTCAACTTCTTCTCAGCCTTTTTCAAATTAAACTTTCCAGCTGAAAATAAAATGTTACTAATTATTTTCATATTTTTAAAATTTGCTTCATTACAAGTAATTACATTTTAGCTTTAATAAAATATTCATTTAATGAGCAGTCAACTCTCTCTCTCTGGAACGGCACTTCGTCAGCATGAATTTTACATGAGATATTGTCGTGGAAAAAATAAGTCTTGTAATTCCCCGTTGTAATCTTAATATGTGAAAGTTGTACATACATATGTACATAGTGTCTGAATTAATTACTACAATCACAGGAAAGATCAACCACCTCATAAAATAATTTCATCCCTAGCTGCTTGCGTATATGTTGGACTTTCAAGTCAAATATTTATACCATGTAATTCTCACTCACGTTATAAAAATAATAAATAATTAAACAACTGTGAACGAAATTTTTATGGGGTTCTTTGAGAATTGTGGTTGTTTCATAGGGAGCGTGAAATGTGACGGAAACATTTAGTTTTTTACGTGTGAGTAATAAATGTAATAATTGTAGTATATAAGAGTAAATCATTGGAATATAAATTTTGGGGGGATCACGCAGTAATAATGAAAGTGTGCTGACGCGGGAGGATCTTTACAGAGAGAATTAACAGGGCGTAATTCTGTGAAGAATTTCTTATAATAATTTTACCTTTCAGCCACTGAAGGAGATAAAAGTCATCGTCGTACAAACTATCCTCATTGCTGATATCTTTGATGGCAGTTTTGAGCTATGGGTCATAAAATTGAATGGAAATATTGAACCTGACAAATGTACAGTTTTGTATACCTATTCAGCACTAACCATAAAATAAAAAGATTAAAAAAACTTACCTCAGAAATAGCCGCAACTACATTCGTTTCTGCGGTTTTGCCCATAGTGATCCTTCCTATTAGTAATTACTTGTGAAGACTCTCTTGAAGTTCACGAGACTTGAAATATTTAATCCTTCGGATGTGAAACTTGCTCCAAGACTGCTGCCAATCCACTGTACCATTCGGAATAGCTTGACATTTTTGAGGCTTAAATCCATTGTATTTTAATGGCCTTTCTGGCTTCCTTCTGTCCCAAGAGACACTGGGAGAGAATTAACTGCTTACATAAGGACTTCTTGTATGTAAATATTATGCTGAGGATGAGCTTGTGAGCAGGTATGGTAATCAATCTTACTCCTTCTCTCTGTTTGTTTGTGGCCAAAGCATTCTCAGAGAATAACCAGCACAAAAACTTGCTTTTCCAATTCACATCGACATCATTGCCTTGAGCAAGGAAATAACATATTAAGCTGGAATTAGCTTACTTTTGCTTGGGAATCATCTCCGCGAGAGTCTGATGTAGACTTGGAATGGCCGTATGCTACTAATAGCATATACATATATATATATATAGAGTGTGTGTCAAAACATACGTTATCGAAGAATATACACCAAATGGAATATCCGTGTTCTCACAGCAATCAACAAACTATTATAGGAATCTGATTCTAAATCTAACTTTATGTGCTCCTCTCTTGATAATCTCTGGGAGTTTTACCTTGAGTTAATTCCTATTCTTGAGTTCTTTATACTTTTTGTTAGATTTCTCAAGGAGTTTCAAAGGTGAGCCGAGATAAAGGTGACACAGGTCATAAAATGACAACGGGTAATTAAATTAGAGTTTTTACTACTGTTATAGCCCTCACTGGTCATCATGTCCTTCCCAGTGATTACGAAAATATTAAACATAATTTCTAGAATGTGTAGAGATTGGAAATCATTTTGAGAAATAAAAGTTTGACTATACAAATCTCTCTTCCTGCGAGAGCTTATAACGTTGTATTCTGGGCTGTGGAAGATGAATGTAGTGTCAGAAAAATTTAAGAGAGGTTTTGTATTTCACAGGATTTCAACAATAGCCAATCGGATCCTCGTTAATGACAAGACTTTAGTAAATAGAATATAGAAATATTCTGATAATATGTCATACTGTAATTCAGCTGTCTCCATCGCGAGTCCTAGCGAGTGTTTTGTAATATTTTATTGGTTAATAGTTTCAAATTATTTTCCTTGGTACATAAATACAAAGATATAATGTCCGGTTTCAATATATTTGTATGTATCTGCATTTCATTTGTCTACTAAAGCTTTGGCAGCTTTCGTATATAACTATTTGTGTAAAAACGTTTTTGTGTAGTTCTCAAATGGAGACGCGCTAGTCCTATCTAGTTATCCATTAATGGATCATCAGCCAAATGAACAATACTGAGAATTATAGTTAATGTTAGCTTTCCCAGAACTGTCCCATAAAAATGCCTGGAATAATTGCTCCGTCAGTTGTACATATATGGTTGAGTGCGTCGTGCTGCTGCAGGGTTCAAAACAGAGCTGCGCTCAAGTTCAAGTAGTACTTGACAAGTATCAAGTCAGGTCAAGTTCGGAGACAGTTCGGGATCATGAGCGTTTCTACTTGGTTGAATCGGGTCAAGTTCAAGTATTTGCTGGATCCGAACTTGGAAATTCAAGTCGGTTCTGGTCCAAGTTCAAGTCCACAGAATTGACTTGAACTAAGGATCAAGTTCAAGTTCAGGTCTGGGCAGGGGTTTTACTTGAACCCGAACTTGCACTTTCAAGTACCGATTCAAGTATCCTAGTTCCAACGTTTGCTTCCTTTGTGCGTTCTTCTCCCTCGATTGTTCGCACTTCTGCAACACGCATTCTAGAAACCATGCCTGCCAAGATATGCACAGGAGCTGGAGCTCACCTTCATATGGAGCAGAGCTTTTGCTGGGGACAAAATTCTTGTCCCGTCCCCGTCCCGATATTTTTTAAAAACCTTAGTCCCCAGTCCCGTCCAGACAA
The DNA here is from genome assembly GCA_947179485.1 of Allacma fusca. Classification (NCBI taxonomy): domain Eukaryota; kingdom Metazoa; phylum Arthropoda; class Collembola; order Symphypleona; family Sminthuridae; genus Allacma; species Allacma fusca. The sequence continues at coordinate 12,063,922 of OX359246.1, read as the reverse complement.
TCGGGACACGGTGACAAAAACCATGTCCCCGTCCCGTCCCCAAAAAATTATAAAAACATTGTCCCCGGTCCCGTCCCGAAAGTCGGGACATGGGGACAAAGACGTTGTCCCCGTCCCGTCCCCAAAATTTTTAAAAAACGTTGTCCGCGGTCCCGTCCCGAAAGTCGGGACATGGGGACAAAAAGCTTGTCCCCGTCCCGCCCCCAAAATGTTTAAAAAACATTGTCCCCGGTCCCGAAAATTGGGGCATGTGAATAAAATTCCTGCACCGTCCCGATAATTACTAAAAACAGTCATACCGAAAATCAGAACATGAGGAAAATTTCGTACAAAAAATATTTGTACTAAAGACATAAAAAACGCATTTATAGAATCGTGGCTCCAAGATTCTTTCTTAACTTTTTGATCAACAAGATTCATTTTCTACCACCTAAAATAGAATGTCTTGCATTCGGTAAAATAGTGTTCACAGAATAGTTTACTCAAGAGAATTAAAGCTGAAACGTTATCCTTGTTCTGTTATGCTTGCTCGTCCCGTCCCGTTATATACAGGACCAAACAGTGTCCCGTCCGGAATACAATGAGGACAATTTTTTTTGCCCCCATCCCGTCCCGAATATAGTGGGGACAATTTTTGTTGTCCCCGTCCCGTCCCTGATATAATGGGGACATTTTTTTTTGTCCCCGTCCTGTCCCGAATATAATGGGGCCAATTTTTTTGTCCCCGTCCCGTCCCGAATACGACATGGGGACAATTATTTTGTCCCCGGGGACGTCCCGGTCCGTCCAGTGTCCCGACGGGACGTCCCTGTCCCCGGCAGATAAGCTCTGATATGGAGTGACCGTTGTGTATTCTGTAAATCATCGTGCTTAAAAATTGTCTTCTAATTTTTCATCATTTTTGAAAAACTATTGAAGTAAATTGTCCGGTGAGACTGTAACACAAGGAAAAAACCATGAGTGAACCCGAATCTGAATTTAATAAATACGATGGAAATTGAAAATCTTAGCTCCACCCGTTGGAGTGTTTTTGCGGCTTCATACTACAAAGTTGTGAGGTTAAAGTATAATTCAAATCCAAGTTCGGTTCGCAAGATTTATGGACCTGATATTCAAGTATCAGATCAAGTTCGGGTTTAGGAAAGTTACTACCAATATATGACTTGGTATGACAAGTAATTCCGTTGTTTGAATGAAATACCAAAGACGACTGATGTGACATGATACACTGAACTGATAGGGGCGAAACGTTTTCAGTTTTTCTGCCACGGTTGGGCCGTGTCCGGTCCACTGCCACCCAAGCAACTGCCACAAGAGCAACTGCCACGCGGAGAACTGCCGCAAGGACAACTGCCACAATAAACTGCCACTTTACCATCTGCCACACTTACCTGCTGCCACTTGGGCAACTGCCACTTTTACCATCTGCCACACATACCTACTGCCACTTCTCCGAACTAATGCTTTCTATCATTTCCGGAGCTTACACTGCATTTTCAGAGCTTACACAGCATTTTCGAAGCTTACTATCATTTCCGGAGCTTACTATGCATTTCCGGAGCTTACTATCATTTCCGGAGCTTACTATCATTTCCGGAGCTTACTATGCATTTTCGGAGCTTACACTGCATTTTCGGAGCTTACGCTGCATTTTCGGAGCTTACACTGCATTTTCGGAGCTTACACTGCATTTTTGGAGCTTACTATCATTTCCGGAGCTTACTATCATTTCCGGACTTACTATCATTTTCGGAGCTTACTATCATTTCCGGAGCTTACACTGCATTTCCGGAGCTTACTATCATTTCCGAGACTTACTATCATTTCCGAAGCTTACTATCATTTTCGGAGCTTACTATCATTTCCGGAGCTTACTATCATTTCCGGAGCTTACTATCATTTTCGGAGCTTACACTGCATTTCCGGAGCTTCAGTATACATATGGTTTCAGTTGGCAGATGGTAAAGTGGCAGTAGGTAATGTGGCAGTTGGTACGTTCAGGGTTTTCGAAGCGGGTGGCAATTATTATTGTGGCAGTTGTCCTTGTGGCAGTTCTCCGCGTGGCAGTTGTCCTTATGGCAGTTGCTTGGGTGGCAGTAGACATGTAACCCGGTTGGGCACACGCTCATGTAATAATCACATTTTAGTTAACTACCTGATCTCATGAATGTCTGATTTTGGTAAATTTCGAGCTTCTAATTTCGGAGCTTGACATTGATTGTCAAAACTGAGGGGGTACAGGGTACAGTCCATATGTATACTTTACCATACTGGATACAATCAGGGGGGTGCACTGTGCCACCTGTATCATAGAGTTGTTTAGGGGGTTTAGTGGGTTATAACACTGTTGGCTTAATTTATTTCTTGTTGTATATTGTTTTAATATAATTACGGTTTTAATTAATGGACGACTTTGATTCACCATAGGAATTGTCAGGTCATAGCAGGCTTGTAGGTTACTCAGGACGTGTCCAGGTGCTGTCCCAAGCCTGGGACCACAACAAGTAATGGTCTTCCCAGGGCTATTCCAGTTGATGTAGATAAGCAAGTTAGCGCCCTAATTGGTGATTATAATGAGCCTCAGGGTGTTATTTGCATTGTAATACTCGTTTAGCGACATTCATTCAAAACACCCAAGTGGCATGATTTCAGCCTATCATAACTTTTAACTTATTCGAGTCAACTTTTGACGAATTCACATTCTCGAATCGTCTATTCATTACCTATTACAATCTGGTTACATTGGAACTCACAGGTAGCACAGGGGTAACATTTATTTGTATAACCGTGGGATATATGGAATATGTGGTCTTGAATACATAGTAATGAAACCGAGATTTCTGCAGATTTTTCTAATAAATATATCTGCAGAAGTTAGGGCTAGGCCCAGTTTCAACAACAAGTATCAGTGGCAACAATATTCTACAACTGATAATTTTGTACAGAGACACACGACTTCCATATTTCACTCAATCATACAAAATGGTATGGAAATTGTCATCCCACTATTTCAAATATTTGAAGGATATTTTCCTTATTATTACCGTTTACGTCGCCTTATACATCATTTTTACCCCATTGCTCTTGATATTTGTACTTTACCGAAATATTCTAATAATATTTGTAAAAATATGTCGCCCAGACATGCAACCCTTTGATTTGGGCTATGACGCCCTGTACACAACAGAACAACCTGAGCAAGGCCTTCACAATACTACCGTCTGTTTAGTCATTGACAAGCCAATACTTATCACCCGGATTCGCGAATTGCTTCGAGAGCGTATCTTCACCATGAAAAATCAAAGCGGAGAGAAAATATACCACAAACTGACCACATACTACACTAGTTTCATGGGATATGCCTTTTGGGCATCTGACGCAAAATTCAGTCTTGAAAACCACGTCCGGGGATACGACTACGAAAGTACTTTCCAACTTCCAATCCCTTCCGATATGTCGTCCTTGGAAGTGGTGCTCCCGAAACTGACGAAACATCCTTGGAAGCCAAACCAAAGTCATTGGGAGGTCCTCGTCATACCCAATTTTTCCCATCCAGCTGGACGGAGTGGTTGTCAAACTGTCCTTATCTTCCGCTTTGACCATGGACTCTGTGATGGGCACAGTATTATCAACCTGCTTCGGAATCTCTTTCAAACCCCCTTTGGGATCCCTAAATCCTCTCTAAACAGAAATATTTTGACGTTCCGACAAAAAGTTAGGATTATCCTGTCATTACCCTACGAGTTTGTCCAGCAAATGTGGATTTTGCCAAAGACAAGCTATTTTAGCAACCCAGATTCCACAGCTCATCACGCTTGTGATATATCTGACTATTTTCAAAATAGCACGGTCAAAAATATAAAAAACAAAATAGGAGTTCAGTATATGTCAGTCATGCATGGGGCTATAGGTGCAGCCCTTGAGGGTCTTTTTAAGGCAATCAATCAGACTCCTCCAGATTACATACCAGTTATGTCGACATTTCCATTCACAAGCCACCCTGGTGGAGTTTGTAATCACTGGTAAGGATTTTATGGCAATACATAAAAAATACTTTGTTCTATTTAAAACCACAATAATTCATCCAGATAATTAAAGAAATAAAATTAGCAGCCAAAAAGCTTAAAAGTAAAGTTGCTTTTCCGCCCTTAAAAGTAATAAACAAGTTATGGTACAATAATTATTTTATAGTACAAAAATATGCAGGAACAATGAAATTATTTATTGAAAAAGCAACGCGATCACACATGATTTAATGAAGAACTTTTTCTCACACATGTTTTTGTAATATGTTTTTCTTTGCCTTCTGCGATTATTACGCAATATGTGATAATCTGGTGCAGGTAACTTTAGAATTTTATAATTATTTAAGCGTGTTGGCATTTGGAGCAGAGGATCACTTCGGCAATGAACCTTTTCTTTTCGCTTACAAAATTTGGTTTTTTTCTTGTAAGGCAAACGTTGGATGTAGATAAATGTATAGTGGCTGTAGCAGAACTTCATTTTACGATAAAATTACACAAACTATTGTTTTATGCATTTTAGGAACACCATACGAAAGAAAATGAAATCTGTAATAACATATTATATTACAAAATATTTGTGTGAATTAAAAAGTGTGATCGCGTTGCTTTTTCAATAAATAATTTCATTGTTCGTGCATATTTTTGTACTATAAAATAATTATTGTACCATAACTTGTTTATTACTTTTAAGGGCGGAAAAGCAACTTTACTTTTAAGCTTTTTGGCTGCTAAGTTTATTTATTTCTTTTACAATTAGTATTTGTTACATATAGATACATCTGCAAGTATAATGCCGTAATTAAACCATGTATGTATTATTTTATTCCAATACAATGCTGGACTTAAACATTTTAACAAAAATGAGATGTATTCATGTATTTATTAAAATATAGGCAGACAGGAGCAGAGCTGCGCTCACGTCAAGTAAATCCCAGAATTGACCCTGAACTAGAATTGACCCTGATTGTCAAGTATATTTTTCAGTCGGTCTTAAACTTGACGGTTCATTGTCAGACAATTACTTGAAAATTCAGGGTCAAGTATTCAAGTACGTTTTGCGTAACTTGAACCTGGCCAAATACACCCGGGACAACTCTTGACTTGACCATGACTTGATCATGACCCCAACTTGAACTTTCAAGTCTCAACACTCAAGTCTTTTTCAAAATAGAAATATAAAAATGGTATTCACACTTGACCATTATTTGAAATACTCATGGTCTACTTGAACTTGAGCGCAGCTCTGGACAGGAGTAGTCCATCACTGAATGTATTCAACTACCATCGTTGAGGAATGGCTTCAAAGCCCGGTGCCCCTGTCTGTCGCGGAGGTGAGAGAGAGATAGATGTTGGGTTCTGCGGTATGTACTGCTAGTTAGCACACACCAAACGCTCACTTCAATGTGAGTGGATTTGTAATTTCCTCTGTCATAGCAGTAGTTGTAGTATCGTTATGATATGAAAGACTTTTCCGTTCCAAAATTTCTTTTTAGCCGATTTATTCGTTAACTGTTTTATTATTTTTTTGTTTGAAAAGATCAATGTTTCAAATAATGTGATCATTATTATTTTTTCTTTCAAAAGATTAATGTTTCAAAGAATCCTATTATTTTTTTTGCTTCAAACGATCAATGTTTCTATAATCTTACGCTAACTACGGTAATCACTAGGTCTACTTTAACGAAAATTAATTTATACAGTTTGAACCCTTCGTTTGCGCAACATGCCCTTTTGGACATAGATTTACATAATATTAAGGGACCTTTGTGCCAAATTTTAAGGAAATCGCTAGTGAAGAACACCCTTAGAATTTTTGCAATGCTAATTAAATGGTAGCTATGATAGGTCTTAGATAGCAACGATGCCTAAAAATTGTTGATATATGCCAATAACTCTAGAACCCCTTCAGGTGCAACATTAAAAATATTCACGCACATTATTTGAAGTCTCCAATCGACTTTAAGCCCTTAAAATTTCCAATCGGAGCTTTCGTTTAAAAGTCACATGCAAAATCATTTTTTTACCCTCGAGTGATAGCAGAGGTAGTTGCTTTTCAAGGCCAGAAAAGTTGTTTTGCAAAAAATTAAAAATGTGACAGAGAGAAGATAAAGCAACTTTCCAAAAATAATCTCGTTTTGTTTTGTTACCCCCAGGAGGTCCTGTTTCCTAGACCTCCCTTGCAACGCCAACACTTTATCCCCAAATGACAGAATCTTCCGAATTGAAGCTGCTCTTGAGAACATTAAGAACAATCTAACCAGCTACACCAATGACTTGTGCATTCGACTAATAACACTTTTACCAGTTTCCATGGCAAGACAGTTTTTTGCAGATGACTCAGACGGTTTCCCAGGTGTCGATATTGCCATCTTCCCTTGTACATCAACCCAAGAATTTGTTGAAGAAGGGGAAATAATTGATGCCTTTTTTACTTGTAATCCTTATGGCAAAATTGGTAAGACTATTGAACCAAATGATTTTAAATTCTTAGAACAGTGATTAACTAATCCTTGCTTCCGAAGGAATGACGATTTCATCATGGGGAGTAAATAATCAGCAACGAGTGGTTTTTAATATGGCTGAAAATGTCGTTGGAACTCAAATACCGCCTGGGATCCTTTCATCCAAGTTTCTGTCGGAACTGAATGTACTCGGAAGGCAAGAGGATTGAAAACAGTAATTGAATAATAGGTAAGCTTCTAACAAAATAAAAAGATAATTATATAACTGTATAATTGTACATATATCTATATACATACCTTTTAATTCAATTGGGTCTGTATTTCTACGATTCACATAATAAAGAGTAAATTCCTTCGAAAAGAATTATTCCATAAAGAGCAGTCCAACGATAGGTGTGTCCATCTAATTCAGTTAATGTAATGGGAATAACTAGTGAATAATATAAATTGTACAAAAAACAGTGCTAACTATTTTTGTGAAAGTTGGAGAAGGTATGTTTTATAACATTATGTGCTTTTGCTATTTCATGTGTTTTAAATATGCGAGGGCTGTATTTGAATTGAGAGCATAACATTTATCACAATTTCCCGACAATCTGCCCTCTTCCACTCTCAACATTGGAGTCTCTGTCGGAATTGATAGTATAACATTTATTGCAGTTTCATGATATCCTGTTTCTTTCCATCCTCGACTTTTCCTACAGGTTGTGAGTAAAACTTAGAAGGGCAGAAGGGTTGAAAAAGTAAAAGTGTAATCAATAGTAATATTGAAATAAACTGCATATAGGAATAGCTCCCATCTAAATACTACTTATTCAGGCTCTCGGTTTGCTTCTTCATGTATTTATTGCTCGGGAAAAAAGAAAGGCGAGAAAGTTGAGATCGGTTGGAAGTTGCACTTGCAACGGTGTGTTCATTTTTGCAAGAAAAACGTTTTTCCCTTTGGCCTCAAAGCCCTCTTAACCTACAGTAATTGTTAAAACTCGCGTGTGTAGAAATATCGCGTGTGTCGTGTAACAGTTACTGTAGATTCAGTGGCTAAATTAAAGGCTTTTACAAATCATGCCGTATGCGGGCTTGCGTGAATTTCATTCTCTGCTTAAAATTTAACGCTACGCGATAATTTGTAGCTTCGCGTAGGGTGGCGTCCACTACCGCCATCAAAGTAAAATGAATTTCGAGTTTTTTTTCGAAATTTCAGTTTTTTTTTCGAAAAAACAATCAACCACATAGGCAATGACCGTAACGATTTACATAAACAATATTTACAAAAACTTTTATTGAAATGGATTAAGTAGCTTAAGAGATAACGTCAATCATTTGACTTGCAGTTCGAAATTTCAAGTTTTTTTACGAAAACAACTGTCTGGCCCAGTGGTCGTCATGGGTACAAAAAGTTTGTTCCCGTTCCCATTCCTGTTCCCACTCAATGGGTACTCCCCTTAAGTGTTCCCGTACCCGGACCCGTTCCCGTGATAGTGGGAACAGTATATTAGGTACCCGTTCCCGTGAATTTAATACAAATTCGTACCCGGACCTGTTCCTGTTCCTGTAGTCAGAAATTAGAAATGTTCTGGACCCGTACCCGTTCCCACAGCTGGTGTTCCCGGTCCCGTTCCCGGGTCCAGGTCGTGTTGTACTTAGGTGTGATAAAAATTATTATCAAAATTTCTGTAAATACCAAACCCTTCGTTTTTCAGATAAAAAACAACGTGCAGGACGGCTAAACACACCCCTATAGCAAACGTAACATCGTAATAATTAATTATTTAATTGTTCAGAGATTATGTACCGAGTAGACCGAATACCAACTCTAAAACGCCATACTGGCAAAGGATGTAACAATTATTGAAGCAGTGATGTTGATTTTCCAACAATAAAATTGAATGTTGATGAGGGTTTCAAAATGGTACTTAATATTTAAGATCATAGCTGGCCCATGGATAATTTTCTGCATAGACAAAATATCTGAAAAATATATGGATAAGTTTCCCTTTGTTAGTCTTATTTGGAAAAACATTAATTCGATCAATCAATTTTTCAAGAGTAAAACTTGCAACAAAAAAATTAACGAATATTAATTATTTTAATATTTATTATATTAAATTTGTAGAATTATTCTATGAAATACCTCAATTGTACTGAAAAAGGAGTTCTAGCATTATTATCTTTAAGGCAAGGATATGTGTGCAGAAATTGCAGGAAAAAAAGAATGCAATGGAATATGCAAATTGAGTTTTTTACATAAATACTATTAAGTCTTCCAAGATCAATTCAGTGTTTCTAGAAGATGGTAAAAGTACCCACTCGATCCCGGGAACAACAGGTATGGGAACGGGACCATGTTTAGACTGTACCCGTTCCCGATGGGAACGGGAACAAATTGAAAATCTCTGTTCCTGTTCCCACTTCTGTTCCTGTTCCCTGTGATCGGGTCCACCTGAGTGTGTTCCTGTTCCCTTACCCAAACGCGCTGGGAACAAAATATTTGTTCCCGTACCCGTTCCTGTACTCGTTCCCGTTCCCATGTAGCCGGGTTTTACTCGTTCCCGTGACGACCACTGATCTGGCCGATTTCAACCACATTGGTAATAACCATTACTATTTACGTAAGCAATATTCGCAAAACATTTAATTGAAATACAGTTACATTAAGTCGTTTTGGAGATAACTGTCATTTGACTTGAAGTTCAAAATTTCAAGATTTTTTTTCAAAAACTACCCGGCCGATTTCAACCAAATAGGAACTCAGCCCTACGTTTGACACAAGTAATGTCTGTGAAAACGTTCATTGAAATCGGTCTAGCAGTTTTTGAGTTATCGTACGGAAGGACACAAGGACGTTCGGACAAGACTATTTTACTAGGGGGCTGACGCCACCATAAACATTGTACTTGGGAATTCGACTCTGGGCTCACCTGTCATTTGAATTTTCCACATAGCAATTTGATACTCGACATAAACTGACACTTCCCTTAAAATATATATAAGAGCCCTAAGCAAATAATATGTAACAATTGCGAGGGTGCTGAAATACATATTTAATTGGTTTTAATTCCTACCTTTTTAGTTTGGCATTAGCTCCCTCGTACAGTATAAAATAGCCTTGTCCATACCTCCATGCGTGTCCTTCCGCACGATATCTCAAAACTAGTGGACCGATTTCAATGAACGTTTTTATAGATATTATTTGTGTCAAAGGTAAGTCTGAGTTCGTATTTGGTTGAAATCGGTCAGATAGTCATCGAGAAAAATATTCTTGAAACTTTGAACTTCAAGTCAAATTACAGTTATATCCAAAACTACTAAATATATTTCTGGGACGGATATCGTAATCCAGGGACACTTATCGTGCTCCGGAACTTGGGGAAAGTTATCGTAATCAGGAACTTGGGGACAGTTATCGTAATCAGGAACTTGGGGACAGTTATCGTAATCAGGAGCTTGGGGACAGTTATCGTAATCAGGAACTTGGGGACAGTTATCGTAATCAGGAACTTGGGGACAGTTATCGTAATCAGGAACTTGGGGACAGTTATCGTAATCAGGAACTTGGGGACAGTTATCGTAATCAGGAACTTGGGGACAGTTATCGTAATCAGGAACTTGGGGACAGTTATCGTAATCAGGAACTTGTGGACAGTTATCGTAATCAGGAACTTGGGGACAGTTATCGTAATCAGGAACTTGGGGACAGTTATCGTAATCAGGAACTTGGGGACAGTTATCGTAATCAGGAACTTGGGGACAGTTATCGTAATCAGGAACTTGGGGACAGTTATCGTAATCAGGAACTTGGGGACAGTTATTGTAATCCGGAGACGTTTATTGTAATTCGGGTACTGTTGTCGTAAACCGGAACATTCCACCTTTGGGAGAGATATCGTAGTACAACAAAATAGATAACCCCCGTGGAAACAGATAATACGCCTATTTAGACGAGTCCAAAACTGGTTATAACGCATATATAAACGTCATGTATATCATTTAATTGATCTATTTATGTTCCTTACTCAAAATACTACATACAATGGTAAATGACGAAGCCATGGAATAAACATAATCACTAATACTCAATACTAGAACTTCAGAATCATCGTAGCAGTTAGAAACACTCAAAATATATCTCCCAATGTCAGGACCAAACAACTGGACTGCTACTGCTGAATAGGGTGTCCATCAGTCCTGATGTGAGATAGGCGCGCATGATGATCTGATGAGTAGGCTTGAAGTCCTGATTTTTCGGATGCATATGTACGAAAGTTGTTTTAAAGTTGATTTGATGCAATATGTTGGTTTAGTATTGCCCCAGAAACAATAAAAGTATAATCTCAGCTGAATTCGCCTTGCTATTGTTGGCATATGCATAATTACTTAAATGTACTACTAGACAACCTGCACACAGTACAAATATTGGCAGAAAACTGATGAGACAATCTATTGATGCTATTGCGGTTTATCTTATGCGCGCAATAATATATGTATCTATAACGATTGCATTTGCATATTGAATAATGAAATGTGCAAAACTTTGGTTGAAATGATATACACGGTTGAGAAGTGAAATGGCATAGTTTTGCTACATTGTAGCAGTGATAATTGTTACTGCTGTTAATTTTATTTGAAGAAAGTGAAATTATTTTATTTAGCTATTTTTGTCATTTTTAAGTTAATTGACAATAGCAAAAGTATTGAATATTACTTTCATAGTAATAATTGTAATGCAAGTATTATGAAATGTAGCATAGCAAACTTATGCAATGTATTAGTACATTGATCTGGTTAAGATTCAATGATGACTAACGCTTGTAACAGAATGTACTAAGACACGGAACTGTTAAAATGTCAATAAATACTCTTGTTAATCTTTAGAATAGTAATTCGTGTATTCGGACAAGTCAATTCCTTAATTATATGTGCAATCAGTAACTTTTTTACAAAATCAAACTACATCGGGATTTTACTATTTATCAGTCACACACACCTTGACATGCACATACAATTAGTAAAATTTTGGAATCGTAGTAAATACGGGTTTTAATTCCACCAGTGATTTTATAATTTAAAAAATCTACCAGTTATCGTATTAAACTAAATATTAACATCGCCAAAGGAAAACTGCCTTTTCATTTTGCTGCCATTATTAAATCGGTAGAAAAAGTGAGTCATTAATTACTGGTACAGTATCTGTAAATTCTAAGTAGTGCAAATGGTTTGAATAACGGAGTTAAAGAAGCACGTTTCCATGGACAATCATAAAAATGTCAAATTTTTAACTTCATAATTATGCATACCTTTTAGTTCTATTGGGTCTATATTTCTACGATTCACATAATAGTAAAGACTAAATTCGTCCGAAAATTATTCCAGAAAGAGCAGTTCAATAATACGTCCACCTACTTCTGTACAAAAAGTAGTGCTAACTATTTTCGCGAAAGTTGGAGAAGTATGTATAGTGTCTCTTTCCATCCTCGACTTTTCCTACAGGTTGTGAGTAAGACATAGATGGGCAGAAGGGTTGAAAAATTAAAAGTGTAATCAATAGTAACAATGAAATAAACTACATATTGGACTAACTCCCATCAGCATACTTATTCAGGCTCTGGGTTTGCTTCTTCATGCATTTATTGCTCGGGAAAAAAGAAAGTCGAGAAAGTTGAGATCCGTTGGAAGTTGCACTTGCAACTGTGTGTTTATTTTTGCAAGAAAAGCTTTTTTCCCTTTGGCCTCAAAACCCCCTTGACCTAATTGTTAAAACGGCTATGGAAGGCACAAAAGTAAAAGAAATATCGCGTGTGTCGTGTAACAGTTACTGTAGATACAGTGGCTAAAGTAAAGGTTTTAACAAATCATACCGTACGCAAATTTATAGCTACGCGATAATTTGTGGCTTCACGTAGGGTGGCGTCCGCTACCGCCGTCGTAGTAGGGTGAATTTTGAGTTTTTTTTTCGAAAAAACATTCAAAATTTCAACCACATTGGCAATAACCATAACGTTTTACATAAGCAATACAGTGCACTCTCGCTATAAGAGCACCGATAAAAGCACGCCAAAAGCGCTCTTATAACGGTATGCTCCTATAGAGAACATACAGTATATCTAAATACATTAAAATATTGATTATAAATTACATAGACCTACATTATTAAGAAGTGGGCTAAATAAGACAACGCCATTACACAGTGCATTAGATTATAAGATAAACTAAAATGTTATTTACAAATATTATCAATTATTCAATTAATGTTTGCTTAGAATGAAATAGTAATGTGAGCCTGCCAAAAATTCATTGCAAGGGATTTGTCTACAATACTTTCAATTGTATCCATAGAATCTAGTAATTCAGATTCAAATGCATCCTGGCATATTAGCCAGGATAAATTGTATCCATATGTGCTGGGTATATGCACTCTGCTCTCTCGTCACCAACTTCAGTATATTGTGCGTATTCACGCTCTTGAGATTTTCCTGGGAACGTTTCATAAACGTTTCTATGTCTGCTCATATGCTCTTATAATGGATCTTGTTTACCATGAGGATGTAAAATGCCAGCTCTTACATCGAAAATGCTCTTATAAGCGGTGCTCTTATAGGGAACATTTACAGCCCAACAATCCTATAGGGGGGGACCTGGGAGTGCTCTTATATTGAACATGCTCTTATACGGAGGCCTCTTATAGCGAGAACGCACTGTATTTACAAAAACTTTTATTGAAATGAATTCAGTAGTTTAAGAGATAACGATCATTTGACTTGCAGTTCGAAATTTCAAATTTTTTTACGAAAAAAACTATTTGACCGATTTCAACCACACGGTTATAACCATTACTATTTATGTAAGCAATATTCACAAAACGTTTCACTGAAATACAAATAAAGTCCAAAATTTCAAGAATTTGTTTCAAAAACTACCCGGTCATTTGAAGTTTCCACATAACAATTTGACACTCCACACAAACTTCCCTTAAAATATATATGAGAGCCCCAAGCAAATAATATGTAACAAATGCGAAGGAGCTGAATACATTTTTAATTGGTTTTAATTTAAATTAATACCTTTTTGGGTGGCGTTAGCTACCTAGTAATCAGGAACTTGGGGACGGTTATCGTAATCCGGAGACGGTTATCGTAATTCCGGAACAGTTGTCGTAAACCGGAACATTCCACTTTTGGGAGAGATATCGTAGTACAACAAAATAGATAACCCCCGTGGAAGCAGGTAATACCCGTATTTAGACGAATCCAAAACTTGTTATAACGCATATGGTACATAAACGCCATGTATATATATCATGTAATATCATCTACTTATATTCCTTACTCAAAATACTACAATGGTAAATGACGAAGTCATGGAATTCAAATAATCACTAATACTAGAACTTCAGAATCATCGTAGCCGTTAGAAACACTCAAAATATATCACCCAATGTCAGGACCAAACAACTGGACTGCTACTGCTGAATAGGGTGTCCATCAGTCCTGATTTGAGATAGGCGCACATGATGACCTGACGAGTAGGCTTAAAGTCCTGATTTTTCGGATACATATGTACGAATGTTGTTTTAAAGTTGATTTGATGCAATATGTTGGTTTAGTGTTGCCCCATAAACAATAAAAGTATAATCTCAGCTGAATTCGCCTTGCTATTGTTGGCATATGTATAATTACTTAAATGTACAAAAATGTTGCCGGCAAGAGCTCACGGATTCTAAAGTTATTGTCATGTGTACTTAGAATGTTTTTGCCTTAATACAACATATACCCAGCACGCACAGAGTTAAAGATATCTACGAGAACTCGTTTAATGAAACTCGCGAGATCTTGACGTAATCGAACAAACTTCGCTTAGACATACGAGATACACTGAAGATGTCAAAATGGCCGCTTGTTTCATTCACGCTGAAAGTTTGAGAATGTCTGAAGATGTATCTTAGAAACTAGCGTCATCTCCAGTGAAACTATTGTAATTAATTCTATTGTTCAGTATTTTCTTATTTCATTTTTAAGAGTAATTTAGTAAATACAAGGAATATGTATTACTTTAATTTTATTAACCATTAATAGCATAACGTTTTGTACACAATCAGTTTGAAAAAAATTTGACTAAAATAACAACTAAAATGGAATGTGCTAGAATGTTTTTTGCATATATGAGACTTTTAGCAGAAATTACTCTGTGGAACGAGCAAAGTTAAATAAAACAGTAGAATTACCAAAAACATTTCTTCACCAGGATAATACACGAGTACAGATATTAGATTCAAATATAGGAGATTCTATCTTTCGAATAAAGAATAGACATTAGGTAACCACTGCAGGATCCTTAAGCTTGTTCTGTGGAACCTGTAGAAAATGTAGTTATTTTATTGCCCATAAAGCCGACCTTGAACCAATAAACTTGAGTAAGTTTAAGTAAATAATTTATTCATTCGTTTCGTCCCCAAATTTTCGCGATTTCGGCGAAAAATCGCCGGCTTGTTGCACCAACGTTGATTTTTTTCCGTATAGTAATCATCGTCTATATTTTGATGTATGAAGATTTACAAAAATGCTCAAAAACATCTTCACAGTCAAGATACATTTGGCCAACAACAGAGCTCCGCACGAGTTGGAGTACCTACTCGAGTTTCAAGTACGTGTACAAGTACGGGTCGAGTACGGAGTCACAACAAATCATGTACTGTGGAATCACATAGAAATGGATCCTAGCCAATTAGCCATCCAGGTGTGCTGGAACGCCTCCCCGGCCCTCATTGGCTCGTATTCCGGAATGAATATTTTGTATTATTCAGCGTGAATTTGACGGAACTATGTACGTACCATGTAAATTACACGACCGAGGACACGGGGAGGCCTGCCAGCACACCTGGATGGCTAATTGGCTAGGGTCCATTTCTATGTGATTCCACAGTACGCGTACTCTCGGGTCCAATAACTCTGTTCGTATTCTGTATTTGCGTAATTGCGAACCGAGTATCGTAACAAGTACGAGTTCTCAAAACGTACTCGCAGCAAGATACGAGTACAAGTACAGGTATTGAATTTGAAATTACTTGGTACTCGTACTTGAAATGAAAAACATACTGTAGTACTTCCAGCGAATCCTGCGTAGAAAAGAAACGTTATTCCTTAAATCCTGTATCATCTGCTGTTATTTTGATGTGAGTCGAGCACCGCCGTGTAAAACAAATGCACATATGGAAGGTTATACTTCAATGAAACTACTGAAAATACAATGAAGGCATGGTATGGTATATACATAAAACTCTAACCGTCAGAGTATTGAAACGTGTGAGTAATAAGTGTAATAATAATAAAATTGTAGTATATAACAGTAAATAATTGGATAATAAATTTTGGGGGATCACGCAGTAAAAGTGAAAGTGTGTTGACGGGAGGATCTTTACAGAGGATATTAACAGGGCGTAATTCTGTGAAAAATTTCTTATAATAATTTTACCTTTCAGCCACTGAAGGACATAAAAGTCATCGTCGTACATACTATCCTCATTGCTGATATCTCTGATGGCAGTTTCGAGCTATGTGTCATAAAATCGAATGGAAATATTGAACCTCAGAAATGAACGTTTCGCATACTTATTGAGCACTATAAACATAAAATAGAGATTAAAAAACTTACCTCAGAAATAGCCGCAACTACATTCGTTTCTGTGGTTTTGCCCATAGTGATCCTTCCTATTAGTAATTATTTGCGAAGACCAGGGTTGGCAAAATACCGGCTTTTATCAATAAAGGCCAAACCAGTGGCAAGAAATGGTAACAACCGGTTTTTATTGGACAGTGGACTTATTTGGATAGTATTAATTATGACCATTTTATACCAACCTATACAACAGGTCCGGACCGGTTAGAACCGAATTTTAACCGATAATAACCAGGCCATTTATGACCACTTGGCAACCCTGTGTACGTGCATGCTTAATATTAGCCAAGCCGGTGGTACGTTTTGGTTAAAACCGGTTTTTATTGGACAGTGGATTTATTTGGATAATATTAATTACGACCATTTTATACCAATCCAAGCAGTTGGACCAAGCCGGTAAGAACCGGATTTTAACCAATAACGGTCAGGCCATTTCTTGCCACTTGCCAACCCTGGCGAAGACTCTCTTGAAGTTCACGAGACTTGCAATATTTAATCCTTCGGATGTGAGACTTGCTCCAAGACTGCTGACAATCCACTGTATCATTCGGAATAGCTTGACATTTTTGAGGCTTAAATCCATTGTATTTTAATGGCCTTTCTGGCTTCCTTCTGTCCCAAGAGACACTGGTAGAGAATTAACTGCTTACATAAGGACTTCTTGTATGTAAATATTATGCTGAGGATGAGCTTGTGAGCAGGTACGGTAATCAATCTTACTCCTTCTCTCTGTTTGTTTGTGGCCAAAGCATTCTCAGAGAATAACAAGTACAAAAACTTGCTTTTCCAATTCACATCGGCATCATTGCCTTGAGCAAGGAAATAACATATTAAGCTGGAATTAGCTTACTTTTGCTTGGGAATCATCTCCGCGAGAGTCTGATGTAGACTTGGAATGGCCGTACGCTACTAATAGCATATACATATATATATATAGAGTGTGTGTCAAAACATACGTTATCGAAGAATATACACCAAATGGAATATCCGTGTTCTCACAGCAATCAACAAACTATTATAGGAATCTGATTATAAATCTAACTTTATGTGCTCCTCTCTTGATAATCTCTGGGAGTTTTACCTTGAGTTAATTCCTATTCTTGAGTTCTTTATACTTTTTGTTAGATTTCTCAGGGAGTTTCAAAGGTGAGTCGAGATAAAGGTGACACAGGTCATAATATGACAACGAGTAATTAAATCAGAGTTTTTACTACTGTTCTAGCCCTCACTGGTCATCCTTACCAGTGATTACGAAAATTATATTAAAACATAATTTCTAGTAGTTTGGAAATCATTTTGGGAAATAAAAGTTTGACTTAGTGGTTCCAATCTTTCAATTCAATTCAAAAAAATTGTTTTGATTCAATTCAACTTATGAATTGAATGAAATACAACGATTCGATTCAATTCAAGATTCACATGATTCAATTTGATTCATTTCTGCGTGCTGAATTGAATCGAATGATGATTCAAATCATTCCGACAGTAAAAGGTGATGACATAAAAATTTTATTTTAAGGATTTTATAATGGCTACATAAAACAGCATACAAGAATATAAGACAAACAATTTCACTATGGCTAAAATTTTCAATACAGTATAAACTCTTGCTAGATTGGATATGCTTAAGAATCTTTTGATATAAGGGATTTGGATTTACAGTCCCGATTCCCATTTACACAATATATAACACTATGCTCATAAGAGACAAATTCGGAATGTCCCATGAGCATCCCTTATAGCGAGAGTTGACTGTAACATTAGCTATTTCGAGTTGCATATCCTGCTAATTAATTGTCACATTATGACCTAAATTGGACCGTTAGTAAATGCTATAAAAACAAATTGCAGTAATTGATGTATAAAAATTAGTATGTACAAAATAATTGATAAGTCGGATTCCCAGCAAAAATCAAAAATGTCTCAGAAACATGTGTGAGCTTTTTAATGTGATGCGTTACTAGCTGCATTTTTAGCGTGATATGCAAACAAATTCGTTGCACCTGAATCATTTAAATTGCGATTCAAGGCATTTCGCGTGATTTCATTCATGAAGTGAATTGAATGAAATGATTCAATTCATGCTTTGAATTGAATCGAAAAATGATGCATCAGAATTGAATTGAATTGAATCTAATAGAGTTTGTTTTGATTCAGAATTGAAAGATCGGGACCACTAGTTTGACTACACGTTTCTCTTCCCGTAAGAGCTTATAACGTTGCCTTCTGGGATGTGCAAGATGAATGCAGCGTCAGAAAAATCCCATTAAAGGGAGGTTTTTTATTTCAGAGGATTTCAACAATAGCCAATCGGATTTTTGGTAATAAGACTTTAGTAAATAGAATATAGAAATATTATAATAAAATGTCATACTTCAGCAAGACACAGATGCAGCTGTCTCCATCGCGAGTCCTAACGTATTTTGTAATATTTTATGGGTTAATAATTTCAAATTATTTTCCTTGGTACATAAATACAAAGATATAATGTCCGGTTTCAATATATGTACGTTTCATTTGTCTTCTAAGCTTTGGCATCTTTCGTAACTATTTTGTACACGTTTTTGTCTAGTTCTCAAATGGAAACGCGCTAATCCTATCTAGTTATCCATTAATGTATCATCAGCCAAACGAACACTACTGAAAATTATAGTTAATGTTAGCTTTCCCAGAACTGTCCCATAAAAAAGTCTGCAATATTGCTCCGCCAGTTGTATCTGGTTGATGTCCTTCGTACTGCTGCAGAGTTCAAAAGACTCCTCAACATGGAACAGAAAATGTCCGTATTAAGACGAATCTAAAAATTGTTGTAACACTGTTCGTATCCTTTATTTCTAGTTCTATATTTTAATAGTTTTAATATATGATTTTAATGGACGATTTTGAATAACCATAGGAATTGTCAGGTCATAGGTAGTGGTCGGACCAATTCAATTCAGAATAGGAAATTTTCGATTCAATTCGATTCAGTAGTATTTCAATTCGATTTGCAGCAAAGCCGAATCGAATGATTCGATTTGGGGCATTGAACTGAATCGAATCATATCATGGGAGTTGCAATTCAAACAATTCATCAAAACCGCTTCGGTTGGGCACGTGTACCTTTTTTCATAGCAGTGAAAGAATTTCAATGTATCCTAATAACATCTAGTTCCCAACCGATTTCGATGAAAATGGTCTCATTGAGTTCAGAATGAAGAGTGATGGTGGTTCATCTCGAAATGCCTCCAAATATCCCGCCCCCAAGAAATCTCATTTACCCAGCCGAGTCTGTATTTTTGAAAACGGCCACCGTGAAAATCACTATTTTTTAAAAAACTTTTAGAGGGGCCCATCGGATGCACAATAAGATGAAAAAAATTCCAAGCAATTTTTTTCCGCTAAGTCTCAATAGGAAGGTCAAAAACCCGAAAAAGTCCGAAAATTTCAATAATTTTGAGCAGCCTTAATAACTCAAGTATTTTAATTTGGCATGCGGTATAATTGTTACAGTAACCTAAGGTTGCTTCATGATTTTTTCGGACAACGTGGGATAATTATAACGGATTTTTTTTTTAAAAATTACATTGCATTTTTTGCTCATTACGGATTTTTTTTCACGGTGAGCACAACGTAATCTGCATAATTTTTTTGCTTCAAAATGTTAGGCTTCATATGAACGACGAATCAAAATTTTAAAAAAGTGCGTATTACGTTGTGCTCACCGCGAAAACAGCAAAAAACCGACACGGGCATTTTGTATACATATCGTCGGTGAAGAGGCAAAATGATCTAGGTGCATGATCGATTAGAATCAAAATGATCTACTTGCAGTTTCACTAAAGGCAAAATGATCTAACTTGCATTGAATTTTAAAAGCAAAATGATCTAGATGCAGCTTTTCATAAAAGCAAAATGATCTAAATACAAATTATAATAAAAACAATATAAGTTAACACATTCTAATGCCGGTGTACAAAAATGCGAGGTATTCAAAATCTTTTATGTATGCATTTAATTCCCCAATGCCTCCATTTCTTTCTTTGAGTAACATTGAAAAAATACATTTTGTCAATTATGATTTAACATTTGAAAATGATTCTGAATGTTATGATAATAGTGATGACCGTAGAATACGATTTGAAAAAACTCCACGTTGAGAATTATTAAAGGGAAAACCAATTCAATGTGCACACTAACACATGAGCTTACTGTGATTTTGATTCGTCTTTTAATTCGTCGATTTTAAAATAAATGAATGTTGCAGTTTTCGTAACTAAAAATGTATTAGATGCAAAAAGTGAAATTAACTTTAGTTGCCGGAATGATCCTTAGTAATAACAAACCCTTCAGCGAATATTAACCCACAACCCTAGGTCAATTACAGTCATGGTTAACCCTTATAAACCACGTGTCCTCCTTACAGATGCTAGTTTTCTCACGAAAAAAATTAGACCAGCACTTAGATCATTTTGCTTTTAAGGAAAATTGTATGTAGATCAGTTTGCTTTTAAAGAGGCTTGCACCCAGTTCATTTTGCCTTTAGGGAAAAAGTTATGTAGATCATTTTGATTTTAATCGATTATGCACCTAGATCATTTTGCCTCTTCACCGACGATATATACGTAAGGGTTTGTTCACGAAGTAAGTGACGGGTGGATTGCATGTGTGTACATACAGCAAGCATGCAAGCATTGCTTGCTTGCTAAAGTAGACGAGGAGAGGAGGCCTCTGTAACGCAATACACGCGCAGCGCCTTCGAGGTAAACAGAAAGCCCTATCACGCTCCATTCTTTGGGACCGTGCCGCAGCACAACATTTTTTAATAATTTGGGATTGGTTGGTTGTAGGCCAATTATTTTTGCCCACAATAGTAATCACGCTATTTACAATGTATATATGTAAATTATATATACATATTCCAAAAAAATACTTCAATATGGGAATGGCCGTATTGAAAAAAACAGACTCAGCCTCAAATGAGAGAATTTCAATGTATCCTAATGACATCTAAACTTCACAATCGACTTCCATGAAAATGGTCTCATTGAGTTCAGAATGAAGAGTTGCATAGAAATGGGCCTTCATATACCCCTCTGCCTCTTTTCATGAGAGATAGAATATAGTCTACTGACACTGACACTCTGCCTCGTCATCAATCGCGCGACACGTTACGGATTGCCCTCGTCCTCACCCTCGTGAGGTGCTAATTTTAAAATACACCCCTCTCCTTCGCCCTCATGAGTGCCCTCGTTATTTTATACTATACTTAAACAACTCGCTTACAATTTTCTACAATCCTAGAGCTTTCAAATAACTTTTTTGCGGACGCTTGGTAAAAATATGGCAGCTTTAAAATGTATCATCCTCAATGTTCAGTTTCTCTTCTGTATCAATTTCTTCTACTTTGCTTAGCGTCTTGTTTGGTCCTGTCTACAATCTCGATGTATAATAAATAGCCCTTTGAATAGCCCTGTCAAGTCGCTACAAGCGATTGCAAAATGTGTTTTAAAAGGCGAGGAAGTAAGTAATTGTGAATTTATTATATGTGGACAATGTTTGACTATGTTTCGCTTTTCTTGAATGAATAATTAAAATTTCTTAGGTTCAATGTTGATACCCTTTGAAATTGAAACGAAGGAGCCCAGTGGGGTTCCTCCGCCTGTGGTCGCAAAATCTTAACCTTCCGGTGATGATGGGCCCATTATTCTTATTCTTGCACTTCAGTTCACATAATGTCCGCTGACACTGAGAAACTTAATATCTAAAATTTTATTTTTCCAACACAAAAACAACCACAAAATATTCCCTGACCACTGAAATTTCGCATGTGAATTTCGTAAGATACGAAAATTGTTGCGCTCCGACGAAAAACAATTAAAAATTTTAACGTCTATGAGACTATACTAGGCAGATTTGACAAGTGTTACATGCTAATCTCGCTGTGACGGGTGGCTAAGCAGCGGTTATTTGTATACAAGGGAAACTTAAGCCCTCCCCATAAAAAAAATGGCAAGATCAGAATTTGTTTTTATCTTTTTTCCCCTGAAGTAATATTTTCCTAACCTTGCTCTTCGTTCTTGCAGTACACACTCCCAATTGTAAACGTAAGGACCTTTTGGATCGCTTAGAAAGTTCATAAAATTTCGTACAACCTAGCGTTCAAAAATATTTTAGGAAAAAGTTGGTGATGAAACAAACAGCAATGTGTTGTATTCAAAATAATGCCCCTCATTGGTACAGGGATTACCCGAGTATTTTGGTACAGGTACAGAGGTGGTACTCATTTTGTCACCCATTCGGTTTGGGTACAGGTTCAATAAGATAGTTAGGTTATAAACCATCAGGTATGGGTAAAAACATTTAACTGAACGTAGAATATAGCAATGAAACATTTAGCTATGCATTTAATCGTTCCAACAAATTAGGTTTCCTGGTTGGCATAAAAGTATAAAAATTGTGAAAATTGACAATGTTTTTTTCGATTTAGGGCTGGTTTGCTCTACAAATAATTTCAAAATTCCAATTCATTGGTAAAAAGTGCCTATATCCTTTATATTTTGATTTTTAGCGAAATGGCAAAATTTCAGTAGTCGGACTACAATGTATTATTTTGTGATACAATTCTGCCAATTTTAGTGTCGACAACGTTTCTTAATTATAATCTGTGCAATGGCTCAGAAAATGACTTATTGATCAAAGCCTTAGCAGTTCCTTAACTTTAGACCAGTAATATTTCATACTAGGGCATGCAAACAGCATTCGTCAAATATAAAGCTGAGGTAGAGTCCTTGTTTACAAATTACCAAGCCTCACCGACATCTTAAAATGAAAATTTATTATGGAGTTTAACATGATCAATTTAAAGGTAAACAGGAGGACCTTTAACCTTTTCGAAATTAAAACTTTGGATTTTTGAACCGGCAATGACCGAGTACCTTAGCTCACATAAAATATCATTCTATCCTAAGAAGGGGGAGACGGTTATTTGTTAGTTTACTGTGAGTGAAGTTGGCGAGTTGGGCTTGCTACATAACAATGTCTGAAAGATTTTCGCATAAAGATTCCGGTAACATAATGTCGTGAGGGCTTATATGTCCTCTCTGCCTCCCCTTCTTTCGTTCACACCCTCTCTGTAGGTCCTCTCTCTCATGTTCATGAGTGCTCCTAAAATCAACGTGTACTCACCCTCGCCACGAGGGAGAGGGCGAGGCATCCCTCAATCCCTCGTGAGGGTGCCCATGAATGAGTTGTGGTGGTAAATCTCGAAATACTGTCAAATATCCCGCCCCAAAGAAATCTCATTTACCCAGCTTCAAATGAGAGAACGCAATGGTAACTGCTAACTGCCAAGCACTGATCGGCAAAATTTTTGAACTCGATCTCGCACTCACGAGCGCTAGGAGTCTCTAAACGGAACTCAGAACTCACTCAGGAACTCAAATTCCGAATCAAACAAGAGCTCGCACTCGCACTCATGAGTGACCATGATGAAATCTTGCACTCAAACTCGCACTCAGGAACTCTCAGTAACAAATTAAAATTAGCGCCATTTCAAGGAATCCGCCAAAGAATAGCGCTGAAGCCGTCCACTGAACTGACGATAGCTCGCATTTTTAGCGGAAACGAAATCATCAAAACGCTAAATGCAGGCAAAATGTACTAAATTTGTAAGTGTAGATGGGGGCAACATGTATTCCTTTATGGTATATACGAGTTCCAATTCCAAATACTGCTCTCACACTCTCGCTCAATGACTGTAATCTATTTTTATGGCACTCGACCTCACAAACTGAGTTCTGCTCAGAATGCCGCGGGTCTCACACTCGGCACTCAAATTTTGAGTTCTGAGTGCGAGTTGAGTGCGAGTTTTGCTCTCAAAACTCGTGAGTGATCAGTGCTGCCAAGTAATATAAATTTTTGAGGGTGGGAAATTTGGCGGTTTTTTGAGATGTACCGCCACAACTCTTTATTCTGAACTCATTGAGACCATTTTCATCGAAATCGCTTGGGGACTTTAGATGTTATTAGGATACACTGAAATTCTCTCATTTGAGTCTGGGTAAATGAGATTTCTTGGGGCGGGATATTTGGAGGTTTTTCGAGAGGTGCCACCACAACTCTTCATTCTGAACTCATATTGTTGTCTATGAAACTCCTAGTTGAAATTGTGCGCAGTCTTAACTTCTGCTTTTATATTTATTAAGAAAATCTACAGAAATCTCGGTTTCATTACTATGTATTCAAGGGTAGGTTTCAAAACTACGTATTTCATATCCGACGGTTACACAAATAAATGTTCCAAGTGTACTATATGTTATTCCCATTGCAACCAGCTTGAGTAACCGGTAGTGATTAGATGATTCAAGGATGTGAATTCGTCAAGTTGACTCTAATACTTTAAAAGTTATAATAATGCTAATGTCATGTCACTTGGGTGTTGCTGAACGAGCGTTAACGACAACATCGAACACCCTATGGCTCATTATAATCACGAATCAGGGCTATTAACTTCAGCCTATAATAACTTTTAACGTAGTAGAGTCAACTTGACGAATTCCCATTCTCGAATCATCTAATCACTACCGGTTACACAAGCTGCGGTTGCAATGTGAATAACAGGTAGTAGTCAGGGTTGGCAAAAAACCAGCTTTTATCAATAAAGGCCAAGCCAGTGGCAAGAAATGGTAACAACCGGTTTTTATTGGACAGTGGACTTATTTGGATAGTATTAATTATGACCATTTAATACCAACCTATACAACAGGTCCGGGCCGGTTAGAACCGGATTTTAACCAATAATAACCAGGCCATTCCTGACCATTTGGCAACCCTGTGTTCATGCCAGAGCTGCTTGCAGGTATCAGGTAGTACCTGAAAAATACCCGTCGGGTCGGGTTCGGGTCGGGTTCGGGTCAGCTACAAAAAAAAGTACCTGAGGTTCGGGTCAAGTGCGGGTACATCCAGGATCCGCACCTGATATTACAGGTCGGGTTACGATCAAGTTCGGGTTTGAAAAATATACCTGACCTCAATGTCAGGTACAGGTTCGGTACGACGAATTCAAAATACCTGAACCCGAACTTGCAATTTCAGGTATTTTGGAAGTATTTTTTTACCTTAATAATTTAACTTTAAGTTCAAGTGAATGAAACTTTCAGGCTGATCTGAACGTTAATGTAGCTTCACATGGCTGAAAGACACGTTGTATTTAGTGATGCGTGAGAGCCGCCATATTCATTAAATTAACAAACAGTCAAACTTTGCTAATTAATTTCATGATATAGTCTTAGCGTTGTAGCAGACATAGACATCATCGATTTGGAATCTATTTCGTGTATACTTGTGCCTTAACTTCGTTAAAATTGAAAAGCATGACGCTTATCTGCGGTCTCTTTCTAAAGCTATCACTCAGAGAATGCTTGGGGAAGCTTCAATAGCTGTTCCCATTCTCTTTGTGCTACATGTCACTTAAAATTAGTACAAATTTTTGCATTTTCAACTTAACGTCATTTGTAAATCATATTTACTTTAATAAAGTCTTAGGATAGAACTTATGTTTATAAGTTTCCTCTGACAAAATAATTGAAAGTCGGGTTCAGGTTCGGGTTCAAGTTCGGGTCGGGTTCAAGTTCGGGTCGGGTTTGTTTTGAGATCCGCACCTCAGGTATTTTTTCAGGTGCGGGTAGCCAAGCAATACCTGATCCAAAAATACCTGACAGGTGCGGATATTAACTCGGATCCGGAGGGCCAAGTTCGGGTCGACGAAAAAAATTAACCTGATATTTCAGGTGCGGGTCGGGTTCAGGTGCGGATCTTGATTTTTTACTACCTGAAAGCAGCTCTGGTTCATGCATGCGCAATATTATCCAAGCCGGTGGTACGTTTTGGTTAAAACCGGTTTTTATTTGATAGTGGATTTATTTGAATAATATTAACTACGACCATTTTATACCAACCCAAGCAATTGGACCAAGCCGGTAAGAACCGGATTTTACCCAATAACGGCCAGGCCATTTCTTGCCACTTGCCAACCCTGCAGGTAGTACACGCGAAAAATTTGTTTGTGTAACCGTGGGATATGGAATACGTAGTTTTGAAACCTAGTCTTGAATACAAAGTAATGAAACCGAGATTTCTGTAGATTTTCTTAATAAATATAAAAGCAGAAGTTAAGACTGCGCACTATTTAAACTAGGAGTTTCATAGACAACAATACTCTACAACTTCATTAATTTTGTACAGAGATACACGACATCCAAATTTCACTCAATCAAACAAAATGGTTTGGTCATCCAACTATTTCAAATATTTGAAGAATATTTTCGTTCCTATTACCGTCTCCGTCGCCTTATACATCATTTTTAGCCCAGTGTTCTTGATATTTGTACTTTACCGAAATATTCTAATAATATTTGTAAAAATATGTCGCCCAGACTTGCAACCCTTTGATTTGGGCTTTGACGCCCTGTTCACAACAGAACAACCTGAGCAAGGCCTTCTCAATGCTACAATCTGTTTAGTCATTGACAAGCCAATACTTGTCACCAGGATTCGCGAAATGCTTCGGGATCGTATTTTCTGCCTACAAAATCAAAAAGGAGAGAAAATATATCAGAGACTGACCACATACTACACTAGCTTCATGGGATATGCCTTTTGGGCATCTGACACAAAATTTAGTCTTGAAAACCACGTTCGGGCATACGACTACGAAAGCACTTTCCAACTTCCAGCCCCTTCCGACATGTCCTCCTTGGATGTGGTGCTCCCGAAACTGACGAAACATCCTTGGAAGCCAAACCAAAGTCATTGGGAATTCCTCGTCATATCCAATTTTTCCCATCCAGCTGGACGGACTGGTTGTCAAACTGTCCTTCTCTTCCGATTTGACCATGGGCTCAGTGATGGGCACAGTATTATGAACCTTCTTCGGATTCTCTTTCAAACCCCTTTTAAATTTCCTGAATCCTCTCTAAGTAGGAGTATTTTGACGTTCGGACAAAAACTTAAAATTATCCTGACATCACCCTATGAGTTTGTTCATCAAATGTGGATTTTGCCAAAAACAGGCCATTTTAACAACTCAGATTCCACAGCTGATCACGCTCTTGATATATCTGATTATTTTCAAAATAGCACAGTCAAGTCAATAAAAAACAAAATAGGGGCTCAGTACATGTCCGTCATGCATGGGGCTATAGGTGCAGCTTTTGAGGGTCTTTTTAAGGCAATCAATCAGTCTCCTCCAGATTACATACCAGTCATGTCGGTAATTCCATTCACAACCCACCCTGGTGGAGTTTGTAATCACTGGTAAGGATTTTATAGCAATTCTTAAAAAATACTTCTAAAAAGTTCTATTTAAAACCACAATGAGTCATCCAGATAATTAAAGAAAAATAATTTCATTTCGTTTTGCTTACTCCCAGGATGTCCTGTTTCCTAGAGCTTCCTTGCAACGCCAACACTTTATCCCCAAATGACAGAATCTTTCGAATTGAAGCTGCTCTTGAGAACATTAAGAACAATCTAACCAGCTACACCAATGACTTGTGCATTCGGCTAATAACACTTTTACCAGTTTCCATGGCAAGACAGTTGTTTGCAGACGACTCGGGCGGTTTCCCCGGTGTCGACATTTCCATCTTACCTTGTACATCAACCCAAGAATTTGTTGAAGAAGGGGAAATAATTGATGCTTTTTTTACTTCTAACCCTTATGGCAAAATTGGTAAGACTATTGAACCAAAGCATTTTTAATTCTTAGTACAGTGATTAACTAATCCTTGCTTCCGAAGGAATGACGATTTCCTCGTGGGGAGTAAATAATCAGCAACGACTAGTTGTTAATATGGTTGAAAATGTCGCTGGAGCTCAAATACCGCCTGGGATCCTTTCTTCCAAGTTTCTATCGGAATTGGATTTGCTCGGTAGGAAAGAGGATTGAAAACAGTAACTGAATAATAGATAAGTTTAAAGCAAATTAAAAAAATAATAAAAACTATATAATTATGCATATATACCATTTACATCTATTGGGTCTATATTTCTAGGATTCACGTAATAAAGACTAAACTCCTTTGAAAACAATTATTCCAAAAAGAGCAGTTCAATGATACGTCCATCTAATTCAGCTAATGTCATGCGAATAACTAGTGCATAATATAAATTGTACAAAACGTAATGCTAACTATTTTTGCGAACGTTGGAGAAGCAGTAGATGTTTTATTACGTTATGTGCTGTCGCAATTTCACGTCTTTTAAATATGTGCATGCTGTATTTAAATTGAGAGCTTATCATTTGAAACAATTTCATGACAGTCTACTCTACCCTTTTCCACCCTCAACATTGGAGCCTCTGTCTGAATTGACAAAATAACATTTATTGCAGTTTCATGATATTCTGTTTCTTTACATCCTCGGCTTTTCCTACAGGTTGTGAGTAAAACATAGAAAGGCAGAAGTATAGGAAAAAGTAAAAGTGTAATCAATAGTAATAATGAAATTAACTACATATAGGACTAACTCCCATCTACATACTACTTATTCAGGCTCTCGATTTGCTTATTCATGTATTTATTGAAATCGAAAAAACAAAGGCGAGAAAGTTGAGATCGGTTGGAAGTTGCATTTGCAACTACGTGGTCATTTTTGCAAGAAAAGCTTTTTTCCCTTTGGCCACAAAGCCCTCTTAACCTAATTGTTAAAACGGTTGTAGCGCGCACAAAAGTAAAAGAAATATCGCGTGTGTCGTGTAACAGTTACTGTAGATACAGTGGCTAAATTAAAGTATTTTACAAATCATACCGTATATGCGCAGGGGTGGGATTTTCCTTGCTGAAAGGTCAACGATTTTCAAAATCCCTGTTGGCAAAAATATTCCTTACAAGACGTGAAATCCCTGTCAAATTAGGCCAATCAAGCCAAAAATCCCTGTTTGATTAACAAATTTCCCTGAAACACGTCAACAAATTTGAAAATCCCTGTCAAAAAAAGGTCAACGCTTTTAAAAATCCCTGTTCGTAAAAATAAATCCCTTCCATTTGAGATTTTCCCTGCCAGAAATATTTTTTCCCTGGGTAGAATCTTCCCGTCTTCCTACAAAAATCCTTATATGCGGACTTGGGTGAATTTCATTCTCTTCTTAAATTTATCGCTACGGGATAGTTTGTGGCTTCGCGTAGGGTGGCGTCCACTGCCGCCGTCAAAGTAGGATGAATTTTGATTTTTTTTGAAATTTCAGAATTTTTTTCACAAAAACAATCGGGCCGATTTCAACCACATAGGTAATAACCATTGCGATTTACAAAAGCAATGTTTGCAAAAACGTTTATTGAAATGGATTCAGTTGTTTAAGAGATAACGATCATTTGACTTGCAGTTCAAAAATTCAAATATTTTTACAGAATAAAATATCTGGCTGATTTCAACCACGTAGGTAATAACAATAACCATTACTTTTTACGTAAGCAATATTCACAAAACATTTCATTGAAATACAGATACATTAAGTAGTTTTGGAGTTAACTGTCATTTGACGAAGTCGAAAATTTCAAGAATTTTTTTCGAAAACTATCCGGCCGATGTCAACCTAGTAGTTTTTTGAGTTATCGTACGGAAGGACACACGGACGTACGGACAAGACTATTTTACAAGGGGGCTGACGCCACCATAAACAACGTACTTTGGAATTCGACTCTGGGCTCTCCTGTCATTAGAAGTTTTCACATAGCAATTTGACACTCGACACAAACTGACATTTCCCTTAAAGTATATATGAGAGCCCTAAGCAAATAATATCCAACAAATGCGAGGGTTCTGAAATACATAGATATTTGATTGGCTTTAATTCCTACCTTTTTAGGGTGGCGTTAGCTCCCTAGTAAAACAGCCTTGTCCATACGTACATGCGTGTCCTGCTTCCGCACGATATCTCAAAAGTCAAATGATAGTTATCGCCAAAACCACTAATTGTAAATATATTTCTGATACGGATATCGTAATCCGAGGACAGTTATCGTATTCCGGAACTTGGGGAAAGTTATCGTAATCAGGAACTTGGGGACAGTTATCGTAATCAGGAACTTGGGGACAGTTATCGTAATCCGGAGACGGTTATCGTAATTCCGGAACAGTTGTCGTAAACCGGAACATTCCACTTTTGGGAGAGATATCGTAGTACAACAAAATAGATAACCCCCGTGGAAGCAGGTAATACCCGTATTTAGACGAATACAAAACTGGTTATAACGCATATGGTACATAAACGTCGTGTATATCATGTAATATGGTCTATTTACGTTCCTTACTCAAAATACTACAATGATAAATGACGAAGTCATGGAATTCAAATAATCACTAATACTAGAACTTCAGAATCATCGTAGCCGTTAGAAACACTCAAAATATATCACCCAATGTCAGGACCAAACAACTGGACTGCTACTGCTGAATAGGGTGTCCATCAGTCCTGATTTGCAATAGGCACACATGATGACCTCACGAGTAGGCTTAAAGTCCTGATTTTTCGGATGCATATGTACGAATGTTGTTTTAAAGTTGATTTGATGCAATGTGTTGGTTTAGTGTTGCCCCAGAAACAATAAAAGTATAATCTCAGCTGAATTCGCCTCGCTATTGTTGGCATAATTATGTATACTTAAATGTACTACTAGACATCCAGCACACAGTACAAATATTGGCAGAAAACTGATGAGACCGCCTAATGATGCTATTGCGGTTTATCCTATGCGCGCAATAATATATGCGTCTATAACGACTGCATTTGCGAAACGTTTGCATATTGAATAATGAAATGTGCAAAACGTTGGTAGAAATGATGTGCACTGTTGAGAATAAGTGAAGTGACATGGTTTTGCTACATTGGAGCAGTGGTAATTGTTACTGCTGTTAATTTTATTTGAAGAAAGTGAAATTATTTTATTTAGCTATTTCTGTAATTTCAAAGTTATTTGACAACAGCAAAAGTATTGAATATTACTTTCATAGTAATAATTGTAATGCAAATATTATGAAATGTAGCATAGCAAGCTTATGTAATGTATTAGTACATTGATCTGGTTAAGATGCAATGATAACTAACGCTTGTAACAGAATGCACTAAGACACGGAACTCTTAACATTTTAATAAATACTCTTGTTAATCTTTAGAATAGTAATTCTTGTATTCGGACAAGTCAATTACTTAATTATATGTTCAATCAGTAACTTTCATACAAAATCAAACTACATCGGGATTTTACTATTTTTCTAAACAGTGCAAATGATTGAATAGCGGAATTAAAGAAGCACCTTTCCATGGATAATCATAAGAATGCTAAATTTTTAAACAGGTATGTAAATGTTGCTATTTCTGAATCCTTTAAAACATTTTGAATTCTGGATTAGTATGACAAATTTTCTTATATTCGAATATTGCATCTTCAATTACGTTAGGTCACACAAAAGTTAGCAGTTTTGGTAAACAATGTGCCAGCACTTTTATCACTTGCAAACTTAACGCAGGATAAATTTCTTCGAATTCCTACTTTTCCATGGGGTCCAATGCAATCAATAAAAAAAACAACGAAGGGCTTTCCTTATATTTTAAAATATTTGAACCCGAAAAGTGGCTTAAAATTCATTTAGTTGACTTGAATAAATGTGGGGAAAATTATCTGAGCAGAAATGTTTTACAAAACTCGAATATGCTGGACTGAATGGGGAAAAAGCTTCGTCATATTCAGTAAATGACTGCATTGTCAACTTTGGTGTTCACAAATGTATTCCCCCCTGTATTAGCTTTTAATTGATATCGAAATAGATACAGATTTACTGTTTGATGTATGTGTTGTGCTCTTTGAAACTGACAATTCATTAACTGATTCAGAAAAACAATCGTTGAATGTCATGAAAAAATATGTAAAATGCCTCACAAACGTTGGCGGTAAGAGCTCACGGGTTCAAAAGTTATTGTCATTTGTACTCAAAATGTTTTTTCCTTAATACAACGGATATGGACTCGTATAAAACATTTTTTCTGGTATTCTTGCCAATTACCTTCCTCTGCTAGATATTTTTTTAAATTTTAGATACGTTAAAATTATTTTATGAATAAGTCCTGATTTGGGATTCAAATAATATGGACATCCTACCGCTGAAGGGCTGAGCATCATTAACATATATTTATGCGGCAAAATTCTCAAAAAACCAGGAAAATTGGTATGGGGTAAAATGTATTTGCATAACCGTGGGATATGGAATAAATAGTTTTCAAAGTAATCTTACACTTGGTGGATAGGTATACAGTTACAATCACAGAACAATAAAAAGCAAACAATATTATAGTAACACCGAGAGTACTGTAGATGTTTCTAATAAATACATCTGCAGAAGTTAACACTAGGTACAATTTCAACAAGGCGTATCAGTGGCAACCACATTCTACAACTGGTTAATTGTGTACCGAAACACACGACTTCCAAATTTCAATCAAGCATACAAAATGGTTTGGAAAATGTCAACCCACTATTTCAAATATTTGAAGAATATTTTCGTTCCTATTACCATTTCCTTCGCCTTATACATCATTTTTACCCCAGTGCTCTTGATATTTGTACTTTACCGAAATATTCTAATAATATTTGTAAAAATATGTCGCCCAGACTTGCAACCCTTTGATTTGGGCTATGACGCCCTGTACACAACAGAACAACCTGAGCAAGGCCTTCACAATACTACAGTCTGTTTAGTCATTGACAAGCCAATACTTATCGCCAGGATTCGCAAATTGTTTCGGGATCGTATCTTCACCATAAAACATCAAAACGGAGAGAAAATATACCACAAACTGACCACCTACTACACTAGTTTCATGGGATATGCCTTTTGGGAATCTGACGCACAATTCAGTCTTGAAAACCACGTTCGGGGATACGACTAAGAAAGTACTTTCCAACTTCCAACCCCTTGCGACATGTCCTCCTTGGAAGTGGTGCTCCCAAAACTGACGAAACATCCTTGGAAGCCAAACCAAAGTCATTGGGAGTATAGCTCCTTATCGAGTTCGAGTATACCAGCGAGTATCGAGTACGAGTACGAGTTTGAGTCGAGTACGGTCAAATTTTTGTGAATACTCGATACTTGAAATGGGTTTCGAGTACGGGTAACGATTTTTCACATACTTACGAGTACGAGTATCAAACGAGTACGAGTCCAATAAAAATACTCATAAGGGTTATCGAGTTCGAGTTCGAGTACCACATGCTCAATATACGAGTACGCGTACACGTGCACACAAGTGTTGCAAACTTTTGAATTTCCAGTAAAGAGACGAAGGCGCTAATATGAAATTATCACAAAAAATCGTTGTATCCACCAGTCACGACTCTAAATCTAAAAAAAATCACTGTTCAATTGTGGTCTTGTTATTATTAAATACTCGAGTATGAAGACTCGAGTCACGGCACGAGTACGAGTACGGGATTTCGGTATTTACAGTTCCGTACTCGCGAGTATGAAACAAGTTCGGGTTCTGAACTGGAACTCGGTCGCTTATTTCAAGTATTTTCCTGAGTACTCGTATATGTGGCGAGTACGAGTACCTTGGATTGGAGTCCATACTCGATGCTTCGATTTCGAGTACGAGTTCGAGTACGGTTCCGCAAGGTAATCACTCAATAAGGAGCTATAATTGGGAGGTCCTCGTCATATCCAATTTTCCCCATCCAGCTGGACAGAATGGTTGTCAAACTGTCCTTATCTTCCGCGTTGACCATGGACTCTGTGATGGGCACAGTAGTATCAACCTGCTTCGGAATCTCTTTGAAACCCCTTTTCGGATCCCTACTTCCTCTACGTACATATATATTTTGTTCGGACAAAAACTTTGGATTCTCCTTACATTCCCCTATGAGTTTGTCCGGCAAATGTGGATTTGGCCAAAGACAAACTATTTTAGCAACTCAGATTCGGCAGCTCATCAGGCTTGTAATATATCTTTCAAAATAGCACAGTCAAGTCAATAAAAAACAAAATAGGAGTGCAGTACATGTCAGTCAGGCATGGGGCTATGGGTGAAGCTCTTGAGGGTCTTTTTAAGGCAAGTAATCCGACTCCTCCAGATTACATTCCAGTCATGTCGACATTTCCATTCACAAGCCACCCTGGTGGAATTTGTAATCACTGGTAAGGATTTTATGGCAATTCTGAAAAAATACTAATTTTTATTTAAAACCACAATGAGTCATTCAGATAATTAAAGAAAAATAATTTCATTTCGTTTTGCTTACTCCCAGGACGTCCTGTTTCCTAGAACTCCCTTGCAACGCCAACATTTTATTCCCAAATGAAACAATCTTCCGAATTGAAACTGATCTTCAAAACATTGCGAACAATCTAACCAGCTACACCAATGACTTGTGCATTCGGCTAATAACACTTTTACCAGTTTTCATGGCAAGACAGTTTTTTGCAGACGACTCAGACGGTTTCCCCGGTGTCGATATTGCCATCTTCCCTTGTACATCAACCCAAGAATTTGTTGACGAAGGGGAAATAATTGATGCCTTTTTTACTTGTAATCCTTATGGCAAAATTGGTAAGACTATTGAACAATATGATTTTACATTTTTAGCACAGTGATTAGTGCATCGCATGGGTTCAAAACAGTCGTACCTGTACCAGAACCTGGACCCAAACTTTGGGTACCTCAAAAGCGTGAACCTGTACCTGAAAATGTACCCATTTCACAGGTTCAAATTTTTCGATCCTGAACCTGACCCAATTGCGTTTTTGTAGTACCCGCACCTGATTAGTACCTGAACCCGAAAAAGTACCCAAAAGACGACCTGAACCCGGGTATTTTTGGACCGGACCTGAATATGTTTGGGTACTTGAGAATCCAAACTTTTTTAAATTTTATCTTGTATTAAAAGTACAATTGGGTATTTGTAGTACAAAATATATTTAAAATGCATAAGAATGAAAGTTCACTGGTTCCTGGGACACCCTGCCATTGCTTTTGCGATGGAAATCATTTGAGAAGCTTGAATTCTCCGGCCTTTAACTTTCAATCAATGAACCCAAACATTTCAGGTCTTTTGCGATCAGGTTCAGGTCTTTTATGTGTTGCACCTGGTCCTGACAGGTAAAATCAAAACGGGTTTTTCTCTGTACCTGGTCCTGAACCTGAACCTGTACCCAATTTTACGGGTGTAAAATATTGTACCCAGAAAGGACCCAAAATTATTGGGTCCAAAATAAATGAACCCATACTGAACCTGAACCTGGACCTGAACCCAAATACCCGGGTGCGACCTGAACCCATGCGATGCACTAACAGTGATTAACTAATCCTTCCTTCCTAAGGAATGACGATTTCCTCATGGGGAGTAAATAACCAGCAACGACTGGTTTTTAATATGATTAAAAATGTCGTTGGAACTCAAATACCACCTGGGATCCTTTCATCCAAGTTTCTATCGGAACTGGATGTACTCGGAAGGAATGAGGATTGAAAACAGTAACTGAATAATATGTATGCTTCAAAAAAACAACAACAAAAATAATTATATAACCATATAATTATGCGTACCTTTTAATTCTATTGGGCCTATATTTCTAGGATTCACATTATAAAGACTAAATTCCTTCGAAAAGAATTATTCGAAAAAGAGCAGTTCAATGATACGCCCATCTAATGCAGTTAATGTATGTAATGCGAATAACTAGTGTATAATATAAATTGTAAAAAAATAGGGCTAACTATTTTTGCGAGAGTTGGAGAAGGAGAGGGTGTTTGATAACATTGACATGATGTACTTTCGCCATTTCATGTCTTTTAAATATGTGCGGGCTGTATTTGAATTGAAAGCATAGCATATTTATCACAACTAGTAGAAAGCCTTGCTCAGCAGGGATAATTACCCATAGGTTTGGGATACTCCTACATATACAGACGCTAAAATATGCATTACTATAATGAGATTTAAGACTTGAAATATTTGAATAATTCAAACAAAATAGCGACTGAAATAGCCTTGATGGGAACTTCCCATCAAGGCCCTGCCCAAGCCCTATGTTTGATCCGTAGATCGCGACTGGGAGTTAGTCCCGCTTTAACATACAAATGCTAATTTATCCTTTGAAAATTTCCTTAAATACATTGGTAAATATTTCACTTCTGCCATCAAGCATTTTCCTTTGATATTCAGTATCGACAATCTTGATTTTATCTTTCTTTCCTGATGTAGCTTTTAACATATAATTGTCCATGTGGGAAAACTGGAGATGGTAAATATATTCTCAAACAATCAATGGTTTGCCATTGACTTTTATTAATAGTCATTTCAAAACTCACTCTGATAGGAAACCGCTTTTTTTGAGTGTAAATGAAATGTCAGGGTCCGACGGAATCAAATCAATTTGTGGTATGAACACTTTAACACCTTGAGCACTTCCTGTCAATATTTCAACATGAATGATATTATTAGCTATTATTCTTCATTTGAAGTTAGTGTAAGTAACTCGGGGAAGAAACATTGTTTCCGCTTTCACACTATCTGTTAAAACCTTTACGAATATAATTTTATGCTTGAATTCTGTAATAATCAGCCGTGTATTTTTCCGTACACCCCGTTTAGTATTTACATTTTGGAGTAGAGTAATCGATCAATTTTAAATTTTAAAAAAATAAGCGGATATTCCATTAGGTTTAATGGAGTTTAAGTACTCCACATGATAATTACACATACCACTTTCATTTGCATTATCAACAGTACTTACGTATTGCTACTGTATATTGCCTTAATAATTTTTTAATATTTTTTATCAATAATTTTTCTTCTAATTTGAAAGAATTGGTCGTCTTGGTGGTGGATGGTGGATGGCTGCATGTGACAATGTCACCTCCCTTGCTACTGTGTAATGCTTTAATAATTTAAAAATAATTTATTTTGCGCGCTTACACTTGTATCTCAAATCCGTATTACACCAAGATGACGATGACCCACTCTTTCAAATTAGTAGAGAGGATACGAAGTGGTATATACAGCAAGCCGAAGCTATATATATTTGAGCGCGATGTGCGATGGCGGAATGCATGATATAGGAGTGTTAATTTAAAGATTGGCGCGCTCATTCCACTATATAGCAAGCTGCTCTATGTAGTATACTACTTCACTATATACCGAAGCAAGCCGGTGGTATATACAGCAAGCAAGCAAGCCGAGATGATGTTGGGTAAGTCCCTGAATTGAGTCCTATTTCTTGTGTATCACGAAATAAGTACGTCCAGTCCGTCCCAGTTGGAAATGACGTGAGTCCGAACCAGTCCCAGTCTCTGGCAGAGTCTTTGGATAAAGTCTGTATCCGTCCCTAACTTTATAAGTCCAGAAGGAACCCCCACAACAAAGCACATGTTTTGCGGAAATTGCCATGAGATGGAATTAAAAAGCTACATAGTAGCAGGGGTCGGATTTTTGTGGGAAGACGGGAAGATTCTTCCCAGGAAAAAAATATTTCTGGCAGGGAAAATCTCAAAGGGAAAGGATTTATTTTTACTAACAGGGATTTTTAAAATCGTTGACCTTTTTTTGGCAGGGATTTTCAAATTTGTTGACGTGTTTCAGGAAAATTTGTTAAGCAAACAGGGATTTTTGGCCTGATTGGCCTAATTTGGCAGGGATTTCACGTCTTGTAAGGGCTTTTTTTGCAAACCGCGATTTTGAAAATCGTTGACCTTTTTTTCAGCAGGGATTTTTGAAATCGTTGAGGACCTACCAGCAGGGAGATAATAGTCAGCAGGGAAATTCAGAAATGATCTTCCAGGGAGATTTACAAAAATCCAACCCCTGCATAGTAGAAATGAACATAACGTTGCTGAAGAGGCAAAATGGTCCAAGTGCTGTACAAATACATGCGTGCGTAGACCATTTTGCCTCTTCCACGACTATATGTAACCCAAACCCAACTATGAGTCTCCCCAGTCTTTATGACGTTTAGAGAGAAAGAGAGTCCCAGTCTCAGTCCAGTCCGTATCTGTATCTCAGTTTTTGAAGTCCGTCCCAATGTACTGAGTCCCGTTTCCCCAACATTAGGCGAGCAGAGAAGCACAGCGAGCTGAAAAAAGCTCTCCTCTGCAACCTGCGACAGAGTTTTAATAGCTCGCTCAGCTCGCTGTTCTTCTCGGCTTGCTTTCTGTATATACCACCGGCTTGCTTGGCTATATAGTGAAATATTATACTACATAGTGGCTTGCTATATAGTGAAATTGCTAAAACGGCTTACGAATCAACGAATCAAACCCAGTCGTGGAGACTTATTGTATGCCTAAATCTTGCGCGCTTATTTTAGCAGTATAGCGCGCAATTTGAATATCCACAGACTCCATCAAATGGCCGTTATAGTGTAGAGATTTCCCGAATTTCCTGACAATTTTCCCTTTTCCACCCTCAACATTGGAGCCTCTGTCTGAATTGACAAAATAACATTTATTGCAGTTTCATGATATTCTGTCTCTTTCCATCCTCGGCTTTTCCTACAGGTTGTGAGTAAAACATAGAAAGGCAGAAGTATAGGAAAAAGTAAAAGTGTAATCAATAGTAATAATGAAATAAACTACATATAGGACTAACTCCCATCTACATACTACTTATTCAGGCTCTCGATTTGCTTATTCATGTATTTATTGAAATCGAAAAAACAAAGGCGAGAAAGTTGAGATCGGTTGGAAGTTGCATTTGCAACTACGTGGTCATTTTTGCACGAAAAGCTTTTTTCCCTTTGGCCTCAAAGCCCTCTTAACCTAATTGTTAAAACATTGTAGCAGGCACAAAAGTTAAAGAAATGTCGGGTGTGTCGTGTAACAGGTACTGTGGATACAGTGGCTAAATTAAAGGCTTTTACAAATCATACCGCGGCGCGGGCATGCTTAAATTTCATTCTCTTCTCAAAAATCATCGCTACGCGATCATGTGAGCCTCCGCGTAGGGTGGAGCAAGCTAACGCCGTCAATGGTGGAGGATTTTTGTTTTTTTTCGAAATTTCAATATTTTTTTCGAAAAAACAATCGGGCCGATTTCAGCCAGATAGGCAATAACCATTACGATTTACGTAAGCAATATTTACAAAAACTTTCATTGAAATCGATGCAGTAGTTTTAGAGATAACTGTAATTTGACTTAAAGTTCAAAATTTCATTTTTTTTAAAAAAAAACTATCTGGCCGATTTCAACCGCAGGCACTACTTGTGTCAAAGGTAAGCCTGAGTTTGTATGTATTTGGTTTAAATCGGTCAGATATAGTTATCGAGAAAAAAATTCTTTAAATGTTTGACTTCAAGTCAAATGATAGTTATCTCCAAAACTTCATAAAAAAATGTGCGACAAATTGGGCCAAATTTGCTCACAAGGTATTGTTAACTGCTTGCTGTGTACAAAACTTTCTGCACACTCAGTTGTTCGCAATACCCTGTTCACAAATTTGGTCCAATTTGTCGCACAAATATTTTGCACGACTATTTTTGTGCACAAATTAATAAACGACAACATTTTATTAGTATTTTATTTCGTCAAACTAAAATTTAATCAATACAGAAATTAAAGGATCAATAACTGCAAACCTTAAATTACTCCTGGGATTGGCCCGTTTTTTGAGCCCCCACATGGAGCAGTTTAGTCAGCGACGCCAAAAGTTTAGTTGAAATTCGCTCACGTATTTTCCCACAACCGTTGGCTCTATATGAAATGATTGTAGTGAGAACTCTAAAATGAAACAAAATTACATTGACATTACAAACTGTAAAAATTTTTTAGGGTAGAACTCAATTCAGTCAAGTTATTGAGCTTATAAATGTATTAAATGCATAAATTGTGTACCATACCACACAATCCCGCTTTACAGCGCGTCAACAGAACGTAGCACTGGGACGTTCTTGTGCGCGTTGCATGTCCTATATATTAATGATCGACCAATCATTTCATCGCTTGAAATGATTCATTTCAAAAATCGAAACAAACTTCTCGCCAAAATGGAGGGCGTCCTCGAAGCAAGTTTAGTGCAGCAACTTTAGAATCCCGAAAGTAAACTCCACCTCCTTCCAAAAGCTCAACTTTTTTCTGTAAAAATATGAAAATTTCAATATTGTAGTCACGGCACCCCTTTACAGCTAAACTAATCTAACCCTCACTGCCCTAAACGACCACCACACAGAATCGGCACAGATGGTTGAGAAGGAGTAAAAGTAGCGAAATAATTGTGTTCAAATTCCATGATTTGAATCAGCCATTTGGCTATTCAGGAGTTAAATATTATTCTATTTAAGGGAAGGTTTTTTTCCACTGCAAATTCCTTTGCATCCTCAATTATGCACCTGATCCTACCTAGCCTGTCCTGTTCCTAGGATTTTTCCTAATTTGACTAGGAGAGAATAGTCTCCATCTGAACTATGTTCAATCAAGAGCAACTTTGCTGGTCCGCGCCCTGACTATGAGCACATCTGGACTCCTACTTTGACTAAGATGACTAATTGGACATGACCTGCTAATCAGCAACTACCAAGGTCCAAGTCCCTAAGGAGAATTCAGGAGAAGCTACCTCCGGAGAAGACAGAGTCAACCTAGACACACAGGTGAACAGATCTCTCTCCAGTAAAAATCCTTATTTTTATTGACTTCGCAATCTGAGTTCTCACTCACAGTTTTTTAGGCATTTTTGTTAAAGTGCAATTATCTTTCCTTACAGAACCACTAATCGTTCGTGCATTTCTCCAGTGTGGACTAAAGGTGCCGTGCAGTCTATTTATCTACAATTTCCAGCAGTCGTGAGGTGGCCCGGCGCCTCGGTGGTGTAGCGTGTCTGTACGGTTGCAGAGGAGTCGGCTTCGACTCCAGCTCACCCCGCATAACTTCCTGGGTATTTTGCTATCTCTCTCTCTATCCACTTGGCTGTGTGTGAAAGGTGCATGTACCTGCTTTAAGCAGGGGATGGACATATGGTCCCACTAATTGCACACAGCCACATAACAAGTGTAAACCGATGAGGTCCGGTATATGACTCTCACTTGTAAGGAAATCATACGCATTAATGTAATTTCGACGTACTATGGTGTGCCAAGAAGTACTTAATAAATACATACATACATA
Source organism: Allacma fusca (assembly GCA_947179485.1). NCBI lineage: Eukaryota > Metazoa > Arthropoda > Collembola > Symphypleona > Sminthuridae > Allacma > Allacma fusca. Next base: position 12,022,642 of record OX359246.1, on the reverse strand, counting down.
CAATTTCCAGCAGTCAGATCCTGATCTTTCCATCCTAAAATTTGCAGTGTTAATTAACCTTCAGTCTTTGGTTTGCTTTCAATTTTTAAGAATAAATTAATTACATTAATTTTATTGGCCAAACAAAAACAGTTGCTCTGCCTGATCAGATTATTCCACGGCTGCTTGTACTTACTTGTGCACACCTACCAACATACGTATACAGTATCACGTACATGCCACATACACACATACACACCCAAAGTCTTCAAAACATTCTACACTTAAGTCAGGGCTAGCGCAAACATTTTTTGGTCCTTCGAACCGGATTTTAGTGGCCGGATCTGTTTTAAAGTTTAATTTCTCGTTTACAATTGTGCTCCGAGTTAGTGAAAATTTTAGTGCTGATCTTCTGCTGAAGCCATTTTTCCTGTGTGAACATCCCGCTTAAGTATGGACGCTTTGAAGATCGACAGAAGAATTATCAAGACTGGCATCACAAACCTGAAGGCACTGGTAGATAACTACGACCTGGCCCTTGTCACCAAATCTACACTTGATGTTCATCTGGAACGCATCGACAAGTTTGAAGACAAGTTGACTGTCAATTACGGTAGTATTATTAATTTGGGTTTGGATGCTAATGATCTTGCTTTACACGAAACTTATTTTATCAATGAATACAATCGAATTGGTGAGGTCAAAGCCAAGATATTTGAAGCTTTGGAGAAGTTTCGCCCTGCCCCACAACCTCCTCCAAATAATCAACAGCAATCTCGTCACTCCCAGCCACCACCCAATCCTCAAAGTCAAGTTGACCTTTCAGTCAGGCTCCCTCCAATTGCAATTCCTAAATTCACGGGTAATGTTCAAGAATGGAATGCATTTCATGACCTGTTCTCTGCAACCATTGATAGTAATCCATCGCTTAAGCCTTCTCAGAAACTTTATTACCTAATTGGTTACTTGGAAGGGAAAGCCAAAAAGACAGTGCAGAACATAGAATTGACAGACGCCAATTACCCCATAGCATTGCAACTCTTGAAAGAGAGATTTCATAACGAGAGGGAAACCATCACGGTACATTTAAAGGAATTATTTAATCAGCCATGTGTGCAACCTGATTCTGCTAGCTCCCTGCGAACTCTTCTGGACAACACAAAAGAAAGTATGCGAGCCCTGGCAGCATTGAAGCGCAAGCCTAACGATTGGAATGACCCCTGGTTTTCATCATTCAATCGAAGCTAGATCCGGATACTCGCAGGAGGTGGGAATTATCGCTTGAGGACAACTCGTTTCCAGCCTTTTGCAAGTTGGAAAGCTTCCTGGAGCAACATGCACAAGCCCTTTGTGCCATCGAGTCGTCCATGCATAAGTCAAAATTTTCATCAAATTCAAACTCGGGAAGGTTAGACAACCGCCAACAGGACAAGTCTAAGCCGAAGACATTCTTCAATAGCACCGACTCCAGTGTTAAGTGTCCCATTTGTGATTCTAATCATACATGTTTTAAATGTGACTCTTTCAAAAAACTTTCAGTTGCCGAGAGACGCACTCTTGCCAAGGACAAGTCGTTGTGCTACAATTGCCTACAAGGTAATCACACAGTTGCTAATTGTAAGGCCGGTAACTGTAGAGTATGCAAAAAAAGGCATCATTCTTTACTGCATTTGGATGAATCCGTGAAGAAGGTCGAATCTACAGTATCCAGTCATGTTGCAAATGAGGAGTCATGTCAGGTACGTTTAGCTACTGCAATTGTGAGGCAAGGGATAACTTTGGTCAATATCATGACTGTCGTGCATTCCTAGACTCAGGATCACAATCTAACTTTATTTCCGGTGCTTGTGTTAAAAAGCTAAATTTGACTAATGAGCGAATTAACATTAGTGTTTCCGGACTTGGTACCTCTCCAGTTGCTACTTCTCGTAATCGTGTCAAGTTAACAATAAGTCCACATTTCAATAGCAATTATGAACTTAAAGTTAATGCTCTCGTTTTACCTCAAGTCACAGGTCACATGCCCTCGTCTAATTTTAGTATTCAAGATTGGACTCATCTGGATGGCCTGACCCTGGCTGACCCCAAATTCAATATCTCGTCCGGTATTGACCTTCTACTTGCTGCTGATTCTTTAGCAGACGCCACCATTGGTAACATCATTCGTGAAGATGCAAATGTCCCTATCGCTCAACAATCTCAATTTGGTTGGCTAATTTTCGGGAGAACCTATCCTACGGAAATTCAATCGGTTTCATCGCATGTCATCCAGCTTAACCTTGATCAGCAAGTGGCGCGTTTCTGGAAGTTGGAAGAAGTACCTAAAAAGAAAAGTTATTCAGCAGAAGAAAAGGTATGTGTTCAGCATTACGCAAACAATCATTATCGTAATGAAGATGGGCGTTATGTTGTAACCCTGCCTCTGAAGGATGATGTTCCATTGGGAAATTCTAAGTCCAGAGCCATGACCAGATTTCTGATGCTTGAGCGTAAGCTAGCTTGTAATGCTAATTTGAAAGAACAATACTGCAAATTTATTCAAGAGTATTTAGATCTGGGACACATGACATTGCTGACCGAAGAGGATAAGAAATTGCCAGACTCCCAGGTCTATTATCTACCGCATCATGCGGTATTCAAAGAAGCCAGTACCTCCACAAAGTTGCGAGTCGTGTTCGATGCAAGAGCAAAGACCAAGTCAGGACATTCTTTGAATGATAAACAATTGGTAGGTCCAGTTGTACAAAATGAACTGTACACTATTTTGTTACGATTTAGAAGGTGGCAAATTGCTTTGGTTAGTGACATTGTCAAGATGTATAGCCAGGTCTTGCATAAGCCTAGTGATTGTAATTATTTACGCATTTTATGGAGGAAGGAAACTAATATGCCTATCCTTGAGTACAAGTGCCTCACAGTAACTTATGGAACAGCTTGTGCTCCTTTCCTGGCCACACAAACTTTGTGTCAACTCGCCTGTGACGAAGGCTCTCAATTTCCACTAGCTGCCCAGGTGCTCGAAAATGATACCTACGTCGATGATATTGCCACTGGAGAAAACTCAGTTGACTCAGCGTTGGAACTGTACAATCAATTACATAATCTGACTCAGCGTGGAACATTTCGGCTAAGTAAATGGGTATCTAACAGTGAGCAAGTCATGCAGTCTGTTCCTATTGAGCATCGTGGTAATCAAACACCTATTGACATTGAAAGTGAATCATGCACCAAAACTCTAGGCTTGCAGTGGCATCCTGTTACTGATAGTTATGCCTTTAAGGTGGAGCCCCTTATTTTTGTCGAAGTCATAACTAAACGTGCAGTTCTTTCAGACACTGCAAAATTATTCGACCCACTTGGTCTGTTGTGCCCAGTGACAATCCTTCCGAAATTGTTCATGCAAGTTCTCTGGAAAGAGAATCTTGGCTGGGATGAGCAAATCCGGTCAGATATCCTTTTAGACTGGATAACTTATCGTAAGGAGCTATCCCTAATTGAATCTCTTCGAATTAGCCGTTGTGCTATTGCTCCTGATCAAGCGAAATTAGAATTACACGGATTCAGTGATGCTTCAGAGCGTGCATATGCTGCGGCAGTTTATGTCAAGTCAATAACTCTATCGGGTCACGTGGATGTGAAATTACTCACAGCCAAGTCAAGAGTTGCACCCTTGACAAGTGTTTCTCTTCCTCGGTTAGAATTATGTTGAGCTGTATTGCTGGCTAACTTGATGAACACTGTGTATTGTGATCTTGATTTAACTTTTGATTCTTTTATTTGCTGGTCAGATTCAAGCATTGTTCTAGCCTGGATCAAATCCCATAGTCATCAGTAGAAACCGTTTGTTGCAAACCGAATTTCAGAAATTCATGAAGTCTTGCCTAATGCCAAATGGAATCATGTCCCAGGGACTCTTAACCCGGCTGACTTCCCTTCAAGAGGGATACTTCCAAGTCAACTTACCCCATATCATATGTGGTGGACTGGTCCTGAATTTTTGTATCAACCCGAAGTTCCTGATTGGCAAGTAGATGCTCCGACTGATTCTCAATTGGTCTCGGTAGAAAAGAAGAAATTTAAGATTCAATGTCATGCTGTATTAAGTGACATTAGCATCATTGACAGGTACTCTTCGTTTAATAAATTAAAACGTGTGATGGCTTGGTGTCTACGCATTTTTAATAATTTTAAATCCAAATGCAAAGGTGGTATTAATTTGAATGCGATTGAGCTTCAATGTTCCGTGCAAAGATTGATACAACTTGTTCAAGCCGCAACATTCAAGGAAGAAATTACAGCCCTTAACAAGAAAGAGGCGATTTTGAAGCAATCAATTCTCAGACAATTAGACGTCTTCCTTGACGACAATTCTTGCCTCAGAGTTGAAGGAAGATTAAAGTACGCCTCACATCTACCATTTAACTGCAAACATCCGCTCATCCTGCCGGGGAATCATCAACTAACAATTCTGATTGTTAGACATCTGCATATAACCCAGCTTCACGCAGGTCCACAACTTCTGCTTAATTCCCTGCTCCAGAATCATTGGGTTGTCAACGGACGTAAGACTATTAATTATGTTATTAGAAAGTGCAAAGTGTGTGCTATTTTACGTGCCAAGAATGCAGAGCAGCTCATGGGTAATTTACCAAGATCCAGAGTAACCCCATCAAGTGTTTTTTCCAGTTGTGGCATTGATTATGCAGGTCCTTACCTTTTGCGCCCCATTAATGGCCGAAGTCCTACATTGTTCAAGTGCTAAATTGCTCTTTTCATTTGTTTTGCTACAAGACCCATACACATTGAATTAGTGAGTGATTTAACTACTGATTCCTGTCTTGCAGCCATTCGAAGATTTATATCTAGACATCTGAAACCGAGGGAGATATTCAGCGATTGCGGGACAAACTTTATTGGAGCCGACAGGGAAATGAAGGAGTTTTTAGCATTGGTAAAGTCCGACAACCATTCGGGACAGGTCGAGAAGTTATTGTCTAATGAAGGCATCCAGTGGCGATTTAACCCTCCGTCAGCCCCTCACATGGGGGGATTATGGGAGGCCGGAGTCAAATCAACAAAGTACCATCTCAAAAGAGTTCTCGGTAACACTCCTCTTAATTATGAAGAATTTGCTACTTTGTTGACACAGGTCGAGGCTTGCCTCAATTCGCGACCCATTTGCCCTATCAGTTCGAGTCCTGAAGATCTGTCAGCTCTTACACCAGGTCACTTCACCGCTGGAGGAGATCTGACAGCTTTACCAGAGCCTGATTATTCTCATGAGAAGATTAATCGTCTGTCAAGATGGCAGCTGGTCCAGCGAATTTCAAGACAGTTCTGGGACCGTTGGAGCTCGGAATACCTGACGAGGTTACAGTCTCGTCCCAAGTGGTGGTCTCATCAACCAAATTTTCAAGTCGGAGATTTGGTCTTGATAAAGGATGAAAGACTTCCTCCTCAGCAGTGTCCCCTGTCTAGAATCACTAGTGTTTTCCCAGGTAATGATGGAAAGGTTCGTGTGGTGAGTGTGAAAAATGCATCAGGAACCTACAAGAGACCCATCTCAAAGTTGTGTGCCTTACCTTTTGCTGACGAGAAGGAAGATTAACTTTGCCTCTGTAAACTCTCCGTTGTTGACGTCTCAGATTTGGTTTTTATTAATTATATTTAATTGGCTTTTAGGTTGTTTATGTAGTGACTGACCTCCTGGCTTCATAGCTTGTTAAATTTGAAATTGTGTATTTCAAAGCCCGGAGTATGTTCAAATTCCATGATTTGAATCAGCCATTTGGCTATTCAGGAGTTAAATATTATTCTATTTAAGGGAAGGTTCTTTTCCACTGCAAATTCCTTTGCATCCTCAATTATGCACCTGATCCTACCTAGCCTGTCCTGTTCCTAGGATTTTTCCTAATTTGACTAGGAGAGAATAGTCTCCATCTGAACTATGTTCAATCAAGAGCAACTTTGCTGGTCCGCGCCCTGACTATGAGCACATCTGGACTCCTACTTTGACTAAGATGACTAATTGGACATGACCTGCTAATCAGCAACTACCAAGGTCCAAGTCCCTAAGGAGAATTCAGGAGAAGCTACCTCCGGAGAAGACAGAGTCAACCTAGACACACAGGTGAACAGATCTCTCTCCAGTAAAAATCCTTATTTTTATTGACTTCGCAATCTGAGTTCTCACTCACAGTTTTTTAGGCATTTTTGTTAAAGTGCAATTATCTGTCCTTACAGAACCACTAATCGTTCGTGCATTTCTCCAGTGTGGACTAAAGGTGCCGTGCAGTCTATTTATCTACAATTTCCAGCAGTCAGATCCTGATCTTTCCATCCTAAAATTTGCAGTGTTAATTAACCTTCAGTCTTTGGTTTGCTTTCAATTTTTAAGAATAAATTAATTACATTAATTTTATTGGCCAAACAAAAACAGTTGCTCTGCCTGATCAGATTATTCCACGGCTGGTTGTACTTACTTGTGCACGCCTACCAACATACTTATACAGTATCACGTACATGCCACATACACACATACACACCCAAAGTCTTCAAAACATTCTACACTTAAGTCAGGGCTAGCGCAAACAAATTGAATCCGTAGTGCTGAGATTAAATCCTTTTGAAAGCTTTATTGAAGTAAACGCAAGTGAGAATGCAAATGAGAGTTACAGCCACTGTGTGCATAATTTGAATATTGGGACGGATATCCTAATCCGGGGACGGTTATCGTAATTCGGGAGCAGTTGTCGTCAACCGGAACATTCGACTTTTGAGAGAGATATCGTAGTACAACAAAATAGATAACCCCCGTGGGAACACATAATACTCGTATTTAGACGAATCCAAAACTGCATGGTTATAACGCAAGTAGTATATATGTACATACATTGGTTCAAACGTTATGTATATCATATAATATGATCTATTTACGTTCCTTACGCCAAATACTACAAAGGTAAATGACGAAGTCATGGAATAAAAATAATCACTGATACTAAAACTTCAGAATTATCGTAGCCGTTAGAAACACTCAAAATATATCTCATAATATCAAGACCATACAACTGGACTGCTACTCCTGAAGTGCTGAGCATCATTATCATATATTTATGCAGCGAAATTCTCAAAGAACCAGGAAAATTGGTTTGGGATAAAATTTATTTGCATAACCGTGGGATATGGAATACGTAGTTTTGAAAGTAATCTTACATTTGTCGATAGGTATACAGTTTCAATCACAGAACAATAAAAACCAAACAATATTTTAGTAACACCGAGAGTACTGTAGACTGTTCTAATAAATATATCTGCAGAAGTTAAGACTAGGCACAATTCCAACAAGGAGTATCAGTGGTAACCACATTCTAAAACTGGTTAATTTTGTACCCAGACACACGACTTCCAAATTTCAATCAATCATACAAAATGGTTTGGAAATTGTCATCACACTATTTCAAATATTTGAAGGATATTTTCGTTACCATTACCGTTTCTTTCGCCTTATACATCATTTTTACTCCAGTGCTCTTGATATTTGTACTTTACCGAAATATACTAATAACATTTGTAAAAATATGTCACCCAGACTTACAACCCTTTGATTTGGGCTATGACGCCCTGTACACAACAGAACAACCTGAGCAAGGCCTTCTAAATAATACAGTTTGTTTAGTCATTGACAAGCCAATACTTATCACCCGGATTCGCGAATTATTTCGGGATCGTATTTTCAGCCTACAAAAGCAAAACGGAGAGAAAATATATCAGAAACTGACCACATACTACACTAGTTTCTTGGGATATGCCTTTTGGGCATCTGACAAAAAATTCAGTCTTGAAAACCACGTTCGGGGATACGACTATGAAAGTACTTTTCAACTTCCAACCCCTTCCGACATGTCCTCCTTGGAAGTGGTGATCCCGAAACTGACGAAACATCCTTGGAAGCCAAACCAAAGTCATTGGGAGGTCCTCGTCATATCCAAGTTTTCCCATCCAGCTGGACGGAATGGTTGTCAAACTATCCTTATATTCCGCTTTGACCATGGACTCTGTGATGGGCACAGTATTACCATCATGTTTCGGAATCTCTTTCAAACCCCTTTTGAGCTCCCTAAATCCTCTCTAAAGAGGAATAGTTTGACGTTCGGACAAAAACTTAGGATTATCCTGACATTACCCTATGAGTTTGTCCAGCAAATGTGGATTTTGCCAAAGACAGTCTATTTTAACAACTCAGATTCCACAGCTCATCACGCTTGTGATATATCTGACTTCTTTCGAAGTAGCACAATCAAAAATATAAAAAACAAAATAGGAGCTCAGTATATGTCAGTCATGCATGAGGCTATGGGTGCAGCCCTTGAAGGCATTTTTAAGGCAATCAATCAGACTCCTCCGGATTACATACCAGTCATGTCGACATTTCCATTCTCAAGCCACCCTGGTGGAGTTTGTAATCACTGGTAGGGATTTTATAGCAATACTTAAAAAATACATAGTTCTATTTAAAACCACGATGAGTCATCCAGATAATTAAAAAAAATAATTTCATTTTGTTTTGTTTACTTCCAGGGCGTACTGTCTCTTAGAGCTCCCTTGCAACGCCAACACTTTATCCCCAAATGACAGAATCTTCCGAATTGAAGCTGCTCTTGAGAACATTAAGAACAATCTAACCAGCTACTTCAATGACTTGTGCGTTCGGCTAATAACACTTTTACCAGTTTCCATGGTCAGAAATTTTTTCGGAGACGACTCAGACGGTTTCCCCGGTGTCGATATTGCCATCTTCCCTTGTACGTCAACCCAAGAACTTGGTGAAGATGGGGAAATAATTGATCTTTTTTTCACTTCGAATCCCTGTGGCAAAATTGGTAAGACTATTGAATCAAATGATTTTATATTCTTAGCACAGTGATTAACTAATCCTTGCTTCCGAAGGAATGACGATTTCCTCATGGGGAGTAAATAATCAGCAACGAGTAGTTTTTAATATGGCTGAAAATGTTGTTGGAGCTCAAATACCGCCTGGGATCCTTTCATCCAAGTTTCTGTCGGAACTGGATATACTCGAAAGGAAAGAGTATTGAAAGCAGTAATTGAAAAATAGGTAAGCTTAAAATTAAAAAATATAGATATAGATAATTATATATAAATATATATAATGTCAAATCTAATCATCGTTTTTACCGTCTAAATAAATTACTATGTCATCCGATGTCATATATTATATAAAAGAGTATTACAAATACATATGTTGTTCACCTTTTAAACCTACTGAGAATATTTCTTCGACAAAATATAATTAAGACTCAATTGCTTTGACAAAGATAATTAAAAAAAGAGTAGTTCAATGATACTTTTCCACCTATTGCAGCTAATGTAATGTGAATGACCAGCGGACAATATAAATGTTTGTACAAAAAGTAGTCCAAACTATTTTTGCGAAAGTTGGACAAGAGGTTTTATGACGTTATGTTTTTTCCCCATTTCATGTCTTTCACATAGGAGCTATAGGGAATATAGAGCATAAGATTTATGACAATTTCATGACAATCTGCCCTTTTCCACCCTTAACATTAGAGTCTGTGTCTGAATTGACAGCATAACGTTTATTGTAGTTTCATGACATTCTGTTCATTCCCATCCTCGAATTTTCCTACTCGTTGTGAGTAAGACATGGAAGGACAGAACGGTTGAAAAAGTAAAAGTGTAATTAATAGTAAGAATAATATGAGCTACATACAAATAGGACTAACTCACGTACATACTACTTATTCAAGCTCTTGATTTGCTTCTTCATGTATTTATTGTTTGGGAAAAAAGAAAGGCGAGAAAGTTGAGAGCTGTTGGAAGTTGCAGATGCAACTGTGTTTTCATTTTTGCAAGAAAAGTTTTTTCATTTTGGCCTCAAAGCCCTCTTAACCTATTTGTTAGAAAGGCTGAGGCAGGCACGAAAGTAAAAAAAATATCGCGTGTGTCGTGTAACAGTTACTTTAAGTACAGTGGCTGCATTAAAGGCTTCTACAAATCATACCGTTTATGCAGACTTGCGTGAATTTCATTCGCTTCTTAAAACACGTACAGATGAATTCGACTCTTTACTCACCTGTCATTTGAAGTTTCCACATAGCAAAAATTTGACACACGACACAAATTGACACTTCCCTTAAAATATATATGAGAGCCCTGATCAAATGATATGTAACGAATGCAAGAGTATTGAAATACAAATTTAATTGATTTTAATTCCTACTTTTTTTATTTACATACATATGCTTTGAGAAAAATAATTTTGACCAAGTGCATGCGTAAAGTACGTAATATTAGGAAATCCGGTTCTAATTTGAATTAGTTCAGTTGATTAGAATAATAATAATTATTTCCCATGAACTGAGCTGCATCCCTGCCTTCGCAGACCTTCCGTCCGTCCTTAAAGTTTCAATTCCTCCAAAAGAGGAATAATTTGGTCCTTATCAATGTAATTGACTCGTTTGTCATCATCCGATTTGGGTCTCGTCCCTCCGAAATTCTCACGCAACAAATGAATTGGGATTTGAGCCTGGAGGGCCTCATGCCATTTGGATTTCTCTTCCTTCCCGTATATCTCAAACTTGAGGTTGGCCTTTTCCAAAATGGTCCGAGCAATTTTGAGCACCACGTCCACAACGGGAGTGCCTGGGGATTAGAAATTCAATATAATTCATTTAGAGTGTATATTTAATTTCAAAGATTTAAAATTCTAGTGTACTGACTGGAATAATTAATTTTATTGACATTTTTCAAGAATCTTTTGAGTGGGAGGGAGATTAACTCCAGTACTTACAATTCACAGCAATAAGTTTACAGGCCAGGAGAGGGAAATACTTTTTGAGCTTCTTGCAAACTTCAGTCACCGTTTGTATCACTGATGGACAAAATTATAAATATTTTGTTTTAATATTATTTTTGTTTTAAATGTTTTTATATTTTTCTATTTAATTTTAGAATTTAGTAAATTAGTATCCCCTTTTTTGCTTGGGTTTGAATTTGACATCCCATTACCATCTAAGGAGCTCATGTCCTTCGCAGAGAGCTTGTCCGCATCGATCAGGAATACGGCACCATTCACGGAGTTCTCTGTCAGGGGTTGCCCATCGTATTTCCTATGGTCAAGAAACAACAGGACACTTTCGGCTTGACCAAAAGCCTGCATAAGGTGTCTCACTAATTTCTCCCTTCCCCATTCCTTGAAAAGTCTGGGAATATCCATAAGTCCGGCTTGCAAGGATGCAACTGTAATTCAGAGTCGTAATATTCGTAGTAAAATATTTATTCCATACATACATAATTATACATGTATGTATATTATGCATAGGGCACAAAATTATTATTATTATTGTTAAATTATTTCAACCCAGTTACATATTCTCAAATCATTTTTATTTTTTCAAAATAACGTATCACAATAAAAACGTTATTCCCTAACCTATGCATTTGAGTTTGATGGACTATTTGGAAATACTAATTATTGTAAGTTTGATTTTTTTTAGCCAGAAAAAAATGTCATTTACCTGCAGCTCCATCTTTAGTCACCGTATCCACAAAAATAGGAACATCGTCCATTAGTTTGTCGGGGAAGGTCTCCTTGGACAGTGTGGCCATGTCAATTTCCTTCCGCCATTTTCCAGTCTGAAAAAAAAATGTGGGAATAGTATCCAATTGAAATTCTCATGTCATCCATCTACTATTATTACCTTCCTGACAGGGAGCTCTAATAATTAAATTACAGGAATTAGTACAGGTATTCCCAAAGCTGGAACTCTAATCAATTACCTTTCTCAGCTTCTTTTCCGCCTTCTTCACGTTAAATTTTGTAGCTTCAGGAATAACAAAAAAATAATTTAGTTTTTAAAAAAATTAATGAAGAATTCAAGGTTTCCTCATGTGATTCTCTTTTTTTTTTTACCTTTGAGCCAACGCAGAAGATAAAAATCATCTTCGAATAGAGCATCTTCGTGAATGATATCCTTGATGGCTTCCTTGAGCTAATTATTAGGGAATAAAATAAAATATTATTTTTCAGACAAATTTAACAGGCACACACACAAAACCCAATTATTATTGACCTGGAAAATTTTTTTATTACCTCGGCAAGTGCTGTCGGCACGTTTACTTCAACATCCTTGCCCATGATTAACCTCCAAACCTGAACGCTGGTTCTTGAGGACAAATCTCTTGAATTTTTCTTGTAATTGTATGAAGGAAACAGGGGGATTACAATTTGATGCTTCCACGAAGACCACTTCCACTCAACTGTTCAAAGGATTGTCTCTTCCCTAAAACCTAAGCAAGTTTTTTCTTTAATGATTTTCGTGGTTTACATCCATTGTCGCAGAATGAGTCTCATTGTGAGTATAGTTATAAAAAGTGGAATTCCCAGTGCAATCATATAGAGAGAAATGTGGAGTTGTAGGAATGCTCTACCTAAACCACACTCTAGTATGTACATACATGGTTCAGTCTAGGATTACACGGCCAGGAGTACCTGTACTACTGAACGTGAGAGGTACCCGTCCGGCTTGGGACTCATACTCTGGGGAAGTGTGTGCAAGGGAATTTGCATACCCGGTGCATAAAAATCCCCCTTGGCTTCCACGGCTTCAAATTCTACACTGCCTTGATCGGAAAGGTCTCTGATTGTTCAGACTGATCTGACTATACAGGTAATTACTTACGTCAGCTGACAAGGAGCTTATACTCATATCCTTGAAAATCCGGAGGTCATATATGATGAGAATTATTGAGTATCAGAGGTTACATTGACTATCCTCCGATCCTCTGTCATCTGTATAGAATTTCACAAGTAAGTCAGGATTGAGTGGTCAAGTCTCAAAAATGTGGAGCTTCCTCAGAGGTAGGTGATGAGAATTAACCCAAATCCAACCCATGACATTTCACAGTTTAGGGGAAAATTTTTTTAGCCCCAAACCTAAGAGTTTTTTGACATATTTGGTCATAGTAGCATTTGTATATATGTACATACATTATACGTTTTTTTTTATTCTGAACCAAATATTATAAATGTATAGGTGCTCTTAGAACAACAGGGGCTAAGTTCAATTTCACCTGTACAGGATTCCAATGGATTATACAGTAGTTGTAGTAACAGGTGAACGCTAATGGATTTGAGTATACTCCCAGCGTTTGAGACAAGGAATTTAGATAGAATTTCCAATTATGTTTTTCTGTGCTCTTACAAGCGTTAAAAATCCGGCAGTCTTAAAAATTGTTCTGAGGGACAATTATTGAGCCTGTATCTATTGGACGGGAATATAAATTTTTGCCTTACTTAAAAATGACATGGGCATAAAAATATTCAATATTTTTCCAAGTTATTCAAGTAGGGATTTTCTTTTTCCTTCACCCTGTTTACTCCCATACTTTTCTGACGTCTTAGTTATTTTTTGTCTTAGCCCTACTTGTTCCAGATGACTTGATTAATAATTATTACTAATCAAGTAGAATTTTATACTATTGTGAGCTTCTATTTTTAACTGGGGCGTGAAGATGTGAAAGTGATATATTTACATGTCTACAATTTTATTACATACATGAGTGTATACACATAACCTTAATTTTAACTTGTCCAAATGGGATTTTTTTTCCACAGGATTTTGTTTTTACTTCCTGCTTCACATGCCTTTAACTCCTGTCCCTGTCATCATAGTGTTTCATTGAGAGCAGTAGTACATATGTATATATACATGGAGGAAAATGATCAGTCTCACCTTTTCAATTAAAGTGAGTTTTTAGCAAGAGGGGGATTTTTATTTAGCTGACATGTTTCAAGCTGCTGGAGTAATTGCACTTTTTTTTATATCTTCTAGTATTGGATTTATTAGCTATAATGGCGTCCATAAGAAAATGTCCATTATTTGAAATGAAATTGATGCAATACATGGGAGTATTTGATGTTGTGAAGGGGAATTGATTGCTAGAACTTGAGGCATGACTCCTTTTATGTAGAAATTACTGTTGTTGACGGAGTACTCCCGTGATCCACTATTCAGAGCTAATGGAATATTTGAGGGAGTAAAAAGTTGTACACCAAAATAATAAAAAGTGCGGTTTTACCAGAATCCATTGATTCGGAATGGGAATCCATTAAAACAGTGAAGCCTTTAATAGTTTACCAGGTGAGGGGCTACATAATAAGTAATTTATAGGAGGAACATATTTATATAATTACAATTATGTATATCTATATAGAGGCTGACAGGGGGGAAGGAAGTATATGAATAAGCCTGAGACTTTAAAGTGGACGATCTCATGATATGTACATATGTGCTCTCCCTATAGATTCCCACGTCATATATATGATATGTAATTGTTCCACCATGCCAAAGAATTGTTTAAAACGTGTTTTTCCCTTCAACAAACTTCTTGTACACTGCAACTCATAAGTCATATGCTCTAGAAGTGACTCTCTCTCATAAATTGCAACAAATTACGAGCTGCTCATGCAATACTAATGGACGGATCTTTCCTGAAACCTCTCTGTCTCCTATGTATACGTGAATACTTGGGATGTTCCCCGATGAAAGCTGTATAGTGGTCTGTAATTTCATTTCAAGGTTGTAAAAATAAAAAGTTGTTTTGTAAAAATCAAAGAAACGCATTTAGTATTTACACACACAAAAGTCCTGGAAATGTCAATGCTGAACTTGGAAGAACCTTGTCTCCGTTGGACTCAACTCCTTTGAAGTTGTGCATAAAAGGGACTCTTACGTCCACAGACTATATTTATGTTTGGGTGCTCTTCACAATTTCAAAAATAAGTTTGGCTCTGGAGACGGAGAATCCAAGAATGTTAATAAATCCAGGGACAGGTTTTATCTCTGTAAAATTCTAAATATAAAGTACACAGAGTCGCATACATAATTATGTCAAATTACATGAATAAATATATAGTTACATCATCCCCTCAAATCAAGTTTGTCCCTCTTGTCTATAGCTCATCACATTCAATTTGTATAGTCAATGATTGAGACCCAATGGACATATCCCGAGGATTTATTATCCTAACTGGACCCATTAATTTACATAAGTAATTGGGAATCAGCACAGGGTCTGGATTTGAACTTGACAGAAGTAATTGGACAAGCGTCAGGGAAAATTTTGAAGGGAAATTAAAAATCTTAATTTATTTCTCCCGAGTATTTATCACTCTGCTAACCTATAAATATAGTATGTATGAAAAACAACAAATGAAGTAACATATGTATGGTAATTGATTTACATAGGGAAATTTCCAGTGGAGATGTTTATAAGGCTGGTGGGAATTTTCCAGGTTATCTGGACAGTCTTTAAAAACATTAGAATCCCCATTGAACTCCTCTGCCTTGAGATGCGGAGTGTTGATCGGGAACTTTCATTGATACTCAATTCTAAATAACAATGTGATAAGGAGAGGTTCAGTTTATGTAAGATACTTAAGTTCAGAAAAACAAATGATATGGATGTAGCTTTAAACAAAAATTAATCTACTTACGTCACAAGAACTTTCTTCTCATCATCAGTCAATCCAGACTCACTGTCACTTTCATCATTGAATTCACTTGAGTTGAACCTTTGGGCAGAGGTAGAGGGTCGAAGATTCCATTTTTTTATGGCTGAATTTGATGAATGAGGTCGAGCTCCATGGGAGTTTTTGGAAGGTCTTCCTTTCCGTCTTTTTGTAGGAGGTTCAATAAATTCTGAAGTAATTATAAAAATAATCTTCAAATCATTCACAGGTAAAAAAAAACTAGGTCGACAAAAATCTTGGCCAAATAGGTGTGACAGGAGAATTGTAACTAGGGCTTAAATGAATATAATTTTTATTTTCAAGACTGTTAATGTAAGAATGGTTTCTTAAAATGTAGAAGATTTCCTGGCTGAAATTTATTATAAGTTGCTAAGATTAAATAGTGGAAGTGGAATTTAAGCATAATGTTTTTTATTAGGCAGAATAAGAATACCATTTTGATACCGAGCTGGAGTCTTCTTGACCCTTTTTGATTTCATTCTCCGTTTCTTTCCTTTCCCTCTTCTGGCACTGGCTGTTTTGTACCCTTTCAGTAGCTTATCATTGTTTGATGGTAAAACTACGGAGCTTGCCACTGCTGTTCACAGAAATTCCCAAAACCAAGATAAAAATTAACCTCAAATGAACGCATGAGTGAGAAAAATTGTTGGAAATGTTTTGTAGTTTTTTTAGAGACTAACAAAATCATCTCTTAAAGGAAATTCTAATTGAAGTACATTGCTATAGTGTGTTTGATTTATCACCTTTTGCAAGCTCAGCAGAGACTAGCATGAGCTTAAACGGGACGTTTTCTTTGTTCGCATCGACGACATGAGGATCGGAACTCCTCGATGTGTCCTGCGATGTCGATGGAACTGAGGCCGGCATGGAAGTCGCTAAAGATTTTCCAGGATCCATTAAAACACACGGAGAAATCCGGACATGTTTCATTATCCTGATGGTTTGTTTCGGCAAGAGATGTGACGTCTTCGACAGCGTTCCTTCCTCCTCTGGGGATAAAATCGGTGGTTCTTCCAATTCCGATTCAGTAGATTCCTCTTGTATCTCCAGAGAGTTAAATTCTTCAGTTACAGGAACCTCCAAAGGCCTGTCTTGAACCGTACGAGGGTCCGAATTTGTAATTACGCAATTGGAGATTCTTTCTTCAAAATCATCGGTAATATCTTCCGAACTTCGGACCTCACATTCAATCATGTGCATATTCTGGATGGAGTGCTGAGAAGGGCCGTGAAAATTCATTCCTTGGATATCAGTCTCCTTTACATGAAAATTCCCTTGTAGATTGTCATTCCTAGTGACTTGAGTCTCACTATTTTGAAGAGCTTCAACAATTCCATCCGAAGTGGCGCTACTGGTGGAACAATGCACTTCGTCAGACGCCGCTCCCTCTGGACAATTATTTCGATCCAAAACCTCCGCACAAAAATCCACCAGAGAGTCACATATTTCTAAAGGTGTATTCACTCGAGAACAAGGGGGCTGTTGTTCCAAATTCGATATTTCTGAAGGTATGTTCACCGGAGAGCAGGGTTGCTGTTGGGGGAAATTCGGATCTTTCGGAAGGGAGGATCCTGCAGTATTGGGCGGAGCCATTGGAGCTAAATTTTCTTGAGGGACGAATACTCCTGGATCATTAATCTGAATGAAACTCATAGGATTGGGAACCAATACTGGGAGTAGGCATACAGTGTAATTATTGCAAATGAAGAATGGGGGCTGTGGCACTTGGTAAAATTGCGGAATAAAAGGCTGCCCGAAAGGTGTTGCTGTCGGACGAATGGGTTGAAATGCACTTTGCCCATTATTATTATTCTCTCTTGGCGGATTCGAGCTTGCAAAGTTTTTAAGCAAAGGATTTCCCTTCTGCCTTTCCCGATCCTTCGAATTCAATCTGTGGAATGTTTCAAAAATCATAAACGTCTGCTTTTTCATGTTATATTAAAAAGCCTAACTCTGGAGTCACTTTGCTTGTACAAACCGTAATGTTAATGAATAAAGGTCTGATGAACTTACTTGTCCCCTTTATTCCAAGTCCTTGTGGTTTCATCTCGGATTTCCTCGGAAGTTATTGGACCTTGGTCTGAGTCCAAAAGTAATTCCACGGAAGAACTGGAACAACCACTGCCACTGGGGCTGTACATCTTGGCACCCAAACTCCTAATAATTAACCTTCACAATCAAAATTTAGACAGGGTGATAACGCTCAGTAAATTTATTTTTAGCTTCAACTATGTCAATATTTCTGTAGAAATGTAGAAATTGTGTAAATATTTACGACTTCCCGAACATCCGTAGAAAAACAAATCCAGCTGTATGCTGTCGTGGTCAATGGTAAATAAATAATAAGTGAGTAATCATCTTGTAAGGCAGGGAGTTCATGTACCATGAGGAGAAATAAATTATGAGAAAGGGAGACGCTTCCCTCTGATTGGCCAGCACTAGTCTAAAATGTCTAAATACGAAGCCAGCTCATACACACGCCATTAAAAATCCTGAAACGTTTTCCTTGTAACGGTAGATCATCTGGGAAAGACGTTTCACGAATATTATGATAAGTGATCATACTTCTGGCACTTACATTTTGTACGGGATTTGGTATAGTACTGTACAGAGCATATAGAGTGTGTAAATACATATGTATATGTATGAATCTATATGCACAAGAGACATGTACAATACACATACAGCAAGTACGCTCTATTACAGAACGGAACCCCTATAAAGGTAAAAGTATGACTTCTAACATTAAATACTTTTTACGAAAAAAGCTCGAATTGTATTGAGCTGGAAATCTGGCCCCAGGAGTGAAATTCTGATAAGATGGAAAAATATTAGCATTAGTTGTAATTGATAATTATTATTATTGCTGCTGCTGATGACTTTTTTATCATCTATGATTTTATCATAAGTGCCAATTAGTATATAAATTAAGAAAGGAATCGGAGGCATATTCTTGATGGATTCTAGTCAATAAAATAATAATTCGAGTAGACAGGTATGGATTGGACATTCCCATCAACAGCGGTTTGAACACGGTCACATTCCTTCTCATCTGTAACGTAGGGCCGGACGATCCCGCAAAGTATCTGCTTCTGACGATATGTTGAACTTGGTTCTCTCTGCTCCGGAATGGCTTTGTAAAAGTGCCTTGAAGAATAATAAACATTAATTGACAACATATGACATCAACATAAATATATTGGGTATAAAGTCACAGGTCAAAATAAATTAATAGCGTGTTGAAGCTAGTAAACTGTGATCTTGCATCGCATCGGTATAAGTTGAATTGGCGTTTGAAAGAAGATTGCAGAATAAATAATAGAAAAAAACTCATTGAGTCTACATACTGATAAAATTTATCGAACAGAGTCTTGTTCGTAGCCATGTTATTGATGAAGACTCCCAAATTCTCCACCCTCGTGTTTGGGATATTGTAAGCCGTTGTGGCCCGATAGAGCGGATACCATTTCGGCCCTGCCTTCGGATTCTTGTTCGCTTCGTCCAAATTAAAGATCCAAGTTTCGTAGTCAAGAATGTCCCAAGTAGCTTCATCCTCATTGGCCCCATCGGCATAGAATATTTTATAGCTTGGGTTATTTATCTCATATGGAGTCAAGGATGGGGAGATCCACAGAGGATTTATCGGTACGCCTAGTTCTGTGGGACTGTAAAAAAGCTTCAATTCGTCGTAGTGAGTGTGTCCGTAGAACTGGCCCTTGACCGTTTTTCGGTATCTGTAAAAATATCAAAAAAATTTCATATTTTTCTGACTTGACACTTGACATTTTATATACCTACACTATGATCTGTAATGCAATCGGGCTTTAATCGGATAAGTCAAAAATTCATCAAACCTGGAAATGATATTGTAGAAGTTTCGACTCCACACTTTAGCACAATCAGGGTGTCCCGGGGGGACGTGTCCAACGATGTGAACGCTCTGACCCATCGATTCCGATTTGTCCAGCTCTTGGATCAACCAATTCAACAAACCGCCTTGGTCCTTCGGGTCATAAGTACCCCAACTATCACGTCGAATATTAAAAAAAAAACAATTTCAAAACATCATCTTGGGAGGAAACTGTATCTGATCTAACAAAATAATTTACAGGTTAAATCCATAGCAGACATTGCTATTTAACATGACAATCTTCAGCCTTTTCGAGATCTCCACAGTATAAGAGCCTTCTTCCAAATATCGGCTAACTTGGTCATTCGGTATTGAGGTCTTCCATGCATCGTAGCTCACGTTGTAGATCCATCGGGTGTCAATTTTCTCTGGAACTCCCGGAGGGCTGAAGCTGATCCAAGAATTTTTGAGCAGATTAATTGATCATATAGATTTGAATTGTATGTGGTTCTTACGGTAGCATTTATATATTTTTTGAAATAATTTAAAAAAACAACAAATTTTATGAAGCTTACCAATTTACGGGATGAGCTTCGTGGTTCCCAACTAAAAACAGGACTTTCGTATTTGGGAAATATTTGTAAATTAGCTTCGAACACTCTTCGATGACTTTTGTGTTTTCAGGAATGGACGACGACCAAATGGTGTGAGGAACTATATCTCCGCTCATGTAAAATAACTTGATATCCTTTAAAATAAAATTTATTATTAATAGCCCTTAATAAATAAATTCTAATTAAAATTGCCCGGTAATAAAGTTGGAGCTTAGTGAAGCAAAATCATGGGGAATTTAATGTTTTGAAACAACTTACTGGATGTTCCTTAGCCATGTGTCTTAAAGTCATTTCCAGCAAACTCAGTGGAGGGTCACATTTCCGATTGTCCGCAAAATGCCCGGATTTACTCATGGCCATGAACGGCCGAGCTGTGGAAGCCTTCCTGCAGCATAGGATATTGTTCTGGCAAATTGCTTGTGTATTGGGAACGTAGTCCAAGTCGATGTGAATGTCGGCGAGTTGGACGATTTTAACCAAATTCGGATTCGAAGTCACTCGCTCCCTCTGGCGGGACATTTGGGAAACGGAACTTTTCACAATGGGGGATAATTCTGGGACGGCCTCCGGCTCAGGGCGGGTCGTTTGTCTCTTTGGGGTTTTTTCCACCTCAACACTCCATTCAAAGTAGGGGTCATCCGTGGTGCAGCCCAGTTGTTGGAAGACATACCCACAGAAGGAGATGACGCTTAGTTCGGGACGGTTCTTGAGAATGTAATGTAATGTGGGGATGGTTCGAGCTATCAGGCCATGACAGACTTCCGTTGTTGTGTAACTCGTAAAAAGGGGGCACAGGAGCTTCACACGACCTTCAACAGTTGCTTCGCTGGTGTTCAATTGTCGAGCCTGGGAAGTTAAAATTGTCGGGAAAATTGCATTCAAAAAACATTTTTCGGCAAGGTACAAGGTATTGACGCTATAGTGCTCGCAATGGACCAAACATTTGGGTCTGGTTCAAAAGTTTGGACCGCAGTTGAAATGGTCTGGTCCAAATTTATGCTAGATCAATGAATCTGTTCCAAAATTTTGTACGACCATTTGGACATTCCCTGGATAAAGATCAGAGCGGATAATTATTTGTTCGGGTCAAACTACAATCTCGATGGGTTTTTGGGCACCGTTTCTTTTGGAAAGCATGCGCAAGAGTATCAAAACGTCCGAAAAATATCAGCCAAGATTGTATTTCAGCTATGCACATTAAGTTTAAAACACAAGAGATAAATGCTGGTTGATGGATATTTTGCGTCAAATAATTCGCCGCCATTGATGTTTGGGCCAAATTGATCGGTTCGGTCTGCCCTGGTCCCGGCCGACGGATTGACCAGATAATTGTTTCTGGTCCATAAAATCCCGCGGACCATTTACCTTGGTCCGAGTAAGTAAAGTAGAACATAAGGAATGCTCCTGCCGTTGAACCAGACCAGACCAGAAATCTTGGAACAGACCGTAACATCCCCAGCACTAACTGATGCTACAAGGAGTCCCAATGTAGAAGCTACGTCTCCCAAAATGTTAATTTTAAAAGACATGTTTTGGGGCAATGGTGTAATTTTTTTCCTGTCGTGATCCCATGTTAATGCATCTCTCAAAATCGTGTTACACATAAGTAATTACTAGATGGTTACCAAAAATATATTTTGTTTAACGGATAATTTGGAACTTGCCTGAAGGGCCAGCAACCCAATGAAAGAATAGCAAGCAGCGCATGATGCAGCAACCTGAAAATTCTCCCTGGCGCTTTCAAGATACTGTCCAAATGACTGGAAATCCCTCAAAGTCTCATTGTCTAATTTCACTGTCACTTCTTCCTTGAGCTCCAAATTTTTTAGGTACGCATACAAATTAAGGATTTTGCTATTGATTGACTCATCCTCGACCACCCGGTACCATACGGAAGTGTTCGCTGCCACTGAAGATACAAATAGAACTTGTAAAGGTATTATTTATTTATTGGAAACCACTGTAAATGAGTGTTCTTACTTTTTCCAGCCACTGTCTCCGAATTGTATAGAAATAATATGGAAAATAATAAAAACCAGGATTTGGGTAACATTTCTTCTTTTTAATCTCTGATATTGTTAACTCATTTAGTTCTGATAGAAAATAATTTATATAATTCTTTGGCTTGCTTTTCGAAACTTTATACAGTTTGTGGAGGTTCGAGTGATTTTTTGGATCAGTTACGATCAATAATAATTGGGAAGAGTAATGGATGCAGTGACAGCGTCTGGTTTCCTCTCTCATTACCAATCTCCATAAACGGTTGTTCGAGAAGAGCATTTCCTAATTAAATGCAGATACTTGGGTTGCAGGTGATTATGTGACTGTGGATATTTGGGGCAGAGGGAAAACCGTTAGAAATAATAATGAGAAATTCGGCAAAAACAATAAAAACAAAAAGGATGAGGAGTTGGGTGCAGGAGTCGGCTTCATCATTCAATGGAGTTAACATCTACAGATCATCATCTGCAGAGGTTACCTTCACCTCATACCACTGACTTTCCCAGGAATCTCAGAGTATTGCGTCAAAACAGGACAGAACATTGTGTTTGCTGGAATTTATTGCAAATACATCTGCTGTAATTGACATACATACAGTAATAATGACAATGTACTGCTGTATGTTGATTTTTAGTAGCAATTAATAGGAACATCAAATCCGTGGTTAGCTAAATATGGATTATGCAGTGCTCTACTAATTCTATTCTATTGGAATCGGATGCTCTTCTTGTTGCAGGGTTAATGACTTGGGTGCACGAGGCAGTACAAATAAATCCATAGATAATTACATTTGAGTAATTACCTAAATATGCCAGAATAGAAACATGTGCACTTTATTCTTAGATACATTTTATTTCTAAATGTGCATAAGGCAACAAATACTCTTCCCCAAAACCAGCCTTTGGAAAAGGAGTGAATTAAAATTAAAATAAATTTGGACATTAGTTTGCAGTAAATAAAATGTTTTCAAACAAGTAAATTGCGTTCTCCTCCATCGTGGATTTTTTGTACAGCTGACGTCACTTGAAGCGTCCGCACCTTTTTTGAAGAAAGAAAAACAAGGAAAATAAGTAGCACAATTAGAATTGCTAACTATTTTTCCGTCGAAATTATACTGGAAATCTGAGAAAGTCTCAAATGTAGGAATTAAACTTATGTCAGTTGGCTACATAGCAAAGATGCTAAACTGATTTTGCCTATCCTACATCCTACCTATACATTCAGTTTAGGAGGGGCCTTCCTTCTTCCCTATTTGTGCAATTGCTAGGCCTATATCCTTGCCTACAAGTAGGCATTTGCCGCTGCCTACATTTCTGCCTATATAGGGTAACGGAAAGTGTTAGCCCCTTCATACATGGGTCCCTATACTGTAGAATTAAATTATATTTTGATTACAATTAATAATTACATTTTGCTGTCTTTATTTTAGCAAATTTATTATGAACATATAGCATTAGTTTAAAAAACAATTTAGGCTATCCTTCATATGCAACAATTATTCAGCAAACACTCACAATTGTTTGTTACTTTCTTATGTAAGTATCATATTTTTAAACAAACTGATTGTGAGTACTTCTTCAAAATTAATGTTACTCATGCATTATGTGAAAACTCCTATTGATTGGTCGTATTGCACCATTGCACGTTACAGTAAGTATATAAGCATCGAGCAATCACATACAATATATGTATATGTACTTTGTTATGTATGGATATTATTTTGAATGGGAAATCTCACATGTCCCTACAGTAGCCTGATATTCCAACGTAGCCAACGTTCAAAAATCGTTTTGGTTAGCATTGAGATAACTTTATTCCATTTAATGAGAAAATAGTTATGTATATATGTACATCCTACATATTTGCCTTCATACAAGCGCGTTTTCGTGCTGCCTACATATATGCCTATATGACCGCGTGTATGCAGGCGTGCATTCCTATTTTATAGGCATTTTTTCTGCAAATAACTCGCACCCTATAAATAGGCCTACATGTAGGCCTACATGTAGGATAGGCTAGCATCTTTGCTACATAGTATATATTAAGAGCAAAGTTATATTAATAATAAAATAATAAATTACAGATCAGAGAATCATTTTGCCGTACAGCGACTTATGCGCCCTCCATTAGCCCACTGAGACAAATAGCTTCATGACATGACGCTTATAATGACATCCTCTTTAAGGCAAAGGTGCACACACACGTCTGCCTAGCTTATATCCTTCCGAAACTTAGAATTTTGACCGAGCCTACATTATGCCAACATTTTAATTGTCAAATTGATCAGTCTATCCAACATCCTTCCTATCCGGGAAGGGCCTAGAATATGTATAAGCTAACATGTTTTTAAATGGCTCAAATTTTGAAACATTTCTACTTTTTTCATCTTATGTGCTTTCGCTACCCACAGACTACTTAAATGCCTTCTGTGGTTCTCCAGTCATTAGAAACCCTGCCTTAAGTTTCTAGTGTAAGGGATCGGAATGAAGATCTAGTTTAGTTACCTTGGTGAAAGACCCAAAGAACAGAACAGTTTGTCGATTTCACCTTAGGGTTTGCGCCGGAAATTGTACCGAAGACTTACGAAGTTGGTCAAAAGGCATGTAGCACTTCATAATTCACAAACAAGACAATTTTGAGTGTATGAACCGGCTGACAACATATTTCATAGTAAATTCTGTTTTAAATTTGAATTGTGCTCAAACTCGAATTTCCACTCAAATGGTTGAGTTTCGAGTTAATATTAGAGCTCTAATTTGTAAGTGGTGAGGTTTCCAGCGCAAATTAATGCGAAACCGTACGTCTGGTATACGCACCATAACATATACAACCTGGAAGTACCAGGCGAAGATTGCTCTTTAATTTTAATTTTATCATTTTAAATGCCATTAAATGAGTAAATAATAAGACGGCTGAGCCTACTTATTTTGTTGGCTAGGTTTTAGTTTATATTGCTGCACCCTATTTTGCCTACAAGTTTTTTCAAAAAATTCCTCGCACCCCACAAATTGTCAACAAATATGCTCACTTATAGGATAGGCATACACGTTTGCTTTAGTAAGTTCCAATATGCCAATATTAAGGAACCTGTCAAAATAATTCCGCTCTTTATTATCAGCGGTACCGTACATAGCGAGAGTTTGTTATATCTAATTGAATAATGAGCCATATATATGGGCCAAGGAATGAGCTCATACCAACCGGAAGGATTCAAGGATTGCTCCCGTCGAGTTTTCCACTTATTAATTTCAATTTAAGCATAAGATCATTAATTTTTATATATTTAAGGAACTGAACTACGTTGGCAAGATTTGCTCTTCCCCAGCAAGTTTTGAGTTTTTTAGCTCATAACAATTCCTACACACTTTATAATTCTCATCCTCGATCAGTTTTGTGCAAATACTGGGGCGAAGCAAATTCATGTAATATGTATGACTACAATATATGCACATATTATATATGTATATATAACCTGCATTTATTCTGCACAATGATAATTTCCAGGTACGCATGTGCGGGAGTCCTTCACACTGATTTTACCGTCTCCGGAATCATTCGTTTAAGTAACGGATAACGGATGGAAGAACCCTTTCGGACTGCAGATAGGGGGACCTTTTTAGACAAAGTATAGGGGGAGCTGTCAAGATTAGGTACAAGAAGAATTTTGCACATTAGGTAAGAAAGGAACCTTATGTTTAACAGAAGTGTAACGCTTCTAATGGCATACACTTTAATGAAAAATTCTAACATCAAGGAATGTATTTATGGAAATAATTTGACTCCTACACAGACAGTGCTCTTGTAAAGGGCACATATATTTCTTAATTAGCTTGGCTTTTACTTTGTAGATCTAATTAAATAATTGGTCACGTGGGGTTTCGCCAGAGAAAATGTTAGAAAATTATGTTCCCACAAATTAACAGAGCTCCAAAGTAAAGCATACAGTTAGGCTTGTGAACATTAAACCGGATTTAATAATGACAGAGGCCAAAGTTGTAGAAGTTCAATTACAGACATATTTGAGTGCAAAATTTATGCAATATGATTAGAAAAGCTTCGGTTCAAAATATAGTGCATACCTGAATTGCTCTCGAACTTTCTCAAGAAAATGTTTCACACCTCACATAATTCCCTAAGTCAATGGTGGGACGAACCCACAGCTAGTCATAATTATTAGTGGGATCAATTGTTTAACTCTAATGATGTAAGTTCCATTAGCTACTTGACAATTTTTATAGAATACTAGGTCATGTAAATATTTTTTTCTAATCCCGAAACTCCAAGTATTCTGTATTTTACATTGAAAAGGTAGCCGCAAGAGCAAATAAGTTCTTGTACAGTATCGTTATTGTCCAGTATTTTAATTTGACGCTTTGTAGTGTCCACCCTACTAAATCCGCTGGTGTATTTCTACATATAAAAAAAACTTGCTGTATAATATAATGGGAGTCTTAATTTTATATAGAAATTCTGCTTAACTGGAACAATTATTATTCAAGCCTAAGTATTCGCTCGCGTCTTTTAAAGAGGGAAGTTCACTTATAATAAACAAAATATTTTTTTCGGGGGTAAAGTGCTCATCGGATCGAGATGGGGTGGGAACAGGCTTTTACAGAAATTGCGATTCAAGTACCCTGGGGCCACGTGTCAGGTGAAAATAAAACATTTAAACACCTGAATCAGTCATTCTCAAATGTTTTAAGGCTTAATGGAACAGGATATTTTTGTATATATTTTCATTTCCTTCTTTAGAAAATTCAATAAAAATTTTTAATAACTTTCAGGGAAAACCTGGGGTGACGTCAATGGAATTCCAGTCCTAGGACTCCACGGTTGGACAGATAATGCGGGAACCTTTGACCGTTTGGCGCCGCTTTTGCCAAAGTCCTTGTATTTTGTGGCTATAGATTTACCAGGCCACGGGAGGAGCTCACACCATCCCGAAGGATTGCTCCCGAATCTTGTCGTAATTAATTTCACTTTACACCTATAAGAGCATTAATTTTTGAGAAATGTTTTTAAATTCATTTCCTTAAATTTTACAGGACACTGTGCTCATGATAAAACGTTTGGTCACCTTTTATTTCAAATGGACCAAGTTTTCCATCATTGGACATAGCATGGGGGCCTATGGGGGATTCCTGTATTCCTCCTTGTTTCCCAATGATGTAATTTTTTATGATCTTGTTGATACTCATCATCTTTCTATAAAAGCAGGAGCAAAAGGAAGCAAGTTTAAGCCTAGTAATAATTTAAATTATGGAGTATTGATACCCTTCAAAGTTATACCCTTTCAAAAGTTTTGCCCCCCCCCCTTTTATGTTTACTCTGAACCAATTATGTATATTTTTGAAAATTATCCCGAATCAATGGATCTGTTGGAATGCATGAGTCATTTAATTGTCCAATTTTCTAGATTGTTCATTTAGTATCCCTGGATGTGACTAAACCACTTGAGAGAGCGTGTGGAGGAGCGATGGAGAGTTTGGTCTCAGCAATTACTCTAGGACTTGCGCAAGAGTCCAAAGATTTTTCTACAAAATCCAAGGTGTTTTCGTACGAGGAAGCCGTACGCCTTCAGCGAAGGTTTTACGGAGAT
This sequence comes from Allacma fusca, assembly GCA_947179485.1. Classification (NCBI taxonomy): domain Eukaryota; kingdom Metazoa; phylum Arthropoda; class Collembola; order Symphypleona; family Sminthuridae; genus Allacma; species Allacma fusca. The sequence continues at coordinate 11,995,022 of OX359246.1, read as the reverse complement.
TCTTTAACCGAAGAATCCGCAAAGATTATTATGGTACGTCCACGATCCCTGTAATGTTTTTTAAGCAAATTTCTCTAAAACTTGATTTGTAATTTTGAGGGTGGAATGAATTTAACGACTATTTAGAAACGTGGATGTCGTCAAGTGAAGCCCAATGAGTATACTTTTACCAGAGATGTTCGATTACTTAACCCAGGATTAGCCCTGTCGCAATTTCGGTGCCGTGGGGATACTTTAGATGAAATGAAACGACTGAAATGTCGGCTTTTAATTCTTAAAGGAAAAGAGGGTCCGTTTTTTGAACCGGAGGAGACGAATGCCGAAGCTTTGGAAATTTACAGAAAGAGTTGCCCCTACTTTGAGTACCATTTGGTCGAAGGGGACCATTATTTTCATTTGAATTTTCCGGAGGAAGCTGCTAGACTCATTAATTCATTTTTTCTTAAGAGCAAGTCTTTGCTTTAGAATTATAAAGATCCTGCTTTAATTTAATTGCGATGCTATTTTGATGTGAGTTTCTGAATTACACATAATTATTGCAGGAAATATTGCTGGTATTAGCTTGGACTAATTTTAATACAAAATATACAAACAAGGTAAGGTTTTCGTTTATTCATTTGCATTTTTCATCATATTGCTGATTCTCAGTCTCGAAGTCAGTAAGAGCGTACGAACCCATCTTTACCTTGAGAAATAATAATGCTGCTCGATTGTTGAGAAACGTTGGACGTTGTACCCCAAAAATGGCTCCTGCATAAATAGCCGTTGAGGTTATAAGTGGAAAATTTTTTTTACCATAAATGTGAACAGCACCTCTGCTCATCCCTAACTTGTACAGAGATTAACATATGAACCATTTACCTCATATCTAATTATTATAGCTTATTAGTTATTTTATTCTTTTTAAGCATTAACTGAATTTTTACAGGGCATAATGCTGATGATAAAACCCCCTTGGTATCTAAGTACCTACTTATTTCAAATGGTTCGATCAAGTATTCCACCATTACAAATGGTAAAGTGCCGGGGTAGGGATCATGTATTCCTCCATGTTTCCCAAGGACATAATAACTGAATATTAAGCCAATTATTTGAAAATCTGGTTCGCTATTTCTTACAAACAGTGGAATGGAATTTAATTTATAATAATAGTAAGGAAAAGGATACCAAATCACAATCAATTCCTTCCCTTAATTCCGCAAATGACCTTCCTTACTAGTGAAACATGTCAGACTATTTTTCCTTGTCTGCAAAGCATGCCCCACCAAGTTTTAGTCTGCCTCATTTAATTTAGTACTTTCCGAAGGGTTCGACTTTTAACAAAATATCATTTTCCTCTAATTGTTAGTAGACGTACACATGTGTGGGAGTATCTGGCCAATTGCGTTAATTTAATTGAATTAAATTTGACACAATACAGCTCAGACGCTCAGGTATTTATGATATATTGAAATATGAGGATTATTATATCCTGAGAGATTCTCACTGTTGCAATTATTGTAAAGATTATATCACACTATCCAGAATTAATACGGGAAGGAAAGTAATGTCTTTTGCCCTTCAACACATGATCCCATAGCCATAGGCCACAAAGCTTGCTGTGGAAGTGGATGAATGAAGGAGTCATGGGTCATGCTAAAGTAACCTGTACAGACATATAAACAGTACAATCTGTTTATAAGACCAAATCTAAAAGTAATAACAAAATTTAGCTGAGACAATCTAGCATATCATGCTAATAAGGGGAATATATCCAAAGATCCAGCATCTGTGGAGAAATTGACAACTGAGGGATCTCCAGTAGCATCAGAGGGCACTATACGTGACTATGGGAATGTTCGAAGTGCAATACACTCACTCCGCTACTATATACATATAAATAGATATAATTATCTATTCCAAATATTCATGATCAGCCCTCTTATGCTGGCTCGTACACTCTCAGGAATATACTGGTTGCATATAAAATTCTTCTCGTACGGATCCATCTCATTCTCATCATTTGATGAATATATGGTTAAGGACTCCTTCCAGCTTAAAATCCTGACTCATGTTGAATGGGACGTTAGGTTGGGCTGGAGCGGACTGCATCATCTACAGAGACTGATCTTCCAGCCTTCACTTCTTTATCACAACTGCATATGTTATGTTCTCGGATACTGGGAATCATAGATACAGGCAGTACTAAAATGTCCTTGCATAATATCTGTAAGGACAAGTTTCTTCACTTGACAGTTTGATCGGGTCTGTTCAGCAAGCTTGAAATAATTGTATGCAGCATCAATCTGTTATCGCACTTTGGTCTCCGTAGGATTTTTTTCAACGTCAATCTTGTCAATCCTCCTTGTATTCTCAGTTTAGAAGCCGCTCTTGAATATTGGGAGGAATCAATGGCAAAATCAACAGCAGTGCTCATCCTAGCACTCTTAGCACTGTTTTGTGTTATATGCAAGTGGGACACTCCACTTTGGATCACTATTATCGGAGGGATTTCTCTTCCACTGATCATTTGTCACCTTCTGAAAAGCCTCTTTGATGACTGGAATCTTCCGCCAGGTAGAAATTCCGGGAGTAGTTCATTATTTAATTGGTTTATCACGAGGAAGCAAAAATGTAGACACTATTACTGTTGTCTGTTGAGGGGTTGATACAATCCACTATTACTATTTGAGCAACCTGAAAAGAAGTAAAATTTGGCTTTTTTTTAATGACAGTCTCTAAAAAGAAGGAAAAATTACATTGTGCCAGAGCGTTTTGCCCCGATTGAGATAAACTAATTACTTATACCTTCATACACAAAAGTATAATTACGTATGCATCCTATACCTTAATTTGAAGATGATGAAAGGATTTTAAATCTTCGCTCTCTCTTCTAAGCGCGCTTTATAGATTCGCAAGTACACACTACCAAATTGCTAAACGGCTTATGCATATGAAATATATATGTAGTTTCCATTGGCGAAGCCGATGGCTGTTTACGCTAGTATAGTATAAAAGGTCTTTTAAAGGAAGAGTATACTGTAAGAATTCTATGATCCTTATTGAATTATTAACTTCAAACCGTACCTTTTATTATGCAATGGCACAGGTCCCAAGGGTTGGCCCCTGATTGGGCTGCTGTTTGAACTTAATAAGGGGAATTGTATCCTGAAATGCCAGGAATATGCGGAAAAATTCGGCAAAATATTCTCATTGCCTGTTGGAGATTTCAAGTAATTGTGTTAAAGTTAAATATTATAATTATTCTAATTTCTATTAATTGTCACACTTAACTTTAAATTTGTAGGACTTGTAAAATAATGATACTATTTGATGTTCAGTGTGGTCGTGATCAGTGACTATTGACTATAAGCTAATTCATGAAGCAATGAAGAAGGATGAGTTCCAGGGCAGGCCGGATTTCCAATTACTTTACTTAAGGAATGGGGGGTCGAAGAACCGTGGGATTTTGTTCTCAGATAGTGCTAGTTGGCTCGAGCAAAGACGATTTGCCCTGAAGACCTTGAGGGATTTTGGATTTGGGAAGCAGTCCATGGAAAGTCTATTACTTCATGAGGGTCAAGAGCTGATTACGATGTTAAAGTGAGTGAATTAGGCAGTATTCTGAAATTCATAGAAATAGTAATGCAATTTTATGTAATTCATTTACAAAAATACAAATACTCTCTCTGAAAACATAAGAAAACCCCTGGAAGCAACAAATGATTCTTATAATGCTACAATTAAAAATAAAATAATTGGAGTACTTTAAAAAAACACTATTTTTAACAAAAAAAAAACAACTTATATGATGGGGTCCGTTGTAGAGAGAGTATTATATATTGTCAGATGTGTACAAAGAATTATTTTACTGAAATATTAGGAAAAGTACCGGTGAGCCAATTAAACCAAAGCACACTTTCAACTGCTCCGTGTTCAATTCCTTATGGTACATGCTAAGTGGGCAGAGATTTGACCCTGATGATCAAGAGTTTCAGCGAATTCTGGGTCTAATGGCAGGGTAATTAAAAATTAACAATAATTACAATTTTAATTTAAGCAGTACTGAAATTGTCGAGAGTGAAATGACAGAGCTGTAAAAATTGTACAATTTTGACATTCTGGTGATCTCTAGTCACATTGACAAGGAGTTTATCTTCAATCCCGGATTTTTCTTCCCCTGGCCAGCGAGGCTGAATTTAGTTCGGAGGGGTCTCTGGAAAAAATCTTTCCTAATGTTAAATACCATCTTTAGCCTCATGGACGGGCTAATCAAAACTCACCTGGAAGAGTATAACGAATCTAAGACTAGGGTATGTCGATTGAAAATTCCCTGCAGTATTTGCCCGCCCAGCTGAAAATGCCCAAAATGCCTGCCCACATGCCCAAAAACTGGGCATGTGGGCAGCTTTTGAAAATGCCCTGATTTTGGGCATTTTGGGCAGGGCAAGTTGGGCATTTTCATGGCACCAAAATTGGATTACTAGCATATATTCGGAGTATCCATCCAAATGCATGAAAGCGCAGCCAAGGAAAAGTTGCAAATGTTAATGTCTGGTTATTCGCTTATTCGCGCATATTTTAATGGCAAAAACAGTCAAATCAATTTAATTTCATTGACATGAGGTGATATCATTTATCACTCCTATGAAAATAAATTTCTATGTAAACAATAATATGAAATAAATTCACATATGCGTCACTGACGGGCGGGCAGAAGTTCGATTTTCTTTTGAAGTACGAACTCCTAAAGTAAAAATCTGATGGTAATGGATCAGTCAAAATTTAAATGGGTGATGTAGCTGAATTTTATACTCCTTTTATTCTACATCACTATTGTCTGCAGTTTGCAACGATCAACCAAAAATGGCTCAAATAGAAACCAATATACATACTCCAACCGGGTTCCCCAAATATTGTTGTTTGTAGTTTTTTGGTGTATAAAACAATTACCGTTATTACCATTACCGTATGGGTTCAAATTTTTACCGAAAAGACATTTCTGATCACAGTAATATACATACATGCATAGGGGTATGTGAATATTCCCAGGATGGTGGAAGTTAATTTTACATCGTCTGCAGTTTGGAAAAATGATTCCTAGAATATTTTAATTTATAGCCGTATCGTGTACTGTACAGGTGTTTCACAAATTGTAATGTTCAATATGACCTATGGTATCCAAACGTATTTCATCACCGGTTGAATTAACTTCGTCAAAATAATGACATACAAAATAAAATTTTCAAGATAATTTCGAACGCTTTTTCTCCAAAATTACAAAGAAATTTTCAAATTCATTGTCAAATTGTATAGATTGTTCTATTATATTCCACGATTCTGCCCAAAATGCCCAATTTTTCCTCGATGAAAATGCCCAAAATGCCCTTGCCCAATATGCCCTATTATGCCGCCCTGGCCCTAAAATGAAAATGCCCAAAATGCCGGTCATTTTCAAATCGACATACCCTATCTAAGACAGAAGATTTTATTGACGTTTACCTCCACAAACATTTTAAATCGAAGGATAGCTCATCCAGCTTTACTGGAGCTGAAGGAAGTAAGAAATTAATTAGTAATGAATTATTTAGAAAACCTTTTTCAATGCAAATTTAAATTCATTAAACAGTTTCTGCGTAATTATTCAATCCTGCGGAACGTTTTTTAAAAAAATATTTCTACACGTAATAACTCTCTTAACAGTTGCAAACCTTCGGACCTCACTTTTGGACCTTTTCCAAGCCGGGACGGAAACAACGTCCACAACTTTAGTCTGGTCATTGCTCTTCATGACGAAGGATTTACAAATCCAAGAGAAGCTGCAGGAAGAAGTTGACAGAATCATTGGACCCCATCGAGCGCCATCTAGGGAGGATAGATCTTCGTACGTGACAATTATGCCTCATCTTGCGTATCAATATAAAACAATGGTTTTTGCATGTACCATTCTGTATATTTGGTTAAAAAGTCATTTATTTTTTTTAAGTATGCCGTACCTTGAAGCTTTTACGAATGAGGTCCATCGGAAAGCCACTCTGGTGCCCATGACAGTTTATCACAGGGCAACCCGTGACACTGGTAATTGAATTATCTGTAAATAAAAAACGAAATTAAGTTTCAAATAAGATGTTTTAATAATAAGTCGTACTTTTTACTGTTTATTCGAAAACAAATAGAATTTGCAGGCTTCATATTTAAGCAAGGAACTGTGGTTATGCCAAATATCTACGCCGCCCATCACGACAAGGACTTCTGGGGAGATCCAGAAGTCTTCCGCCCAGAGAGATTCCTGGACCCATCTGGAACGAAAGTTCTGACAAAAGAAGCTCTCATGCCATTTTCCACAGGTGCAAAACAAATTTACAATTCCCATTCTACAAAAAACTGTTTGTCCTAAATGTTAAAATAGATTTACACACTCGTACAATGAGTAACATATACATACATAGAGTTACTCAGTTAATATTGTTCACCCAGGGAAACGGATCTGCCTGGGAGAAACGTTAGCCAGAGACACACTGTTTTTGTTCCTGACCCTTCTCATCCAAAATTTTTCTTCCAAATTGGACCCTTCCGATGAGAACATCGATGTGAGTATTCCATCCCCAACGTTCATTAGTTTCCCGAAGGAGTTCCAAGTAATCCTCACTTCAAGACTCACTACTTGAAAATTTCCTTCATAATTGAAACTATTTGTGTAGATATACATCCGCTGAACATATATTTCTCATTCATTTTATGCAAAGCAAGGGAAAATAAAGTACAAAAAAAATTATCCAATCCTAAAATATGGTAATTCAAAGTCTAAATGGAATGATAGACGTCAGTTTGGACAGGATGGGATTTCAGTGCAGAAATGCACACGTGTCAGTAACAAGATGAGGAACGAAGTTGGACAGATTTGTACTTTAAACTCTCAAATTCCCCATGGACATTGATAGTGTGGACGTAGACAATTGAGGGAAAACACACACATGTGCTTCCTATTTAGTACTAAAGATCCTCTCATGATGCCTTTTGGCACTTATCGTACATGACACTGACATTCCCAGACCTTTCCGTCCACAGCCTCAACGAAAACATCGAAAACCTGCCAATAGCACAAGGGTTTGTGTATACAATATATATTCAACATAACTTCTTACACACACGGAAAAATTTTTGCCAACTGTTGAGCAAATGGGTCTGACTCATGCTTCAAATAACATATACAACATAGGAAAGGGAGGAAACTATTAAATAGCATATGATCCCACATTTGAGCGTTCAGACTCGAACCGTTTTTCTTTCCTATACTCACAAAACTAATTTTTCTCACGTCATCATACCCCTTGCCTTAACGCTCTCTCAAGGTTTTTTCCTTCACTTCACAATCGTCTCTCCTCACGTGCAGAGCTTCAAGACATTTATCTTTTGCCTTTGAGTGTGTGTAAAATAATACCATATTCTAGTCTCTGCACTACAACCAACAAAACAAAAGTTACATACAAATAATATTGTTGTGGATATTTTATTATTTATGGCGTGCCAAAATATTTTCCTTGCTTTACAAGTCAAGCCGAACCATTATATAGAAAGCAAATTATAAATGAGCGGAGTCAGAATTTATTCTTGTTATTGTTGCTTAATCTTAAATAATTATTATATGGACTTTGCAATACTCCCAACTTCTCTCTCGCTCTAATTTCTTATCGATTTATTTTTATTAGATCTCTATACACACATACATGTGTTATTATTTCACCCCAACTATTCGCTTATTCTCTCCTTAACTCAGAGTGCTCACTCTGAGCTGGACGTTGCTCACAAAATCAACCTTTGTAATATTTTCTGAGTCAGAGAGTTTGAGGCAAGTCAGGTTATTTTTCTCAGCAGGCTCATGTACATTGCAAAGGTTAATAAAAATAAAGGAGAAACCTGATATTAGTATGTATATAAGCGTGGGAGTATCTTTATCCGCTCATGCAGAAGAGTTCTGAGGAATTTTTTTTTGTGGTTTGTAACTTCTTGATTACAAAAAATTCCCGGAAAATAGTCAAAGTTAGGAAAGTGCTTTAATTTATTATTACAGTCAGAATTATTTCAGAATATAAGTCAGTAGGGTTGTAGATAGTTTTGGATAGCTGGAGAATTATCACAATAAGGGAAAAAGAGAGGTGTGTCACTCTGCCCCAAAAATGTGTTACTAGAGGTCCTAGTACCGTCCAAAACGCTGTGATATTTTGAGGACATCTGGAAATAATGTGAGAGAGTGGCGGCCATTCCTGGCCCGGCGCAGAGGATCATGGAGGAGTCCGAAGATCTCCAGAAGGTATCTTCGGACCCGGTTTCCTTCCCCTGGATGACCCTTTTAGGGGTCATTGTGACTTTCTTTTCTATTATTTTGTACATTGCGGACACTATTCTGGACATGATCGTGGCCTATGACTACTACACCCGGGGATACCATACTTACTTCTTTTTTACCGCGATGTTCATCATCATCCCCGCGGGGGTCGTTACGGTCTTCAGCTGTGTTTTGTAAGTTCCTCCGAAAAACTCTTCGAAATTAAGTTAATAGACAGAGAATTACTTAGTACAACTCGTCTCAGAATTATTTTTACCCCTTGGCTTATTATTATTCCAAAAATCCTATTTTTGTGCCAGCGGATCCCTCCGCATAAATACATTACTCTCAAGACGAGGTCACTGTATAATTTAAGAGTTGATAATAAAAATCAGTTGTGTATAAAAATAACACAAAATAATTTAAGTCTTTGGGATATAATTATGTACATATGAAGTTAAGTATAAATAAATATGGTTGTTTTTATTTTTGCAGCTATTTAATTGACAGGAACAACCCCGACATCCCACCGCCCTCCAAGAGGCAGATAATATTGAGAGTAATATTTACGGTGTTGATCCAATGTCCGCTCCTGAGGTATTTGGAATATAAATTATTTAATTAGTATAATTTATGGAAAGTTATTCAGCTGAGTTAATGTGCAGAGCTTATGTGTGATGAGGATATAGGTTCGTGGGAGAGAATTTAATTATAGGATTCTGACTAATAATAATAATTACTTGAATGATCACACACACTTAGGGACTTCAATGTACTGCTGTATGGCTGTAAATTTATAAAAAATCCGAAGGAGGAGAAATATTACAAGAAGATGGAGAAAGAGGACTCGGACTCAGCGTCCTTGCGATTATTCGAGAGATTTATGGAAGCGGCTCCTCAGGTCACGCTCCAACTTTATATCATCATCCATCACTATCATGATGAGAAGGCTCACTTCGATGGGACATGGCAGCGTGAGGATTTATTTTGGATTTGATGAGATTAAAATAATTGTGGGGACCTAATTATATGGATAGTTAATTTGGGGAGAAGTATTATGGGATTAAGGCAAATGTCTGCTACTTCAATAATTATTGCTGTATTGATTGATTTAAAATTAATGTGTTGAATGAGTAATTATTATTGTTGACTGGGGAAGGGATTAATTGGTTTTTAATTTGTTTACAGGCCTGTCCGCATTCTTCTCATTAGTCAGCCTAGCAATGGCCCTCACATCCTACAACCACACTTCGAGAACTGTCCGCGATGTGAAGATCAACATGTCGATCATTGGAAGAGTGTGGCAATTTTGCTGGCATTTTTGTATTATTAGTAAGCTGTTGTTATTAGTACAGAATTAAGGTTGGAGGCAGTATATTATGTAGTTATGTTCGAACAGTATTGGGAAGTTGGATGGAACATGTATTTAATTATATGGTGTTTGTGGAACAGGTTCCCGTGTGATCGCTCTCTCAGTATTCGCATCGGCCTATCCCGAGATAATGATTGCTTGCTGTATTGTTCACTGGCTGTTCATGCTGGTGTGGCTTTACCTTCAAAGGTCACCGGCTCGGAAGGGATCCTCCATGAATGACATCGATGACCCTGAGTTCTACCAAAGAATCCTAACAATCATGCATACGTTTTATGTGGGGATCTACAAACTATTTCTGAATACTATCTTCGCATTTGTTTATGTGTTTGTGTTCTTCAAAACCCGGGATGAGCCCACCCGCCACTTGTATTGGATCTTCTACGGTATTTGTTTAGTACAAAACTCGTTCTTCACTTTCTTCTCGCTGGATCTGCAGGGGCCGAAAGTGATCATTTGGATCAGCTTAGTGTCCTACTGTCTCTTCATCCTCGGGATCGTCTTTATGATCACTTACTACAAGTGGTTCCACCCGTCCATGAAATTTTCAACTGTGATTGATGCATTGAAGCACTCCATGAGCTTGGGACAGCCCAAGACATATGTCCAACCTCACGTCTCGAATGGGTGCAATGCAAACTTTAACAATGTTTAACAATTGAGACTGATATTTTATACTGAATAGTACTTATATGTATATGTTACACAAGAATACTTAGCTTGTCATTACCTCCACTAAAACATATACTGTAAGGGATGCTTAGATCTTACAGGGCTTTCATCACAGTCATTTAATAATATTTTTACTTCAATTATGTTACATCGTTGTAGATACTCCACAAGAGATCAAATATACGTTTAATGAATACAGGTTGCGTTTATAAAATCATGACCGTCGAAGCAGCTACATAATTGTGAATGTAATGTAGAGAAATAATACCTGACAGATTTATTGTTTGTTAAAAATATGAAAGTAGGAAGACGGATTATTTTGTAATAAAAAACGAACGTATTCCAGAAACAATATAAGCTATATACTCTCAAGGATTTTTTGTTGTGGCAGAACTTAATCACAGGTCGATTTCTCTTCGAATAATTATCACTGTTTATTATTTACACTGCTCCAGAAAATTCATGGACTTCAAAGCGTCTGTCCTATCTCGAAATGGCTCTTCGATCATCCTCGGAGACTCATTCAATTCTAAATATACCAAAGGACCCTGAAGTGGCTGAGATTGGAAGTGAACATCTCGGAAGGTCAAGTGGGTTCTAAAAGAAGAATTAAAAAAAATCTAATTTCTTGAACCTATTGGAAGAAGATCAATCAGAAGAAATATTCTTCAAATGCCGTACTCATCTGAAGCTGCAAAGTCCACCCAAAGTTTGACTAAATCCTTGGAGAATGTAATGTCCGCTGGATCATTCCCCAAGTTTGGGGGAGTGAAAGCTCCGGATAGTTTGAAGAGCATACACAGGACGTCAGCATGGCAGACACCTTTTAAATAATATTCGAAATTATTATCATATTTTAATAATAATTTAAATATTTCATGTGTATATATTGTTTTTTGTATTTAGAAAGGAAGGTTGAAGTCATATGTGAGGAACTTGTCAGTATACCCCAATCAGTAAGCTTAGCATTGAACATCTTCTTAATGAGGAAGCCAAAGACGGAGGCAGTTTTGACAACAAAATTTTCCTTCTTCATGAGCAATGCCATGGCATTGGCCATGGAAGGACCACCTCTTCGGCTGTAGTAGTAAGAATACACGGGAGAGAATTGTCGTTGAATTTCTGCTGCAAAACTTGTATGAAGGATGAAGAGCCCGTCGGAAAATAGTTTCGTGTACTGCTCTAATTTCTGTTCCTTAGTTAAAGAAGCATTTGAAGGGAAGTACAATTCCCGGATCTTCCCAGGTAGATCTTCCACATTGGGGATATGAGCAGGGATCCCAAACACTTTCAGGATAGCTTCATTCCAGTCCTTTTCAAATGATTCCATGGCAGTTTCGTCCCCATAAAATGCTGTGGTTGGAACAATTTTGGAAAACAAAAACTAGCATTAAAATTTCAGGACAGTTCATCTAACAATAAAATTATGGGACACTAAATTAAAAAGAAGTAAAATATGGGACAGTAACTTTTTGTTTACAGTCTTCTTTAATTCCTACTTTAATAATGCTTCTTATGGGCAAAAATTTGAAATTATGGGGCAATAAATTAAAATAAGAAACTATAGGATAATAATTTTTACAAAAATCTAGTCTAAGAATATTTCCGCGGACCTAATGAAACCAGAAGTCCTTCATCAGCATTTGCTCCCAACATCCAAGGGACTTTATGACCCCTGCCTTCCAACATGATTTGGAGCGGATGCTCCGTTAAGAAAGCATCACTGTCGTTAATTGCCTCAATACTGGGACGGAAGAAATGTGTATCTTTTTGGAAACTTATCATTTGCCCCTAATTCCATAAAAAATAGGAACCAACTCATGAGTTAATCATATTAGACTATTTACATATTTTAATTTTAATTAGCATCTCCGAAAAAACTTACAGCCTCTTTCCGGTACTCTGTAAGTAACTGCTTCACAGTTTTCCCTCGCAGGCATTCCGCTATTTGAGAACTATCATCACTGGTACAGTTAAATCTTTGAGCAAGTTTTTTAGTAAATTTGACAGCATCCGAGGTACTTTCAATACCCCAAGTTTGAGTCCCCACACCGCTCATGCAAACAGCCTTGGCGAAGAGTCCTTTCGTGGAGGGTGATAGCATTAGATGATGAATGCTGCCCCCACTAAGTGCATAAATAAAATAAAATAATATTATTTATAAATATAGTTAGCTTTCCATGAACACTACATTTAATTTTTTATCAGTGTATTTTATCCGTGAATATTTTATATACCCTGCAGACTCCCCAATGATAGTTATCCGGCTAGGATCACCTCCGAAAGCTTCAATATTTTCATTCACCCATTTGAGTGCCAGCCTTTGATCTTTCATTCCAGCATTGCCCCTTATGACTTCATCGCCCGTGTTTAGGAATCCTGTGGGATCAGCCCAGATGAGATAATTATTTGTTAGCTTTAGTCACACATAATTATATATTTGTACGCCTGTACTTACAAGGTAAGTAAAGCATCGCTCAATATAGGGAAAAACAGCTTTAGCAGCTTTGACATGAATTTTACAAAAAAAAAACGTACCGAACACCCCCAAACGATAATTTGGGGCTACAAATATTACGTCCTGGTCCATCAAATAGTTAGCATGGTAGTAATTGGCAGTGCCCATTTGATAGCCTCCTCCATGAATGTAAAATATGACAGGTAAGGGTGTAGTCTGCGGCTCTGTGAACTTGTGACATAAAAAATCCAGGATTGTGTGAGTTCTTGGAGTTATTTACGTTACAACAACAGCCCAATATAAAATTCTAGCACGTTCAAAATCTCACGGCCTTTTAATGTTTAATTAAGGCATTGAATTTGATTTACTCACCTTTGGAGCTGAAATGTTTAAAAACAGGCAATCCTAGAGAATGGAAACGGAAACATTAATCTGGAACATAAATCTAAGTAGGTTTCACAATATTTTTAGGGAACTATAAAATAAGTAACATAAAATCATGCAGCACCAACCTCGTTCCCCACCACGCCCAGTATTTGCTGTTCAGGACATTGATTCCCATATTTACTCCCGTCTCTCAAACCCTCCCATTTCCCAAATGGTTCCGGGCTCTAGAAAAATTAAAGGGGAATGCTATTCAATTATATTCTACTAATGGGTAAACACACTTTTATTATACATATAAGCATACATTTTAATTTGGATAAGAAAATTTTTTATTGGAAAAAAAAACTTACAGCAAATCGTAAATCTCCAGTAGGAGGTTTTGCAAAGGGAATCCCCCTCCATTCGTAAAAGTTTCTACCGCCTCTGGACTCCGAGACAATCCCTCTAATAGTCCCACAATTGGTTTCCACTACAGCCCCTGATGGGGTATTTGCCATTATTTTTGGGAACATTCTAAAGACCTCTAAAATCTGCGTGCAATGGTCCTATACCCTTAAAAAATTATAGTATAATGTGTCTGATGGGCATTTGCACAACAAATGGAACGTATCGTAAAATTCCGTGGTAAACAATACGAATCTGTTGCATTTATTCTGTCGTAAAATTGATAAGATAAATGTAAGCTGACTGTGGGTCCGCATCTGCGGTTCATATGGACAAAAAACATGTTCGGCAGCAAATATAGTTAGATAAGCTTCAGCAGTTGCAAGGACATCCATTGCACATGATTATCCCATGCGAGTTTTGTATCATATGATTCTCTCCACTTGAGTGATTTCAACTTGGGTACACATCAGAACCTGTAGTTCAAGAGCAATAAATAATTACTTAAAGGAGAATTGGAGGTTAGGTTGATCCCATGACTGTGAACAATACATTGAAAAAAAAAATCATTCGTTTGTAGTTTGAGTGTAAATTACAGATAAAAACACCTTTCCTGTTCCGGTAAATGCAATTAGTCATTTGCGAAACAAAACATGACGGGGGCGTTATCTGGTCATTCGGAGGAGGAAAGTGTAGACACAGATGCCGTTAGGTCAATGGTGTTGTTTCAATTCTCTCATAATATATCCAGAGCTGCAGGGCATCTTTACAAATAGAGAAATTTTTGCTCTTTTATGATCACATATCCTCCTCCTATGGGGTTTCTGACACCGAGAGTAAACTATGAATAAAATTAAAGATGCACTATGGAAGCAAATGTAAAGCCCGGGTGAAAGTATCACTGACCGTTCCAAATTCCAGCTTTCCCCAGGTGAGCATTTTATCTGCTGGGACTTCTACACGAACATAAATATTTTCATATGGCTCAATTTACTATTACCAAATTTTGTTATATTTTAAATGTTGCATTGTGCAAATTGTTTTTTTTTTAATGTTAACATATTTTGCACATTATAGGTTTTATTTGGTCAAAATTGTGTGGATGCGCAGTTATAATTGCTCTGTAAAAAAATTTCACTCGAGATTTTACCCAATTTCAGCAAATATTCTCTTTTGTATAGCTCCTTCCTTGTATTTGTAAAAATTGTATTTTACTCTATTACCTTAAATTTTCACAAATCCCTATAATAATAATTATTATTGTAAAGCTTCAAAATACTTTTTAACAAGTAATTTTTTCAGACACTACAAACTATAAAATTTTTCACCTCTGCACTATCAATATTTCGGACGTGTCTTATCTTGAAACATTTCAATAAATTAGAGATACTCACTGTGGACCCTCCTGTAACAGTATGGAAATTTTTAGTGGATTGAGAGATTACAATTCTTGTATTTTTCCAAGTCCGTATTATTGTTTGTGGCTCCTGGGGACAAAACAAAATAAGCTTTCCCATTTAACATTTAATTAATTTGGATTGCATAGTAAAAAAAGCAATAAAATATTAATACACATAGAACACACTATAGTACTTGCTTTCCTGAATATAATGCCTTGACATTGAGCGTTCGGCTGTGAGACTTATCCCTCCTCATAAAACTCATTTATCTATTGTAAGAAAAAACTTTTCCTTCACATGTACTCACGGATGTGCAGTAAAAATAAATTCAGCGTTGAAGAATTTGCCAGAATGACTTAATAAAGGAGCAAATAGCATAATTATTTTGACCAGATGTGCCGACACGTGTTCCTGTGGGAAGTTCCTGGAAATATTTAACAGACCAATTAAGATTACAATCCCGGCATAAAAATGTTACAAAACTGGGATGATTTATGCATTTCCAGAAGATATGCATATATACACAGGATCATATACTTATACCAAAACAAATGATACAAATTCCCGTATTACAAATAATGGTGAAGAAAATATGTATAGCATCCTTATTACGACGCTATTTAAAACGTGATGATTGGATTAATAACAAACAAATTCCCACCAGAAGGCTTATTTTTGATCAACAAAGTTACCGGAGGTCATCATCAGATCCGCTCGGAGGATTGCAAATAAAACTGATGAGTCCTCTAGCTCCCAGAAGTATTCACTTTTGAGTAGAGTCAGGGACAAGTTGAGTCAAAAATATTTCTATGAATTCCCTCAAGACAAGTTCTACAATAAAAACTGTCAATGTTACCAAATCATTTCAAAACTCTGTCAAAGCTTCATCCCGAGAGTTCCAGTACAATTCACCGAACTCTCAATATGGAACTTGAGCAACTGCTGAGTCTGATCACCTTTTTGGTACTTCTGATCCTCATTTCCCCCAGTTCTGCCTCCTTTGCTGTCACAAATGGGACGGACAAAACACGGGAGGAATACGCCATGGGTCAGGAAGTGGTTGAGTCAGTTGTGCGGAAACTCCGACGCTCTCAAATATTCAGTGATGACTACGATTTCATGAAGCGAAGTGCCTACATCGAGACGAAATTCGGGTCCGATCCCCTCACCTTCCGGAAGGATTTTTATGGAGGGATCTGGCAAGTGCCGGAGTTGGTTCTAAAAAATACAAAATCCGAAAAATTTGAGAACTACCATAAAAAAATCAAAATATCCTTTGAGATTGACTGGTTACAAATTAAATGGTCAGACCTGGTGAAGCCTTTGTACAGTGGGGTCGCCCTCAGGCTCTATTTACAAACCCGGGTCACGAGCATGCCCCAAACGATCAGTAAGCAGGCCCGTCTCTGGCAACAGGTCTATGACAAGAGGGACACTCAGTCCAATTCGAAGTTTGTAAGCGAAATCACGGAGTTCGAAACGAATGCGGAAAAATGTAAGGGACTGTTTGACCTCACAATTTTGCTCGACGGTTCAGGGAGTGTGGGGGAAGAGGATTACAAAAAGTCCAAGGATTTTGTTGCAGAATTGTTCTCCACTTACTCCAATACAGATGTTCGCAAGTCCTTTATCCTGTTCGGAGACGATGCATACATGATATTCCCATTGAGTAACAACATGACCGAAGCGGAACTTCTGGACACGGTCAAGACGGTCGGATACCCCAATCAAGCCACGAATACGAACGCTGGGATTTTAATGGCCGTTGAAATGATTAAAGAATCTATTCCTCGACCAGGGATCCCATCAATTATGATCATTTTCACCGATGGGGAGTCCAACGTCGGGGATGGCGTCTCCAATATCAAGTTTGCAAGGGATCTGAATGTCACCACGTTTGCTATCGGGATCGGGGCCAAAATTGATCAAGCAGAGTTGCATGAAATAGCATTCAACGATTCGAGCCATGTGGTCGTTGTGAGGGATTTCAACACTCTCAAAACCTTAGGACATCGATTGAATGCCGAAACATGCCTGGTATCCCACAAGCCTAATTTGAACGAAGATGTTCTGGATACTTTGTCTAAGGATGAGGATCGCTATTATACTTATTACTTAACCCCAGATGGAGTCACCATCGTCATTAACAATACTGATGGGGACATCCAAGGCTTCTATTCCTTTACGGATCAGAACCCTTCGGAGTCGGTCAATGATGGTGTTCTTCACTCCGGAACAACTTTCATTAATTTACCGAAGGAGACCTGGGACACGTTTCAGGGGGACTCTGGGGATTTGAGTGGGAATATTTACATAAATATAAAAGGGAAGGAGGATGGGACAATATATAAGATCAGGGTTGTGGAAGGAGATGGGAAGCCCAAGCCTTTGGATTTGGACAATTCCAAGGACAATACCAGCTCAACAGAAGAGGGCGCTCAAGCTGAGGGTCTGGTTTTAAACAAATTCGATTTTGGGGGACCCAGACCGGACGTAAATTTGGATAAGAGTAAAAATCAGGAATTAAAATTGGACCTGGGCGGGGTTAGAACTCCGCCAGGTTATGGTCAAGGAATGTTTAAATGCAAGGACAATCAAGTAGCTTTCCAGGCGTTTCCTGGTCGCTGTGATTTGTACACTCTCTGCGCATGCGGGGTCAAAGTTTTGCTGGAATGTGCCCCTGGACTTTATTTTGACCCGGCCAGTAGCGCTTGCAATTTTATTCAGCTGGTTCAATGCTCGAATTCTTTGTAAATAAAAACAGTGTTCAGAGAAGGATACATTTTTTGGAGCTTGTAATTTAATAATAAAAAAACTGGTAATTTTCATAATAATAATTGTTCTTCGAATTAATTGGCTTTGTTGCGACGATATGATTTACGCTGATAGTCTCAATTTGACCACACCCAAGGATTTTAATGCATCGGATCTGTCCCGAAACGGCTCTTCGATGATTTTGGGTGTTTCACATAATTCCAAATATTGAACAGGCATTTTCGGGTCTTGTGCCGGGAACTTTACGCCACGGAATGTCATTGAGGTTCTTTGGAAATAAAAACAAGGCACAATAAATAATAACAAAATACGTTTCCAAGCAAAATTGCAATCCGCCTCGATGGAGGGGCTGCAGGATTGAGTGAATTTTCGAAAACTTACTCATCTTTTGCAAAATCCACCCATAACTTGACCATTTCTTTAGAAAATATGTAATCAGGGGCCAGTGGGTTTCTTGGAACGTGGAACATTCTCTCCATTTTGAAAAGCATTGCAAGGTCATCCCCATGGCAAACACCTGCGCAGTTGCAGTAAATTCAATATTGAAAATTTTTAAATAATTTTTCTGACTGAATGAAATATATAAGCAAAAATATTCTTGCTTCAAAATTATAGTAAATTTTCGTAGTTTTCAGAAGTGTCCTTGTGTCTTTCAATAGGCAGAACATATTACACATAGACACGCATGGTTTCAGCTCTTACAGTCTTAAATCTCAATTGAACGCCCTCTAGTAGCATGAACCGACATAAAAATAATAAAATAGGTTTTGCTAGATATTCCATACCATAATCTCTGGGTTTACTCCCAGTAATTCTGTTGTAGACGGACGTTGCAAAATACTTCGCAAACTTCAGACTCATGTGTCCTTTCCCCATAAGCAAATTCATAATCGGAGTCAGTGACGGTCCTCCCCGACGGCTGAAGTAATACGGGTAAACGGGAGTGAACTCACTTTGGACCGAGATACAGTGGCTCATGTGGAGAATGAACTGGGCATCAGTAAATAATTTTGTGTACTGCTCCAACCTTTGCTCCTTCGTAAAATTCGAATCTTTGGGGAAATAAATTTCTTTAATTTCATCAGCCAGTTCTTTAGCATTGGGAATCTCCGGCGGGATTCCAAACGTCCAGTGAATACAGTTGTCCCAGTTCTTTTCATAATTTTCCATTACTTCCTCGTTATTGTAAAATGCTAGGAATAACGAACATTTGCAATTAATTGTTGGCATATTTTTACCCGGGGTAAATTGTACGTACTTTTTTCATACAAAATATTTATGGTTATAGTACCAAGTGATGTAAGAAGTCCTTCGTGAGAACATGCCCCAACCATCCAGGGCACTTTGTGGGCCCTGCCTTCGGCCATTATTGTCAGAGGATGCTCAACTAGAAATGCTTCCTCATCGTTGACTGCTTCAATACTGGGCTGGAAAAAATGACTTTCCAGGTCTGGTCTGAATGTGATTCCTTCCGGCTGAGGGCAAATTTGATTACCATATGTACATTAATCCAATGACCCTGTAGCAGGTTTGTATGGAATACTTAAAACGTTTTTATGTTAAGGTAGCAAATTTCGTACAATTTCTTGCTTATATGCTGCCATCAACTCCGCCACTGTCTTGCTTCGTAAATTTTCCGCCAGTTTCGCCGTGTCATCTGTATCGCAGTTCAATCGTTTGGCAAAATTGTGGGTGTACTTGACCGCATTCTCGGTTGGCTCACAGGCCCAGTAATGAGTCGCCACTCCGCTTTGGGAAATGGCTTTGTTGAACAAACCTTTGGTAGATGGGGACAACACCAGGTGGTGGATACTGGCTCCGCTGTAAATACACGAATCAATTATAGGAGTGTCAATTGAGATGATCATAGTTGGGCATGACCCTTATGTTACTTCGAGGTAGCCATGGGGTTTCCGCATTTTTATTATGAGATTTTGAGAGTATACTGATAACATTATCTTACCCCGCTGACTCTCCAAAAATAGTAATTTGGTTTGGATCTCCTCCAAAAGCCTGAATGTTTTCCTTCACCCATCGTAGGGCCAAGGCTTGATCTTTCAGTCCCATGTTCCCCCTTATGACGGTATCACCGGTGTTTAAGAACCCTGATTTCAAATAAAGTAATTAGCATAAATGGCCCTGCCTTGTAATTAAAATAATTAGATCACTAAGCTAGCAGAATATTGTAAACGTTTATGAAATAAATATTAAAAGGGAAAGAATACCAAAAATTCCTAATCTGTAATTTGGATTGACGTAAACTACATCCTCATCCATGAAATAATCTGATGGATACATGCTCCCCGTCCCGCCCTGAAAGGCTCCCCCATGGATGTAGATCATTACTGGTAACAACTGGGTGGTAGTGACCTTCAGATCACAGTGTTCACATTTGTAAAAATTTAATTGAGTGCATAAAATATGAAATTTACATAAATAGTTGTTGAATAATGCATCATTTTTAAGTTAACCTTGGGCACGGACACGTTCAAATTTAAACAGTCCTGGAATAAAAAATACAATTAATTTTTCTCAATAATTTATGCGACCGTAAATATTTTATTTTTAATTCCTTAACACTAACGTTACAATTTAAAGTACATTTCTTCAATTTGTAATAAAATGCGTATACTACAAGACAAGGAATTAAAATAAGCTTTGGTTTTAGCATTGTTCTACTAACCTCATCCCCAATCGCATTCCCAAAAACTCCACTGGCTTCTGGACACCTGGGCCCAAATTTGCTCCCGTCCCTGACGCCTTCCCATTTACCAAACGCTTGAGGGCTCTTTATAAAATTAAATACACTGAATGAATTCATATCGTGCAAGCGGTCAAATATTTTTCTCAGTGTGCATAATTTTGTAAAAACATACAGCAAATCGAAGGGGGCCTACAGGAGCCTTCCCAAAGGGTATGCCCCTCCACTCGTAGAATTCCCGCCCATCTCTGGATTTTGAGACTATTCCCTCAATTGAGCCGCACGGCGTCTCCACAACTTTTTTTTCACAAGAGTTAACCATGATTTTGACACCTATACTTGGAAAATATTACACAGATTACTTGCTCTTCCTGACCCAGTGGGAATGAT
Source organism: Allacma fusca (assembly GCA_947179485.1). Lineage (NCBI taxonomy): Eukaryota > Metazoa > Arthropoda > Collembola > Symphypleona > Sminthuridae > Allacma > Allacma fusca. The sequence continues at coordinate 11,974,178 of OX359246.1, read as the reverse complement.
GAATTCAGTTCCAGAATAAAGGTGAGACTGTTAAATGACTGCATGAAAACAGCAGAATGAACACCTTAAAATCTTCAAGTGTGTTGAGTAATAGTACTGTATCCATTATTTTTTTATACTTGATTATCTGCAAAGTTATGACCGCAGTACATACAGTAAGCTATATAATATGTATAAATACGTATACTGTAATTACACCGTAGATATTATCTGCAGTGAGCTCATCGTTGATATATAATAATTATTGCATGTGGCCTTGTGACATGTTACTGCTCGCATGGGTTTGTGCATGCACATGATGCTTGAGTATATGTAAAGCAGGGACAAAAAAAGGTATTGCCTTAAAAGTCAGAACCAAAGCAAGATGTTCTCTCTGGAATCTGTGCGAATGTTTTTATGAGTAATGTCCGCAAATATTCTCCTATCCTCACTGTACTGTCGGAATAACATTTGAGACAAGGTCCTTCTCTTAATTTGACAGAATCCCAGGGGGAGAAAACATGTGATTATTTGGAAATGGATTAAAGAATATTTACTCCTATTGACGGCACGCTGTAATCAGGAGGTAAATGGCAACTCTATTAAGAGTACATTAATACATGCCTACACATGTTTGTATGATAAAGGTAAAAATTGCGTGTGCAGAATCGTCAGTCCCAGTTTTGTACCTCTCACTTCATATAATGACAGTGTCTATGGACGGAATTGCTTCGTAACATGGGAACAATAATAATTATTATTCAGCTCTATACTCCTACTATACTCATTGTCAGTTAGGTACATATATTAATAAAAAACCAAAGGTTTTAAATTAGGGTTTTGCTTTTTCAGCTGGAACCACTAAATAGCCTTGTCCGGTTACCATTCCTACGTTTTTCTGATGTAAACATTCTGTTGGATGTTTTAGACACTTTTTGTAGGGGCACAGTGAGACCAAGTTCTTTATACGCCGTTCACATTGTAACTCTACACCTTGCAAAGGAAAAGTTCCGGAAGTTAATTATAATTTAATTTAAAATTTAAAAAAAATAAATTAATACGAATTTTAACGGATTTAAGTAATTCAAAAACCATGTTGAGAAGAGTGTTTATTTAAAATTGAAAGAAGTATAAGAAATGTAATATTTAGTACGTAGTTTTTTGTTTTCGAAAAGGCAAATCGTTATCACAGTCTTTAATATATGTGATTTAACAAAGTCTTAAAAATAGGATTGCATATTATTTTTGAAATTACAAATGGAGTTACAGACATGATACAACCCAAGTGTATCTTGATTGTGTTCAATGACTGTTACAGTTGTAAATTCAAAATTGATTGTTGGTCAAGTGGTCAAGTCAAAATTATTTAGAGGATCGTTAGGCCTTCAGGCGCAAATTTATTAAACCCAAGGATTTCAATTTGTCCACTCTCTCTCGAAATGGCTCTTCAATGACCTGGGGTGTTTCACATAATTCAAAATATTGAATATGCTTTCCCGGATCTTGTTTCGGGAACTCGACACCACGGAATGTCATCGAGGTTCTATAAAAATATTAAACTGATTTTGTCACCGTGACCAAAATAATTATCAACAATTATATATTCTAAAAAAATTATTTGAACTTTTTAACATTTTTTGAAGAAAGAGAAATTTTATGAAGAACTTACTCATCTCTTGCAAAATCTACCCATAATTGGACCATATCTTTGGAAAATATGTAATCAGGAGACTGGGGGTTCATCGGGACGTCGAACATTCTCTCGACTTTGAATAGCATCGCAAGTTCATCCCCATGGCAAACACCTTGGCAATAATAATTATACACAAAAGTTAAAATCTTTATGCAGTACATACACTCATACTATGGAATAGACAAGCTATTTACGATTTAGTAAAAAGAAATGCTTTGGTACAAACCATAATCTCTGGGTTTATTTCCAGTGATCTTGTTGTATAGGGACGTTGCAAAGTACTTTGCAATCTTGAGCGCCATGTGTCCTTTACCCGTGACCATATTCACAATCGGAGTCAGTGACGGTCCTCCCCGACGGCTGAATTGGTAGGAATAAACGGGAGTGAACTCACTTTGGACGGAGATACAGTGGCTCGTGTGGAGAAGTAACTGGGCATCAGTAAATAATTTTGTGTACTGCTCCAACCTTTGCTCCTTCGTAAAATTCGAGTCTTTGGGGAAATAAATTTCTTTAATTTCATCAGCAAGTTCTTTAGCATTGGGAATCTCCGGCGGGATTCCAAACGTCCACGGAATACAGTTGCCCCAGTTCTTTTCGTAATTTCCCATCACTTCCTCGTTATTGTAGAATGCTAGGAATAACAAACATTGGTAATTAATTGTTGTCATATTTTTACGCGGAGTAAAAACTGTGTACATTTTTCATATAAAATATTTCAGTGATTATTATACCCAGTGATGTGCAAAGTCCTTCATCAGAATTTGCCCCAACCATCCAGGGCACTTTGTGGGCCCTGCCTTCGGCCATTATCGTCAGAGGATGCTCAACTAGAAATGCTTCCTCGTCGTTGACTGCTTCAATACTGGGCATGAAAAAGTGACTTTCCAAGTCTGGTCTGAGAGTGACTCCTTCCGGCTGAGAAAACGTTTGTTATCTTATATATTTAACGTCGAAAAAACTCTTCCCAAGTTCGATTAAAAATATAAATCGTAAATTGCGAATATTTTTAAAAGTAATTAACTGTAATGGGATCTTTGCAAAATTCGTACAGTTTCTAGCTTATAGGCTGCCATCAACTCCGCCACTGTCTTGCTTCGTAAATTTTCGGCGAGTTTGGCCGTGTCAGCTGTATCGCAGTTCAATCGTTTGGCAAACTTGTGGGTGTACTTGACCGCATTCAAGGTGGGTTCACAGCCCCAGTATGGAGTCGCCACTCCGCTTTGGGAAATGGCTTTGTTGAACAAACCTTTGGTTGTTGGGGATAACACCAGGTGGTGGATGCTGACTCCTCTGTAAACACGCTGATCAATTATATGGATGTCGATTGAGATTATCAAAGCTGGGCATGACCCGTAATTTAGTGGTCGGAACAGTTCAGTTTGGTTCGCAAAATTCAGTTTAGTTCGGTTGACAAAGTGAACTGAATCGAAAATCTAAATTTCAGTTCAGTTAGCTATTCTTCGGTTCAGTTCAGTCCAGTTTCCTCTATGAACTGAACTGAACTTGATTACAAAGCAGTTTAAAGCGCCAGGTTAGTTAAAACTATAACGCAAACAGTTTCCGTTTGGTAAGTACAATATATATAATATATGTTTGTATATACACACATACATACGTATAAGATATGTTCTTATATATGTATAAATATTGTTACGTCCCAATTCGCACACCTGAGGAACGTGACAAAAGACGGAGGCTACGTGACATAAGATCGCGTGATGTCACGTTAGCAGAAAATAAAAGACCACGTCCACAGATCTCAAAAGGGAAGATTTAACCTTTTTGAATCATTCAGCAATTCCACTCAGCAGAATCTGAGAGGAGAACGAATGAAGAATGGAATGTGAAATCCATTAACCCCAATTCAATCTATTGTTATTACAAACAATAATTATGATGATTGTGTTGAAATGTAATTATGTACATACTATGTAAATAGTCCTAGACCAAATCTTTAGATTAAGTCAAGCAAGAAGGGACAGTAAGTTCTTGGGAGGCACTCGTATGGTTCGGATCAAAGCTCACGACATAGATCCGTATCCATTACAGCCCCTGCCCAAGGCTTGAAGACTCACAGCCATGCGGAGAATTATATTGGGAAAAGATCCCTGGATCCCAATATAATTCATGGAGACTTCCCATGGAGGAATTTCAACACGGAAGATTTATTTTAAGATCCTTTTATCATTTCAAGTTTATTTTATCTTTGATTTCAATTAGAATAAATTAATACAAGATTATTATTCAGTATAAACTTATTTTTAGCCAACGATTATTTTATTATCATCAAAAATACTACACATCATTACTCGACTCGTTCCGAACTTGGGCACGAGATTCAACATCCAATAATCTCGTTACATGCTGTTTCTGCCAGGCCTCCAATTTTCGGGGAAAATTTGGAGGGTCCCGAACCCTGGGATGAGTCCGAGTCAAGAAAATCACAGAGATTTTTGAGACTTAATTTAAGACCGATGGTACTATACTATAGTACGGACTACACACAGTATGTACATAAGACCAGCCCACGCTTGAGTTTCAATAGACGAGACTTACAAGCTGGAGATTTTCGAGAAATTTCAACAAAATCCTGTGGACTTAAGAACTTTTTTCACGGACAAACTGGGAATACTCATAGAACAATAGAGTCAACCAGACAACGGAATTTTCGAGACCATCCATGGATATTCTCGCGAGTACGACAGATGTTACTTACATAGATCCAGTAAGCGGGATTCAGACTTAGATCATTTTGTGGTTCCTGAATTTCAACTTTAAGGAATTATTCCACTCGGAATGAGATTTCCGTACAAGATTTCATCCCGAGTGCAGCTAAATGATGTCCATTTCCAACCGGAAATTCTGGAAGGAAGGCGTCAACAAAAGCTAAGTATCGAATTACAATATTTTTGGGATTTAAAATTTCAAGTGCATAAAATACAGGGAGTATTGAAACATTTTGCGAGAAATAATTTTAGTTTTGGTATGCGCAACCCAGACTTAGATTTTTTTTCATAGGTTTAAATTTTAGTAGTGAGTACGTGTATTCTTCTCAAACAATGTCGACATCTTTACCTATCTTTTTAGAAATCGGAAGGGCCGAGGCAGTGAGCACCGATATAAAGTGTTTGTGTGTATTGTATATTTTACTCTCCTTAGGCCGATCTTTGGATAAAGGAATAGTTCAGTGTCTCTCTTTATGTAAGGAAGAATTAACAGACGGAATTGATAGTTTTTCCTGTGGCTTAGAAATAAAGTAACTTTTCTGAGTGAATTTTCGTGATGCGTTTAACGCGCGGAAATTTCTTTACAACTCTTTATAAATTATTCTTCACTCAACAAGCGAAGGACTGCTGTTAGAGCATTTGGAACTTTTCCAAAATTTTAGTTAGAGTTTAGTAGCTGAAATCTAAACTCAATAAGGACTCTATCATTTTTCTTTTACACTAAACTCTACTCGTATCGAGGTACTGATACGGGGTGATTCGCAAATCCATGTCGAAGTACTGACATATTAGGATTAAAATTTTACTGAATGAACCGAAGTACTGTGTTCAGGAGGCATTTGTTTATTCTTCGATTTTGAAAATTTATAATCCGAAGTACTGGATTCAATAAGGTTTTAGAATTTATTCCAAAGGTTTTCGTAGTTTTAGGGTTGGAAGGGCCGCATATGAGCGCCAACATTGTCGTGTTAATTCTAGCGTCTGGTAAGGTATCTCCAGTAGGAACGATCTTTCCTATAGGTAAAAATTAGAAGGAACAATGTTGTGATATAAAGGAATTTATTATAGCATATCTTTTAACAATTTTTATTGGAATATCGGATTTTTCTGAAACGCCGACAGCAAGCAACAATACGCCTAGATCCTGTTAGAGGTAATTGTAGAGGCTACAAGTGAGCGCAGAATTTTAGGTTTTTGTTTTTGCCCGACCCTAGGCGAGTTGGTAACATAGTTCAATACCCGAAGGTTTGGAGGGCTAGGAAACTAGCTAGGATAACAGGGGCCGCGGATCCAAGTCACGGAGACGCCTCTTTAAAACCATAAATAACCATGCTAGGTACGAATGATATTTATGGGACTTTCATTTTTCTATATGTTCTTCTAACATAACCGGTAATTGGTTATATAAGTTAGCCACCACGAAGGAACTCGCAGTAGTAGAAGTGAGTAGGCATAAGCAACCACGGAGCTGGTTTAGGGAAAACTTATGACACCACTAATTAGTGACTTTAATTTTTGGGAGATCGCGTATGCTTATAGTCTTTGGTAAGAGCAGGCTTATTTCAAGGAATAGCTTAGGGTTTTAGAACACAATTTTGTCTAAAGGACCTGACAAATTTGGAGCGGATACAGTCCTGATTGAAATAGAGAGATTTCATTTTAGGAGTATTAGGGACAATTTAGGCTACATCCAATCAAATGACTGGAGAAGGTGTAGATAGAGTTTAAGGAGAAAAAGGACTTAGGATTAAAAATAGAGTTTCAGCAACGATAGGTTAAAGAAAGATAATTTTAGAGCAGGTATATCCTTCGCTGGGTTATGCGTAGGGATACCACAACACGGTTTGAGTTCATGTAAAAGCTAGTAAAGACAGAATTTTTCAGAAACCCTCTCAATTCTGAGAAAAACAAATTTTACAAAGGTACTACATTTTGCGCACCTCTCTCACCAACATCTTAGGGAAAGGCAAGCGCATACATTCCCACATAACATCATTAGGGAATAAAAGCTAAATTTTCCAAAACAACATCTTAGGAAAATACAAGCTCATACTTTCAGCTTAGACCATCGGAAGCATTGAAAGTTTATTTCAGAGGTCATGCCCAACAAAGGTAAGAATGACCCCCAGGAGCGACATCCCAATACGCTCCAGACGAGGACCAACACAAGATCAGCAGGTCCAGTCGCCGAAAATGAGGAGACCTTGGATGAATTAAATGCAAGAATACGGAGAGAACGAAGAGAAGAAAGAAGAAGGGACCGTGAGAATAGATCCAATACTCACGATTCCGAACTTTCAACTCTACCATCTGAAAACTCCAGCAGTTTTTCCCAGTCCGTTATAGTTGGTGAAAATACCGACACTAGACCGCGTGGACATAATGGGAATGAAGAGTCAATCCATCCAGAGGCAACATCCTCAACCCATGATGACCTAACAGACCGCGACCAGGTTATCATGGACGAAGCTCATTCGGCGGAAAACGCAGAAGAAGAGGGAGTTTCCGGAGAAGAAGTCCTAGGAGAATTTATGAAAAACGCCGCAGGAGAAGTAATTTTCGTTACTAGTCAAGCGGGTTCAATTATCAAGGAATTACTGTCACAGAATCCTGAGGAAAGAGCAGGGTCTGCAAGTAGCCAAGCCACATCATCTTTCGAAATAGTGGCGGACAAAGATAGTCCAGCTACTAGTTCAGACATGGAAAGGATTCCGGATAACGCAGACAAAACGATGGACAGCGATGATGAGCTGGAAGAAGATACAAGGGAACTTACACCGGATGTCATTCCACAAGATACATTGGCAAATCCAGTCAATACTACGGAGAATGACTTACAGCAAGTAACTGAAAACATCCCATCTCCAGAGAGATTAGCTGATCCAACCCAAGGGACTACTCAACCTCTATCACCAGAGAAGACAAAATCGCCTAACGCACCAACAACCCCACAAGAAGACATAGGGGATGAACACATCAGGGAAATAGTTGCAGAAGATAACCAAGCAAGTGGTAGTAGTCCTTATACGGAACAGCGTAGACCAAGCCTATGGGATGAAGTAGCACAAGCAGAATATTTTGCAAACACCGGAAATCAAGTTCCAGTACCACCAACCGACCATAGCCAGCAAGCATCAGCTGTTGACCAGCATTCCAGCACCGACATTCCACCGGTAACAACCACGCAGACTAGACAGAGAAGCCCGGACAGACTTGAAAACCTAGAAGCATTGACAGGATCGCAATTCATATTGACGGACCTTGGAACACACAATTTAGAAGCTTTTTCAGGTATAACAGACGGTGTTAATAATTCCGAAGAGACCGTAACGGAATTATACACAAATACCAGGATTTCGGAAACATCCCAACAACAACGAACCGAGCGTAGAGAGAGCGAAAACGCAATACGAGGACTAGCTCAAGAAGGACAATTCGAATTTGAAGCTGACATATCAGTCGTACATGACATTTTGGCTAGAATTTCGGATGCAAGAAGGAACTCACGGTCAAATTTTTTAGAAATCGACCGACTAGACGCCCAGTGGCTCAGCGTACGACACATTACTGCCAATTCAAGACACATAGGAAGAGTGCAGTGGTCACACCTTTTCTTTAGGATTGCCCTTGGAATCTACGAAAGAGAAACCAATCGTAGACCACGCGAACAAATAATAACCACCTTATGGGAAAGAGCTGAGGAACAAGCAAGAGACCTTGAACAAAACGTGGAAGTTTCAACTGATGTAATCCAACATTTATTGGAGAGAAGATTTTTATCAATTCGTAGTAGGTCAGGAGTTACGGATGAACAGATATTCTTCAACGATAGAAGACCTTACATTACAGTAGTCAACCCCAGAAATCCAGACAGGGATCGGAGATCACGATTTCGAAGACAAAGAAGGAATAGTCCAGAAGACGTACGACAACCCGAACAATCAGAACGCCAAGGTACAGAAGGTACTACAACCACAACTGTACAAACATCAACAACTGAAGTAAACCCAAGACCAAGATTTTTGAGACCAATCTATAGTAACTCACCTACAACAGGTCGCCAAATAATAACAGACCACGTGCGGCGATATTTAGAAAGTCAACAACAATTGAGAGACTTAACGAGCAGAGGCTCACGTTTGGAACAAGAGTTATCACAATTACCAAGGTTACGACCCATTATCACCCGGAGGGAAATTACATCCACCAATAGTACTCCGACTATTTCAGAGGCTAGTAGTACAAGACCCTCACCTACTATTGGCACTCCAAGTAAAGCACCGGCAGTTACGCCACGCAAGAATATTTCGCAAGAAAGTCAACAGAATTCTCAGCCAAGTCCAGACACACAACAACCGTCAACGTCAACTCAAGTGACATCTAGAATTCAACGGACATTGGAAACAACTCCAGAACACCGACCCGTAGTCAGACCTACCAATTTACAGACCAGATTAGCAACCCATCCGGAAGTAGAAACCCCGGATGAGACACAACCATCGACGGTTACAATAGGGACTTCACCAATCAGAACAGCTCGACAAGAAGCGGTAGCAACAAGACTCTATAGAGAACGAGAAGTCGTTCAAGACAACACTCATACTATTAGACCACAGCAAGTCTACCAATCACCAGGAGGTCGAGTATACATACATCCACCTCTACATAATCTGCAAGCTGAAGAAAGAACCGTCACCTTCCCGGAACTACAACAACTCGTGGAAGCCGGAAGAAATACCCGACGACGGGCAGGTTCAGAGACAACAATTAGAACCCTCCGAAACGCAGATACCGGAACGTATTTCCAAGCTCCTACCAATTCAGAACAGATCACGGTCTATCAATCACCAAACGGATCAGTATTCAACAGTCCACCAACAGGAAGAAGAGGTATCTATAGGGTACTAGCAAATGCAAGAGAATTATTACGAAGATTAGCCCGAGGGGATAGAACGCGGATACCCGGAGGGACGTTAATCACCGAACCGGAAGAAGAACAGCAACCACCCGACAACGAAACCGAAGTACAGGTTGTACCCGTAAGTCAGCCAATACCTATCCCAGCACCAACTAATATACCTCCAAATACCCAAAGTACCACAAGGGTAGTTACGAATTTAACTGGAGCCACCGCAAGACAACCCGTGCAGGTATTTCCACCAACCAACCCAGATCACGAATTCCCAGGCAATTCACCAAGACGACCTGGAAGATCATTTAGAGACAATTGGGCGAACACCAGATATACGGTAAGAATAGCACCAGACGGATCAGTTCACACACCATCATCCCCAAGCGTCCGACCCAACTTTGAGGAACGATCAGTTACCACCAGAGAACTTATTAATCTCTCAAGAAATCAACAAAGATTAATAGACGAACAGAGACAAGCAGCTATAGATGCAATTTGGACAAACAACGTGAGAAGATTAATCTGGTTAGATATTGAAGAAGGATTAGTTCACAGAGAACCACCCACACACGTACAACGCCAATTCATTGCAAGCCCAGTAACAAGGTTCGAATACGAAAATATCGTCACAAGTGCTAATCAGAGCGCAGCTTTTCACCGATTATTAGGAAGCAGACTAGGAGATCCAGATTTCGTAACGATCTTCTATAACAACGGTAGAAGAATCAGATACCGGAATATTAATTACAGACACGGTATACGAGACGCTCAACCAACAGCAAGACAGCTAGTGAGCATATTGGAGCAAGAAGATCATTACGAAGCATTGTTACTACTTCTTCAAGAAGAACAACATAACGAATATAGCTTTGACGATGCAGAGCGAGGAAGCGACGATAGCTTAGCAGAAGAAAGTCCAGCATCACCGGATTCTCCGTTATCACCCGGACCGCAATTAAATCCACAATTTAGTGACGATAGCCTAAACCGGGAATTTAACCATTTTTACGTAGTTATAGACAACGAAGGATTCTTTTCGCAGGAATTTACAGCAGACAGATATATTTTCCCACTAAGCCATAACGACGTTATTCAAGCAACAGCTAACGTTATTCAGAGACTTGGACTGAGCCAAGGTTACATCCACCTGAGAGACGATAGGAGAGTCGGATACCGAATACCCAGATTTCAAATACAGGATTTACCGGAAGAAGTCCGAGAACAAGTCCAGAAACATCTTGACAGATTAGCAGAAATACGAGAAAGAGATAACGGTAATACAGGACCCAACAATCCATCCTCTAGAAGGGACCCACCCACTGGAGGAGCAGGAGCAAGTGCAAGTTCAAGAGGTCATCAAGGCAGAGGAGGTTCTAATTCTTCCCGAGGAAGGCAACCTACCAACAGAGGAGGCAGCCGAGGAGGAAGAGCGGGAAGAGCAGGAAGTAGACAACGTGCTAGTCAAGACCCAGAAGACCCATCATCATCTTCATCATCATCCACTTCTTCCACATCATCTTCATCATCCAGTGATAACTCCAACGCACGTGAAGAACCACGTCGAAATAATCACAGACTTAACAGAAACCAACAGCGAAACAACCAACAAAATAACCAAGTGGAAAATCCACAAAGACCTCAGGGCAGACAAAGAGTACGAGTACAATTAGTAGCACAAATCGAATACGAACCATTAGACGACATGGCAGCTCTATTTATGACAAAGGTGGAATTTAAGCCATCACAAGATGACCCAGTACTGGCAATAGAACAGGCAGAACTCCAAGCAATCAGATTTGGAGCAGCTCAGACACCAGAGGCAAAGTTGAGATACATAACTTTGATCTTTGACTCACCAGTACGGGATTGGATTACAAATTGGATAGCCGAAAGACGAGCAGAAGAGGAAGCCCCCTATGATAATATAGAATGGGAGGACTTCAGAGCAGATTTTATCCGACGGTACCAAATTACACCGCAGGTACTACGGACCATAATGGAAAAACGAGTGATGAAATCGGATGAAGATCCATCCACCTATATTGATGCAAAACTCAGCCTGATTAACAGAGTAAACATTAACATGCCGGAGGAAGAAAAATTAAGACTCATCCGCATAGGATTCTCAAAAGAATATCAAGTACAGTGCAGAGGATGGGAATTATACACAGTCCCAGCACTACAGGAATGGGCAAAGAAATACAACGACGATAGAAGAGCTGATGGAGGAGAATCAATGGAAGCAAGACTAGAGAAGATGCAAAATATGATGGAAGAAATGATGAAGAAATCTACGGCAGTAACTACCTTCGAGAAATTAGCAGTGATGAACACTACTTCAGAATTCAAGCAACCGGAACCAAGATCTCAAGACTATAGAGGACAGAGTCCAGGAAGAAGAAATTTTGACAATAATAGAACACCAAGTCCGGGGAACCAAAATAGAAACTACAACGGAGGCAACAGGGATTTCAGAAATCAAAGTAGGAACCCGACGCCTGAAAGAAACCAAGGTTACAACAATAACGGGTATAGAGGAAGATCGCCAACACCAGACCGAGGATACAATAATCAAGGCCAGGACAGAGGACGCCAACAATATCGGAATGATTATAGACCCTATAATAATCAACAGTACGATAACAGAGGCAGAAGTCCAGGCCGAGGTTATAATCAAGGATTTAACAACTATCAGAATCAAGGCCAATATAATAACGGATTCAATCCAGGACCTAACCAAGGATACAACAACAATCCAGGTTGGAACCAACAAGGTTATAATCAACAAAATTATAATCAAGGGTACAATCAACAAGGATTCAACCCTGGATACAATAACAACCAGGGATACTACAATAACAACCCTGGATATAATAACAACCCTGGATACAATAACAACCAGGGATACTACAACAATAACCAAGGATACAACAACAATCAAGGATACAACCAAGGCTACAATAATAATGGCCGAAGTAGGAGCAACTCCAGAGACGGAAACCAGAGGAACAGATCTGGAGGAAGAGGCTACAACAATGATTACCGTCAAAATAATCAACAACAGCAAATCCAGCCAAATAATGAAGGTCAATTGGCCATCGAACCTCCACAGAGAGATCAATCTTGCTTTAACTGTGGAGAGCCGGGACATCAGGCACGAAATTGCCAAAAGAAACGCCGGTCAAGTCCACATCCTTCGGGAAACCCACAGAGGGGGATGCACCCCCAATAACACTCGATGTCCAACAACAAGTACAGATGTTCATAGACAAACAACTACAAATGGAAGAATTATACGAGGAATTAGAAATAGTAGACTGTAATCCATGCAGAATAGTTAACGGAAGTAAAGCAACAATCCAAGTTCAGATTTGCAGTATGGTAATGCCAGTACTTTTGGATACTGGAGCAACAAGATCCTGCATACAACGAAACCTTTTACCAAAATGTGCAGAGATCGCAGAAGCACCTAGCAGGCTTCGTGTCGCAATAGCATCGGGAGAATTAATCAAGCCAATGTGCATAGCAAAATTTCCGATGACAATTGAAGGAGTAGAACTACAATTCAAAGGCTTAGTTTTGGAAACCCTTGAGCCCAAGATGATAATAGGAGAAGATCTGATGACCAAATACAAAGTTTTGATTGACTATGAGAAGGGAGAGATCCGAAGCCCTTATTTCAAAACCATCCCAATGACCAGGGACACGCATCTATATATGGGACAAAAGAAAGCAGATACCGAATTTGTCAAATCAATTTTTTCCTTCAATCAAAAGAAGCCTAAAGCAAGTCAAATATGTAGGACAAAGGAAACAGTCACCATTCCAGCAATGACTCATATGAAAGTACCTATCCACATTCCAAGAAAAATCAAGAAGGACTTTCTACTCAATCCCTTGGAGCAACTTTATACCAGCAACAGGCTATTGGTAGCAGCAGGGATTGTTCCACAGGAAGATCCATATGCATATGTATTCAACCCGTCAGCAGGAGCCCAGACTATGTATGGAAGGACGGCAGTTGGATATGCGGAGGAAGACTTCAAAATTCTAAAAATAAAAAGAGAAAATCTCCGAGACACAAGTTTGAGATTAACACAGGAACAATTGGATTGTTTTGACATCAACCCGGAATTACCAGAACAGGCAAAAGCTCAATACCGAGCATTACTTGCAAGATACCCGGAATGTTTTGCTTTCAGCAAAGCCGACTTGAAAGAACCAGCATGGGTAGAACCCGTCAGAATCCACACTGGAAACAACCCACCAGTACAATGTAAACCATTTCCTTGCTCGCCAGTAGAACGCGAAAAGGTGAGAGAGGAAATCCAAAAGATGTTAGATGCCAATATCATCAAGGAAGTAAATGGACCATATAGCAGTCCGCTATTTCTCATCAAAAAGAAGGACGGAACTTTCCGATCAGTCGTAGACTACAGAGCACTGAACAAAACAATTACAGATCAAGTTTATCCTATAGCCAGAATTGATGACATACTGATGCAGTTCAACAAATCAGCCATCTTCGACACCTTGGACATGGAATCAGGATTCTTTCAGTTATTAATTCACGAAGATGATCAAGTGAAAACTTCATTTATTACCCAAGATGGACTTTACTGCTTTTTAAGACTTCCAATGGGAGCAAAGATAGCACCTTCAGCGTTTCAACGTGCAGCAGACCAGATGATAGGTTCTTTAAAATTCCGAGGAGCCATGGTTTACCTAGACGATGTTGTGTCATATGGAATCAACATGGAAGACAAATTGGCATCATTGGAAGAATTGCTTCTCAGAGCTAGCAACAAAAACTTCAAGTTTAAGCCTTCAAAATGTAAATTTGGTTACTATGAAATTATTGTCTTAGGATTTAAAGTTTCACGAGAAGGTACTTGCCCAGACCCAGGCAAGATAGAAACAATTAAGAAGGTCAAGATTCCAAAGTCAGAGACTGAAGCCAGAAGATTTTACGGAATTTGTAGTTTTTATAGACGATACATAAAGGATTTTGCAAAAATAGCCAACCCAATATCACAATCTTGGATAGGAAGTAAAGGCAAGTCAGAAGGGAAGAAAAGAATTCACGCATTCCATTGGACAGATGAAGCAACAGAAGCTTTTGAGATCCTTAAAGAAAAGCTTACAACTGCACCCGTATTAAAGCACTTCAACCCAATACTAAATTGTATCTTACATACAGATGCATCATTAGAAGGATTAGGATGCTGTGTACTCCAAGATGAAGATGGAGAGCATCCAATTGCCTATGCAAGCAGAACCTTATTGCCTTCAGAAAAACGATACTCTGCTACAGAACTCGAATTAACAGCAGTAGTTTTTGCAGTTAGAAAATTCCGACAATACCTGTATCTACGGAAATTCCACATCAGAAGTGATCATTTAGCACTTAAATACTTGGACATACAGAAGTCACCAAACCACAGAATCAGCAGATTTATCCTTAAATTACAGGAATTTGACTATGTCATTACTTACAGAACTGGAAAGACTCATCTTGATGCAGATTTTCTTTCCAGAGCGCCTCTACCACACACAGAGGAAGACAAGGAAGATGAGGAAGACCTCGTAATAGAATACGAACCAGATCCAGTAAGTGATCGGAAAATTCTTTTGAAAAGAGGACCAGCGGTAGCAGCAAGTATGCAAATCTCTGAGCAGACTAGGGAAGTGCTGGGGTTGGATTCACAACTACAGTACTCTCCTAATCAAGCAGAGGATGCAAGTCCTAGTAAAGATTGGGATAAGCCAGTAAAACGAGTGGAACTTCTGATACATCAACCAGCACCAGGTGAAGAAACTAAATGGACCGACCATGAAATGTACATACGAGACCTAGTGAAACAAAATACACTTGGGACAGATATGTGCACTAAATGGTCACTATCCGTGGATACTATGGTTACAGTTTGCACCTTCGCTACAGAAATAGAAAACGGACAAGACAACACATCAAAATGGGTTTACTCAAATGAATACATTTACGAGCAGAATATTAATATCATGAGGGAAATTGATTACCATAACTCACACATAGGAGAATCTCCAGAACAAGTATTCAAAGGTTCAAATGATGATTCAGAATGCCCCAGCCATGACACGGGAAAAGACGCAGAGAAGACACATTCTCTGGGTTCAAATCGCGAGTTCATGGCAAAAGATCAGTCATTCACAAAGGAAATTAATCTGGAATACTTCAAAGATCCTTCGGAAGTATCTTCAGATGAAGAGGATAAAAATCCAGCGGATACGTGGGCCGTTCTGGAAAATGAAGAAACATTTTCAACAGCCCAGCCCACCGTAACCGCCAAATCCAATAAAGAACCAAGCTATATGGACCAATTCCAGGATGCAGATGAGAAGCCGGAAGATAGCCCAGAACCAACAGATGCGGGAGCGCTCGCGGACGCTGAAATTACAGAGTCCAAGCCAACGCTCGCCGTACCCGGCAGTGGAAAAATAGCGGAGACAACAGTTGACAAACTAATTCACGAGGAGTTATGTACATCCACGGCGAAGAAAGACCGAATCTTCACAGTGGAGCACATTACTCCCAGCAAATTAAGGAAAGAAAATGATGACAACCCAGTTGAGGAGCAGCCCGAATCTTCAAACAATCTTCAGGATAGAGATGAAAAATCCAACGAGGAGAATTTCCACAAGATGTTATGCACTGGCCGAGAACCACGAGGAATACAAACAACCTCTGTAGGACCACGGCCAGGTCACAGCAACTCAGAGAATACAGAGGATTTGGAAGACTCGAACGAGAAGAAAATCAAGAAGATTTACGAAGATATACAGATCTGGTTGAATAAGATTCAAAGAAATGCCGTGCCATTGGTTACGGAGGAAGAAATAAATACCCCCGGTACCCAATTGTACGTGAATCCTCAAGAATCAGAGCAAGAATGGAAATTACTAGATGAAAATATTGAACAATTACAACAAAGTTTAGACTCAGGAGAGTTGAAGTTTACAAATGGAGAAAAATGGAGAGTTGAAACAATAAACCCTCCAAAGGACAATCCAAGAATACTTCCTACAAATATACCGCAACCCCAGTTTTATGAGGAGCGGCACCCAGAATTAGAACCTGAAAATGAACCGAAGTTTTATATAGGAGCCTTCGCACTGCAGGGGTGCCAAGGAGAAGGGGAAAAATTTCAGGACCTAGCCATAACATTGGAGGAAGAACCACAAGTACTGCCATTAAAAGAGCATAATTTGGAAGAAATGCAAAACAAAGACCCAGACTGTATTCACATAAAGGACATGATGACCCATTTGAACTCACTCAAGTGGAGAGACAAACAAAAATACGAGAAGTATTTTTATGATGACCATGGCATTTTATATGTCCAACATAAAGATGGACCAAAACTCATAGTGCCTAGAGTTTTGAGAAATTTTTTATTAACTAAGGCCCACGACGGATTATTATGTGGAGGCCATCTCGGATTTCAGAAAACGCTTCATAGACTATGTCGAAAGTACCACTGGAAAAAGATCCAAGTTTCAGTGGCTAAATATGTAATGTCATGCGAAAGCTGCCAAGCAGCAAAGATCCCAAGGCAAAAGCCCGCCGGACTCTTACACCCTATACGAGTAGAAAATGTAGGCGATGCACTTTGTATAGACCTTATAGGCCCTATACATACAAGTGTAAATGGACACAAGTACATCATTATAGCCCAAGACTACGTTTCTAAATACGTAATTGCTCAGCCTATTCCAGATAAAACCGCTGAGAGGATAGCAAATTTTTTACTTCATCATGTAGTTTTAAAATTTGGACTTTTCAAAAATCTGATGAGCGACGCTGGATCAGAATTTCGAGCGGAAGTGACAAAGCAACTTTTAAGAAAACTGAAGATTAATCATACGACAGCAACTGCAATGAGGCATAATAGCGTGGGACAAATTGAGAGAATGGTTCAGACCATAAGTACAATGCTTAGCCACTATGCACAACAAGAACAAAGTATTTGGTGCATGTGCCTGCCTTATCTCATTCACGCCTATAACACATCAAGACATGATGTGACGGGAGAGACCCCATTCTTTATGATGTTTAGGAGGGAACATATTGATGACATGGATATGATTATGTCTTGTGAAACGGTCAACTACGACTTAATAACAGCCGACGAAGCAAAAGCCCGGCTCCAACAAGCAATAAAGAAGATTACACAAAGACAACAGTATAGTAAAGATTGGTACGATCGGAAGAGAAGACAAGTACAATTTAAGATTGGAGATTCAGTACGAGTCTTCACACCAACCAGAGTGATCGGAAAATCAGAGCGATTCCTACACCCATACAGAGGTCCATTTAAAGTTATTGAAGTTTTATCAAAGGACAACTACATTATTCAGGATTACAAAAATCCAAAGAAAACACAAAAGGTACACGTAGAGCGACTCAAGCCCTGCACACGCCGTGAGGACTTGGAAGAAGAGTTCAGATACGATCTGGATTCAGATTTAGTGGAGATTGTAACAAAAAGAAATTGGAACTTGGTGGAAAAAGAGCAAAGTGACTTTGTGCTAAAATCAATTTTAAAGACTACTACTCAACCTGAGAGTTCAGCTCAGCCTAAGCGAAAGAGACTCACTTTCAAAGAACCATTAGAAAGTGAGGAACACGAACAGCATACAGTACAAAAAGATCCTATTTGTACTAATGCCGGAGCACAGCCTTTACCCCGAGGACCAATTTCCAGCGATTCATCACCTTCGCAAACAGATCAAACACCTGCAACAGGCACTTTTACTCCAACAGCAAATCAATCAACTTCTCGAGAGCGAGCTAACGGACATCAAGTGGGCACTAGCAAGTATCAAAGATATGCTCGTACTTGCAGTGACCAAAGACAATTAGATGCAGAGAAACAACCCCCCATATTACAACCCTCTAGTACAAGAGTCACAACAGGCGAGAGCTCTAAACATAGAGTTGAGGAGAGCACTAGAGAACGCAGAAAGGCAACAGGTAGAACTCCAGAGACAGCTTCAAGATCTTCGCCAGCAGGCCCAAAAGTTACGATCGGACCTGCAAACACTGAGAAACAATCGCTGAAAAATACTTATGACACCGCCACACGCCAACCCGCCACAACTACCCAATCATTCGGAGGCCGAATTGAGAGCACAGATAGCCAGAGTGACAACGGAGAACGTGAGACTTTTTGCACAAGCCGAAGTGGTGAGGAGAGCCTTGCCAAGAATTCGGACAGAGATAGAGAATTTGAGACACGAATTATTGGCCCTCCAGGAGGAGATAGCGGAGGAGAACAGAGCTTTTCAACGCCGGAAGGAGCAGAGCAAACGTTGAATGTCAGACAAATCAAGTCACACATCACCCCCAACATCTCCAGAAGTCACAACGCCAGAGATAAAAGAGGCGGAGGCGACCCAAGCTCAACTCAAAAAACAGTTGGAGGAGACAGCAGAGAAACTGAGACAAGCCCAACACAATCAGAGAGTGTTGAAATTGAGAATACTAGAACTCCAGAGCAAGAAGCAAGAAAAGAAGTAGAAAGCTCTACAGAAGAGGAACCTAATGTCAAAAATAGCTCAACAAAAGTTGGCCAGGGAACGAATCAAACAAATCAAGGAGGAAATAACAACTTTCCAACGAATATTGGACATCCAAATTCAACAGTTACTGATAACGTCGGAAATAGCTCAGGAGAGGACAAAGATACTACTTCAGGAAGCTCTACAATACAAACCAATTCTTCACATCGCACAGTACTCTCAGATACCGTCGACGAGAGTAATTGTGAAAAAGAGAAAGTAACTCAGAATAGATACCCCACCCGCCGGAGGAAGTCACCTCAAAGATTTGGTTTTGAAACCGAGGTATGAACTTCTATTATCTGCACCATATTTTGAAGTGTTCAGATCCATATCAATTTCAGCCACGGAAATATTCAGTGGGAGAAGTAATCAGACTTTCAACAACTCGTTATTACGACGGTTCCAGAAGGAAAAGAGTTAAGCATATTGGACCATTTTTTATTGACCAAGTTTTTGCCGACAAGATCTTCAAAGTCACCCGTCTAGATGGATCCAAACGATCAGCAATCATCTACATATCAAACAGCAAGGAATGAGTCACATAATTCCTCAGAGGAGGATGACGACTCAAGACGACCATTATACTGGAAACAGTACGTAAGTACTACAGAGATTCCACAACCAACATCAAAACTTATTCCCAACATGGACACCCATCGTTTGGAGGCAGTAACCAACCTAGATGGAAGAATTGGAAATAGAATCATCATCAGAACAGAACAAAAGAATGAAGTCATCTGTCATTCATTTTTCATTGGAGCACTACAGAAAACTGGTGCCATTTCTAACTACGACTATAGAGTGTTGAAAAGAGACCCTTACTATTGCGGCTCCGTAAATTTTGCGGAAGAGGAGAAAGAAATTCGGGAAGGAAAGAGAGTCCCGGATGATATGGTATTTCTATTCAAAGACCAACCTTTTGAGCCCACAAAGATAAATGAAGTGGCAATACCAGCCAGTAATAGAAACCGTCAACCTGAAGACCCATGGAAAATTGTTCCCTTCAAAGGAGAAAGGGAAGTGTCAACAATTATGCCACCCTGTACCGATTTTTTGAGGACTCCATGGGCCACGTCACCAGAATTGGATGACGAAAGACAACCGTACACAGTGAACTCAGCCAAAAGAATTTTTACAGCCGACCCAGCATGTAAACTTACGAAGAAACGATTACATGGAGTAAGTGACTGGGGACCGGAAGACAAACCAGCCAAATTACCAGCCACTGTCACATCTGACAAACCTGACAAAGAACCAGATTTCAAGTTTGTACAGCCTGTGGCAGTAGGAAGAGGAGCACGGAGAGAGACGAGGAAAGATAATCGTCATGAAGATCGAGAACCTGGCAGTTCTAGATACAGTTCCAGAGACCGCCAAAATTCCAAAGAGGAACGATCTAGAAAAACGGAAGAAATTTCATCCCATACACCCAAAAGGATGAGATCGAGAGAAAGTACGCCACCCAGAACAGAAACTGTCACAAGTAGCAGGAGACATAGAGACACTTACTATTATCAAAGACGAAGGTCACCTGCAAGACATTATGAACGCACTGGCCATAGGTCAAACGAGGAGGATAGACGACGCAGCCGAAATTCACCTGTCAGGAGTAGAAGTACGGAAAGACAATCCATACTTACTCCACCCATTGACACAGCCAAGGCCAGCTACAACACGGTAACTTTTCACACCCAAAAAATCCTAAAGAGGCCCACCACACCTCCACGAAACGAGAGGCCGTGCAGCCCTAAGGACTCCAACCATGGGGACGAAAAACCCCTACCACAAAGAGAGGCCAAGGCTGAACAACAGAGGCGAGGCGAACAACCTTTCACATCTACACCAACCACTCCAACAAAGCATAGCACTATAGGACCCAACACAGCACGAGTGGAGCCAACTATACAATCCACACCCCAAACGCCAATACAGCCAGCCATGGAAGTTAATGTTGTACAGATAGAAGATGCCAAAGGAAAAAAGGCTACTTCTCTGGATATCATATTAACAACTCCGGGAAATCGGAAAGAATCACAACCACCTCAGGCGATAGTACATCAGCCAGTTTCACCAGAAGTCATGATCATCGAAAATGAGTCACCTCAACAATCAAATACACAAAGCCCAGGGTCCACTACAGATACATCAACAGTCAGCTCAGAAGCAGAAGTTGAGATCGTGAAGCAGATTAGCTACATCAAATGTACTCATGCCAAATGCAAAAGGACCCGACATATCCCCATGAATTTGACAGATCCTCAACCTAAGAATGGTGAATGCGAGCACCACATGAAAAAGCGCATAAAGACCGAAAAATTAGTTAGAAAGAAAGCCGAGGGACCTAAGACCGAGGCAGAAATGGAAACTATTCTACCAACACTAGACCCATTACAACGAGCAATCCATATTTTGGATTTGGATTCAAAGCGACAATCTCACTACGACGAAATTGTTCGCAACCTACAACGAGACAGTTTATCTATTTTATTTGCAACCCACAATGGAAAGGACCCAGCCATTTTTAAGGAAATGCGAGACTATGCACAAGAACAATTGCATAAGATACGTATTGATTGGAGAGCATGGAGAATTAAACATAATTTTCCAGCCGTATGTACTCTACTGGGAATTAACCCCGACACAAGGAAATTCCCCGATATGCCAATGGAAGCAAACCAACCCCCGGAAATGACAACACCAGAGCCATCGCAAGGACCATATCAACGCACGGGAGCGACTGGAACCGAAGTCCAGCCACCCACAGGGGAGAAGGAGCTACTCACCCTTAATAGCAACGTCAACATAACTCAAGTATTTAAAACCCAAACCGAACTGGAGAGAGCTATCACTCCACTTTTAACTGACGAGATAGCAACAGAATTGGAAAAATACTTGGAACCAACTCAACTACACCAACAAATTGAATCCTCATCTTTATCGGATTTTGCTACACCACCTCATGACATTTCCTTAAGTATGGATACGGAAGAGTTACCAATAACTCCCAGCCCACCACGGGATGATCACTCTCCACCCAGAGGAGGAGGAGGACGCGGAGGACCGATTCCAGCCATAGGATATAACTTTTTCACATTTATGTTACTCATGGGAGTAGTAACAATGGGATTAGGAATGACACCAACTACACGTTTGCCAGGACCCGTCACCACCAACAATTACTTACACGGACGGGAAGGATTTAATCGTCTAATGAAATCGTTCAATGAGACCGCGAAACATGACGATTTCACATGCAACAGTATGGAACGACACCGCAGGCTTCATACAAGAGATAGTGAGCCGCCACCTCACAATTTTGGAGAAAATGTGAGACCTTTCTTTTCCAATTGGATTCAAAGATTCAAAGAATCCGATACAGCAAAAGGATGTGCCACCATGGCAGCCATAGCCTTAACTTGGACTATCATGACAATGAGTTATGTTTTACAATACTGGAAGCCAACATGTGGACAAAGAGCAGCTATTCCAGATGATTGGATTATGGTTAAATACGAACTTGAAGACGGAAGACCAATGTGGATTACACTACCTATTGACACAGCTAGTGTGATGGAACTGGAAAATAACCTTAATATCCAAGTTCCAATCACAACCACCACAACAACTACATCATCACCCTACGTGCGGAAAACCATTTCGGTCAGAGCAAAAAGACAGGCTGAATGGTTAACAAACTCATCCATTTCTCAACTATGGAATAAAGCTATTTACGTACAAGGAGAAAATCACAAAGAAAATCAACCCCAAGAAGTTGACACACCCAGTGGAATTTTGATGTTTTCACGAGTCATGCGTGACGGATGGAAACTTTCACCTCATAAACTATTCCAGTTATTCGACATACTACAACAATACACTTTACCTGGTATTTTTACTAAAAACAAGGTGGAGACCTTAGAAAGAGCAGTCGATAAAGGTATCAATGAACACCTAGGATCAAGCTTAAAGATTATACTAGGATATCAACCACACAATAACAGGACCAAAAGAAGTATTATCCCAAGGGAGGATTTATCAAAGATCCAAAGACAAATCCAAGATGACCCTCATAGCCTAACCACGGGAGAAGATTTCACACATCCTGATAGGGAAATTTTGGACGGAGAGTTAGTTTTCTTCAACACCGCTATTACCATCCATGAAGCAAATATGACAGTTGCAATTTTACTACCCATGATTTACAAGGGAGTAAATCACATCGAAACAGATACATTCAATAAATGGGAAACTGATGCACAAGTAACGGCATTCAATCAACGCAGACTTTTTCGTCGAACTACCATCGTTGAGGGCAACGAGCTTCCCAGAGGGGAGGAGGAGACACATCTACGACGAAAAAGAGAAGCTTTCCTTGGACCAGACAACTCATGGACACCCATTGAGTACAACCACAAATTCATCAGAAAACAACTGGAATTATTAAGAGCAATGGAGAAGGAGAGCGGCGAATCATCAGCAGCACCCAGAAACACAGGCATACTACAAGGCCTTACAAGATTCATCTTTAGAACCTTGTTGTACATAGGTACAGCATTCGCAATAGACGAGACAAAGAATCCACAAGGAATTCTGAAAGAAACTCCACCAAACACTGATGTCGAAGCCACACCAGAGGAAAGAGAGCTGAACACACCTACGCCATCAGCACCTCCAGAAGAGGAACGACCATCATCACCAGCCTTGACACAAGTAAATCAACCTAAACCGAAGAAAGAGAAAGCTAAGGCAAGAAAGAAAGCTAGACGACCATCCTTCATAAACTTAGACTGTCCAAGCTTAGATGTTATGAAAAAGGGAGAAGAGATGTTTGGATTCCTTGCCAGAGTAAACAGAGAGGCAGGATGGGATCCACCATTAACACCCGAAATGCTATGTGGAAATCCAACAGAATGCACCTCAGGAACACTTCCAGACGAGGAGAAAGAACAATCAGAAAGCGAAATAGAGGAGGAACAACTAAGGAAAGACATAGAGAAAGCTATGAAAGCATCTGAGGAAGAGAGAGAAGTACGAGAACAAGAAAGATTAGTTGAACTACAAAGGGACACCATTCGAAGATTCCAAAGGGGATACGATTTCGATACTAGACCCAATTCTCGAAACGCTACCCCACCTGAAGAAAGGGACCTTACTATAACACGGATTGACATTTCGCATCCACAATACATCCGAAGTGGAAGCGAGCTTATTGTACTACATCGACCCGACTCAGTTACACAAGCTACAATCTTTCAAAACGTCGAATCACCATTCGCAATAGGAAGAGCCGAACGAAGTGCACAAAACGAAAGGGGACTTTCACCAGAGCAAAGACGACAATGCTTTCGTGATCGAAGTCCAGCAGAAGGAGCGCAGAGACACCTAAGAAATATGATGAGAGATCATTCACCCGATTGGAGGAACGAAAGCAGACCATATTGGACCGAAAGACCGCAATGCAGAGTATGTAAAGGACACGGAGTATTGCCAATGATGGACAGATGCCAACATTGCCAAGATATACCAAGCAGAGACCCAAGACAGTTTCCATGCATACGTAAACCAGACAATGATGGAATGAGAGCAAATAGTCTTTTCCAATGGACACATCGGATGCATATGGAAACCATAGAGGCCAGAATTGCAAGGAAAAAGGTGAAGGAAAACAAACACCCAAAATTCAAACTGGAACAACTACAAGAAATGTTGAAACAAGCACAGAACCTACCACAAAGAGAGACTTTCTCTTATGAAGAAAACATGTTCGAGGCTGACACAGAGACTCGACAGGAAACTATCAGAGAAAGGCGAATGTTAATACAGGAGGCAATGGATCACCCTACTGAATTTCAAGCAGTAGCACCAGCAGAACGAGACCTTGCCATCATCTACCGTCAAGCACGGAGACGAATATCTTTTACAGACTCAAGAATGGAGACATTAGCAACCGACTTAACTATTCACCCAGGCGAAATGATAGCACAGTTATGGGACACTCTATATCGTTCCCTAAAAGCAAACGAAGGGACGACAATTCCAGAGCAATTACTATGCCGAGAACATCACGGTACCTTTCAAGGATTAACCGGAACAGAAGTAAGGCGATTACTCATTCACATATGGAATGACATAGGATTGGAACCCAGTTGGGGAGAACAAGCTCTGTGGATGGAGTCATTTATCCACCGTGGAGCGCCTATAACAGGACGACCCGAGACAGGCTTACAGATGTTAGCAGATTTACCAGCCGATCAACTTTCCTTTGGAGAATTCCAACTCATGGCACAGCGCCTTATCATTCTATACAAACAAAGAGCGGCTATAGAAAAATGGAAGGAATGGACAGGAGAATCCATAAGATCAGAAGGGGAATCTTCACCCATTGCGGAAATTTTAGATGAGATAGAACAATGGGAAGAATGGATTTTTGACCTATACAGTGCTACCATCAAAATCTACCCAGCTACACTTCACGTAGAGAATCCAGAAGGGATTTTGTTTTCAATACGAAAACCACAGCATAAACTGTTTATAGAACATTTGAACGAGTTGAACATCATCTATTGTTGGAGACAAGAACGCTTCAGCCGACTGACCCGAGCAGTCGAAGCATTACATCAAAGCCGAACAACTCCAGCAAGAGTACGAGACATGCAAGTCGATTACATACCAGGCACAACACAATTATCATTAGTCAGGCAGACAATCCGATTGAATTTAGCAGAAACATGGAGTTCAATAGTAATAGAGGTACCAGCTAACCCTGACGACATACTCAGCACCTTATTCAACCTCAAGAGATTACCACAGTCCGAAATAATAATACGAGACCCTGAAAATCAATTATTGGAAGGACGAAGAGAAACCGATCCTATAACCCCAACACAATTTTATGTTTCACAACTAGCCTTATCGAACGATGAAGAATTCAACAGATTCGTGGAGGAAATGAATCTGAAAAGAAAGTACAACATAAAATCGGGATTGGGAACATCGGAACCTAGACTCATCATCATCAGTTTCAGGAAGCTACCCCAGAAGAAGGGCGATACATCTTCCCTGACAAAAGATCCACCTGTCAGGCAATAAAAATTCATTACATCAACAGAAATTACGGTCAGACTATTTAATACAATCTTAATAGTCAAAGTAGGAGAGAGAGAAAGAGCAGATAACGAACCTTTACGGGGAGCTCTATGAAGGAATGCAAATTCCAGAGAGCAAGAATTTCGCGTCAGCATTTTATAACAATAGAATGCAGATCACGAAACCAAAACAACTGACATTTACTCCTAATCAGCCATTGGGGATTCCGGAGGATTAGAGAGGAATGGCAGTATAACAGAAGATAGGATAAGCATAAAATCAAATAAAAAGAAATACATAATAAGAAAACAATACAAAAAGAACAAAGCTAACATAATTTTGTTTATAGTTTGCTTCTAGATTATCACCACCGGAAGAGTATGGAGATTAAATTCGGACCAACATCCCTTTATTAAGTAAATCTTGCAAAAGACTCGTAATTGTTTACATTCTCTACTGTTCTAAACAATCAAGACCATCCAGTATAAAAGGAAAGCTCCAGGATCAGGCTGGACACAGTCAACTCACAACCAGTCCCTGGACTCCAAACACCAGAAAATCAAAATCTATTGTTGCAACTACCAATTGTCAGAAACTCATAATCAAAGAAAACATAGATTTGAGTAATGACACTTAGACTTTTCACTCTGTACATCACCATAACTCTCGCAGTTGTGGAAACTGAAGGACGTCCAGTTCCGAATCCTGAACCCATTGGACCAGTAGTTCAAGCGGGACTCACTACCATCGGAGCATGGATCGCAAAATACGTAGTACCACCCATGTTAGTGGGCTCTACAGCTATAACCGCCACTCATTTGTCACAAAAAGATCCTGTTGTGCATTTATTACATCCAGGCAACAATGGACAAATGGCTGTTGTACCTTACGACCCACAAGATGCAAACGTGATAGCTGCTCAACAACAAAATCAATTGCAGCTTCAAAATCAAATGCAGCTACAACAGCAACAGTTACTACCGAGACCACAAATAAACCAACAAATAAATCCTTCTACAGACGAAGTTGACTTTAACAGATATCCACCTTGGTTACAAAAATACGCACAGGACGTAGGGGATACGTGGATTCCACCACCACCCGCCGAAAACAGCAATCTCACTATCATCATCCTTAGCAGCTTTGGAATATTCATTCTAATAGCCATTATCAGCCTTAGTGCCTATTATTGTCGAATAATAGCTCGTAGACCAATACCGGAATCAAGACATCAATACCAGGAATTGAAGAGGATTACAGCCCCGGATACCGCAACAGTAGTTCAGAACAGTTTCGAACGTTTAGTAGGATGTAAACTAGTACGAGCATCACCCACGCCAGGGCCATCAACCGCAAGGTTACCCGCCCGAACATAGGAGTCCGAATTTAATGCCCAGAAAACCAAAAGGAAAGAACTTACGCTTAAAACCAAATTGTATAAAGTAGTATGTAAGAAAACACATCTTGTAATACACATAGCTCACAAGCTAACACAAACATCTACATGTAGTTCACAGATAAGTTTATAATTATAGGAACCACAATAATAAAAAGAATGTAAATACTTGAGACAATCTAATCATGTACATAAAGTTTAGCTGATCTAATATCCTTATGCAGTCGAGAAGACGGCTGAGGACAGCCTACCGACAGAAGAGGAATGTTACGTCCCAATTCGCACACCTGAGGAACGTGACAAAAGACGGAGGCTACGTGACATAAGATCGCGTGATGTCACGTTAGCAGAAAATAAAAGACCACGTCCACAGATCTCAAAAGGGAAGATTTAACCTTTTTGAATCATTCAGCAATTCCACTCAGCAGAATCTGAGAGGAGAACGAATGAAGAATGGAATGTGAAATCCATTAACCCCAATTCAATCTATTGTTATTACAAACAATAATTATGATGATTGTGTTGAAATGTAATTATGTACATACTATGTAAATAGTCCTAGACCAAATCTTTAGATTAAGTCAAGCAAGAAGGGACAGTAAGTTCTTGGGAGGCACTCGTATGGTTCGGATCAAAGCTCACGACATAGATCCGTATCCATTACAGCCCCTGCCCAAGGCTTGAAGACTCACAGCCATGCGGAGAATTATATTGGGAAAAGATCCCTGGATCCCAATATAATTCATGGAGACTTCCCATGGAGGAATTTCAACACGGAAGATTTATTTTAAGATCCTTTTATCATTTCAAGTTTATTTTATCTTTGATTTCAATTAGAATAAATTAATACAAGATTATTATTCAGTATAAACTTATTTTTAGCCAACGATTATTTTATTATCATCAAAAATACTACACATCATTACTCGACTCGTTCCGAACTTGGGCACGAGATTCAACATCCAATAATCTCGTTACAATATATAGCACGGCAAAGGCAACCGTCAGAAATGAGAAGTGCGTCATGACAGAAACAGGCTTTATTGTGCATGCGTAAAAATCCGTTCAAACGATTCAGTTCAGTTTAGTTTTACACTGAAACCGAACCATTCAGTTTGGTTTCTGTATCGAACTGAACCAAAATTTGTATGAACCAAACTGAACTGAACTGAACTGAAATTTTCAGTTTTGAACTGAACTGAAATTTTCAGTTTTGAACTGAACTGGTCCGACCCCTAACCCGTATGTCACTTTCAGGTAGCCATGGTGTTTCCGCATATTAACTATGAGATTTTTGAGAGTACTGTTAACAGCTTACCCCGCGGACTCTCCAAAAATTGTAATTTGGTTTGGATCTCCTCCAAAAGCCTGAATGTTTTCCTTCACCCATCGTAGTGCCAGGGCTTGATCCTTTAAGCCCATGTTGCCCCGTATTGCGGTTTCACCGGTATTTAAGAACCCTGATTTGAAATAATTGTCATATGTTAAACCGAAAGGTTATATTTCAAACGCTTCTACAGCAACTGTTAGAATAATTTTACCGAAAATCCCTAATCTGTAATTTGGATTGACGTAAACTACATCCTCATCCATGAAATAATTCGGTGGATACATACTTCCAGTCCCGCTTTGGAAGCCTCCCCCATGGATGTAGATCATGACAGGTAACAACTGGGTGGTAGTGACCTTCAGATCACAGTGTTCACATTTACAAAAATGTAATTGAGTGCATAAAATATAAAATTACATTAATAATAATTATTGAATAATACATCATTTTTAAGTTAACCTTGGGCACGGACACGTTCAAATTTAAACAGTCCTGGAATAAAAAATACATTTAATAATTGTTCTTAATAATTTTTATGGGATCGTAAATATTTTATTTTCAATTACTAAATTCATTCGCAGTAAAGTTACAGTTTAAAGTACATTTTCTTCAATTATTATTAATAAAATGCATACATTGCAAAACAAGGAATTAAAATAAGCTTTGGTTTTAGCATTGTTCTACTAACCTCATCCCCAATCGCATTCCCAAAAACTCCACTGGCTTCTGGGCACCTGGGGCCAAATTTACTCCCGTCCCTGACGCCATCCCATTTACCGAACGCTTGAGGGCTCTTATAAAATTAAATACAGTGAATGGATTCTTATCGTGCAAGCGGTCAAATATTTTATTCAGTGTACTTACAAATAATTTTACAAAAGCATACAGCAAATCGAAGAGGGCCTACAGGAGACTTCCCAAAGGGTATGCCCCTCCACTCGTAGAATTCCCGCCCATCTCTGGATTTTGAGACTATCCCTTCAATTGATCCACACGGCGTCTCCACAATTTTTCTTTCACAAGAGTTGACCATGATTTTTACGACTATACTCAGATATTATAACACAATTACTCGCTCTTCCTGACCGAGTGGGAACACCTTAAAAACTTCAAGTGTGTTGAGTAATAGTACTGTATCCATTATGTTTTTTGTACTTGATTATCTACAAAGTTATGACCGAAGTAAATACAGTAGGCTATGAACATACGTATACTGTAATTAATTGCACTGTCGATAATATCTGGAGTGAGCTCATCGTCCATACATAATAATTATTGCATGTGGCCTTGTGACATGTTACTGCTTTGCATGTTTTTGTGCATGCACATGATGGTTGAGTATAAAGCAGGGACAAAAAAAAATGTACATTTTGTCTTAAAAGCCAAAAGCAAGCAAGATGTTCTCTCTGAAATCTCTACGAATGATTTTATAAGTATAGTGTCCGCAAATATGCTCATATCCTCACTGCACTGTTGGAATATCCTTTGAAACAAGGTCCTTCTCTTAGTTTGACAGAATCCTAAGGGGAGAAACATAAGATTATTTTGAAATGGATTAAAGAATATTTACTTCTATTGACGGAACGCTGTAATCAGGAAGTAAATGGCAACTCTATTAATAAGAGTACGTATGTTTGGACGATACGTTCTGTCTGGGCACAGTGAGATCAAGTTCTTTATATAGCGTTCACATTGTAACTCTACACCTTGCACCGGAAAAGGTCTGGAAGTTAATTATAATTTAATTTAAAATTAAAAAATAAATTAATAAGAATTTTAACGGATTTAAGTAATTCAAAAACCATGTTGAGAAGAGTGTTTATTTAAAATTGGAAGAAGTATAAGAAATGCAATATTTAGTACGTAGTTTTTTGTTTTCGAAAAGGCAAATCGTTATCACAGTCTTTAATATATGTGATTTAACAAAGTCTTAAAAATAGGATTGCATATTATTTTTGAAATTACAAATGGAGTTACAGACATGATACAACCCAAGTGTATCTTGATTGTGTTCAATGACTGTTACAGTTGTAAATTCAAAATTGATTGTTGGTCAAGTGGTCAAGTCACAATTATTTAGAGGATCGTTAGGCCTTCAGGCGCAAATTTATTAAACCCAAGGATTTCAATTTGTCCACTCTCTCTCGAAATGGTTCTTCAATGACCTGGGGTGTTTCACATAATTCAAAATATTGAATATGCTTTCCCGGATCTTGTTTCGGGAACTCGACACCACGGAATGTCATCGAGGTTCTATAAAAGTTAAACTAGTTTTGTCACCGTGACCAAAATAATTATCAACCAATTACATATTCTAAAAAAATTAGTTGAACTTTTTAAAATTTTTTGAAGAAAGAGAAATTTTATGAAGAACTTACTCATCTCTTGCAAAATCCACCCATAATTGGACCATATCTTTGGAAAATACGTAATCAGGAGACTGGGGGTTCATCGGGACGTCAAACATTCTCTCGACTTTGAATAGCATCGCAAGTTCATCCGCATGGCAAACACCTTGGCAATATTTATACACGAAAGTTAAAATCTTTCTGCAGGATATACACCCCGACTATGGAATAGACACGCTACTTAAGATTTAATAAAAAGAAATGCTTTTTGGTACAAACCATAATCTCTGGGTTTATTTCCAGTGATCTTGTTGTATAGGGAAGTCGCAAAGAACTTGGCAAGTTTGAGCGCTATGTGTCCGTTACCCATGAGCATGTTCATAATCGGAGTCAGTGACGGTCCTCCCCGACGGCTGAAGTAGTAGGGGTAAACGGGAGTGAACTCACTTTGGACCGAGATACAGTGACTCGTGTGGAGAAGGAACTGGGCATCAGTAAATAATTTTGTGTACTGCTCCAACCTTTGCTCCTTCGTAAAATTTGAGTCTTTGGGGAAATAAATTTCTTTTATTTCATCAGCAAGTTCTTTAGCATTGGGAATCTCCGGCGGGATTCCAAACGTCCACTGAATACAGTTGTCCCAATTCTTTTCGTAATTTGCCATGACTTCCTCGTTATTGTAGAATGCTAGGAATAACGAACATTTGCAATTAAATTTAGTCATATTTTTACATGGGATAAATTACGTACACTTTTCATACAAAATATTTATGGTTATTGTACCAAGTGATGTGCAAAGTCCTTCATCAGAATTTGCCCCAACCATCCAGGGCACTTTGTGGGCCCTGCCTTCGGCCATTATCGTCAGAGGATGCTCAACTAGAAATGCTTCCTCATCGTTGACTACTTCAATACTGGGCATGAAAAAGTGACTTTCCAGGTCTGGTCTGAGAGTGACTCCTTCCGGCTGAAAACATGTTTGTTATTGTATATATTTAACGTCGAAAAAACTTCGTTTAAAAACATAAATACATTTTTTTATGTAAATTTTTTTTGCGAACATTTTTTTAAGTAATTAATTTTAATGGGATCTTTGCAAAATTCGTACAGTTTCTTGCTTATAGGCTGCCATCAATTCCGCCACTGTCTTGCTTCGTAAATTTTCCGCCAGTTTCGCCGTGTCATCTGTATCACAGTTCAGCCGTTTGGCAAACTTGTGCGTGTACTTGACCGCATTCTCGGTTGGTTCACAGCCCCAGTACGGAGTCGCCACTCCGCTTTGGGAGATGGCTTTGTTGAACAAACCTTTGGTACTTGGGGACAGCACCAGGTGATGGATGCTAGCTGCACTGTAAACACATGGATCAATTATAGGAGTGTCAATTGAGATTATCATAGTTGGGCATGACCCTTATGTTACTTCGAGGTAGCCATGGGGTTTCCGCATTTTTATTATGAGATTTTGAGAGTATACTGATAACAACTTACCCCGCTGACTCTCCAAAAATGGTAATTTGGTTTGGATCTCCCCCAAACGCCTCGATGTTTTCCTTCACCCATCGTAATGCCAGGGCTTGATCCTTTAAGCCCATGTTGCCCCGTATTGCGGTATCACCGGTATTTAAGAACCCTAATTTCGAATGATTGTCATATGTTAAACCGAAAGGTTATATTGCAAACGTTTCTACAGCAACTGCTAGAATAATTTTACCGAAAATCCCCAATCTGTAATTTGGATTGACGTAAACTACATCCTCATCCATGAAATAATTCGGTGGATACATACTTCCAGTCCCGCTTTGGAAGCCTCCCCCATGAATGTAGACCATGACAGGTAACAACTCTGTGGTAGTGACCTTGAGATCACAGAATTTACAGTTAGTGATAATTTCATTCATTCAAAAATATAAATAGTTATACAATCCTTGTATTTTTAGATTTTTTTAAGATAACCTTGGGCACTGACACGTTCAAGTTTAAACAGTCCTGGAACAAAAAACAACAATATTAATACTGTAATTTACATATTAAACTGTATATGTGATAAAATTATAGAAACAGCTGTTTCCAAAAAGAGGTTGAAACCTGGAGATCACAATCAGTGATCAAAACCAGAACCTTATTAGCTGCTAATTAATAATAATTATTTTCACTTCTTAGGTTTCTTGTAAGGCTAGTTTTATATTTTTTGTACATTAGCACTCTCACAGACGCATTCCTGGTTTTTTAGCAATTTTTTACACTCTTTCTATGCAGAAGATAATTTATGGGAATTTACAAGAAACTTCGAATTTAGAATCGTACTAACCTCTTCCCCAATCGCATTTCCAAAAACTCCAGTGGCTTCTGGACACCTGGGACCAAAATCACTCCCGTCCCAGACGCCATCCCATTTACCGAACGCTTGAGGGCTCTTAAAAAATCAAGTTTATTGAATAAATCCATATGACACAAGTGTACAAATATTTTCCAGTGTACGTAATTTTGTAAGAACATACAGCAAATCGAAGAGGGCCTACAGGTGCCTTTCCAAAGGGTATGCCCCTCCACTCGTAGTACTCACGCCCATCTCTGGATCTTGAGACTATTCCCTCAATTGAGCCGCACGGCGTCTCCACAACTTTTCTTTCACTAGAGTTAAGTATCATTTTTAACTCCTTAAATTGAAAATATGAATCAGTTTTGCACTCACTGACTTGTCAATGTTGGAATGAAGTAATATTTTGTTCCAGACTATAAGTGAGACTGCTATTAAATGACTAAAGCAAATTGGAACGGAGTGACAACCTTTACAACTGCAGTCTGCTCGTTTCTATTTTTCCATGCACTTGCTTATCTGCAAAGATTTGGGCGTATACATAGTACGCTCTACAACGTACAATATGAATACACTTTAGATACTATCTGCAATGAGCTCATCGCATTTATTTACAATTGACCTTGGAACATACATATGTATGTATGTTAGGGATACCTTCCATGTATGAATGCACATGATGTTTCCGTCGAGTAGGGACAAAAAAAAGTATTGCCTTACAGATAAAAGCCAGGTACAAACAAGCAAGATGTTCCCTCTAAAATCAACCTCAACTTTTTTATGAGCAACATCTGCCAATATGTTTCCACAATGCACCTTTAATGTAAAGCTCCGGTTAACCAAGATAACATCATAGAATTTTACCCTTAATATTGACAGTTTTTAAAGAGAGAAAAATAATAAAATTCCCACTTAAAATTCACCACTTTTTGAATTCTTTGTGACTAAATAAGTCCCGTTTGTACATCCCCAGTACAATTATTATAATGGCAGTGTCCGTGGATGGAATTGCGATTCGAATTAAAGTAACATAAACCTTAATGTATTTGACAAAGGTGTAGAACATTCTTTAGAAAACAAATTTATTTAAATTTAATATATAATGTGTAACAAAATATTTGATCTCAAAATAAAATCTTAATTTATTTACAATTTGTACATTAATTTCCCTTGGCTTCGTCGTTTGTCCTAATAAAAATCAGTGCCCTTATTTTCCTCCTCCTACTGCTGCTAAGCGTAACTCAATAAGCCCTAAAGATTTCAATGAGTCCACTCGTTCTTTAAATGGTTCATCCATCATTCTTGGATTTTCACATAGTTCCAAATATTCGAGGGGCTTTTCAGGCTCTTGTTTTAAAAATCCCAGTCCTCGGAATGTCATTGAAGCTCTGTAAAACCCGGGAAATTAACAATTAGTCTTTTTTAAATCCACATTAAAAAATCCAAAAAATGATTTTGTGAGCTTTTGCTCCTTACGGATCTTTTGCAAAGTCCACCCATAATTTGACCATGTCTTTGGAGAAGATATAGTCACTGGAGTGTGGGCTCTTGGGCACGTTGACCAATTTCTCTATTCTCAATAACATGGCGACTTCATCACCATGGCACACACCTGTAAAATTGTAACATCATAGTAAAGATTTATTACAGTTCTTGCTATGACAAAAAAAATATTGTAGTATTCTCGGGCTGTTGTAAGGGAAGTGTCTTTATAGGGGTCAAAATTATGTAGGGAGAGTTATGTTATAAAAATAGTCAGCAACTAAAGATGTGGTTACTAGAAGAGCTTTGATGTAAAAATGTACTTTAAATGTTTTGTACCGTAATCTTTGGGCTTGTTTCCAGTGATCTTATTGTAAATGAATGTCATCACAAACTTGGCAATTTTCAGAGGCATGTTGTCGTCTCCGGTAATAAAATTCATGATTACAGAAAGTGACGGACCTCCCCGCCGGCTAAAGTAGTACGAGTAAACTGGAGCGAACTGTCTATGAACGGAAATGCAATGACTCACGTGGAGGAGGAAATAAGCATCGGAAAATATTTTTGTGAATTGCTCAAATCTCTGGTAATTTGTGAAATTGGAATTTCTGGGGAAATATATTTCCTTAATTTTTCCAGTCAGCTCTTTGAGATTGGGAGTGTCCTCCGGGATACCAAATGTCCTACAAATGCAATCATCCCAGTTCTTCTCGTAATTCTCAGCTACATCCTCCGAATTGTGGATGGCTAGGAAGAAAAGCAGAATATTTGGACTAACTGTTGTACAATTCGCAGCATCGCTGTATGTTCTTGGTGTTATTAGATCATTATATTATTAGATAATTATTATTATTGGATAGGTTATACCTATCGATGAAAGAAGTCCTTCATCAGCATTTGCCCCAATCAACATGGGAACTCTGTGACCTCTGCCATCCGTAATAATCTGGAGAGGATGTTCGATAAGGAAGGCCTCTTCATCATTGACTGCTTCGATACTGGGCTGGAACATAGGACAGTTCAAGTCTGGTCGGACAGAAATCCCGGGTCCCTGTGGAGGACATTTTGATTAAGATCATTCTTGAAGGGATGTTGACCTACTTTTGGATATAAGAGTCAAATGTAGCAAGAACTATTACCAGGATATCCTGATACTCATCCAACAACTTCCCCACTGTCTGACTCCTCAAGCATTCCACCAGTGCTGAAGAATCCTCCGTGTCACAATTAAAACGTTTGGCATATTTCCTGGTGTTCATCACAGCATCCTTTGTTGGTTGACATGCCCAATGAGTGGTAGCGACGCCACTTTGAGCGATCACTTTGTTACATAGGCCCTTGGTAGAGGGCACGAGCGCCAAGTAATGAACACTGGCACCTCTGGACAAGAACATAAAATATTTGTCAAATCACAGATGGGCGAAATTTTGAGAGGGCAGTTGCCTCCCGAATTATTGAGAGACAGTTATTAACTAACAATGTAATCTACTAACCCCCTCCTCCATTGAGCAAATGTTCAACCACTTACCCCGCGGATTCCCCAAAAACGGTAATGTTGTTTGGATCACCTCCAAAGGCCTGAATGTTATCCTTAACCCACCGTAATGCTAAAGCTTGGTCCTTGAGTCCCATGTTGCCTCGTATGACGGAGTCACCAGTGTTTAAAAATCCTACATAAATCCCATTTTCGTATAAATTACTGAATTTCATTTCAAATATCCTTCAAGTTAATACTTTCCCTACCTAAAACACCCAATCTGTAATTTGGATTGACGTAAACGACATCTTCATCCATCAAATAATCTGGCTTGAACATACTTCCAGTGAGATTTTGAAAGCCCCCGCCATGTATGTAAACCATTACAGGCAAGAGTTCGTCAGTGTTCACCTTCGGCATTAGTAAAGTGTTAATGTTTTTATATAAATTATTTTTACATTTTTTCAAAGACTCAAATCAAGTTTAACAGAATCATTACCTTTGGTACTGAGACACTCAAATTTAAACAGTCCTGGAATCATTTTTAAAGTTAATAGAAATTTGAGGGGGTAATTTACTATTTAAAATATGTGTACATTTTTTTTATTGTGAAACTAACCTCATCTCCTAGAATCCTTTCAAATACACTGATTTCCGGACATCTCCCCCCAAATTTGCTCCCATCCCTAACTCCATCCCATTTGCCGAATGGAAGAGGGCTCTTTAAAAATTAACAGATGTAAATACCCAGACACAACGGAGGTGCACATACAAAATTACAGGAGGAATCAGAATTGGATTAATAGATTATTAAAAAACAAGAAGGCAAACCTACAGCAAAACGCAGGGGACCAATTGGAGCTTTGCCAAAGGGTATGCCCCGCCACTCATAAAAATCACGCCCATCTCTGGATTTTGATACGATCCCTTTAATCCGGCCGCATGGGGTCTCCACAATTATCCCACCGGAACATCCTTTGAAGAAATCAAACATGACGTAAGTTAAATTACAAAACTGTATTTACCAGAGCCAAAGAGATGATCGGATCGGGAATGAAACGGAAAGTATCATATGATCTGCGCGGAGTCCAAGTAGCAATGATCTTAACTCAATCCGATTTGAAGGATTTTGTTTGAATTGGGCCTTGTATATAATTATTTATATTAATTACTACAGAAATGTATTTTCTAAATATTATTTCCAGTATGATAGCAACTTTGCAGATCACTGCCACAGCTAAGTTGTAAGTTGTTAGGACTGAGACCATAATTAATAGTGCTTGACGAAGCAGCTTCAGTAACGACTCCATAAAAAATGGACCGTCTTAAGCAAGTGTGTTGAGGAAGACTCCCATCCTATGTGCAGGTAGTTCTCCCAGTGCAAGTTCCTTGGAAATACGTAACAGCATATTATATTACCTATGTATCGTTATGTTGAGGTGGAGGAACTTCCAATATTTTAACTTTAATTTTCTGAAAGACTGCATTCAAAATTCACACACAGTGTTAAAATGTAATGTATGAGGAGCATTTATTAGTTGCACGATCAAAAAAACATCCTGCAATTCGTTTACTCGCCTAGTACTTCAAAGTAGTCTTGATGACATTGAACTGGCATAGATGATGGTACAAACAGCTTTGGGTTCATGAGTAAAAAACTCTATACGTAAAATCAAAGCAAGTATTTAGCAACAATTGTTATTACAGACGTGCTTTGATTTTGGCTTGTGTAACTATATGTATGTATGTACTATTGTATGTGAATGCATACAAAACGTGTTTCCTTGCACAGTAGTTGGATCATATTGATAATTGATACTATTGATGTTATACAGAAGCTGCATGCATAGCTTTTAGCAGAGGGTGTACGTTTGTATATTGTATATAGCGGAAAGATTTTAAATTTTAAAAGAATTTTTATGTTCCATGGATTAAAGCAAATACCATGGCATTACTCATTTTCAAAAAAATTTCCTAATGAACTAACAGTTGGAGCAAGTTTAAAAAAAACTTATCGAGTTTCTACAATGGTCTTCTGGAATCCTCCAAATCGACCGTAATAATTTATAATCTACGTGAGAAATTTAAAATCCATCTACAAAATTTACTGCAAGTACAGTTCTAACCGGAAAATATGAAACACTATTTATAATTCACTATAAATCAGAATATAAATTCAATGTAATGACTTAGCCGGCGGCAATTGATGAGGCTAGATGAGCATCAAAATTTTTTTAATAAAACCTAATCAATGTATGCAAGCAGTGTGCAAGAAAATATAACGAACGACAGTAAACTTGAGCATCACGGATATTTTGCTTTTACTGTCAGTGAAAACTGTTTGGGGATTTGCGTTTTTTAGCTGCCCCCAAATGGTTCATTTTAAATTTGCTCCAGCTCATTATTTTCCTTAGTATTCGAAAATATTTGCTTTTGTATATAGCTGCATATTGTCAATAGTAAAATTTGTAAGCCTGATAAGATCTGTCGCATCCATCAATTTCAATACATGATTGCGCTTACCCTGCTGACTCCCCCAAAATAGTTATTCGGTTCGGATTCCCCCCAAAATTTTGAATGTTACCCTTGACCCAACCGCGGGCTAAGGCTTGGTCTTTCAAACCCATGTTCCCACGTATAGAGGTATCACCCGTGTTCAAGAAACCTGGTTTAACAAAATTCCGGTATTTTTATCAAAATCAAAAATAAAATATACCATTAATTCTGAACATTGAAGGGTTTTTCCAAGCATGAAGTAATAATTACCTAAAACTCCCAGCCTGTAGTACAATGTGACTAGAATCACATTCTCATCCATGAAATAATTTGGGTAATAGATATTTCCACAACCGCTTTGAAAACCACCCCCGTGAATGAAAACCATGGCAGGGAGTAATTCTGTCGTTTCAACCTTGGCATTAAAAAATAATAAGACTCAAGTATTATTATGAAAATGTTATTGTTTTTCCCTTCAATGAATAAATCACCTTGGGTGCCGCGACATTGAGGTAGAAACAGTCCTGAAATTAAAAGTGATTTTTTTTACAAAGATGATTTTGACTCGGTAAGATTTATAGAATCAGGAAAAGATAAAAATAAAACATACAATTATGAGGGATGTAATTCAAAGGAGAAGCTTACCTCGTCTCGTACTGCATTCCCAAACAGGCCTATTTCCGGACATGTCGGTCCAAATTTGCTCCCATCCCCAACTTTTTCCCAAGGACCAATAGGTTGTGGGCTCTTAAAAATCATAATATATCCAATAAAATTACAGGAACCAATTTTAACAATAAATTATTTGAATAAATTTGAACTGGTGACTTACAGCA
This sequence comes from Allacma fusca, assembly GCA_947179485.1. Classification (NCBI taxonomy): domain Eukaryota; kingdom Metazoa; phylum Arthropoda; class Collembola; order Symphypleona; family Sminthuridae; genus Allacma; species Allacma fusca. The sequence goes on along the minus strand of OX359246.1, from coordinate 11,934,494 downwards.
AATCGAAGAGGGCCTACTGGGGGCTTACTTAGCATAGGGGATACCCCGCCACTCATCAAATTCCCGCCCATCTCTGGATTTGGAGACGATTCCCTTAATAAAGCCGCAAAATGTTTTCACAATTCTCGGTTGGGAAGATTCCTTAAAATAATTATACATTTGAGTTCCCTCAACTAATACTCAGAAACCTTATGTTACAAGTCTGATGCTGGCGCCTTCAAAAGTAAAATTGAACTGGTTCATATAGACACAATGTAATCTCAGTGCAGTTGAAGAATTTTTGTTGGCATTGAATCAACCAAATAGTAAACTGTTTTTGGGAGATGTGCAAGCATTTCGCTTATTATCCTCCCATTCAATACTATCTTCTGTGGATGAGGACACTGGGCTTTTAGTTCAGTTGAGTCCAGCGTAAATTATCAATAGAAACTATGGCCTCGTATATTTTAACTCATGAAAGCTTGAATGAGGCGAGGGTGGGCCACCCCGTAAATCCACTTCTGTGTATACTGAACTTTATTGAACACAAAACTTGCGTAATAATGAAATCAATAATGGATTTAACAATACACAATTATCGATGGATTCTTTGCAACCAGATTAACCAGAAACTAGCCAATATTTCTTTTATTACATTTATTTTAAGACCGAATATTTAATGGTTGAATTTTATACATTCAAACGAAATATTTTGCAAGATTTACTTGTATCAGGTGTCTTTTCTGATTGTGAGTGTTGACAAAGCATACGAGACTGAGTGAATGAATCATGAAAAAAGAGGTTTGAGCATTAAATTGTAAAAGTTTTATCGGCACGATTCATTCGGTTCCAGAGCTCTAGCCAAGGCTATTTTGACTAAATTAATTTGAGCATAACCATTTATTTATTATTTTATTGCACGGATTTATTAACATTACTGTGAGGGTACCAGGACTATGAAAATCAATCCAACGTTAACGAGGAGAAGGAACTTTAATTATTTAAACATTAATAATTCTAAAGGGGCGAAATTTTAATATGAACCCTGTATCTACCTAATATTTTTATTCCTTTTAAGACTTTAGGGGTTTAGGTTAAGCATAGGTATCACACAAGTGTAACCTCGTGTAGGATTCCCATAAGTGACGTCCCGTGATGATACTGTGACGTCACAACAGCGTCACCTCAGGCTATATTTCTGAAATACTTGTTTATTATTTGTTTAAGGCAAAACCGACGACGCAGATGTGTTCCATATAATACCAGGAGCTTAGTTTAATTTTCAGGGTCCATTCGGGTAACAGGATACCAGGCCTAGGTTAGCATGGTTAAATGACGATTACTGCCGTTTGTGTTGGCAAATTAGAACTAAACAAAATGCAAACCCACTTAAGGCTTATAGCACGTGGCTTTACTGTTAACACACATATCCGACGGCTACTGTAACCGAGTAATACATTGCTCCCGATATTCGTAAATACTAAACAATTCGTGATTTTCACTTCGTTAATATGTTTTAATGCTTGTTGGGCGTCAGATTATCTTCGTTATAATGACATCCGGCATTGCACCCATGTTTTATAATACACCGCACAGGTAAAAACCCAAGTTACAATAATATTTAAGAGATTTGTTTGGGGGATTTTCAATTCTGTTAGGCCGTTTGAGGGAAATTTGTTGTGGAAACGGATTTCTAGGTTAGTTGACCTTATTTGGAACGGATTTGAGGTGGGTACATGAAGGTAATGGTGTCAACGAGAAACAAATTACATACGAAATGCACAAAAGTATACTATGGATTGCACCCACATAGTACACATTGACATACGAAATACTGGATAAATCAACCGCAGAACCAGGGATGAATATACTACTCCATTATAAAATAATATTGATAAAAGTATTGCAAATTTTGTAATTTACAATATTGTAAATAGTAGTAATCAAAGACTATTGGACAAATTTCATTGTTTCAACCCATTGCTTTAATACGACAAAATGTGTGAAGATTGGTCACACTTAACAAATAGTACCGAGGGTTAAAGTTACCATTGATCAGTATAGGAACTTAGTATGTATATGCATGTTAAAATGACAACCTGATTTTAGCCACACTTTGAGTTTGCAATTTTTTAGAATTTTTGTGCGGGTAATTTCAGATGGTTAAAATCAACAGTTATAACTTCTTCCGAGGATTCATACATTTACCCATATTTCTAGGTGTACGAACCGTTTTTAGCATGCAATAACACTAAATCCAGAGATAGAGAAATCCCATTTGGTGAGAAGGACTTGAAGTTTAACGTCTTTCGCCAAGCGTCCAGAAAACTTAGTCACGCACGTATAGCACAGAGTAAGACACACCTAACCACCGTATTTCCGCTAGACGCATTTGAGTAGTTCATATAATGCACAAACAAATTATGGCAGAACCTTCAATTTGCAGATCAAATACTGGTTTAGATTACAGTACGTCGTTCAAGAATACTTTTGAAGACGTACGTGGATTTGATTGTATTTACCTTGTGGTATAGCCCCGTCACAGCCACTCGCAGTGGCAAATACCGAGAAATTCGTAGAATTTAGCACGTACTTTCACGTTATTACATAAAGCTGAAGTAGACGCAGCTAGTTCTGCTCAGTATTTGACGTTTTAAACTCGTATTTAACGTTTTTGTACGTATTTTCAATGCAAACTATGTGATTCCTGCACACGTAATATTGAATGTTTAAATGTGTGTATTGCCTACCTATACAAATTTCGCACGGGGAGGGCTCGGGCAGTTCACAATTGTTTCATACGTGCATCTGAATGAATAAAGTATGCCATTAACTGTTTTCAGTCGAATCCTACACATAATAAAGGCACTCGAGAGCGGTTGCTCATTATATGCGAACAAGCATGTGCACTTGCCTAAAAAATGATAGGTGTTTTTTGCCAAAAAAACACCGGTTGAAACTTGACGTTTCATGCATTGTATGTTTGCATTTGATGTGACTGGTGATCTAACATTTCTACTCCAACATCGTTTGTAATTATAAGTTACTTTGTAAATACGTATACCGGCCATTAACTGCAACACAAATTGGGTGTATACGACCCAATGAAATCATAATTGCAATGCAAAAATACTTCGAGTGGGAAAATGCATGAATTAAGGACAGCTACAACACATGAAGCCGTGTTTTGATTTATTAACTTTTATATAAAATGCTATTTATAAACGGTACATACATACAGTACTTGAGGATAGCATGTTTTACGTACTATGTCGAAGAACACAACAGGACCTGTGCATTTCAGAGTGAAACCAAGTAATAGGATTAAAAAATCACAATTGCATTGAAAATATTTGAACCCAGTGAGCATCATGTGCACAACTCGGGTACATGATATTCTCAAGCATTTGAATCAATGTCACAATAACTATCTTCGATGACCAAGCGCGAAATCTTTTGCTGACCTTTGCTACGAACATGGTGACCACGAAAAATGAAATGCACATAACCTAGTATAACCATGCCAATGAGAAAAACAAAGTTTGTCACTGCAAAACCTCCAATTGGAGTTCAAACACATATTTCGGCCGTTTAATTGTTAATGCAGCTATCAGCAAGGCTTAAACCGGGAGATCCAGTACACTGTACTTAATACAGAAAATCATTGGTTTGCGGCAGTTATAATTTCAAAATTGAAACAATTGTCCTAATTACGTAAATATTAGTGCAACTACTACGTCCCCCGATTTTAACAGTTTGCAGTCACAGCACAAGCTATGCAGGAGCGTCTCTTCGATGGTAATACGTGCTTTAAATTACTAATCGTAATAGCATTCTCATTATCATGGCGTACTCAGGACGTGTTTATCGCATTTCAATTTTTGTAAAAACAATGTAGTCCTGACAAAGGGGATTTTATGCTATGAAATCATTATTACTTCACTTCAATCGCTGCAATACGTTGCTCCTGTCGTTGCAGTACTATTTTTGATTATCGCCTATTTTAAATTATTGTCAGGTAGTGACATATCTTTCAGTGTCTGTAAAGATCCCTTTGTTTTCACAATTTAAGTTTGAATCCAGGCAGAAAAAGCTACGCAACCGCTGGGTACACTGTCGTAAAAATAATTTGGTTTTCAAAAGTAACGTTAAGTTTATAAAGTATTTTTGCATTTAGTCTATGTATTTACATTGAGGTCCTCATCTATGTTGTTTGTACTTTTTGGCTAGTTTTAGCTGTGTTGTGCTTAACCTATTTGACATGAACTTGAGTTTCAATCAGAGCTTCCGTTGAAACCACGGTTTAATCTGGGTACTTGCAATGTCTGCGATAATCTGGAAGTCATAGGTACATACACGATTGTCGAGGTAGACCAAATTAGTCCAGGTGGACGACCGCCAACGATACGTGGTCAAAGCAAGATTGTTAAATAGTTTGTTTGCTTTTGGAATAACCAAATCCCCGAAAGCGATATGAAAACCATGACCACAATGTAAGCATCATTGTGCAAACTGAGTTTATGATATTCCACTTTGACTACAGGTTTGCGGAATGAATTGCAACGGAGGATCTGCAAAACGTTGAATGTTTTGAGTGACGAAGAAGAGCAAGATATGATGATGTGCTAATATAATCCCTCGTTAAAAAATAACAATCTAAATGTTTTGCAATTTATTGAACTGTAGGAACAACGAATACTGTTCAAACAAACCGCAAACTTGTTGCCATCTTCTGTGTTGTCGGGCAGTAGAACAACTGATAGTTTGATGTTTTTTGAAAGTTGATTTTCTCGCAACTCAAACAAAATCCAAACCAATGATCACACATGTCACTGTACATAATAATTTTTGCACAATCAGCAGCTGCACGTTCTTTAGCGATGTAAACTTCCTGCAATGATATCTCCCTTGAAATGTCACGACGATGCCTTTGTGCCATCACTGTACTAAGAGTAAATTGCAATGTATTCACAAATATTTTATTTCAGTGTTCAGTACGACTACTTGTTAAAACGATTCCGTGGTATTGTACGCTTTTGTACGGAGTGTTAAAGGTTGTTAGGTTGGCGGAGAACACTGAAGGCTTGATCGTAACCACTTGAGTGTTTATTAAATATTTTCCGTACATTTGCTTTATGATAGTTATGTGAAAACAGTAGTATTTATGGGAAACGAACTATAGAAGAATACAGTAAACGAATTCCTATAATGATGATATTTGGCTTATTTGTACTCAAATTGTGTACACTTGAAGACGGGACTGGTGTATTTTTATGTATGTACATGTTCCGCTCATGTGTGAACGATGGTTTCGATTTTGTTTGAGTCGAGAAAATGGATTTCTCGTGTGGGAATTAACATGCAAACATTCAAGCGAGGAATAAATTTAAAAACAATCAAGCTATCAGATTTCCTACTGCCCGAACCCAGAGATGGCATCAAGTTTGCGGTTTTTGAACAGCATTAGTTGTGCCTACAACTCCGCCAATTTTCATTTTATTCTGAAGTTTACAACGGAAGATCTCGCTTGTTTAACCTAACCCAATTTAGATGCCTGCAGTGGGAGTAGAAGTAGAATAGTACATCGTATTCTAATGATACAGTATAGGTAGCAGCTGTAAGCTGATAGTAATAAGGAATAAATCTTACATTCACTCTCTTGACAAGTTAATGTCATACTTGGATTGACATATTGTGTTCTTACACAAAACTCCTGTTAATTTTATCATGAGTTGCTCATGAACATGACATGTACCTGCAAATGCATTAGACTGAAATTGAAAATGTGCATAGCAAAACGTCGTATTTACCAATCACATTCGAATAGCTTCCAACGTACTCATAAACTGACTTCTGGTGTCTTAATTTGTGCAAGCAAAATTATTTTTAATTGGAATCCTGACGAAAGCTTAGAGTGTCATTATTTACTTTTGCGTATAGCTGGGAATTATTATATACGTGAAAGAAGCAGTCATTGAATGATGATTCAGATTCCTAGTGAACCATGTATAGTCTGAAGGAGGATTATTAGATCTAACGTTATTGTGAATATCAATTGATCTCTGTCTTTATTCTCGAAAGTCACGGTTCTTGTATACAGGAAAAACTCGATGTAACGGATGGCTCTACAACGGATATTTAGTTACACCGGACATATATATTTGTCCCGGCAAGGCTCCCATATAACCAATGCTAAAAATATTGCATACAACGGACATTTGTATATCGGAAAATTAGCTATAACGGACACGTTTTGAAGCCCTTTAAAAACAATTTGCATGCATAAAACGGATTTTAAGCGGAGATTTATTACAAAATAGTTTATTAGCTCCCTTTAACATGTAATCGTTAGCCAAGGCAATTCAAACGTTTATTACTCATATGTATTTTGCAAGAATGGTCACGCTGGGACCGCATCGTTGCACATACATTTTGGTTGAATGAATAAGTACTCCTGAACACTGCCGTGTTTCATCTAATTAGTTTCGACTTATTTCTTGAAATTTGTTTACAGAGCTAAAAGGTGTGAAAAATCAAACCTGGATTTTAAATGTAGGAAAAAAGGCAAGTATTGGTTTTGAAATTCAAAGTGGTAACTCTCAAACTCAAGTATGCAAAGATCGTGCTCTATCATCATTTAGAGTGAATTATATTTGGACGAAACTGTTTAAGTGATCACCTAAAAATGGTCCCAAATGATAGAAACCCAGCAACCAATAACTACGTTTTTGCGTGTCAATGAATAATTTTTCTACTTCTATATTTAATCTATTAAATGTTTATACAGTTGAATAATTATTATATCATTAGTCTGGTGTTTCCATGTTGTATTTCGACGAAATTAAGTCAATATTCCTAATCAGCCTTGTTTGTCATTTCGGAAATTATATAACGGATTGTATCCGTGATATGCATACAACGGAAATTTGTTATAGCGGACAAATTATACCGGTCCCCTGGGAATCCGTTATGTCGAGTTTTCCTGTACATCTTTAAGTAGTCCAAGTTTACAATTAAACGCTAAAATAGAAACAATATTAAAAGAAAATAAGATCCAAAATAAAAGAGGAAGTTTCATGTCATTTTGTCATACAACATTCTAATAGGCTCTTAAATCTATAGACTTGAGCTGGTCTTCAGTCCTGAGTCGGTCTTCAGTCCCGAGAGTTTTATTACCGTCATAAAACCATCAATGTTCTGTGTAGGCGAATTCCAATGCGTTGCATTCTCGCAGTCAAGTTTCCTCCTCTTGAAACTCTTCTGTGAGTGTGAAAACGCTGAGTCGTCACATTCAGTTCCTTTTTTACTCATGACATTCATACATGATTTTATACAAGACAAAATCATTCTCATAATTAGTCAATAATCTTATTTCATAATGTTTTACCAATAATTACAACAAACTTCATTGCTGTTTACATACATTCTGTTTTTCTGTGTAAATATTTTCTTATTTGGTTACGCCAATTTAGTGAGTAGAGTAGAGGTACACCAGCGCTAATAACTTTAACATATAACATGATAGAATAATAGCTATCAAGTCAGGTAAGCATAATAGCAGTAGAGGTGCTCTATTCTATCCAAAACAGGTTGTAGAGTAAACTACCATAGATCCTGAAATTGTAGAAACATACAATTTATTTGAATAAAATATCACTTCATGAAACGCCCACCATGCATACATATACACTGTAACTTTAAACTCATTTTTAAAAAGCTCTTTCCATATAACTGAATTCAATTATGCTTCTCCCAAAATACCTTGGTTTAAGATTCTTTAATCCTTTCTCAGGAAATTCACTTACTCTATTGATGTAATTTTCAAGTTAGAAAGCAATTTCCCGAAATAACCACGCAACTCGAAACTCTGCAGTTCACAATTATCCGCAAATTGTTGTGTCACAGGATGGAATTCAAAAATGTCATACATACACATAATGACTGGCTACGGTACCTTGTTTACAGTCTTATATATCTGAATGATTCCAATGATATAGGTATTTCCTTAAGATATGTAGAACGAATTGATTTTGAATCTTGTCCTTAGTTCTCTGGATTTGCCTTTTGTCTCCTGTTCTGTGTTATCGATTGTAGCCGAAGGTGTTCTTGGTGAAAGACGGACGAAGGAAACCAACGGCTTGGATATCCGGGTTAATATTTACGGCATTTGAGACAATCCTAGTTCCTCAAAAATGACCACAGATAACGAAAGTGGTGATGCCTCCTTTTATGTAGTGATTCAGAACTGCTTAAACCTCTTTCTGAAGTCGTTTCAAAATCACATTTCAGTCAAAAATTCCTGGAGACCGAATCAACTGCCAAAGATTTAAATCAACGCAAGTAGTAGATGCTTATACTAACCTTAAAATCACTTGTTTAAAAAGCTCTTTCCATATAGCTGAAAGAAATTTTATTTCAACCTCAACCCCTGGATAACTTAGCTACAAATTTACGATCACCTCTAATGTCTGGTGGGAGACTATTCCCTTAATTGTACCACAAGGCAATAAATTATAACCACCTCTGTTGTGAAAAGTTAGCTGTTTTGCCTTTGTCGATTTATATTTATATTTTTTTACCTTCTGTTTAAAAACTTATGTTCATTGCTAGGAGAATTCAACCGGGTTATGTAACCACGACGGATCTTAAGGGCGTAAACTTATTTACATATAATAATTAATTTGAAGCATGTGGATATCGTTAGCTGAAAAACGTTTCCAAATAAAGTTTCTTGACAATTTCTGCCCACAGTCCCAGTCGGATATCTTATATGCAGTTAGATACAATATGTATGAAGGAAACAAACTAATAAAAATCCCAACTAAAGGTATTAATAGAAAATGATTTGAACTAATTTTGTCCAGAATAAATGACTTTTGCAGAGCAAACTTGTCCCTCCGAACTCGATGCAGCTACATGTACCCAAATAGTATACACTAGACCAGTGTAAAAATTGTCTTCGTAACAAGGATTATATTTTATTAAGAGCAACGTTTTCTCAAATCATGACTCTTAAATGCGTTTTAAAAATTCCCCCGTTTGAATACAATTACAAGCAGAATAAGTGTTTTTGTGTAGACCAGCCGACAAAAATTTTTTAAGATCTGTAAGACGAAGTTTTCCCCCTGGTTCTTCGCGATCTTCATAGGAATCTAGCGTTCTAAAAACCCAAAGTTTTCACTCCACAATAGATACTGGTCAGAGTATTTTCTGATAATATGCAAAATTACTATTCTTGAGATATTATTTAATTTATCAAAGCTTTGACTGAAAATAGATTTGTCCTTAAAGCAATGAAGCAGCTATTTTTAAACTTGGAAACATTTTTCAATGAAACCAAAAAGCAAGTTCAAACTTGTGAAAGATTAGTGTTACTTTACTGCATAGTGTGCCAGGACTAATTCGGCGGCTGCGGGTTCGCCACTTCACTTCACCGTTTCACTTTGATTTTTAAATGATTGAAACAGTCAAATTCACTTAGCGTTTTTTTTAATGATTTTCGAAATGGTCGAAATATGCTTTTTCAAATACGGGAACCCATCATTTGCACAACCTGCATCAAATCTATCGATGTTCCACCAAAAATACTTGTCTCCTTTCCTGGTACCTAATAAAACTATTTTCCCACTGCAACGGTAAAGACAATTGTTCTTAACAACCAGAAACAAAATCTTCCAATTAAACGTTTAATATGGGCACATGTGCTTAGTGTTGTAATATTGTTCGCGTTTTGTTTGTTCTTTTGTTCAGTTATTGTTTTTTGAACAAAACAAAACAAACAAAATCCGTTTTCGAAAAAACAAAACTAGAACAAAACAAAACCGCGATAAGACAAAACAAAACTATAACAAACAATGTCAAGTCAACGTTGCAGAACTGTTCCGCGTAACTGCAGTTTTGAAGGTTGAAAATTAAACAATTCTACATTGTACATACAGGGCAGCATTTAGATTCATACGTATTGTTTATATTAGTGTTATGAATCATAATTTGTGATGCCATATCGATGTTCCAAAAAGCAACAAAGTGATATTTTTGTAAGCTACTGTGAAATCAGGACTACATTCAATCTCATCAGGTCATCAGGTGACCATGGGTCATATCAGGACAGTCCTGATCAAATCGGGACTTCTGGGAACCCTGGTTTCGAACCTTACTGTAGTGTGTTGTTGTAAGTTCTTTGTTGATTCGAGTATTTGGACAGATGGTCCTAAAATCTAAAAATAATGAAAAACGAATCTTGAACTGGGATGCTCTGAAAAAAATTAACTTTGTGTTACATGTAATTGCAGATATATCTCCGATAGTCAAAACCCTCGGGTTCCGAAACCCTCAATATGTCAAAAGTTACTGGGATGTATTTTTTCGCTCCTGCAATTAGGGCCCATGCTCCGGTAATAGTTACAAATGTTGTATCAATGTAATCGTCCCCCGAACCCTCAGGATATCATGCTGTAGTTGAATCATCCAAATAGTACATTTGTATTTACAAGCAATCATTCTTTCCATACACCTTGGAACTGGAATTTTTTGTGAGTTGATATATAATTAAACCAAGCCTAATATCTCCATGCGCGCAAACGTTCGTGCCATCTCGCGTTGATTTCCGCTGCAAACATCACTGAAATTTGAAGTTATGAATTGTAGTCACAGAATCTCGCAAAACGGTAACTTGAGCATGCATTGTCAAGTCAATTTAGTCTTGTTTAACTTTCTTCCTATTAGGTCTCGTTAATTGTACAGCTCCCAAAAGAAAGACCCACGATCACTGAACACAGTAAACATGTCAAGTAGTTTTATGTTAGCATTTTCAAAAATCGTCTAAATTAAACTTGATCTTATTTCGTCGTCAGAATAACGATTCGAATGATGACCATTATTTAAGGAGCTGCACATCGAGGTTATATTTTCCCTTACAAGTACCCCCCTTCCCTTACATATAACTGGAGGAAATAAAAAGACTTTTAAAATCCCGGAAAATATGAAACACTATTTATAATTCACTATACATCACAATTTAAATCCAATGTAATGACTTAGCCAGCGTCATTTTTTTATTTATAGAATGTATACACTACGTTATTTCGATTTACAACTTCCCTTTTTGTAAAGGTAACTCTACAATGCCTAAAGATTTTAAAATATCCGTCCGATCCCTAAATGGCTCTTTAATTAATTTGGGGGAATCGGAAATCTCAAAATATTGGAGGTCCTTGTTCGGGCCCAATGCCGGGAAATTCACTCCTTGGAATGTCATTGAGGTTCTGCATCATCAAAAAAATTATTAATATCAGTCCTAAAAAAATTATAATCTTTGAAAGTCCATAAGCGTCTATTGTATTCAATAATTGACTTCAATCCGTACTCATCAGTTGCAAAGTCTGCCCACAATTTGACCATGGCTTTTGAAAAGATATAGTCCGCACTGTTTGGGTCTTTCTCGACGTTAAATAATTTGTCAACCACAAAAAGCATTGCAAGATCATCCCCATGACAAACGCCTACGAATTCAATACAAATTTCAATTTTTATTAGTAAGTGCAGAAGACATTTTGTTGGCAATTTACACAAGGTACATTTGAGTAATGCCCAGTAACGGGGATAATTCCTACCGTAATCCATTGGTTTATTCCCAGTAAGTTTGTTGTAAAGATTTGTGGCGAAAAATTTCAGGAGTTTTATAGCAAGACTGGATCTTTTCATCAGCATGTCCAGGAAAACGGACAAGGATGGGCCTCCCCGTCTACTAAAATAGTAGGGATACACAGGAGAGAACTGCCTCTGCACCGAAATACTGTGACTCACATGGAGGTTGAATTGAGCATCGGAAAATAATTTTGTGAACTGCTGCAGCTTCTGATCCACAGTTAGGTCCGAGTCTTTGGGGAAATAAATGTCTTTAATTTTGGCAGACAGCACTTCGGCATTCGGAGTTTCTTTGGGGATCCCGAATGTCCATAAAATACAATTGTCCCAGTTCCTCTCAAAACTCTCCAATTTTTGGTGGGAATTGTAGAATACTGAAAAAGAAGAAAGGTGTTCTTTGACGCATTCTTGAATTACCAGTTCATTATTTGAGTTACACACTTTTATCCTTTTCGCAAAATCTTTTTTATGAGCATAGCATATAGGTGTAGACATTACACAATGAAGTTAAAAGTCCTTCGTCAGCATTAACGCCTGCCATCCAAGGGACCCTCTGGGCCTTGCCTTGTGCCAGGATCTCTAAAGGATGCTCAACCAGGAATGCTTCCTCATCGTCTGTGGCTTCAATACTGGGTCGGACAAAATGACTTTCCTTGTGGGGACTAAACATAGGACCCTGTACGACATATTTAAAATAATTCCGAATTAATTTGCTAGAATTTTCTAAATAAAATCCACGGCATTTTGTCCCTCCCACAAACTCCTACCATCTCAATTTTGTACTCCTTCAATAATTCTGCCACACTTTTGCTCCTTAAACACTCGACAATTTGTTTGGAGTCATCCGTTGGACATCCAAATCGTCTAGCAAAGCTGTGAGTGTACTTGACGGCGTCTTCCGTCGTATCGATTCCCCACGGCTCGGAAGCGACCCCACTCTGAGAGATAGCACTGTTGAATAAGCCTTGTGTAGAGGGCGAGAGCATCAGGTAATGAACACTGGCGCCACTAAAGGAATAGAACAAAACTTAGGAGTTAACCCTGATGCCCTGAACAAAGGTGGGCCTCCGATACTGCCCTTCCAAAATTTTTAACAAGCCTCATAGCATTGAAATTGATGAGCATCAAAAATTTTGTAATAGAACCAAAGCAATCTCTGCATGAAAATTGCACAAGAAAATTAAACACAACCGTAAATTTCAGCATTACGACTGTTTTACTCTCCCGGCTTGTGAAAACTGTATGTCGATTTGCGTAAAATATAATAAAAATAAATATAATATAAAATAAATGCAATATAATAAATTGCGCAAAATAAATTTGCTGCAACTCATCATTTTGCCTCGTAGTCGAAAATAAGAAAAAATGTTTTTCTAGCTGTACATTCTCAATAGCAAAAATTTTATGCTTATTAAAAGATCTGTAGCATCCGCGAAATTTCAGTACATAATTGCGCTTACCCTGCTGACTCCCCAAATATAGTTATTCGGTTCGGATTGCCCCCAAAATTTTGAATGTTGTCCTTGACCCAGCGGAGGGCTAAGGCTTGGTCTTTCAAACCCATGTTGCCACGGATAGAAGTATCACCCGTGTTCAAGAAACCTGGTTAAAAAATCCCAGTATTTTTATCATTAAATAAGTATACCATTAATTCTAAACATTAAAGGATCATTAAATCTAACAATAAGAAATAATCCCTACCTAAAGCTCCCAGCCTATAGTTTAGTGTGACTAGAATCACATTCTCATCCATAAAAAAATGTGGATGATAGATACTTCCACAGCCACTTTGAAAGCCACCCCCGTGAATGAAAACCATGACAGGGAGCAATTCTGTCGTTTCGACCTTGACAATAAAAAAACAATAAGACTCAAGTGTTATTATGAAATTTTTTCCCCTTCAATGAAATAATCACCTTCGGTGCTGCGACATTGAGGTAGAGGCAGTCCTGAAATTAAAAGTGAATGCACAAAGTGAAATATTTTTTTTACTCCGTAAGTTTTATAAAAGCAAGCTGACAATGAGACAAAAATCAAAACCATTACAATTTTGAGTGATGAAATTCAAAGGAGAAGCTAATACCTCGTCTCCTACTGTATTGCCAAAAATGCCTATTTCCGGACATCTCGGTCCAAATTTACTCCCATCCCTAACTTTTTCCCAAGGACCAATAGGTTGTGGGCTCTTTAAAATCAGAATACATCCAATAAAATTACAGGAACCAATTTTAACAATAGATTATTTTAGTATTTTAGTAAAATTTAACTGGTGACTTACAGCAAATCGAAGAGGGCCTACTGGGGGCTTAGCATAGGGGATGCCCCGCCACTCATCAAATTCCCGCCCATCTCTGGATTTGGAGACGATTCCTTTAATAGAGCCGCAAGATGTTTCCACAACTCTGGGTTGGGAAGATTCCTTAAAATAATTATACATTTTATTTCCCTCAACTAATATGCTCAGAAGCCTTATGTTACAAGACTGATGCTGGCGCCTTCAAAAGTAAAATTGAACTGGTTCATATAACCACAATGTAATCTCTACACATATGAAGAATTTTTGATGGCATTGAATGAAGCAAATAGTAAACTGTTTTTTTTTTGTTAGATGTGCAAGCACTTCGCTTGTTATCATCCCATTCAGTACTATCTTCTGTGGATGAGAGGACACTGGGCTTTTAGTTCAGTTGAGTCCAGCGTCAGTTATCAATCGCAAATGTGGCCTCGTATCCTTTTAGCTCATGAAAGCTTGCGTGAGAAAAATCATCGGGAAATATAGTCGCTGACAATTTAAAATCAGTTGTTTATTGTGTGCTTCACTTGCGGATACATTTGGATGACGGTACTGCATAGATAAATAATCATAGGGTGTATTTATATCTACGTTCAGAATGTTACAGTTTGAGGTAAATCGCAAATATGATAGGATAATTTTACCGTAGTAATGGAATTTACAATAGAAGTTATTATCCGTTAGAAATATCCTGGTAGATAGAAATCAATGAAATCATTAACAAACAGAATAATCTTGTGACAAAACAACCAATCATCAGTATGCATCAAATTGTGCATTACGATGTTGTACCAGTATCGATTGAGAATATGAATTTTTAAGGAGAAAGAAATCCCGCAAGCTTATCTATCGTATTGTCACCGGGATTGTCTCGTCAATTGACAAGATTATACAAATTTGCAGGCTTCTCTTTCATCTACTTCATCAAAGTTAAATAAAGCCTTGGATATAACAGCGTGAAAAACAAATATCCAAAACAATTTGCTATGATACCTTTAAAGGGAGCTCTAACAAGTCCAGTGATTATAAAAAATCTGCCCAGTTTTTGTAAGGTTCTTCGATTAATTTGGGGGACTCATAATGTGTTCAGATATTATTAGCTATACTCATAAGGTTCAACAACGGTTTGATAGTGGCTTCCACCCCGCCCAATTGAAATGCACCCCTTGGGGGATTTAATAACATTACAGTTTAAAAAGCGACTCTCTGTATATTTCTTGAATAGTTGAAAAAAGAATAAAATTTTAATTTGAATAGTAAATACTCATTCAAATTTTATCTGAATTAAAATTATTATTTATTCCTGCCACATGAACATACATTGAGGATGAAACAGTTCTGAAACACGTAAAAGTATATTTAAATAATTAGTTAACGAAAATTAGGGTCTAATGTTTATACAGTAGCTCTCTACATTTTTAGTTTAAATAGATCATCGAACGTTTTATAAGATTTGCCTATTTAAGCCAACGTTCCTCCATTTCCATATTAATATTATTAATCATTCAAGACATCAGATGTGAATTGGGGAAAATTTATGTATTAATAAAATTTTAAAAACAAAAGAAATTTTATTTCAACACCCACCCCTGGATAACTCGCTTAAAAGTTTACGATCATCTCTAATGTCTGGTGGGAGACTATTCCCTTAATTGTACCACAACTTGTCCACACGGCAATAAATAAAACCACCTCTATCTGTAGTGTGAAACTTTGCGTTTTTTTTTCATTTTCGATTTATTTATATCTATATTGTATTAACCTCTTGTTTGAAAACATGTTCATTGTTAGTAGAATTCAACCGGGTTATATAACAACAACGGATCTTAAGGGCATAAACTTATTTACTTTTAAGAATTAATTTCAAGCGTGTGATATCGTTAGATGAAAAATGATTCCAAATAAAGTTTCCTGGACAATGTCTTTCCACACTCTGAGTCAGGTATCTTATATGGAGTTAGATACAATATGTATGCAGGAAAAAAAATCTATAGCAAACCGTATAACGAATAAAAATCCCAGCTAAAGGTATTAATAGGAAATGATATGAACTATTTTGTCAAGAATAAATGACTTTTGCAGAACCAGTTTCTCTCTCCGAACTCCATAAAGTTACTTGTACTTATTCCAAAAAAAAAACAGAAACTGTAAGTGATAATTTCTGCCAAACGGAAAGGATCACTATCAAATCATTATAGTTAAAGTCTCTCAGACTATAAAGACTTCTCACAGTATGTACATAAATAATCAAGGGAGCAGATATAAGAAAAATTACAATAATCTCCAGGTTATTTCAGAACCATTGGGGCAAGCTGCTACAAGGTGCTGTAAATACATTCATTCTCACCCAAATAAATGCATTCTTTCCAAGTCGCTCGAAGCTGTAAACAAACCAAGAGCAATTTTGAAGCCACAAATAAGTGTCCGTTGAATTGCCCATAAAATTACTTCATTTCTTTTTAAAAAAAACCTTTTCAAATTTCCTGGTAAATGAAGATGAAACACAGTCGAGTTCAAACAGTTCATTTTGAGGGATTTGTAAAAATGCCCATAACGCTCTATTAACCTCATTCTCCCTTCCACCTACATCCCAAACAACATCCACTTAAAAGCTTTACCTGTTAAGATCCATATAGACCCACACAATTAGGCAAATAGTACAAGAACAAAAACTGCATAACAATGAGACTGTAGATGCAACTTGAAGCAAACAAATCAACAACCTATTCTTGAATCCCAGTCAAACCTGTCTGATCCAAGGCTATCTCATGCATATGTACTTACATATATGTCTACCCATGTTTTATTTAATCTCAATATTTATCAAATATATTAATAAAACACACTATATATATAAATATAGTGTCCATGTATATATGCACTCAAAGTATATTTCTTGCTCTACAATTAAAATTCCATTTACAGTCAAATAATTCCTTTACTTTTAAATGACCCAAGTTGATATCTCTCGAGTAAAAATTTCCTCTAAGGATTCAGTCACAGAGTGAGTTGACTGTAATTTTGTTACTTACGTCCCTCTCGATATATTTATGGGAAACCACTTTATAAAAGCATATGTATATAAAGTTCCATGTATTTTCTACATGATGGTTTCATACATGAAAAATATACAATTTTGTTTGTAAATGTACTTGTATTTCTTGTAGGAATTGTCAGGAGATCAATCAAGGTTGGGGCTTCCCAAGGGAAGATTCTGCGTATTTAGCTGAGGGGTTCCAGGGGATGAAAAAATAATTGATGAGTTTCGGAAAATACTTGATGAGTTTCCGACCCCAGGAGAGAGAGAGAGAGACAGGAAATGCTCAGGAGTTACCATTTTTCACAGGGATATCCCTAGGATTAAAATCTCTGATTAAGCATGTACAAGCGTAATAATTATTTTTTCTGGCTTTAATATGACTACATACATATATGGGTAACTTGCACAATTACTAATCATTCTTGTATGTATTTCTTGCAGCGTAATTAGCTCCTTTCCCCTATTGAGGATCTCTTGATTGCCCAGTACTGGAAATGGGGTTGTTGGAAGTTGGAATTAATGACTCCTGACTGCTGAGAACAATAGAAAGGTACAGTACACTCCCTTGATGAGCATTTTTACTCAATACTTTGAACTGTTCACTGTGCATTTACCTTGTAAGCTCTGTTGAATATGTTGATATATATTAATTCTTTTTAGCACAGTGTGGGAACAATCATCTTGAAAAGTCACTCCGAAGCATGTGAGACTCGGATCATCTTCAGGCTTACAATTAGCAAGCTCTGAAATAATTCAATTAATAGTTGTATGTCGGATTGTGAGAGCTGAGGGGAAAAAAATGGACCCCGCAGAAGATTTTGAGTCCGATTTGGGACCTCAATCCAAATCCCAGTTCGAAATCCAATCGGATCCTCGGGCGGATATCGGGTACGCGGAGGATCAAATGGAAGCTATGAGCATTCATCTGAGCCCACCCCCTGTGTTCACTTTTTTCGAGTTTGCCTTTACCATTGCCACGAGTTGTTTGTACTTGATTGACACGGGATTGGACCTTTATTTAGCATGGGGATATTATCAGTCGGGATGGATGACCTATTTCGGACTCACCCTGGGCTTCGTCATCGGTCCTGCAGTTCTGGTCACGTTCTGTAGTGTATTGTTGTGAGTTTTTTGTACGATTCGATATTGGAGTCTTACAATCTATGTAAAAGCAATGATAAATGGATATCTTGAACTGGGATGCTCTGAACAAAAAATTTAATTTGTGCTATATGTGATTACAGATATATCTCCGATAGTCAAAACCCTCGGGTTCCGAAACCCTCAATATGTCAAAAGTTACTGAGATGTATTTTTTCGCTGCTGCAATTAGGACCCCTGCTCCGGTAATAATTACAAATGTTGTGTCGATGTAATCGTCCTCGTTATTATTATTCTTTATTATGATATGACACGAAAGCGACTTTCGTTCAAAACGATCGAGAGGAATTCTAAGGAAAACTAAGTTTGTCAGTTATTTTTGTTGACAATATTTTACTTAATTAAATGTTTTTTTTTATTTGTTGACACCTTAAACGCGTATCGTCTAATAATAATTTTAAAGTAATTAATGATTGCATTTGCTTTTTTCAGGGACCTCAACGTACTGACGTATGGGATGAGGAGTGTTTTAGCATTACGAAAATTCGATTCCCGTGCTCAAGAAAAATATTATGATTTTGTGCTCCTCGAGCAGTCTGACTCAGCATTTTTACGCCTTTTTGAGAGGTTTTTAGAGGCGGCTCCACAAGTTATTTTACAAGTTTTCATTATTTTTTATCATATGGAGGACTCAAGTACTCATTTTGGAGGGGTTGTTCAGCGTAAGTTCTATTCCAGGGGGGAATGATTTTTTTTAAAGGAGACTCATAAATTTTTTTTAGTAATGTTGTCATGATTTCTTTTCTGATAGTTATCTCAATTTCAACTTCGGTGATGACTTTGGCTTGGGCCCTGGCTGTTTTTAATACTACTCGAAGGAACACCACTCCAGGGAAAAAGAGGCTGACTTTTTGGGGGAGGACCCTTCAATTTTTGTGGCATTTTTGCATGATATGTAAGTAAACTCAGGTTTTATCATATAATGTTGAAAAATGTTGGGTCCTTAAAGTTGATGTGTACTGTATTGGATTTTAGCTTCAAGAGTGGTCACTCTGGCACTTTTCACATCAATTCATCCTACTCTGACCGCCCCACTATGTGCATTTCGATGGGTGCTGATGCTCGCTTGGCTAACTTGTCAGGAAACGCAGATCAACGAAGATCTACAAAAAGAGTCCAGAGCCAGTTGTGTTGATCATTTCAGCAAGAAATTCCTCTATGCATTTGTCTACATCTTCGCCCTCTTCAACTCCGAAGAGAAACCCAGGAGACTTAAATATGATCTGTTCTATTTGGTGTATTTTGTGGAAAATTCTCTTCTACTTATTTCTTGTGTCTATTCCACCATGACCTTCAGTGTGATCTTAAGTTCTGTTGTATCTCATGCCTTGTTCCTTCTAGGTTTTACTTTTATGTGTGTGTATTTTAAATGGTGTCATCCCTCAATGAGATTTCCAACCTTTCATAAAGCCCTGAGTCATTGGGTTGGTTTGAAATACTAAATTCCTTGTTATTAGGGCTTATTTCCCTCACGTATAAGTTAAACAGTGACGCTCATTATGTGATTTCAAATATCTTTGAAAAATTAATAAGACAAATAATAATAAAACCTTGGAATTAATGTTTATACAGTTAAATTAGTTGCAAGCTGACACGGAAATAAAAACAAATAATTTCAACGGGGCAACCAAAACCTAAAATACATTTTCTGGGCTAATATTAGAAAATATATTGTCAAATCTCTCCATCATATGTGCATGAACATAATATGTTGAACTACAGTTTCAATCTATTTCATGTATATTCATTTCTCATCTGTAGGTAGAGACGATCATATATTTTGCATATGTGTCTAAAGCTGTCAGATGCCGAAGAGCGAAATAGTAGACTTGCCAATTTTTTTTGCAAGGTTTATTCCTGTAAGTAAAAAATCTTATCTAACGTTACCAGTGACATTTTTGAGGGAATTTAAATCATATCACCGAAAATAACTACTACAACAGAGTTGTATACGATGCAGAGATGTCCAAATGAAATTGCCTTCCTTCAAACCATCGAAGGCAATTTTTTGAAAAAATGCATTCCTTCATCCTTCTATTAAAGGAAGCCTTCAAAATATTTTGCCTTCCTTCAGCCCTACTTTATTTATTAATTTAATGCCTCCAGCCTTCGGCCTTCAAAAAAAAATCAACCTTCCTTCGTATTCAGCCTTCATAACACGAAATACCATAGCAATGCATTTAAACAACCCTTTTGCAGGTAAAACACCTAAAAATCAGCGATACAATTTACTCAATTGATTTGAGTCTCATTGTGCATATAACTGTACATTTGTGCATTTGTAGTATTTTTAGTACACACTCATTGTTGTATTTGTAACTATCTATTGTCGTTCATTGCATGCGTGAAGCCTTCTAATTGTAAGTAGCAGAAGGCTACTGTATAGACTTCCTTCCTTCGCCTTCCTTTTTCTGTTAATACTAGAAAGCCTTCCTTCAGCCTTCCCGAATTAATTCAGCCATTAATCCCGCCTTCCCTTCCCAACTCTCTGGAAAATTGATATTCCGCCTTCAATGAAGCCTTCATTGAAGGCTAGCCTTCGAAGGCTGGACATATCTGATACGATGAGATAATTATAGCACTTCGTTCTGCGAGTGTTCATTGTATGGGGTGGCAAGACATGATTTACCCTCACTCTAACCCACACAAGGGGTAATAGGGAAATTTTTGAAACCCCTTCTGATTTAGCAAATCTTTTTCCAGATTTTTCAATTTTTTTTTCAAATCTTTACCTTACAAACTATGAATGCAGTGGTCAAGGAAATGGAGTAAAGTCAGGATATTTAGAAAATTTCAAATTTTTAAAGTTTTAAATTATTTGTTCACATTTAAAAATTTGTTTCGAAATATATTTTTGACACTGGGTTGTAGGAAACTTTCTGGGCGTTTTAGGGAGGTATTCAATATATCGCCGCGTTAAGCATTGGGAAATATGGTATGGCTCATATACACACAGACAGCAAGGGTAATTAGGGAAAAGTCAATATTAAATAAATGTGACAAGAATGAAACATGATTTTTGTTATTGTTTCAACCAATTCATAAACTTTGTTTCATATTTTCAATCCCGGAAATAGTAATTTTTTACTTGAGAAGGCTCATCTATGAATCCCATGAAATTTTGAACGAGCTTTATGCTTAAATGTTATATATTTTTTTATGGACGACAAGCCGTCAATAAAAAAATGGACAGGTCAGAAAATCTCCTTTTCCGCATCTTTGCTTCTAAAGATGAATATCTCCATCCTTTTGTTCTCTAGTTTTACAGGTCATGTCAGGCATTCTCAGCGTAGTGATCTATGTAAAGACGAACTCGAAATTCTTTCGAAATACTTTTATCTTACATTGAGCTATAGTTCTATTATAATAATTTTTATAACATCTCCATTAAAATTTACAACAACCAGAAAGTAAATATTGTATTTGCATTTGGAAGCATCATAGCAATTTTAAGAAGGCAAATCACGGATGCAAAATATTTAAAAGAGCAAAAAAATCATACACACAAAACATGGATTCATAAAATGCCATGACCCTTGCCAATATGAATTTATATTCTTATAATATCTAGGGAACTAGTTCTTTTTCCACTGATTATATTCCCGCATAAATTGCCGCAAAAAATGACACATACCATCGAATAATATTTATTCCTACAGATTTAATTTGAAGAAGCTTTTCCAACCCAACATCAACTTTGTCCGCATTGATTTTCAAATTTTAAGTCTACACAGATGAATCCGTAATTTTAGAAAATTAACTCAAAAATATGTGGACTAATGTTAAACAAAATCCTGCAGTTTCTATAATAATTACTAATATTTCACTGATTCTTTCAAAAAATGTAACTGTCAAATTACAAAAGTTGCATGTTTTCTGGCGCTGAAATTTATAAGACCTATTTTGAGTTCCATAAAAGAATCCACCTCCACAATTGCATTCAATAAGGTTTGAGTAAAGTCACAAAATTTTGAAAATAATTCCGGCTCCAGGAGAGCTTACTCGAATGAGTTCATTGCGAATGGAAGATAATATTTCGGGGTTTGATTTTGACTTCAAATTTTTCTACTTTTAAAATATGCTTTTAAACTTAATTTGAATTACATTGCTATAAAGTAAATTTGTTTTTATAAGAAAACATATTTTTTTCGGGGGTCGGGGAGTGCGGTTTGCGATAAGAAACGCCAGAAAAAATTGCTACTGATTATAATTTATACCTTCGTAGCATCAAAACACAGATATTTTACTTATTCCTTACGCTGCATATTTATTTACATCTCACAGCCAGCAGCCTATATTGTTGCCTCCAATGCCTTCAAGAAATAAAGATTGGGATCGTTGGCCTTGAAGACATTTCAAGCGGGAGGAACAGATTCCTCACGAGTTTTGTCACCTTTCTGTGTTTGTGTGCCGGTGCTTTCATTATTCAAGAGTATTTTGTACAGCGCCCAATGTATTTAAATTCCCATATTAGTTGCTTTAAACTAACAAGGGGGCAAATCCACCTAAAAATTTTATTTTACATATATAAGGGCTCAGTGGACTTTGTCAGGTGCAAATTTTTTTTTTCCGTGCAGTAATAATTATTTATTTACACAATATATACATAGTCCACAGTTCAGAATGATTCTATAACAAAAGTACGAGCCAAATTTTGCAGTTTGTATAACTTTTTTGTGTTTTGAATCCCAATTAAAATTTGGATTTTCTGTAAATTTAAAAATGTTTCCAAATTTGAATTAAATTAAATTACAATGAAATACAATGAAAAATCCAACGACATAAATTTTTTTCAATTTTTGTTGTCCTGTATGTCCTTAGACAGTTTGGCAGTTTGACAGACATAATTTTGTACTTGCATATGTATCTAATGTATTTAAATTAAATTATTGGAATGTTTACTATTGTCAAGAGTGGTAGCACTGAGTTTGTGAAAATAAAACCCCGGTCAGCTTTTACTAAATGCGAAATTGTTGAAAAGAATTAAATATTCTTAGTTTAAGAGGACTCTGTCGGAGTATCCGTAATAAAATGTAACATGAACGAATGTATTGTTAATGCTAAAAAAGTTCATGTAGTACAGTTGAAGCCATTAGACTAAATCTAATGTGTTGGGCAAGTATCATATTTAATGTTTAATTAGGGATATGTAATTGGTAAATGAATTGATTCCTGTCCTTATCATTTATTGCAGATGTAACTGGAAGAAATATTAATTGAGGAATAAAAAATTGGTGACTTGTGTTCACGACACATGCCATGGAACTGAGGATATTATTGACAAATCAAGCTGCCTCTACCTGTTTGTAACCTCATAGGATTTTGTTTCTCAAAACCAAGAATTACGGCTTCGTGGCAAACTGGCTAAAACTCTCGAGATGGACCAGAACCCTGGCAGTAACAGTTTAATGATTGGCCTCCCCCCAGCTCCAATCCCTGAAGATGAAATTGAATCAATTACCAGAAGATTAGAACATCGGCCCCAGTTTAAACGCTGGAATCTTTTGCTGACAGTGCTGTCCATAGTTTTGTACATTGTTGACACAGTCTTTGATATTTCTACTGCCTACACATATTATACGATTGGTTCCCTCACCTACTGCTGGCTGACCATCGGGTTTGTAGTGATCCCGGCGTTTGTTGTCACAATATTCAGCGCAATACTGTAAGATTCAATTTTTCACAGATCATTTAGTTCTGTAATTACCTATTGACGATTCCTTTACTCTACGAAGCTGATTTAACATTAACTTTTTCAAAGGTACACCTTGGATAGTGAGAAGTCTGGAATTGATGGACCATCGTGTTGGCACAAGGTGTTGATATGGATATTCTGTATACTGCCTTTGGGGCCCCTTTTTCGGTATGTTCACAGTTTAGTATAACTCATCTGGTACTCTGTGCTTTATGGTACTCGGACTGATTCATTTCGAACTTAATAATTTTTGATTCTGTTCAGTTTGATTAATTTTTTTAAATTCAATTCGAAGCGATTCAGTTCACAGTACAAATTCAAAACAAAACGTTTCCCTTGACTAGAGAGACAAACGTATATCAAAGCTAATTAACAATTAAGAAGTGATTTCAGGAAATTATTCCTGATAGTATTATCAAACAAGTCAATCCATCAATAAGAAAGCACTGGTGAAACTTTTGTAAAAATCATAGTTATTTAGCACCATTGACTGGCTTGAATTTCCTACAATTTATATTTCTCAAACCCAAATTTTTCCAATTTGTTTTTTTTTTCAGGGACTTTAACGTCCTTTATTACGGTGTACAGAGCTGGAGAGCTTTGATCAAGCTAGATTTGACAGCCCAGGAGAATTACTACAAGCTAATGTTATTTGAAGAATCGGATTCCGCTTTTCTGCGACTTTTTGAACGATATTTAGAAGCAGCTCCACAGGCGACACTGCAAGTTTTTATATGGTTGCACCATATTTGTGATAACAACGTGAACTTCGATGGAATAAATTTTCGTAAGAAGTTTTATTACATCCATTAAATAATTATCTTTTAAAATAAATTTGCATTGAATTTGACCACACCCTAATGCTAGTGTGGAAATCTTACGTTTTTTAGGAATATCAATTTTACTTTCGTTTGTAAGTTTGGCATGGTCCCTCACCAACTTTAACAGTACTGCTAGGACGACCAATGTAGAAAAGCAACTATTGACGGGTTGGGGAAAAGCCTTTCAGTTCTCATGGCAGTTTTGCATGATAGGTAAATACTATATCTATTTGATACACTTTCAAATTCGTATTTTTTTTAAATATGTAATAATAGATATAACATTTTTGGATTTAGTTTCACGTGTGTGCGCTCTGGCCTTCTTCGCAGCCTCTCATCAGATTTGGATTGTTCCAGTTTGTGTCCTACATTGGACCGTAATGTTGATTTGGTTGTCCTACTTGGATTCCAAATACAAGAAGAATCCACAGACCAGCCGTACACTGGAAGATAAATCTAGTTATGGTCATTGTACAAAGATCCTGCAGTATGTTCAAAAATCCTGTACAGTTGCAGTATTTGCTTTTGTTTATATTTTTGCGTTTTTTAACACGGAGGAGAAACCTACGCGAGTGAAATATTTCATTTTTTATGCTCTCTGTTTCGTAGAGAATACTATTTTTATTGCTACCTCCATTAATTCATCAACCCAATTCGAAGTGGTGTGTGTTGCAATGGCATCCTATGTATTATTTTTTCTAGGATTTGCCTTCATGTTTGTCTATTACCAATGCTTTCATCCGTCTTTGCGATTTTCGACGATGGATGGGGCATTGAAACACGTATTTTATTTTAAACCAACTTCGGACAATAGAGACAATAACACCCGTCGTATGTAGTACCTGCTCTCTGATCCTTGACATTTTGGGCATGGATTTATTTATTATAACTATTTTAATTGTACCTGATACGTGATATGGGAAAAGGCACTCCAAATGAATTTTCGATACTTAGCCGTTGTTGTAATAATCTATATTAATTGTACAAAATCATATATTGCTCATAATTTGTTCTCTTCATCATGAACCATTGTTATCTTGTTATTTTTTACATTTTTACTAACAATGACAGCTGTCTACTTGAATATTTTATATTTTATTTGAAAATTGTACGTAATTACTATTTAATCATGTATACTCTCCAATGCATAATAATGAAATAGTGTTGTATAAGCAAGATGTTACTTTAGTCAGGTATGTGTCATTATTTTAAATGCTGCTTGTATCTTTTTTTATAGCTATACTTAAATACAAATAAACACAACTGGGTATTTACATAAAAAATATTTTCTAAAGTATTTAAAATTATATTTCCGTCATCACAGTAATACTTCTCTTTCAATTTACAATAGGTAATCATGTTCTTACAAAAGCAGGCTCAAAAATTTATAAATTTTATGCAATTTAAAAGCTCAAATTAAGCGTAATTTCCGGCTGCTTTCTTTGTAACCAGCCTTCCATATTACCTCAATGAAAATTAAAAAGGGTGCACATTAAAAGCCTCCAGGCTGAATTGAAAAGTGGATGTTTCTGCTGAAACAATTTATTCACCCACCCTTGTTTGTACAGTATCCCACAATTCGTTTAAACCCAAACGTTTTACCTTCAAAATAAAATCGTATGGAAGAGAATCTTACAGAGCATGCATGTATTTTAGTACGTGCGATCTAATTGTAAATGAAAAGAAATGGAATGCCATACAATTGACGACGAGTACAGTGGGCAGTATCTCTATCTTTAACCTACAGTAAGAAACAAGTAACTTGTAATGTAAACAAAATGATAAGTACTTAAAACCTCCGTGGCTTCCCAACTTCATGCCTATGTATTTTTTTATACCTTCCAACCTCCTATGTACCCACTTACGTGTAAAAATAAATTGAAATAAGAAACATCAACCCTCGCATATTAAGTCATGACTCAAGGTTTCTTTTTCCTTCAATGTCCTTCCAGTCTCTAGTTGTTGTTTGCTTGAGCGTGAGGAGTTGAGCAGCCTGCAAACTTCCAAGTAAATGAATTAAATCAAAGAACTAAAGCAGTTTCTTCCTTTCTTTCAACTTTGATTTCTCTCAAAAATTTTATATACTATAATATTATATATAGAACGTAAACTGTAATTTTTCCCCACAAATTTGTAACATTTACACGCACACAAAATAATCCTTCACATAATATTCAACTGTCTCACAGTACCCCTAAAACATTTTTAATCAATATTTACTCAAAAAATACGATTATGAGTAGTAAGTTCGGGTTCAAAATTATTTACTGAACAGAAAAAAATATTCCTCAAATTAATAAGTGAATCTTCACAATGAAGTCATACTTAAAAAATTTACGCAAAGAATCCAACCTCAGTTCAGCGGAAGCTCAGTCGGAGTCAAGTGCAAGGACGGGAGGGAAGATCAGTGCTTCATTCTGATTGTGAGTTAACATGCGGTAAGTGACAAAATTCTTTCCTTCGTGCGGAACTTCACACGTCTTCAGAGTCTCAAGACATGTGCGTTTATCAAAATAGAGTCAGTCATTATACGTCATAGCAGTAAAAGTTTATTTGTAATAAAAGTCACAAATATTTGGCATCATGCTTATTTGATCCAATATTATTTTTATTATAAGTTTTGAATTTAGGGCTTCTCCTGTATATAATTACATTACTGTGTGTTAGAGCTAGCGTCCTGTGTAAATTCTTTTCGTGTATTTGTGTAACTGTGTTTTATAAAATATTGAATTTTTTTAATTTCTAATATTTCTAGTAATTATTAATATTTACTCGTTAAAGTTCTCCGGAGCCTTTTTCTCTCAAATGATTTAAGGGTTAATTTCCTCTTTTAAAGTAACGTTAAAATTCATGTAGTTTTTGTGTGTAATTGTGTAACTATTTTTTAAGCTAAAATGTTTTAATTGTGTTGTGATATGTGGAATAAATTGTTTTTTTATTTTTTCTAGGAGGACTGAATTTGATAGGATGGAAAATACAAATAATAATTATTCCAGGAGGGATGGGGAAGACTCCTCGGAACGAAATCCGTTGGATGGACCAGTTCTTCCGAGGAATTTGACCGAGCAAGAAATTGAATTGGGGACGATGCGCCTGGACGGTATTCCACAAGTTACCAAATTTGGGTTCTTATTTACTATTTACTCCATGGTCATGTACATCAGTGACACGGGCCTGGACATTTATGTGGCAAGTAACTTTTACGGGCTTGGACACTACACTTATTTCGGCCTGACAGTAGTATTTGTCCTGGGGCCGGCAGTCGTCACCACAGCCTTCAGTATTATATTGTAAGGTTCCGATAGTTCCAGTGGTAGTTTTAATTTTAGGAGCATTTCTTATATTTTTGGCTAGATGTAAATAATATGAGGTAATTGATTCAAATTAATGGGTTAGTTGGAAATTTTGCCCCTCTGTAGATACGTGATAGATAGTCACAACCCTCACATCCCGGTGCCTACACAAGGTCAAAAGATACTGAGATGGGTATTTTCGGTGTTGCAGTTGGGACCAGTATTGAGGTATTGGAAGTTGTTTGGGTCTTTTGTTACTTTGGAGAAGGATTTCGAGGAATTTTTTTGATTGTATTTGTAATGAGTATGTTTTGTTAGGGAAATGGGTACGATGATCTTGTGGGAATGGAGTATGGAGCCTTGATGGAATTAAAATAATATTAATATTATTTATTAATATATTTTTTATATTTGAACAGGGATGTCAATGTATTGAGTTACGGCATAAGGAGTATTTTAGCGTTGAGGAAAGGGGATCTTCCGGCCCAGAGGGGTTACTTCAAAGCAATGCAATTGGAAGAGTCCGATGCGGCTTTCCTACGACTGTTTGAGCGGTTCCTGGAAGCAGCTCCGCAAGTAACTCTCCAAGTGTTTGTCATCATTCATCACATCCATGACCCTGATGTAAACTTTGATGGGACGGTGCCAAGTGAGTTTTAATATTGTCAGTGGTGACGGATAAATTCAAGAATTTATTTGATTTGGAATTGTGTAACTATGTACAAATTCATGATGTGTTTGTTTCTTTGTAGGAATTTCGATATTAACTTCTTTGGTAAGCTTAGCTTGGTCGCTAACTTCCTTCAATAACACTGCCAGAACGACCACGCCGGGGAAGATGAATTTGACTTATTGGGGGAAGATTTATCAGTTTCTATGGAATTTTTGTATGATATGTAAGTGTACTTAACACTGAAGGATCTAGGAAATATTAAAATTAATGGTTTTTAGTTGTACTGAATGGATTTAAGTAATTTTGTTCCTAAATATGCTGGTGGCCCCCCCCCCCGGGTCCCTAATTCTCATAACTTATATTTTCTCAATTTAACATGAAGTTGTTAAAGTACTACAGTTTTCCTCTTTTAGTGGTTCTCGTATTAGGGAGAGCGATATTCAAGTTGCTATGAATTATTTTTCCTATTTCAGTTTCCCGTGTATGTGCTCTGGCGTTCTTCGCATCCTCTCACCCACTGTTGATTGGTCCGATTTGTACTCTACACTGGGCTATAATGTTATTTTGGCTAGTTCGCTTGGAATCCGAAAAGAACTTGGTTCAGCAGACTAATACTGCTCAAGCTAATGAAAGCACTCCTGAACGGGGTCAATCTCCCTTGGAAATTCTCAGCTCATTTGTGATGAATGCGATTTTTGCATTTGTGTATGTGTTCGTGTATTTTAATGTGACTGAGGAACCCACGCGACGCAAGTACTGGTTGTTCTACATAGTTATTTTGGTTCAAAACACGGTTTTTATATTTTCATCGATTGATTCCGCTACACATGCGGAAGTCTACTGGACAATGGTTATATCTTATGGATTTTTCTTTTTAGGATTTGCGTTTATGTTTATTTATTTTAAATGGTTTCATCCGTCTCTCAAGTTTGCAACTGTGGATGGTGCTCTTCGACACATGATTGACCTGAGCCCACCTCGAAATTCAGAGGTGTCAGTTCAAAATAGTGGGCCTATATGTAATGGTAATGCTAGTCGTGCTGAAAATCCACAAGAATCATCTAATTAAGGATTGGTTTAATTGATATCGAGGCTTTAAAGCAGTAATTTTAATGATTGGGATTATTATCTAGTTGAGAGAATGACTTAACTTCATTGTTCATTTTGTTATTTATTTAAATGTATCGTGCAGATACTGCCAGTTTACTGGTAAGGATCTGATAATTTTTATGCCAGCTGTGTAGAAGACTTTTTGAGATAGTGAATGACAGTTGGGAGCATAGTTCCATTTGTGTCCAAATAAATCTACATATAGATATACTTAAACTTTAGCTTCATACGTTAGCTCGTTCACCTGTGATCAAACTATGTACTCCAAGTCGGAAAAGTCTAATGAATGACCATTGTGTATACACAGTACTTATACAAGTATACTTACATATGTATATTTATAATAATTAACAATTATTTTTGAAGGTCCTGAGTACTTATTTGATGGGATGTAATGAGTCATTGAATAAAATGTATTAATTTCTGAATTCCTTTTTCAACTTATATCTCTATGGTGCAAGTTTTTATCTCGATGTCATTCACAACGAATATGCAATGAAGAGATTTGATGTTGAAATGTTATCTCAGAAATTTATCATCAAAATGTCGTTGACTAAAATATAGTCAACGACACATTGTTAACAATACAGAACGTGCAAGATAAGAGCTATTTACAACTTTGACTAAACTGAATGTTCCCAAACTATTGCTCCGCAAGAGAATTTTTCTCCCCAGAATTATCTGTATAATAATCGTTTCGAATTATGATCCGGGCCAAACAACTTTTTTTAGGCGCTGAAGCATTTAAAATGTGTGCCTGTACCAGTAAAATTGCAAAAGTTAATTACAACAATTAACTTTTGTAGAAAGAGTAGGATTAATATTCAACGATGCCATTCCAAATAAGAAAGTTAAATAGTGTTGAAGGAATCGCTCAAGATGTGAATTTATACTCAAGTTATTTAACAGCTGCAGGAGCTTTAATGACCATCTGTTCTATTGGACTTTTCTTCTTTGAAATTTACACTGATGTGACCCTATCAATACAGTATTACGATGACAAATCAACATCTTTCTTCGCTCTGACTTTGTTCTTCATAATCTTTCCAGCAGTTGTCATTGCTGCCTTCAATATCATTTTGTAAGATTTTAGTTCGCATTTAACTATACAAAATTTATGTAGAGAAATATTCTAAATATAGTAGCAAATTGTTTAATTTTTTAAATTATATTTTCAACCAACAGGTACATTGACAGAGGTAGTGGAAAGACATCTGGATCAGCCCTCCGAGTGATTCAAATAACACTCTCTCTTTTGAATTTAAGCATATTCTTAAGGTAACACAATAAAATTGAACTTCCTTAATAATTATTAATAAATTACTTCACTGCTAATTGTAAGCATATTGTTGGAAATATTAAATCATTTATATATGCAGGTACGTTGGTAGTATTTATTGGTCATACAAAATTGTAGTCCACAGAAGTGATACAGTACGAAGGAAAAAATTTGTAAAGAAATTGGACCAGGAAGATGCTGACGGTGCATTTTTGGGCTTCCTGGATGCATTTCTGGAAGGAGCTTCTCAACTCACTCTCCAACTGTATATAGTACTCATAGAATTGCCCATTTATGGGTGGGAATTTTACAGTGGTTTGCAAGGTATGTACATACTTGCTTAAAATGGTAAAACAAACTAAAATAAATACTATTGGCTGCAAATCAATTAATACTTTGATATTCCCCTGTTTTTGGAAATGTAGGCATGAAAATTGTACTTGCCTTCGCGGGATTATCTTTCTCATTACTATCCTTTAACCGGACATTGCGACAAGTGCAGGATAATAAAGCCAAACTGCCCTTACTGAGCTGGAGCTCCATCCTTCTATTTATGTGGCAGTTGTGTGTAACTTGTAAGTCAAAATATGGTTTAGGATATCATACATATTTTCAAAAAACCCTAGGAACTAGTAAAAATATTTTTTAATGCTAATTTTTAGTGTCCCGAATAGCAATTCTCGCCTTATTTGCATCTGCCTATCCACAGCTAAAAATTTTACTCCCTGTGGCCGGCCTTCATTGGTTCATTATGTACCTATGGATACTTCGTGACCATAATCAACCCCAACCGGAGGAACCTGATTGTACAGATGTAGAAAATTATTCCGTAATTAGAAATGTATTTCAAATCCTCACGGATCAATTTTTGTATGTCGTATTTGCTTATATTTATATATTTGTGTACTTTAACACGCTAGACAAGCCCACGAGACGCAATTATTTATTTTACTATACAATATGCACAATTGAAGGTGCATTATTACTTGGATTTACTCTAACGTTACAACGTAACGAAGACTATTTTGATGTTTATGCCAATATAGGGTATATTTCCTCTAGTTCATATTTTGCTGGTATCCTCCTAATGATAATTTACTTCAAGTGGTTTCATCCCTCTCTATCAAAACCAAGGCAAGACCAGAGTCTTGCTACGGTCTCTCCTCAAAACTATGATTTTTATTCCGCTCAGTTGTACATTGGAACGCTACAAGTCATAAACTATTTTTGGCAAAATTTAAAAACCAGAGTGAGATACAAATAAAACTTTGTGAGTCAAGTTTTTTTGTGAAAATGATTTTATAAGTTAGCGTACGACATGTACATAAATAATCAACCCTAATAAGAATAATTCTTCAAGAATAATTATTATTAGCATGTGGAGTTATATGTTGGATCTGCTGGTTTAAAAACACTAAAACTAAATTGCAATAGAACGAGTATGTAAGTGGTGATGTTAGCGAGAGCCGCTGCAAACAGTCCCATCCCAATGTCAGCAATACCCCAAGCAGTGATGCATGGGGTGTTCATTAGCTTCTGTGAGAAAATTCCGACCTGTAAATGCCAGAAGCAGTAATAATAAAGTAGTCATTTTTTAAAAATGTGCTCAAAAAATTGCGATTAAGAGTCAGATTGAAAAACAGAAGGAGACACTTGCTGCAAATAAGTGCATTTTAAAACATTTGAGACTTCAATATTTTCATTCGATTAAATTAAGCTTCTTAAAACATTTCAATAGTCTAGAATAACCCTCGCATTTTTTCAAAGCTTCAAAAATTAGCTTTAATTCAAATATTTTGAGCATTTCTTACCTCAAATTTTAAATCCGCTGTGAAGTTTGAAAATCTCGCTCCGTAAATAGCACCGCGAGCTTTGGTCCCCTGAAAAATTACAGTGTGTAGCAATAATTGTAATATTACGGATAATCAGATTTTCGAATTGCCATAGTATAACCTATTATTTAAAGCAGAGTAAATTATTTTTTAATAATTGTAAAAAATAGTAAATAACATACGGCAATTTTCACCAGTTGCCCAGATACCAGGGTGATAATCAAAGTCAGTAAGCCAAAGTAAGAGTGGAAAACCCAGATCATATAGTACAGAGTCGGAATGCCATTTTTTCCAGCTTCCTTTAAAGTCCCCAACGTTACGGAGTAGATACCACAAGTAATGGAGATGAAGGATGAAAGGACAATTGTCACCGCAGGGATTCCGAAATAACGCCCAAAGTATTCAGTTGCAATGCACAACTTCTCATGAGAGAGGCGCAATGATTCCAGGTCTTTGCATCGAGCCGACGTCGATGCAGAGGCGCCAGCGGCCCTCTGAAGGACTTTAAACTCATCCTCCATGTTTAGAACTAATTTGATCTTTTCCACAATATGAATATGCAAGCCCCTTATTGTCAGGCACATGTTGAGGAACAAGGCGCAAAACAGTTGGTAGTATAGAACTATGACCAGATGCGCCATTTTTTGGCCAAAAGCCACACTAAAGAGCCCGCATGGTAAGAGCATCTTTCCACCTAAGCAAGGCCTAACAAGAATCCAAGAGAAAAACACTTGATAGCCAACAGTCCCCATTAAAATGACAAAAAGGGTGATATTGGCGTAGGTTTTCAATTTTTCCAAATCTGGTGGAGGCGCCTCATCCCTTGCTTGAAGGTTTCTATGAACTTCCATCAAAACTCTCCAACCCTTTGTAAATTCATGGTTTTTCCAACGTGAGAAGAAAATCAGTATGACTACTTTACAGTACAAAGATTTGACTTGAATGTTCAACGCGTATAATTCCACGCCGTCGAAAAATTGCTGGAGGGCTTTGAAAATGTATATATGTATCCAGAACATGTAGAAAAGGTAAACAAAAAATGCGATAATATTTAACAACGAAGGCAAGGAGAAAAATTTCTCCTTGTATTCGTACCCACCGTCATTTCCACATATGCAAGAAACGGGACGGTTGTTATTTTCAGAATTTGGTTTCCTCACACGAAGATTCAGGGGGAAAATTCCAATAATTTGACAACATTTTATCAATCGTGAGAGAACTTGGCAAAAGCACGATCTGTTGTCTGACATTTTTTAGACCTATCTTTTTGATACTTGATGCAACAAATTCTCCTGATATAATTTCCTTTGAATTCTACACAATCGCTACTGAGCATTGTGAAGTTTTTCCAAACTCCTGGGTAAGAATATGGTAAAAAACCGAAACGGACTATTGGGTTAGAATATTTGCCAGGTTTACCGTGCAATAGGAAAGTTATCATCCAAGGTGACCACTAGTGCAAATAGGACTGCTGACAACCGGAGCATCATATTACAAAACAATTTCCTTCCAGTTGTGTAGTTTTTATTAGTACATGTCAGGAAACAATAAATTGTTTGCCAATCAACGAATATGCCTCATACAATATTGCTAATTAAGTTTAATGTTAGACGATCCAATTTGCTCTGTAAACTTAATTCCATCAAGGAACATTGTATAGTAATACGTGTAGTAGAACTAGTACACACGCAAGATACTATTGTCTATATCCGAGGTTAAAAATAATACTGGTAGGAGACACCCAAAAATATACCTTTACCGTCTACTAAGAGTAAAATTACCCATGGTGTAAAACGAATTGTCCAAATATTTGCTTTCAACAGAAAAAATACATAGTAGAGGGCGCTGACAACAGTTATCTTATAACATATCAATTGATTTTTTAAAAATTACACTCTCCATTACCCGATTATGTACTTATGAGTTTGTAGGATAATGCTATCAGTCTCACAAATATGTAGAAATAATTATTAAAGATAAGTTCATGCCACACAATTAGCTTAAACTTTACTTGTGTCGGGTCACAATTTTAAGGCATAAGGATGTATATGTAAGGGACTGCTCAATTACGTTGATTATGTTTATTTAAGTTGGAGTGGATGTTATATAACAAATTAAAATGAAAGTTCGAATAACGTTTGTATAATAATTGTGACAGCAAGTGAGCTGGGCATTGACTTTTTATTTTGAAGACCGTAATATTTAATTTTTGTGGATATACTGTATTTGTTGATTCCCATAACCATCCATCTGGGGAACTATTGAAGTCTCGCCCATACTAGCATTTGCAGTAAGCCTTCTCCGAGTGTTTATAATGCAATGTATTTTATTTGTAAATCATCCAGGTACTAAAACATTGCCTTGATAAAACGTCGCTATTTTATTTGTAAGAGCTGCTATTATATACAGTATATCATGTGGTTTACAATATATCAAAAGAAAATATGTACCAATTTGAGATACGGCAACCCCATATACACAGATTATTTGACTCTACAAAGGATTTAATCTCTATAGCTGTCAGTTGCAATTAATCCGGAGGCTATTATTATCTTATGGGCGTCAAACCCGAAGAACAAACGTGCTATTTTTTCCCTTTTGCTTTACAATACAGTGTACTCTCACCATTAGGAGTTGTTGTGTTTTTTTCCATACTGGTAAAAACATTCGAGCACGTATCCTTATTGATACCACATTACCACAATGTTAACCTTAGTCTCCTCATAAAAGTATCCCACTACAGCCCAAGTTCAATTTGATCCTTTCAGGGTTGCTCTTACAATTTTATTACAGTTAGAGTGTATGTACATATTGCAAGTAATTGGACAAGAAATGCATTTTGTTGTTTGCCTTTAAGTAATGAAACAACTGCTGCGTAAAAATCATCGCTACGTGATCATTTGAGGCTTTGCGTAGGGTAGCGTATGTTTTACCTCCTACTTTTACGAATATGTTTGTATTTATAATTTTTATAATAATTATAGTTAATACATAGAGCTACAAGTGACGACAAGTATGTTGGGTCATATTGAACTGAAATAAATCCATATCTTATCATCAGCTTTTAAATTATCTATTTTATTTTATATTTTCGGTTATAATATTTGGCAGGCACTATTTCCCGACCTGGACTCACTATATACAGAGAGTATCATGACACACTCAAAATATACACGAGCTCAAAATAATACAGCACAGAATTTTTATGTGTAATTACTAATAAATACCTTGAAAGAGCTTAAGGCAGTAGCTTCAAAGCGAGAACGAATTATTTGTTCATACAACTTCCACCTTTGAAAACAAAACCATTATGTATACAACCACATGGCATATTATTACTAGACTTACGATGCAATAAATATTAAATGTGTATTGTATTAATTGTAACCGTATTATTTCGCTATACCATTGTAGCACTACTTCCAGTTTACACTTTGCCCTGACTGTTGCCATACTATTGATCTTCTTATCAGTATCCCAGTGATAACAAAATGTCATCAGGAAAAATATTACTCATCCATGAAGGAGCATTTTAGTTTGTCCCATAAGCACAGTCTCATCTCTTTCCTCTGACACTATCAACATATAATAGAGATACACTGAATTACGTACACACGTCTATTTGTCAAGTAATACTTAATAGGAAATAATTTCTCTCAGAGGTCGTTAAGGCAATAGCACGTTTCATAATAAGCAAACTCACTCTGACTCATCCCTCTAACGACCCACTATTTATTATTAATATGTAACTCCACGCCAAACCTCATCCTGTAAAGTGCAGTTAGAGAATCCTGAGTTCAGAGACTCCCAGTATATACAGTTGTGTGTCTTGGGACGTGAGAGTTGGGATTTTATTGCAGACCCATAACCTTTTACTACTCAATCAAATTTATTCAAAATTATTTAGACATGTGATAATTTGACAGCTAAAATATAATTTCCCTCAGAAAATTCCGGAATTTAGTCATGTCGTGACATAACAGTAATAATAAAAGTCCCTGGCTTTGAAAATGTTACCTGGAGAGCACGTTCGACTTGACTTACCGGAGTCGGTTGGGGCAGTTCCGCTCCCGACCCAAGCCGGGCACAGTGATGTGTTACCCAAATTGACTTATTGGTACATTACTGAGTTCATTGTGGAGCTCCTGATTGTTTTTGGTGCTATGGTTCTCTACTTTGTGGATTCTGCCTCGGATGTTTTCCTTGCAATTGGTTACTACTCCGCTGGATACTACCTTTACTTTGCTCTCACACTATTGTTCGTAGCCATTCCCGGGATTGTCGTGGCAGGGTTCAGTGTCTTATTGTAAGCTCACAGTAATAAAATATTTTTCTCATAAAATTGATAGCAGCAGTGCTCGGCACGGGTATGCAAAATCTGTACCCGCATACGTGCATGAAGTGTACGTATTGCAATATCTGGTGTCTATATCCGTACCAATACCCGAGTATTGGGGTACAAATTTTGTATTCCCGAAATGTAATCTGAAACCATGTACCTGTACCCGCATTGTACCCGTACCCGAAAAGTACTCGAAAATTGTGCCCATACTTGGGTATTTCAGTGTCGTACCTGTACTCGTATACCCGGGTAGTTTGTTAAGACAGATGTGGAAATCAAAAGGTTTCCAAATTTCACTTACTTCAAAACAATTCTGTAAAGCAAAAGCACAAACCTGTAAGCAAAATAGTAAAGCAAAGTATATATTTGATGTACTTGCATGACAGATGTATGTATGGTTTTGAGATACTACCATGGAACAAATTATGAAAAATCTGGAAGAAACTTAAAAAGTTAAATATTTTTTTACCTTTTATTGTTTAAACTGATGTGCGGAGCGTTTTATGGCTCCCAGTCCATATATAGATGCATAAAATATTTTTGCACACAGACATGACTGATTTGCAGATTTTGCTTGGGACTTCGCAACTTGAGTTTTCTCTTCTTAATTTATTCAGCGTATCAGTTTCTTATCCCAATAGCTCTGTCTGCATATATCTCGTTAATATTTTCTTACAAATGTCCACATTCTGTGAATCAACAATCAGTGACACATAATAACTTAACTTCCAACTCACCAACCATTTATTCATCTTTTTTATGTAATTCAATGACAAAGTATGTACTACATTACGAAGAAATGTGTACAAAATTTCGTTGAATCCTTTTCTCCACTTCTGTTTTGCTGTAACAATTCCTCACCCGTGTTTATTTATACATAATTACACTTCCTAAAACACGACTCACTAAAACCATATATTCTAGCTACATAGTACTACATACATGTAGCTACTGAGCACTGATTGTTAGGATACACACTCCGGTGTCCTGGATTACCTGTCAAAATAGCATTGAAAAACTCTAGTAGGTCAAACATATTTTTACACAGCCAACCGAAACGTGGGTTTTTTTTTAGCACAAGAAACATTTTATTGTTTTGATTTTGCTAGTTATATTACAGACAGAAGCGAAACGAAGCAACCGAACCCTACAAGAAGTTCCTTGGGATGGATTGCTATATGCACTCTTTTTTCCGGCTTGCAACTGGGTCCTATATTAAGGTATTAATATCATTTGTCACATACACAATTCCATCTGGAATAATTGAATAATTAAATATTATTTAAATAATGAAATTTTTTTTAATAACCATTACCCAGAGATGTGGAGACACTGGCTTACAAGTGCGAAAGTCTGAACGCTGTCATGAAGCGGGATGAGAGGGCTTATGAGAGGAACAAAAAATTAATGGAGAAGGAAGAATCGGATGCGGCTTTCTTAAGGCTTTTTGAGCGTTTTATGGAAGCCGCTCCGCAAGTCACTTTGCAACTTTTTGTTTTCATGTACCACTTTCACGATCATAAGAAAGAGTTTAACTTGGGTACGCTGTGTAAGTTCCATTTTTTTTTTATTAATGATTTATTTTATATTTTATAATAATTACAGATTTTAAATTTGACTCCAAATATGGACCTTCATTTCTTAGAATTCTTATTAAAGCAATTACTGAAGTAATAATTACTTCTATTATTGGAATTTACAGTTGTTGTCATACCTTTGTCACTCTTGAGCTTGGCGAGTGCCCTAACAGCCTTCAACCGGGCTACTCGTATCACACAAGATGATAAAGAGAATCTGACATTGATGGGAATATTCCTCCAGTTTTTCTGGCACCTATGCATGATCAGTGAGTTTATTATTTTAGTTCGGGAATTATGTATATTTCAAAGGTTTGCATAATATTGAAAATTATTCTTGGTAATCTGGAAATGATTGTTTTTGATTTTTAGCTTCCAGAGTTTTTGCCCTTGCAATTTTTGCCTCAGCTTACCCCACAATTATCATTCCAGTGTGCCTTGTTCACTGGGTCATAATGTTCATATGGTTAAGGTCTCAAGACTACCGGTCACGGGATTTGGACGAACCCCGTCCTTCGGGCTTGCAAATATTTTTAGAATCATTGCCCATATTGATTTTTGCTTTTATTTATATTTTTATTTATTTTAACACTAGGGACGAGCCCACTCGGGGCAAGTATTGGTTTTTTTATTTAGTGTGCTTCGTTGAGAATACTGTGATGATGTTTTCCTCGGTGTGGTTGCCTCAACATATGGAGTTTTCCTATTTTGTGATCTCCTCATATGGGCTGTTTTTTATTGGGATTCTCCTCATGTGGATTTACTACCGCTGGTTTCATCCCACGGGGAGATTCACGAGTACTTACAATGCCATTAAATACATGGCCTTCATCTCCAGGGGTTCTCGAGCTATGGTATCTAATGACTATGACTGAAAGACTTATTATTAATTTTCAACAAATGTGGTACTTAATTATTGGTGTTAATTTTCCGTACGGGGGTTCCAGCTATTTTTTTGAGCATTCAAACTGGATGATTATCTGCATTTAATTATTATTGAAGGTTATGATATTTAAGTTTTCCTAAAGTTAAAAATAGTCCTGGCCTTTTGAGAGTTTTGAGCTGTAACTAAGGATAAGAATCACTGCTTTAAGTTTGAAGGAACTGGAGGGCATTGGGTTGTTTAGAACATTATATCATATTTAAGGAATTGTGATCAGACATAAAGTCATTGACGGACTGTCAACTGTTAAATGTTTCAGTCCTTAAGCTGTATGTAAATATTTTACAATATTTTGTAATTATTTAAGATTGCTTGCCGCAGGTTGCTCTACACTTTTTTAATAATCAGAATTGAGATCCTATATTTTGATAAAAATCTCAAAAAAGGCTCACTAAGGGAACCTCCAGTGTAATGTTGTGTATAAGCGTACTAACTAGAAATATACATTTTCAAGGCAATTTTGAATTCAAACTATTAGATTAAAATTTCAGTACAAGTTTAACATTAGATTCTGATATTTGTATGTTTACGTAATAAATGCATAATAAAGTTACTTATTGTGTTCCTAACATTTTACATATTTTGTTGATAACTGATTTATTACGAACGCCTCCCTCCGGGGCCAAAATCTGACTCCCCCGTAAGAGTCAATGAACTAGTTAGTGGGCAATTTTTAAATAACTAATAATCTACTTCATATAATTTTATATAAAATCAACAGATCAAATGCAATTATTTTCCAAATGTCCAGAGATCAGGGTGAATTTAATTTAACTCAAATCCTCGGTTCATGGTCCAAGGGATGGATTTGACCAAATAGTCCCAGCATACACTATACAAGGTTTTGACAACAAAACAGGAGGTTGGAAATTTTTTAAACATTAAAAGTTTCCACTGGGCAGGTTCCCACATAGTTTTAATAATTGACAATCAACATAATTTATTTAGAATTAACACCAGAGGAAGGTCTCTTAGTTTTGTATAAAAACCAACTTGAGTTTCACTCCAAATAATAATGTCTTTAAAACCTTTATATTCTACAAAAGTTGGAACTAATCGGGGAATTACATGCACACATTATACTTAATATTATGTATTTCATTATTATTAGCCGTATCCTTGTACAGAATGCTATCCTATTCTCACGGTAATTATTTTATTTTTGCACGAGGATGATTTTTTGTCAATTCAAAGGAATACACTGGAAGAAAGTTTTTCCGAGGCAATAAGTTGATTAGAAATTATATGTGGGATTTGTTAGACACAATTATTTTAAGCAGTTTCAGGTCATTTCATGGAAGTCAGAAGGATAATCCCCATAGCTGACTTACATGAGACTGCGTGGGATAGTACGTTATGTATAACCTGTCATAATATCATTTTAATTCTTGGAATTTTATTATACAATGATCCTTCAAACCACTGTATGAACACGCACTCTGTTAAAAAGGCTCTAACTTAACAGCCTCTTTATTTCATTCCAATTTTCCCGTTTGAGTTCAATTATTCACTGTTGAGGAAATTTTAAAATGGGTATTAAAATTATCCGACTTTTGAAATTATTTTCATTTTATGTAGGATTGCTAGCAGTTTTAATTGCCTTTGTACCCGGCTTACCTCCGGATATTCATTTTGAAGCGTATGAGTAAGTTAGTTTTTCTTTGCATAATATGCAGGCTTCCCTTATGGGTTATAATTTATAATAACATTATGTATAAACTTATATGCGGACTCAGTTCAATATATATTAATTTAAAAATACATTTGTTTCCTTATTACAGAGCAACTCCCTCAATCGACTTGGAAAAACTCCCGGTAGTGAATGCGTTGGACAAAGCAGAAGTCATTTTGGAAGGAGAGACATCTGGAGCGGAATCCCCCACTGTCATTGGTCAGGGTGACGGATTCTACGTCGGATTGGAGAACGGTCAAATTGTGAAATATCAAAATGGGGTCGTATCAGTTGTGGCTCAAGTGGGTCGAGATTGTGGTAAGAAGGGATTTTTAAAAAATCTTAGAGTTTGAGAAGACAAATCTTTCGGATCCCAGTCACTACTCCGAAGCTATTTCTTCAAATTTAACTTGTCAATATGGTGATCATCAGGTGCTGCATGGGGCCTTGTGTGTGGGCGACCTTTAGGACTGAGATTGGACTCGTCGGGGAAATTGGTTGTGTCAGCCGCCGATCGAGGAGTTTTAATTGTGGATCCTAAGACGGGTACTTCAATATTTATTTAGTACGTTCAGATAAGTTAAAATGCAGTTGCTTATTTACCTTCATTGAATGCTTTCAGGCGACGTGAGTAGTTTGTTTGACTTCAAATCCGATATACAAGGACACGTCCCTCGGTTCATCGATGATTTGGACGTGGGTCAAAACGGGACAGTGTATTGGTCAGATATCTCTACTAGTTTTGATGTCACGAATCCTTTGAAAGAGCTTCTAGGGAATAATCCCTCCGGCAGACTTATTGAGTATGATCCCAAAACAAGGAGAAATAAAGTTTTGATCGATGCCATCCATTTCGCGAATGGTGTTCAGCTCTCCGAGAACGAGGACTTTGTATTGGTATCGGAATCTATTCGTTCCAGGGTGCTAAGGTACTTTTGTTCATGCCATTTCAAATTAGGTTAAACTTGGAATATTTACTTGAAAGTTAAAGGTTTTGATACAGGTATCATCTGAAAGGTCCTAAAGCTGGACAGAAGGATGTTTTCATGGATGGGCTTCCGGGTGT
The DNA here is from genome assembly GCA_947179485.1 of Allacma fusca. NCBI lineage: Eukaryota > Metazoa > Arthropoda > Collembola > Symphypleona > Sminthuridae > Allacma > Allacma fusca. The sequence goes on along the minus strand of OX359246.1, from coordinate 11,892,072 downwards.
ACCTGATAATATTCGTTCCAATGGCAAAGGGGGCTTCTACATTGTTTTAACACAGCCACGCCAATTTTTCGTAAGTTAAGGATTCCATCAACATTTGAAATAAAAATTCCATGGTTTATTGAATCATATTTACACCTCTGTAGGGTGACAATATTGGAAGGCTTCCGATCGTTCGGAAGATCATTCTTCGAACTCACAGCTTGGTGGATCTGATGTTAGGCTCCCTGAAACGCTTCATCCCAGACTTCGTGGGCTTTGGAGGATTATCCGAGATTGTAGGATTTTAACAATTTAAAAAATATATTTGAAATAGAAAACCATCTTTGCAATGTGGTCATATCTGATTTGGTCATTTAATACAGGTTTTAAACACAATCCCAGTTGAAAAAATAATTGCAAACATGGCAGGGCCATCAAGGATTTTAGATGTGGACGCTGACGGGAAGATCCTTAGGGTTCTGCAACACAGTGAGAATAAGGTAATTTGACGGGAAAGGAATTAAATAATAAATAGTAACTTTTAGGGGGTTAAATCTTCATAAATTGTCGTAGAAAATCTTGTAAATGCAGAGTAACACTCTAAAGTTTATATAAGCTTCACAGGTTTCCGTGTAAAAATTTGAACTAGCTCTCTATTTACTGATTATGAAACGTTTGTCAAAATATTGAAGTATTTTTTTACAGATTAACCTCGCCTCGCAAATAATGGTATCCAGTAAGTACGCTTACATTGGGCGCTTCCTCGGTAATGGTATTTGGAGGATCAAAATGTCAGATCTGAAGTAATGTATACGCTTTCAAAGTGCAACCCCAGAAACATTTCCAGGGGGTTAGCATCAAAGTACCGAAGTAATCACAAAGCTTTACACAAAATATGGGACGTGTTGTGTTTTGATTGAAGAGCTGTGCTGTATAATAAATATTAAAATTAAAAGATGAACCACATTTATGTTTTACAAGTGTCCAACTCTTTCGGAATTTCATGATCATAGGAAAACTTTGGAGATAATGGACTAATGCGATCACAAATGTTGCGCTTACATGTTTTATGCAGGTGTTTATTTATATATACACTTCCTAAAATACGACTCACTAAAACCATATATACAAGCTATATCCCCATACGTTGAAAATTGTGAAAGGAGCAGTAGCCGTCGAAAGGAAGTATATGTTAAATAAAAACGACGCCACTGTCATGTAGCTCAGCGGGAGCGGGGAAGTCCGTCCCAGCAGAATGACAAGAAGAACCCAACGAGAGAAGCACATGAAGAGAGAATACCTTAGAGCACTGTGAGGCGGCACACTATAACGTTCCAAACACCAGTGTTACACGCCATGCCGCTGTTATGATTTACCGTACGTGTTCACACGCAGGAATTCGGGTATTGCGTTTAAGAGTAAGTATTATGCAATGCTATTAAGGGGTTTCAATAGTCAACCACGGGGGGAATAACTGAGAGCGTGCTTTGAATAATTATGCCACCGGTATGTTACCCAATGGTGTTTTGCTATTATGACGCTAAGGCGTAGCCTCTGTACGGATATGCGGAAACACCGCGGAATAGTATTACATTTAAATATTAGAAATAATTTAATATTGCCTTATTATTATTTATATGATAAGATATAAGATGCATACAGATATTTAACAATTTTGTAGGAATAAATATCTACAATGAAATGCGAACAGGTAGAATTTTCAATATAAATATATAAATACACATGCACTTGTGTAACTTGCACTTGCTGCTCGACAAAACAAATCTGATCTGCAAAATGTAAATCAGATGAGAAAATGAAATTAATAATAGTAGATTAATTCATTACAGGACATAAATTATATTAAACTAGACGAATTGGATGTGAAGACGAACATTGTAATTACAATAAAAAATAATCGCTGCATTTTAGCCATATTACGTGTTGAAGTAGTAATAACTTAAACGCGCACATACTTTACAAAGTATGCCAACAGTTGGCATTTAAAGTTGACATGGTTAAAATTATATAATAATTATTGTTGGATGGAGATTCTCCATGTTTCCGGAATGGGGATGGATTTAAAGCGCTTGACTTTCCTGTAATTGCCCTTCTCATCATACTCGTACTCATTACGGAAATAGTTTAGACCTTTGCACAATTCATACCGGATTTTTGTCTTAAGTTGTGCATCTGCGATGATTTAGTCGACTTCATGAGCGGTTTGTAAAGACGGATATCACTTGACAACCACGGCTGACATAAAACAAGTATTATTATTAATTGATAATTAAAATAAATATTAGTAATAAACGTCATTTAGATGAAGGTCACTTGGTTTAGTTACAAATTTAATGATTAGATTGAGTTTATAATATAAACGAATTCTAAAGTCTTCAAATGTAATCGCTTCAAGGAAGGCTTTACACGTAGCCAGTTCATCCTTCACAGCGTCCATTACTACTACCCGTAAAATGAATGAATTCAAAAAATAATAAAGTGCAAGCATTGTAGTCAGCTGTTTTCTCAAAGCTCGGATATATCGGCCAGGTGGAAAACATTTTTGTTGAAAATGTAACCAAAAATGATTTTATTAGAATCGTTAATATTATACTACACAAAATATACTTTCAAATCTTAATCTTAAGAAAAAGGTTTGTCAAAAGAAGTTACCATTAGTAACTTTTGAACCCGCAAATAAATCAAAATAACATTTATTATTGAAATTGAAAACCTAAATAAAAAAGGTTTTGTTTTGTGTCTTCAAATTATTGATTATTAAAATTTCATAAGCCACTTCCCCACCGCAGGGCAAGCAATTAAGTCGCGTTGAAAATAAAAGGACACGAGGATTTGACAATTGGCTGAATATAAGTACTTCTGCATGTTTCAGACTTTAATCTGCCCAAGAGTAATGGGCTTTAACTATACATTTTATTTCAACGAGTAAATACTTTCCTTTCCCGTGTACTGTTGATTATGTTCTGCTATTTTGTATTGAATTCCTTCATATGTTTATACTAAGTCATGTTATTGCTTAATTTTGTGACGCAGGTTGATTAAAAAATTGGAAAAATGGTAGAACTGAAAGCATCAGAAAAGCCAGGAGTAGAGCGACAAATCTTATTTTTGTTAATTACATCGGCTCTTATCGCCACTGGAGTTTTCATTTTTTGTGTTTGATTGCTTTATATGTTGGCATATATTTTTTTTCCAAATTCTCGTCTCACTAAAGAACTTCGAATACTAGATGTTCTATTGTTCAGGAAGATTTTGAATCTCTTGGCTAATAATGCAGGTGAAAGAAAACATTTGCTAAAGGTTCAGAAGCGCGTAGAGATGTCATAATACTCCATTCGAGGAACAGTGGATTACAACATTATTATTAAAGTATAAATTTGTGTTTACATAATTATTGGTATTTTGTTGTATTGTTGGTAGCGTAAATAAAAGTAACTTATTGCATTGTCAATCTCATTTATAACATCTTCACTAGTAATTGTAACGTGTACCCCGGCTACAGCTCCTCACGGGTCGACTATAGTTATCCATACTATACATCCACTCGTACCTGGAACCGTACTCCAATTGTCAAATCAAATTTTGCTTGACCCGGACTTGTCTTCAAGTACGGCAAAACCATCCGTACTCGGAGGACGGTATTATATTTCTTAATTTATTTGCTAGCGTTATACACACTAGGATTGTGATCGATATCATTGAGGAAATTCAGCTAACGAGAATTTTTAATTGCAACAAAAAGTGTCTGGAATGAAAATTTCCTCCAACGAGGTTAAAATGATTAACTATAGATCGAGAATTGATACTGCCAGTCACATCAACTGGAATCTCTACAGTCAGTTCAATCTCATCCTCCATCTCCATTCATTCTACACTATTCTCCGGCTCCATAATATTTTACGGCAACAGGTACTTAGTAACTACAGTAGTACTCCCATTCGAAGCTGTAACAATGACATATCCTTATCCTTATTATTATCACACGTGGAACTCTTTTTAAAACTTCTAATTTCACTCACAAACTATCCACGGTACTCAAAGGCACTAGTACTAATCCAGTATGCTTGCATTGCTACTCCTACTACTCATCCGCGCTGGTTCAAAATGTAAACGGCTCCCCTCTGTTACTCTCACTCGTGCGTTACCCACTATAGAAGCACTCGCATACTTAATTTCTTAACGCTGTCGTGTATTAAGAAATATTTCTGCTACTAATAAAAACAAAACTACACAATTGCATTTATGTTCGAATAAACACTAGTTTAAAATATCTTAAATTTTGTTTGTTTAAAAGCATTACAATGGAACAGAAAGAACCCACAATAACTCACATTTGTGTAATGCAAAATTCTTGGAGTGTATGATGTTGTACATATTGTGATTCTCATGAAAATTCTCAAAATGTGATTCTCCAGGGTCGCAGCGTTACAGACGGTACAGTAATTTTGTTCACATGCACTGTCGACAATTTAATTTTTATACAAATAAGCATTTAGCTTAGTTGTCATGTAAACTAAATAAAATTGACCACTGCAAAAACTAAAATGAAAACATTCAGAATTTATTTCTATTTTCGAAAATTCTAAATAATGAAATCAATTAGGGTAAGGGCAAAGCAGTGCACAACCAACTTGGCTTTATATTATAGAAAAGCGTTTAATAAATGTCCCACTCATGCCACATCCCTCAAGACATTTCACGTTTTTGCTCCAAGTATCAAGAAAGTTCGTGTCTTACTATTTTCGTCCTTACGTGAGGTCACCCGTAATACAAAACTCTGGTCATTCTTCCTATCCGAACGTCCCCGTTTGGCATTTGAATGCATGAAAACACAGCGAAATCAACGCGACTAGTGCAAAGCTAACGCAAAAATAATTCGGAACCCTGACCATTCTTCATAGTCAGGTAAGACCCCAGAGATGACTTTTGTCTGTCCCGAGACAACGGAAACCTGGTGTTTTACTATTTAATTAAACTTTTTATCGTTTAACCTAAATCTACCAACCCCTGACAGGTCCTTCAAGACATTTCTCTTTTTTGCACGAAGGCACTAGAAAGTTGGTGTTTTACTATTTTGGTCCTTACGTGACGTCACCAGTACTGTGAAACTCTGGCCATTCTTCTTATCCGAAACTTCCCCGTTTGGCAATTTTATGCGTGACAAGAGAGCGAAATTATTAAGACTAGTGCGAAGCTAACGCAGAAATAATACGAAACGCTGACCATTTTTCATAGTCAGGTTAGACACCAGAGACGACTTTTGTCTGTCAACGAAAATACGAAATAAAAATACCATATTTGAAATGCAAAATACATATTGAAAATACTCTAAACTTTAACTCAAAATACACTTCTGAGATTTAACTGTATTTTCTAAAGCACAGTATCTTGGGTAATTTCAAGGCTACTTTAATACAGAAGGTTGTCTCGATGAGTGCTGGGATCGGCAGCTCATAGCTGTGACGTCACCCAAGTAACACACAAGAGAACCCCCAAGTATGCGTACTATGTAAACAATGTAAATGCAAGATATTTCATTCATTTCAATCACTTTATTGTAACTAAATATCAAGTTTATGAACCGAATTTTTATAAAATCTGACTTAAAATCTCTCGAATTGGTCTTAATGAAATAATTAATAAAGTAGTTGAAAGTAGTTTCACTCTCATCCTTTCAGCTCCACTGAGCTCCAATATAGTACATGTTAGTTGGGAACAACAATAATTAACGCTGAAGTTTATTATCTTGTATAACATAGTTCTGTCTATGATTGTCCCATCTTCTAAAATTACGGAATTACCAATCAAGTTCACGTGATTATTCGTATGTTGTAAGTCCCCAGTCGGTTTGGTATCCATATTGTAATTCCAAGGTGAGCAAAGTCCGCGTATCTATGTCACAAGAACCTTCGAGTGTGAGGTAATTTTTAATTACGTTGGGTAAAGGACAATTGTTGAGTCCAAAGACATTTTACCAAACCATATAAATGAGTTTTTTACGGGATTTAAAATGTCACAGGTAAAGCTGATAGCTTGCAAGTCGTCTTGAAGTATCCAACTCTCGTACATAAATTTGTTTGTCCATGCTGACATGATTTTAATTTTCGTCTTAAAGTAAGTCCGAACAATTCAAATTTTAAGTCATTTTCATAAACTGATGCTGAAAAATGGTCTGAAAAAATAGCTGCAGTGTTCAGATTTGATTTATCACTTCGTTTACACTTGCCAACCAATGTGTTACTAACATCGGGACCTCTGGGTAATGTGTGAAATGGAAGTCTTGACACGTAATTTTAACACTTATTGTTTTTGCACTCGGCTACCGCACACACAGACCAGTTACTGTCTTAATTACAATTTATTTATTATTACGTTATTTAATTTTAATACTTCTGATGGAAATAACAAATGCCTGATACATTGACACATGCAGTAAACTCCTGTTTCGCGCTGTTTCTTGTACTTGGATTACGTCACTATCCTTGCTGTGCGCACCTCTCTCCACCCTCTGATGCTTCAGCATTAGAGTCGAGACAACCTTCTGTATTAAAGTAGCCTTGGGTAATTTAAAGAAATAATTAGATATCCGAAAATTATTCAGGAAACGTAAGGTAACGCACGCACGTTATTAGAGCTTAAAACTGTTAATCTGTGTAGATCATAAAGTAAATAACATGACCCTAGATACAGAATATTTTTCCTTAAAACGGATAATCTTATAACTCCTGGGTAATTTAGCACTGATTTTATGTTGGCGTCACTAAGTTTTTATGGCCCCGCATACATACAATGATTTTAATGTATTTATCCAATAAGTAAGTAATTGCAGACCAACCAAAACCACTGAAGATTTGGTTTAAAAAGGCTTCAAATTACTGATAAAATCTTTAAAGGTTTTGTTTGAACATTGTTTACAAACAACGTGTCAGTTACCAGGTATATGTATTTTAAAATTGTATTTTGTAATTTGATTACGGGATGGATAACGTGACAAGACCAATAAATACAAAATTTCATAACGTTCTTTGATTTCGAAAGAACGAAATTCAAAATACGGTCGAAATTATGGGTCTGACAAAATGCGAAATTCAAAATATCTTGAAACATTTACGGCGAGCGAAATACCAGATACGGAATGTATTTCAAATACTATTTTAAATACAATATTTCAAAATATTCCATAACTCTGCATTTGTGACATGTCTCTCAAGACGTTTGATTTCTTAGCGTTAAGTCGCCAGAAAAATCTTCGTTTCAATATTTGGCTTAATGTGTATGCGTTCCTTCCACTGAACGAATGTTTTGTGTTTTGCATTGCTTATTTGTAAAGCTCTCACGCCACTAAATGTTTTGTTGATAATTTATCGTTGCTTGGCATGATACAGTTGGTGTTTTACTATTTTGTTTAACTGAATTTGCCTGTTTATATATAATGAAATTTGCGCCTTAAATCTAATATAATTGCTTAATAGTTTAAATGGTATCTTACAATTTACGCAGATAATATATGGATCCCTGAAAAAACGAAAAAGAGGACAGCCACCAAAGTCATGGGAAGAGAATGGTGATGTGGCAAAGAAAAACGAAATTTATGCTTTTAGCGAGACGTTAGTAGATGAACCACGTGAGAAGCTTCTACTGGCAGTTGCTCGAGTGATAAAGCAAAGTGGAGATAAGGACTTGGCGGATATTTTTCGGCCAGCAAAACACATTCGACGGAACTAATGAGCAAGATTAAAATGAAAATCGACAACGTTAAGCAAATTATTCCACAAAATGCACTGGCAATACTTTTTGACGCGAATTTGGGGAAATCTTCCTTTATTGCTGTACAACGTGCAGTGAATTCTTGCGGTAAAAATGTTTTGCCTTGTTATGACAGAGTACGTCAGGCAAAGACTGATTGCCTTCCTGTGTTGAGTTCCATCTCAATTGGAGATACATTTGCACGTGTGAAACTAGCCGCGCTGCTAGAACATACTACTCGAAGAATTTTAAAACGCCAGAAAAGCGTATGTTTACAAGAAAACGAGAATCTGTCTGGCCGTGTTCTTACATTTATATTGTCTTCGGGAATGGATGGTAGCAGTGGATTTTCTAACTATAAACAAGGATATTCGAATGATGGTGTTGCTAAAGAATATTCATCACTATTTGCTGTTACTCGGAACCCATTAAGAATTCAGGGTGGGACAAAATTTATTGGAATAACTCTGCTTCACAATCATACAGGTTTTGCAGGCCAATAAAAATTATTTTTGCTAAAGAAAGCAACAATTTGGTTTTGGCCGAGTATAAAACTATTATGGATCAAATTTCGAAACGAGACGTTTTGGAAGTCCACCTTACCACTGACATTACCGTTCGGATTAAATTTTACTTGAATTTTACTATTATCGATGGCACGGTATTGTCATTTATTCAGGGAGCTTCTAATCAAGCGTTTCCTGTATGCTGGTGTAACCCAAAACAGTTTAACTTGTCCAGCAATTTAAAAAACAATTTGTTTTTGCCAAAGCCAAACAGCCTTATCTATGGACGTTCATGTATTCACGCTTACATTCGAGGACTCGAATATTTCCTGAAAATTGGGTATCGTATAAAATTTAAACAATGGCAAGCAAGAGGTGCTTTACAGATTCCATACAGAGAAGAAAAAGGTCCAATTCAGAAAGAAATCTAGGGAGAACTGAAATTAAGAGTCTATTATCCTAATCCGACAGGAGGAACATCAAACGATGGAAATACAGCCCGCATTTCAGAACTACAAAACATTCGCTCGGATCCTAAATGTGAGAGAAGATATCGTTTGCGACTTCAGAACAGTTTTAGTTTCCTTGTCCAGCCAGTTCCCGATTAACCCGAACCGTTTCAAAGATCACTGCATGTCGCTCTATAACAAACTTAATGTTGAGTATAGTTGGTACTTACTGCCATCAAGTATTCACAAGATTCTGATTCACGGAGCAGAAATTATTTCAGCAAGTCCCTTACCGGTGGGATGCTAGCTGAGGATTCCGCAGAATCGCGAAATATATGCTACAAGTTTGATCGCACATACAGAGCACGCAAGACGAGAAGACGTGACACATTGACTGACATGTAGATCTTTAAGTACTTCTGATCCTTTGATACCCGCATTTTATCTCCGCATCCCCAACATCCATTAACTCCTGAACCCGACGCCAGGATCAGGACATTCCCTCGTCCAATACATTTGAGCAATTCCTGGAATTTTTTTGAGTTTGAGTACTGAATAGGAATTGACTAGGAATTTTAATAAAATGGGTGAATAGGACCAGACTAGACCAGCGAGACGAAATTCGCAGACGAATAAACTAAAATTGAATAAGCAAGGACAATCCTCGTGGGCACCAGTGTTCATATTCCATTTTCATACCACATTGCACATTGAATAAGGGGTCAGATTTTTGTGCGAAGACGGGAAGATTCTTCCCAGGGAAAAAATATTTCTGGCAGGGAAAATCACAAAGGGGAGGTATTCTTTTTTTGCGAACAGGGATTTTCTAATTGTTGGCGTATATCATGGAAGGTTGGTATAAAAACAGGTATTTTTAGATTGGTTGACTCTATTTGGCAGGGATTTGTCGTACTGACCTCATACAGGGACAAAAGGTTCAGCAGGGAAATTTAGAAATAATCTTACAGGGAGATTTACAACAATCCTGCCCTTGTAGAATAGGCATTTAGTCTTCATTTAGAATCAACCACCGATTATGGCTAATGGCATAATTTAGTTCCTGTAAGTTAAGCCCAGTTGGATGTTGCCATCACTAGGGCTGGGTCAGTCAAATTTGTGAATATGTCGCATTTATGTCAGTGGGGTCCATGGGTCTGTAAACTCGGCATTTTGTGATGTTAAAATTTGTGGCCGTTCCCTTACGGCCGTGTCCAAGGCAAGTTTCAAGAACAGGGGCTATCAACATGATAGACAAACAGTAAAAGGTGGCACTCATTTGTAACGTCGGACATTTCAGCTTTATCGTTTAAAAAGCAACAACAGTAATCAAAACTAGTAAAAGCCCTGTGCTTCGCACAGGGTCAATTACTTGAGAATTGTGAGAGTATACACAAAATCTTAAATTGCAATACATCTCGTATCATAGCATGTCGAGAAGGCTTAATATTAATAGCCCGGTTCGCTGGGCAGAGTAATCTCATATAAGAAATGTGAACTATTCATTGTAAGACCAACAATTCGTTTCAAAAAGCTAATTGGTAATTCATCATAAAAACATTATGGTACAACGATCCAGCCGACTAAAGTTCTCTCCCAAACTCAATATTTGGCTACACACGGGAAATTTAACTAATCGCTTGATCAACTTAATACCAACGAACATTGTTATTAAATCTTGCTGCTGAATCACTGTATGGTGCTTCACCCCTTAGTGGATCAAATAAGATTTTTTATGTTATTATAATTTGTATATATCTCAGTTGTACCGTAATAATGTAACTGAAGCCTCAGACACTGGACGAACTGATTATTTAAAATAGGAAAAATGAAAGGAATTCATATTGTGTCCTGATTAAGAGCCATGGGCTCGATCAGTAAATAAATAATAATAATAATATTAGTGCAACATTTTTCAATTGCTATTGTTACTGACGTCCATGGTTCCTACAAATCAATCCTTAATTCCTAATGATATTTTTAGGGGATATAAAGATCAAATGTATACATGTAAAGACTTGTAATTAAAAAATAGTGAGCAAATAACTTCAGCAATACAAATTCTGAGAATTTATCTGACGTTATATATAAAAATTGTTGCAATAAGTACTTTCAATTCCATTTGCTTTTTCCAAATAGGAATCCCACACTTATGTGTACAAAGTTCAGTACTTAAAATTCTCTTCTCCTCAAATTCGTCAGTGCTGTAACTGAACGTAAATTTTCTCACTACCGGACTTAATTTAATCCAAATTTGACGATGATTTATGTCTAATGTGTATAATAATTATGATTAAAGCTTTTAAGTGATAACCTAAAATTGCGTAATATTGTGAGCTTCCAGTATGCTGCAAGCGCAAGCAGTTGGTATATGCCGAGAAGAACATCGAGCTGAAAAAGCTCTACTCGATTTAGTATGATGAGATTTACTATGAGATTTAGTTGGTGTCTTCTATGAAAACTTGTTCTTTAGATCCTTGGTTGGCGCTTCGTTTGAACAACACTTACTTTTGAAGTTCTTGGGAAAAATTTGAAATAATTTCATAAAATTCTGAGGCCTAACTTTGCAAACTTGCTCAATTGTTACTATCCGCGATAAAGTGTATCTAAACGCATCCATGAGACTAATAAGACGGAGGAATTGATAAAAGCTAAAGTTTTACACAGTCAATTTAGTAAGACCAGCCCATTCCAACTTATTTGATGTACACATACTCATACTGGCAAATAAACAGGAGTCACGTAATTATATTGTTTTTCTCCTGACGCTGGACTGACTCCTCTTACTGGCTCCCGGAAGCACCAGGCTGTTATTGGCAACTGTAAATTGGCAAAAATTAGCAAATGTTGTAGGTGCTTTCCGGGCCAATCCTCAGGCGAGTGATACCTTTTTTAATATTATTTACTCTCAGTCACTCCAAATTCGCCATATTTACTATTATTCGCATCTTTTCTGGAAATATTCCTCCTGTTGTCAACATTTGCTACATAACTTGCTCCAGGACTTTTAACTCTTCCTAGGAAATCAAAATTACAAGCTCGCCGGGACAACAGGATATGGTGATAACCACACTGTAAAAAATGCGGTCAGTCCATATGCAGACTTAAATGTAAATAAACTTGGATGTACTTGATTTCATCCGGTTACCCGCAAACTATAGATTTAATTTAAGTTTGCACAGCGGGATAACTTTCCACCTGCAGTTTTTAATGCCAGCCGGAAAGTGCTTTCGTTAACATGAATGCCGGAACAAAGGAAGTACGGAATGGGTTAATCTAAGTAACACATCCATGCATAAAATGATGGACCGTTAATATTTAGGCGGTTTAGCATGACAATAGAAGCCGCCATTTGTTGAGAAGTTACTCAAGTGCAGGGTAACTTAGTATTTGTCATTTATCTGTGCTATCAAAATAACTTGAGGAATTTTCTAATCCCAATATAATGAGTTATACAATTGTGAATAAGATTTTGGAAGATTTGAAATTTACAGATCTCTACCAACTAAAGTTCCAAGGTAAGTACTAGTGTTGGCAGATAGTATTTAAATGATATAGGACATACATATAAACTCCACAAAAAGGTAACTATACAGACTAACTGTTATTTTAAACTGAGATGCATGTGATTAACTTTTTGCAGATCAACATCTTTCTGACAAGGTTATGTCAATCATTTGCGATGATGAAAAATTAAAGAAAGAAATGCGACAAATCGTCCCAAGCCTTGGCCATCGCGTCAGCATTATAAATGCGTTCAAAGTCAAAACGCAGGTCACCAAGCAGGTAACTGAATTTTCTTTATGTCCATTAAAAATTGAACTAAACTGGGTCTCATTATGGACACATCTAAAACGATCACATCAAGTTAATTCCAAATGCCGTAAGTTTGTTTGCCAACAACAGGAGCTGTATGTATTATTTGTTCATTTTGTGTACAATTATTTCCTACTTCAAAAATTAGCATAACTTAATTAAATATCAATTAATTATACTTTTCTTGTACCCTTCAGATCCAATTTGATTTCAACTTATGTTATCTACTTGTATCGGACAATCTTTCTACAAAATGGAACGAGATGGCTGTGAAGATTTACGAATACTTTAATTCAGCAAAGAAATCTCTGCTCGTATTTGTAGTTACTGCGGATGCTACAGGTTGTATGATTTTTTGCTACTTAAGTATTGTCAATGTTATTTTAGTTGACATAATTTCTTGGACTACAACCAATGCTTTATTTCTCTCAGGTTTGGATATTTCAAAGGCTGCATTTTTATGTTAGCAGCGCTAAATCGGTCGAAAACTAAGAAAGTCACTCAGGTGGGCAGCGTCAAATCGTTTATTGAAGTAGTTAATGTGAGTATTATATTTATTCGATATGCAATTATGAATAGTTTTTGAACCTGAACAAGTTCTAAAATCCACGAATTAATTTCTTACATCCATTGGTGGATGTCGATGCATTAGCTCATGATTGTTGCTCAAAATCTGCAAGGGTAATTTGCAAGGGTCACCTAGCAGATTTGAATCTCCAGGAATATTTTGTAATATTCGAAAACCGAGCTTTAAAAGAAGACACTTTATTGTCGGCTGCCGACCTGGCATTCAAAACTTACTACGTGTTCAACATCCCTTTTCCCCAAACCTGCGCCGGAACCTGGCAGTTTATAGATTATTGCGTTTACGAAATGTGTCAGAAAGGACCATTACCCTCCATTGTGTCTGAACTTTCGGCATTTATGACTTCTTAATATTTGATTCATTTTTCATTATTAATAAAAACTAACAACTGAAAACAACATTTTTCATCCTTTCAATATTCGTCATGAACGGGGCTTTTGACCTTTTTAATTAAGTATCCATGGCCAGGATCGTTTTAGACCTGGAGGCATCCATAAATTCGCACATATATGAAGGTGGAGCATACCTATCTGGTATATATTCCTGCATGGATCCATACTGATTAGATAGCCTATATGTCCTTGTTTTATTCATATTACAGAAATACTCAATACTATCCCGGCTATGCAGAAACAATCCGGGTATAACTTGTACTCATCCGGACTTATTACTGCTTGATCCGAATTGCCGAATGAAATTCATCCTGGCCATTATATGTGCTCCCTGCCTTCTTGTCCATACATAAATTTTTTACCGAACATGAAGAAACTCAGCCTGGATTTTTAAGAGTGCAGATCCCCCGGCTATACCCAAGTTGACACATCCGGCTCAGTGGCTACCCAAGGGAAACGTAAAGCCTCCCAAGAGACGTAAGAACAATATAGCAGTTTAGAAACCCCAAGAAAACTCCTGAGGAGCTACAACGAAAGTCATCAAGAAATGGACCTAGATAAACTTGCTCAGCTTATTTTATCAACGAAGACTGAACTACAACAAAACCTGGACACGATGTTCAAATTCCAAATCAGCACTCAGGAGGAGGAAATTGCATCACTTAAGGTCCAGATGTTCCACTTAGAGAATAATGAAAATTTTCAAGACCACGGGGACCGTAGGCTCAACCTAATTGTCCGGGGACTTCCTACCCCTGGGGCCACCCAAAATGATTCTGAAGAGACGGTATTTAAGAGGGACTTACTACCAAAATTATGGGATAACTTCGCTGACGTGAGCCTGGTGTCACAATGGTTCAGTGTGGAAGCAATAACTCCGCGTCCCAGAACGGTAAATGCGAACTCAAAATCAACACCTACAACAACCATATACAAACTGAAGTTCAACAGCTCCAAAAATCTGAAACTGTTCAAAGCAAGATCTTTTAACCTGAAGAACACGAAAATTGTGATCAGGGATGATTTGTCCCAAAAGCAACAACAAATTTTAGCACTTCTTCTGCAAAAGAAAAAAGAATTAAGGGATGCCAACTTGAGGAGCTATGTATATGCTAATAGATACTTGATAGCGAAACTCTCTCCAGACTCCGAAGAATACTTCGAATCTAATGGCCTGATCATAGTTAAAATTCCGGGAATTCCTAACCTCAGACCAAGAATTACTATGAACAACGCGGCCCAGATTGCATAGGACATCGGCAACCCCATTTCTCATACCAACAATACTCTTAGTAAAATCATTTACTGGAATTGCAATGGTATCGCAAATTTTCTAAATCTTAGCCCTGTCGACAAGTCAATTCTCCTAAATACTGATATTTTTTGTTTAGCTGAAACATGGTACACAAGTACAGAATTTACACAAATTAATGACTTTTTAGCTAATACTTTTGTAAATCCGGCTTCCAAAGCCCATTCTTTAGGGAGACCCAGTGGAGGTCTCTTAATTTTTATTAAAAAAACATTTGAAATAATTAAAACATTTAACACTTATGACTTTCTCTCCACATTTGTTTTAAGATGTCTGGATACACATAAGACTATAATTTTATTCTTTTTATATGTAAAACCCGGTAATGATAATAACTGCAATATTCTTAAATTAGCAGATGTAATCGATGAGTTAGCCATGGAATTTCCTGGGGAAAGTATGTTTGTTATGGGTGACGCAAATGCTCGTGTGGGGCAGCTGGATTTTTTCCCAGACATTGCACACCCGTTTCTGAAAAACAATAGGAGAAGCCTAGACAATATTGTTAACATTAGAGGGGCCTCAATGTTTAGAAATATGTCGGATAGGGATTTCGTGCTGCTCAATGGGCGTTGCCAAGGGGACTCCCCAGCAAATTTTACATTTTCAAATCACAATGGCGCAAGTGTAATTGATCAGTGTTGGGTAAACTCTGCTAGCTTGAACTTTATATCTGATCTATATTCTGTCGGCGTTCCTTTCTCACCTCACTTTCCCATATGCTTAGATCTTGTACATATTGCTGACTCCCCTTACACTAGTTTCCTTGTACAAAAACAAATTCTTAAGTGGAGTGGGTACTCAGATGACTATGAGAGGATCCTTAAATATAATTTGGCTAATATTGCAGATAACACCAGTATTGACACCCACAATTCCACACTGATTGAAGCAATTAAAGTCACTGCAGATAGTTGTGGGATGCTGAAGACATTCTCCGGTAACAACCTACCCAGAAACAAACCGCGGTATGACCAAGAATGTAGAGTGTCACGGAAAGATGTTATGAGAAAGCTAAAGACCCTTAGAAAAAACTTTCAAATTCAGGAATCAAGAAGGGAATATCAAGAGGCAAAAAAGGCGCACAACAATCTGCTTAAAAACAAGCGCAAGGAGCACGCTGTGCGCATTATGTTAGGTATGAGATACCCAAAATCCACCAGGTTATTCTGGAAAACATTTAATCTTTTAAAAGCTAGAGCTAATAACGAATATCCAATCTCATTAGAATCTTGGCAGTTATTTTACTAAGTACCGGTACTTTTACCAAGTACCGGTAATATCCCTCCCGGAGCAAATTTTTTCTAAAGTAAATGTACATTTGGACCCTGAAATTACGATTTCAGAATTAGAATTTGCAATCCGAGCTCTCAAATCTAATAAAGCTCCCGGTTTCGATACTATACCTAACGAATTTTGGAAATTTACTACCCCCGATCTCTTTCAACACCTTTTGACCCTTTTTAACTCGATGTTTTCCTGTGGCCTTACTCCAAAAGCATGGTCCGTTATAGAAATGTTTATGCTGCACAAAAAGGGAGACAAATCTGTACCATCCAACTATCGAGGTATAGCCCTTATTAACACTATTACGAAGTTATTCACCAGGATTTTATACAACCGTTTATACTCCTGGTGCGAGTATACGAATGTTTTACCCGAAACGCAGGCAGGCTTCAGGAAACATCGGGGTTGTATCGATCAAATTTTTACCCTTATGTCCATAATTTAAATAAAACTCAGGGGCCCAGGTGGCAAACTATTCGCGCTTTTCGTGGATCTAGCTAGAGCGTTTGACTCCTTAAACCACAACTTACTACGGAAAAAATTAAATGATTATGGAGTGTCTTGCAAATTTATTTTGGTACTCAAATCACTGTATGAAAATGCAACTTTGAGAGTTAGGGTAGGCAACGATCATACTGACCCGCACGAGATTACACAAGGTGTATTGCAGGGAGACATATTAAGCCCACTGCTCTTTGCACTATATATTTCCGACTTAGACAACTTCTTTGAGCTTCACGAGCCCACTCCAGTCAGACTAGGGGGACAAGACACTGTAAATCACCTGCTTCTTGCTGACGATAATGTCACACTTGCAGAATCCAAGCTATGCCTTCAATCAAAAATTAATATTCTAGGCGACTACTGCGATCGTAATTTCCTTACTATTAACTTATCAAAAACTAAAATAATTATTTTTAGGAACGAGGGGAATTTATTGCCATCTTGGAGGTGGCGCCTGAAGGGGGAAATTATTGAAATAGTTCCTGAGTATACATACTTGGGGATAAAATTTACAGCATTTGGCTCATTTTGTTCCGCGGCGAAAGAGATGACACGCAAGGCGCTTGCAACAATAGGCCCCACAATAAAAATACTTTCCGTCTCAAGAACAGATTCTTGGGAAGCTCGAATGAAGCTGCTTGACACTGTAGTCATCCCAACAATGACATATGCTGCTGAAATATGGGATCTGCACGTTACAGAAAAATTAGAAGTCATTCAGAATCAATTTCTAAAAAAACTGCTCTGGTTACCGCAGCGTACACCGTCCTACGCCCTTAGAGTATAAACAGGTCGGACCTTGGTACTCTACAGAATTTATTAATGGGCTCTACGATTTTGGCTAAAAATTGTGTTACTGCCGCAATCCAGGTTGATTAAGATATGCTATGAGAGATCCAGGTTCCTCGGTCGTAACGATAAGCCCCACAGGCCAAAGGCCTCATGGCCCAACTTTATCCGTGACACTCTACACAAGTATGGTTTCGCCTCTGTTTGGAATTTCCAGTCCCCAGAATATTTAGCTGGGTTTTTCCCATATATCATGGCAGTAATCTATGATTCTTTTATACAAGAAGACCTACACAGAATCTCTGCTTCGTCTTCTCTCCCCAACTATAAATTAATTAAGAATCATTTTTCTACATCTGCCTATCAAACTTATAACATCCCGTTCAAATACATACGTATGTTTGCTAATATAAGATTACTCTCCTACAGTGCTCGGACTGGGTACGGGTAATACTCGGGTAAATGGGTACGGGTACAGGTATGGGTACTACCCGGGTACAGAAGTTGCGTACTCGCAAGTACGCGGGTACTACCCGGGTACTCTTGATTTTAGGCAATAAAGTGGGTACAGGTACGGGTACGGGTATGGGTACTCACTCAGTGGCAATCGGGTAGTACCCAATGGGTACGGGTATCACTATGTAAAATACCTGTACCCGTGGGTGCTGTACCCGAGTATTTTTGGGTACTTCAAGGATTCCTGATGGGATGGATTATATACTATGGCTAACAATAAGACCTACCAACCGTGGAGTTGCTTATTTCTTAGTATACAGATACTTGCGTTAGTGACAGAGCCAAGTGGCTTCGTCTCATTTATGATTACGTGGTAGTTGCAATCTAACGCTTCTAATAATTCATCCAAGGAATCTAATAAAGAAATAGAGCGTAGAGTCAGTGAAATCATGTGTTTATCGACTTAAATAGTGAAGCTCATCAACGAAGAATTTCAAGGGGGAGGTTCTTGGGATTCAATTTAATTAGCTTCATTGGGAGGATAACATTACAATTATTTGAAGACGTGTTACGAGATAAGATCGAAATAAATATACATTTATTAGCAGACCCATTTCTTAACGTTACAAGTACCCAGGGTTGCCCAAATGAAAACGCCTAGGCATTTTATGCAGGCAATTTGAGCATTGTCAATTCAGGGTATTTATTGAGGTGAATATTTATAACATTTTAGAATGAAAAATATCATTCCTTGCACGCAATATTTATATTTCAGTCCCTTTGATTAATCTTGATAATTTTGATGTTAAAAGAACTTGACAGACAACTGAACTTGACGTTCAAAACTTCCATGGGGTTGCATTTTAGTCCTATTTTGCCTGCATTTTTCGAAAATCTCCGTCTCGGGCTTCATAAATGTGAGAGACAGTTTACGAATGTTTGTTTTATAAATCTAATATAAAATGAATATTCAATATTGCCTCCCACATTTATTTCCTGAAACCGCAATATTTGACTTAGAACAATTATGATCAACTCAATTTTTCCGTATAATATTTTCTATACATAGTGTTCGATTAGCCGTAAACGATTAGCAGGGGAAAAAAATTGTTTCTTGTTCTCCAAGTTGAAAAGCAAGTTATGAAGAGTTTAGTATTAAAGAATCCGTCCCAATTCTAATTAGCGAGAACACATTTCATTTCATGCAGCAAGTTATTATTTTGGGGTAGTAGGATTTGAATTTCGTCAGTGTTTATTAAAAAATCACAAAATGCTTTAAATAATTTTTTCAAAAAATTCAAATAGGATGTCTTTAACACCTGGGGAAAATTCCCAAAATCCCGGACACTTTTAATGGAGGTCAAAAAATTTTAGGTTAAATTTTTTGAGCTGGGTAGGCTAATGTCGCCGGGGATTTTAAATCGGCCAAACTTCCAGTACCCGAGTAATACCCGGGTACACACAATAGATACTCGGGTACGGGTACAGGTTTTGGGTACATTATGGGTACGGGTAAATTGTGGGTACAGGTACTACATTGTACTTTCAGGTACGAGTACGGGTACTGAAATAATTTACCCGGGTACTCGGGTATGGGTACGGGTATAGGTACAGCATTTTGTAGTACCTGATATTGGGGTACGGGTATGGGTACGGGTACACGGTTTCTGTACCCAGTCCGAGCACTGCTCTCCTATATTGATTCTCCTACGCTTTACACGCCCGGGTCAAAGCTCAAGCTAGCATTTCCAAACATGTGCATTTCCTGTAACCTTCAGGAACAGGAGGATCTCCTCACATTGTTACGAAATGCCGATTATATGACCACCCAAGACACTGTGTGTTGGGAAAATACCACATCAATAAATACACTACTGAGTCATTTCTTCTCAGCATATTTAGAAATCCTTCCCGGGATTTTATGTGATATTTTTAAATTTATCCAAAACTGTACATCCAGGAATAACTTTCTCCAAACCATTACAGATTTTTAGTATAAGATTCCTTGCAGAGTTCAAGCTCTCTTTTAATAGGTTTACTCATATTTAAATAGACTTTTTTATATTATAATCATTTTATCATTTTAAGGTAAATACACGTAATCACAATGTATGGATGATATGGGCGCTGCCCGAAACGAATCCTAAATAAATTAAATTGAAATTGAAATTGAAAACTTGTTCTTTAAAAAAATGAAACAAAAATTAAAAGTTCTATATTTTGCATGCTTATATGAGCTAACTAACGAAAAATAATGTGTAACCCTATACATATGTACATACATACGTTTGTATTTGGCCGATAGCAAAGTAAAGAAAATTAATTTTAAAATGTTGTCCCCCCCACTTTTTTGGACGTTCCGGAGTGCCTGACTATAGTACTCATGTAGTCTAGTACTACAATGCCCGGGTAGGTTTATCTCCACGCATTTTTACATGAAGGGATAAAACAACATGATAACTACCATATATTGGGATACTTCATAAAAAAAATTAATTTTCGTATCGCACGCTTACTTTAGCTTCCTTCTGTTGTGCGCTTGGCAAAAACTGCCGACGTTTTTAGAAAGCGTGTTTTTTCAGTATATCTCGGGAACCGTTGATTTTCGATTCAGTTCAATTCGATCCAATCGAAAACTTTGAACTGACCTGAATTATTTTTTACTAAATTCAATCGAAAATCTAGTTTCAATTCAGTTCAGCTTGTAAATTCAACTGAACTGGAAAAACTGAACAGAATTGAACCGTTCCTTACACTACTGGGAACTGAAACCGGGTATAAGTAATTATTTTCGATGCCGGATAGTATACTACCCGGTTTATGTGTTCTAGATATTTCTGAAGTCCGAGCCAAAAATCAGTGTCCTATAAAGGGTTTTTACTTTGTTTTGATACCGGGTTATATATTACCCGGTTACAATGCCCGGCTATACAAGTCATTAGTTGACACACATTCAGGATTAAATCTACAGTACAGATGAAACTGATTCGAACAGGGAAACCAGAAGCGTAAAACTCCCTTTTTCCTGATGAACACTACGAAGGGTATCGTGGTACCCACATGGTAAAATTTTTGTTTCCATTGGGGGGTGAGCCAGTGATGATAACCGTCGGGGTGTGAAAAGAACCACCGAAAAGGTGGTGTGACGGGGGTTTTTACAACCTGTTACAGCCCCTGTTGTCAGTATAGGGCCCTTTACTTAGCATTGTAAATGGCGGAAATGACTCGAACTTGACCTCTTCCGGAATTTACTATGGGCGACACGCTGCTTTTAGCTGAAATTTGGTCCTCTTGTAGACAAAATATCAGGGAACAAATACCGAAATACTCATTGATGTCAGTCCAAACGTTTTTACTAATTTTGATTGACAATTAAATATTTTAGCTGTTTTGGACACGGTGGTACAAATAGGTTGGGGGCGTAGGGTTTTAGTGATTATATTTGGGATTTGTAAGTCACGAATTTTTCAAGCAGTTTCAGGTCATTTCATGACAGTCAAAAGGATAATCCCCATGGCTAACTTTCATGGGACTGCGTGGGATAGTACGTGATATTCTGTCAAAATAACATTTTAACTCTTGGAATTTTATTATACAATGATCCTTCAAACCACTGTATGAACACGCACTCTTTTAAAAAAGCTCTTACTTAACAGCCTCTTTATTTCATTGATTCCCGTTTCAGTTCAATTATTCACTGTTGAGGAAATTTTAAAATGGGTATTAAAATGTTCCGACTTTTGAAATTATTTTCATTTTATGTAGGATTGCTAGCAGTTTTAATTGCCTTTGTACCCGGCTTACCTCCGGATATTCATTTTGAAGCGTATGAGTAAGTTATTTTTACTTTACATAATATGCAGGCTTCCCTTATGGGTTATAATTTATAATAACATTATGTATAAACTTATATGCGGACTCAGTTCCATATGTATTAATTTTAAAAAAAATGATATCATTATTACAGACCTTCTCCCTCAATCGACTTGGAAAAACTCCCGATAGTGAATGCGTTGGACAAAGTAGAAGTCATTTTGGAAGGAGAGACATCTGGAGCGGAATCGCCCACTGTCATTGGTCAGGGCGACGGATTCTACGCCGGATTGGATAACGGTCAAATTGTGAAATATCAAAATGGGATCGTATCAGTTGTGGCTCAAGTGGGTCGAGATTGTGGTAAGAAGGGATTTAAATAAAAATCGTGGGTTCGATTTAATCGTTGAGATGACAAATTTATCGGATCCAGGTCACTACTCCGAAGCTATTGTCTGACATTGTATTTGTCAATATTGTGATGATCAGGTGCTCCGTGGGGCTCTGTGTGTGGGCGACCTTTAGGACTGAGGTTGGATGCGTCGGGGAAATTGGTGGTGTCAGCCGCCGATCGAGGAGTTTTAATTGTGGACCCTAAGAAAGGTACTTTAATATTTGTTTAATACGTTCAGATAAGTTAAAATGCAGTTACTTATTTACCTTCATTGAATGCTTTCAGGCGACGTGAGTAGTTTGTTTGACTTCAAATCCGATATACAAGGTCACGTCCCTGGGTTCGCCGATGATTTGGACGTGGGTCAAAACGGGACAGTGTATTGGTCAGATGTCTCTACTAATCTTGATGTTATGAATCCTTTGAAAGATCTTCTAGGGAATGATCCCTCCGGAAGACTTGTTGAGTATGATCCCAAAACCAAGAGAAATAAGGTTTTGATCGATGCCATCCATTTCGCGAATGGTGTTCAGCTTTCCGAGAACGAGGACTTTGTATTGATATCGGAATCTATTCGTTGCAGGGTGCTAAGGTACTTTTGTTCACATGCCATTTCAAGTTAGGTTAAACTTGGGATATTTACTTGAAATTTCATAGAAGTTTTTGAGACAGGTATCATCTAAAAGGTCCTAAAGCTGGACAGAAGGATGTTTTTATGGATGGGCTTCCTGGTTTACCCGATAATATCCGTCCCAATGGCAAAGGGGGCTTCTACATTGTTTTATCAGAGCCACGCCAATTTCTCGTACGTTAAGGATTCCATCAACATTTGAAATAAAAATTCCATGGTTTACTCAATCATATTTATACCTCTGTAGGGTGACAATATTGGAAAGCTTCCGACCGTTCGGAAGCTCATTCTTCGAACTCACACCTTGGTGGATCTGATGGCAGGCTCCCTGAAACGCTTCATCCCAGACTTCGTGGACTTTGGAGGATTATCGCAGATTGTAAGATTTTAGCATTTAAAAAAAATGCATTTGAAATAGAAAACCATCTTTACAATGTGGTCACATCTTATTTGTGGAATTTAATACAGGTTTTAAACACAATCCCAGTTCAAAAAATATCTGCAGCCATAGCAGGGCCATCAAGGATTTTAGATGTGGACTCTGATGGGAAGATCCTCAGGGTTCTGCAACACAGTGAGAACAAGGTGATTTTTGAAAGGAATTAAATAATAACTTTTAGGGGGTCAAATCTTCACAAATTGTCGTACAAAATCTCGTAAATTCAGAGTAAAACTCATTATTAAAGTTCATATAAGCTTTGCCGGTTTCCTTGTAAAAATTTGAACTAACTCCCTATTTACTGATTATGAAAAGCTTGCCAAAATATTGAAGTATTATTTTTTTTACAGATTCACTTCGCCTCTCAAATAGTGGTATCAAGTAAGTACGCTTACATTGGGCGCTTCTTCGGTACTGGTATTTGGAGGATCAAATTGTCAGATCTGAAGTAATGTATACGCTTTCCAAGTGCAACCTCAGAAACATTTCCAGAGGGTCAGCATCAAAGTACCGAAGTAATCACAAAGCTTTACACAAAATATGGGGCGTGTTTTGATTGAAGAGCTGTGCTGTATAATAATCATATTAAAATTAAAAGATGGACCTCATTTATGTTTTACAAGTGTCCAACTCTTTCGGAATTTGATGATCATAGGAAAACTTTGGAGATAATGGACTACTGCGATCACAAATGTTGCGCTTTAATGTTTTATGCGGGTGATATGACGGATATTTTTGGCTATATATAAATCCTGAATAGGATTTCTGAGAGTGGGATTGTATGTTTTTGCTCTATAATGTCTACTCGGAATAATTACATAATGTATAAGATTTATTTATAGGCAGTTAAATCTACCTTCGAAGTTAGCCAATACAGATGCGATTTTGCAAATTGATAAATATACAGTAAATATGAAAATTGGGATCTTGATAGCAATGTATTAGCTTATTTCGGAGGATTTATTTCTTTTGGATCTTGCTTTCCAGCGACAGACTCAATCCATTTTATGTAGTAGGATGGTCTAACAAATATCTCGATGTTGTCCGGGGATGGACATGTAACAATAATATTCCAAGCATTTCGGATCCCGCATAAATATTTCTTCTCCCCTTCGGAACAGATTAGGGGCCCCCCGAGATCTCCACCACAAGCTCCCTGGGCTTCGGGATTATCCGCCTTCGCACACAAATACCGTACGGATAGATCTTCTTTCTCATCGTAGTTGTTTTGAAGTTCCAAGTATTTATGGATAGTATCCTCACAAATCCCTTTGAATGGTAACATCGTCAGTTTTAACTTGAACAGCTCGTTTCCATACCCAGGCTTTGTAGAACTATATGCTCCCAGCTGAGAGTCCGTAATAGCTTTGGTTGTGGTCCCCCAGCCCGTGAACTCTGCCACAGCTGTAAATTTGTACATGATTTACATTATGACAAGTTTTTTAAAAAAAAAAAAAAAATCTTTAAATAACAAAAAAAAATATCTGCAATACTTCCTGTGAAGTTCTTCTCGGCTGAAGCTAATTCCAGAGCACGTACCAATTTTGAAGCTTTGAATTTGGTAGGCATTTTTAACAGAGCAATGTCATTATCCTTAGTGTGTGGGGTGTCTGGGTCTATATCAAATTTGGGATGGACAAATATTTCACCCTTCTTTTTATTCCCAGGAAGAGCTTCAATCAGCTTCGCATCCAGAAATACGCCACGGGAAATCCAAGCTACGAATCGGTTTTTAGTCACGATGTACTCTTTGGCCCGCTCGGCGCACCAAGCCGATGTGAGAACGAATAGGCCGGAGTAGAGGGTTCCCGTGCATCGATGCGCTTCCCTCAAACCTTTGAAGTCATTGTTCATAACATCCTCAGCTTTTCTGGGCTCCGGGTAAAAAGAGCCCCAATCATATATGAATCGGATGGAGACGTCCCAAGGAAATTCATCGGACCTCGCTCGCTCACCACCAAGGACTCGCATGCTATTGGCCCCACAGGCAGAGTGCTCCACTGTATTGCAGTCCTTCTCTTTCCCTATACAATTCAACAGAACCATTATATATATGCAATAAAAATTCAGAAAACAATAGCTATATAAAAACCCAATCACATCGCGTAAAAACTGATGTTATTCGAATCTGCAGGTCCCCTACATTAAATTACACATCAAATATAAAGGCTTCAAGCTTTCCTTAACATCCTCATCGGAAATAGTTAAACTGTACTAGTAAAAAGCTGGAAAAATCGGAGGAAAGTACATTTTATCGGAATCTCTTAAAGCTCTAAAGAGGTAAGGACAGGAAGTGACTCCGAAAAGCGTACTCTACCGATGGCTAAATGTAGCTGTACATATAAACGTTACCTTTGCATCGGTTCCACAACCAACTGTCACAGGTCATTACGAGCGGCACATCGCCAGGAATATTCTTCAAATCGGGCTGTATGACTTTAGTGTCCTTGTAAGTCTTCCATTGCTCACAAACAGCGGACGCAATAGGACTGGAAAGCAATGCCTTTTTCCCCCAACCTAGTTTTACATACAAAATTCGTTTAACAAATCCCGAGATATGAGCGTATAATTTGTAAGTTAAATCAAAGATATGGCTTACATTGAAGGTTGAAACTACCAATTAATGCAATAAGGAATAGAAATGACCAAATGTCCATTTTGGAAGCCTGTTGTGAATACTGCCTCGTTACTGACTATAGTTTCAATTGACCGTATCGAGATAGAATATCTGACGTTGTCAAATAGGAATGCCATTTATTTTTATGACCATATTAGCTTCCGAAGCGTGCATAAAAAATAAATAAAGTTGAATAGAGACCGGTGGTAATTGCTTATTGTATTGGAAGTTATTGTTGAATGACATTCAGTGAAGCAAAATCTTTCAGTTATTGTTACAATGAAATACAAAGATGAATGCGCATTTTAGGAATTCAACGATGGACGATGCTAGTTGGGAGGTCACGGTACCCGTTAATTTTCTTATTGCCCTCATTGTCCATAATACAAAGTATGAGTATAGTTTTACCCATAGCGTGCCAAGCCAAGAGTATCAAAAGTCAGAAAAATATTGCTCATTTTAATACTCACAATAATGAAGCGGGTCGGAAGGGAAACAATGCTATCAAAAACTATCGAGGTTTAAAGTTACGACACGTTTTATTGTAAGTTTGGCGTAGGCTCTGATTGTTCTGTCGGGATTTCATCCTAATTTGTCATGTTATGGATTGGAGGTCGGAGCGTTTTTTATGAAAGAATTTTATGAGAAGGGAGCAACTTCGTTACTTGTACATTAATACAAGTTTTAAAGAGGTCATGACCCCAGCCAGTAATTACCTGACTTCCAGAACCTTTGTTAATAAAATCAATTGAATTAAAAACTACTCCAGGCGATTTGTACTCCTCGATTTTGTAGCCAGTTTTATCCTGAATGCAATTTTGAGATTCTAAAGTAGCAGTCCGCAGCACTGATCATGCACCCATTAAAATTCTAGGAATTTATTAAAAATGTTATATCTCATGGACGTTCAATTTAGTCAAAAATGAAATACGGCTACTGTAGGGTTCCTTGATAATTTTGGGGGAATCGCTGATCTCCAAGTATTCTAATTTCTCATTGGATTTCAACAACGGAACCGCGACCCCCTGGAATTTTGCGGTTTTCCTACAGCAAAATTTGGAGTAATTGTATCAAATTTTATACATGCATATACACATCCACATTAAATACCTCGTTCCCACATGAATTTCGATTATGTCACATTTTAACAGACCGATGCATAGATCACTCACCCCTCTCCTGCAAACTCCACCCAAAATGACACAACGTCTTTGGAGAAATTGTAGTGAAGAGTATCTTTCTTAACTTGAAATATAAACGGCATGTAGAACTGCATGGCGAGATCATCTCCGTGACAAACCCCTGCAAAAGACGCTTTATTATTAACATTCTTTCAAACCAACTCCTGGGAAGGAGCTACAACAACCGAAAATTGAGCATTACCATAATCCTTTGGCATGACCCCAAAGAGAACCTCATTGAAAAAGTTTTTGCCCAGCATTATAACCAGCTCCATAATGAGTGGGTAGTTGCCTTTAATTCCTTCCAAAAATGGGGCGAGAGAAGGGCCACCTTTCTTGTTGTAGTAATACATATAAACTGGGGAGAATTTCCTCTGAACTGAGACTGTCCGACTCATTTGGAGGTTAAATTGAGCATCGGAGAATAACTTCGTGAACTGATCCCTCTTGAGTTGAGCGGTTTGAATTTCTTTGGGGAAGTAGAAATCGTAAATTTGCTTTGCTTGGTCTTTGGAAAAGCCATTGGGGATGCGGAAAGTCTCAGAGAGTTGCTTCTCGAATTTGTCCTCATACTCCTTCATATTTTGTTCATTTTTGTAGAATTCTGTGATAGAAACGTCAGGTTTGGAGATCATAGTTGTAATAATCATGGCTGTAATTTTTAGGAAATTTGGGTAAAAACATTACCAACAGAAGCTAGTAACCCTTCATCAGCAGTAACTCCAGTCATCCAAGGAACTTTACTGGCCCTTCCATCCGCAATGATCTTGAAAGGGTGCTCCACCAAAAATGCTTCGGAGTCATTCACTCCTTCGATTGTGGGGCGGATCAAGTATCCATTCTTTTGAGGATGTGTCACAGAGTCGGTTTGCTGTAAAATATATTTTGATTACATACATTCTAAAAAATGTGTTCTGGAATAATTTACGTTTACAACAATATTAATAAATACTATTGTAATAATTTAGAAAATTATTCTTAATTAACCATATCTTCCTTTGCTGCTTGCAAAAGCTCATCAACGGATAAACTTCTTAAACATTTGGCAATCTCAGCGGAAGAATCCCTGGGACAGTTCAAACTTTGGGAGTATCTTTTCAGGAATATTTTGGCTCCTTCCGGCGAATCGAATGCCCAGGGTTGGGTTGCAACTCCGGATTGAGATATTGCTTTCTGAAATAATCCATCTGTTCTTGGCGATAACAACAGGTAGTGGACACTGGCTCCGCTGGAATTCCAAATAAAAATTAAATGACACGTGTTAAATACAAATTACATTTTGTAAGTTTCGTTTTTGTTTTAACAAGTCACCCGGCGGATTCTCCAAAAATTGTAATTTGTTTCGGGTCTCCACCAAATGCGTCGATGTTTTCTTTGATCCACTTCAGGGACAAAACTTGGTCCTTCAAGCCCATGTTACCTCTTATGGCGGCGTCACCGGTGCTCAAAAACCCTACAAAAATATTTTCGGATTTTATTGATCATTCTGATTTTTTTTTTCGTGAATATTTTGGAAGAACTTACCGAAAGCTCCAAGACGGTAATTCATTGTGACAAGTACCACATCTTCATCCATGAAATAGTCCGGCCGGTAATCATTTGAGCTTCCCACATTAAATCCTCCGCCATGTATTGAGACCAATACGGGAAGTTTCTTCGCATTTTCAATCTGCATCATGTATTTATTTATTAACCTTTGTACATTTACGAACTATTTACCAGTTACTTTGCCCTAATCGTTTGTTTAAAATATGCAGGACACTGTCTCTATAAGGGCGTCGTAAAAACGCAAAATGGACCTACCTTTGGAACATGGATGTTCAAAAAGAGGCAGTCCTGAAATTTAACAAGGTTCCCATACAATTTTTAAAAAACAGTCAAAATTATTAGTTTAAAATGATATAGTAAGTTATTGGACTGCATTTTATTTTAATTTGTTACCTCGCTTCCGACTGGCCGATATGTCAAGGCTTCCAATTGAGCGCATTTGCTGCCATAATGACTAGCGTCCTTAATTCCCGACCATTTCTCAACCGGTAGAGGGCTCTGAAAAAAATATTCCTTTTGTATAAAATATATGTGCTGGAGAACCAGATAGATGTATGTATAAACAGCTCAGAAGATCATTCAAAAATAATTTTTACTCACGGCAAATCTGAGAGGACCCTCTGGGGGTTTGGCGTAAGGTATTCCCAGCCACTCGTAATACTCCCTTCCATCTCTGGACAAGGAAATAATTCCTCTGACAGAGCCGGACTTAGTTTCAATAGTTATTCCCTCAATCTTCCCATGACTTCGGTAGTAAAAATAAGCAAGGGCTAGTACTAGCAAAGACAGATTTATTTTTCGGGACATGGTTGCAGGCAGTGAGTCCTATCACTGGGAATTAATTCCCACAGATATAAATAAAGTCCATTCATATGAATCAAGTGTTTTCATTGAGTTTGAGGAGGACTATGAACTTTGCTATTTTTCAGCTGCCAGCTGTGCACAGATAACATTGCTACATGCCACTTACATAATCACAGATCCTCCTGTAATTTAGCACAGAGATGAAGAAATGGGTTCATGAGCAAGGAGAATTTAATTGACTATAGTACATATAACTAAGGAAGGATTCCGTATTATATCTCAACTGGACAACCTACACATTTTATGTTAGCCTGGCAAGGTCTTGATTAGATAAATTGCATCTGTCGAATATGTCCTGTAATTTTACATTTCAATGTCATTCTAATTTAGTTCTTGTCGGCAAAATTATATTTTATGACCTGAGTATATACTACACACGGTGCACATGGGTTAGAGTAATACACAGATGCCTCTAAAATATGAGTAAAGGGTAAAGGGTGAATTTCTTTAAAATTCTGGATCAATGACATATCTTCAGCTTCACTATTGTCAAATATGAGTGACGCGTGCCTGATTATAAGTGCGGTTGCCCGCATCCGTTATGTTTATCAGTAACCAGCATAATTATAGGCAGTTGTAACACTAAATATTTTATTTGATTAAAATTTACTGATTATCACAATAATTAATATCTGTTGATTACTTATCTACATTCGAGAATGATAGTTCCGGAATTTTAATTGGCTCAAAAATTCATAGCGATGAGCAAAAGGATCTGGAATCAACCGGCCGTTGTTATTTTCAAATAAAAACACCTGCAACTTCCCTTCGTCCTTGAAGGGTTGAAATTCTTCTCCGCGAAATAGTAGTTTCTCTCTAATTAAAATTTGTATTATTAATACTTGTAAAAATTATGCGTAACCATTAGTGTAAAATCCCCCGCATGGTAATTATATCAAGTACATGTAAATGAATTTTTGGTGTAAACCATATAGTACAACAGCGGAGCTTACTTATCCGATGCAAAATCCACGATGAGACGAACAAAATCCTTGGAGTACTCGTAATGCTGACTGCCGGGCTCAATGCATGAATTTCCCATGTATAACAGTCCGTCGGAGCAATGGTCCACTCCTGAGAGTATCAAAAAAGATACCTTATCAATTACGAGACTATCAATGTCCGTCAACACATAGCAAAATTTTCGCCGATGCGCTTTTTTTACGGGCACAAATATCAGCGTGATTACTCAAAACAGGGGTCAAGCACTGACCGTAATAAGGCGGGTCAAGCCGGAGTACCGTCTGACGAATAAATTTCTTGATGGAGTAGAGCCAGTCATCGATCCAAAAGGGTCTTCGCCCAGTAATGGCAATGTTGTAGTTCGTATAGGACATTGGGAGATCAGTCTTGTTGTACATGTAGAAGTACACGGGGGAGAGCTTCATCTGATGCAGAATCGCTTCCCGAGTATCGAAAGCAAACCAGCTGTCAGTGAGCAATTGGGTGTACTTCTCGAATTTTTCCATTTTGTTTGACGTATCGCGCTCGGTGTCCGATACATAAAAAGTTTGGATTTTCTGAGCAATCCCTCGGGACTCGGGTCCTACATCGATGCCGAACGCCTTAGAAATACAAGCCTCCCAGTTGGTTTCGAACTTTGTTAAACTGGTTTGGTTTTTGAGAAATGCTGCAATTGGATCAAATATAAAGTGTAACAAATCCTTTTTAAATTTTTGAATTAACATTAAAATATTTAGATTTTTGGGGTAAATACAATAATAATTATTGTATTTACCCCAAAAATAATAATTATTATTATTTAATATTCATACCAGTAGAGCTCATCAGTCCCTCGTCCATCGTATGGCCCACTAGCCAAGGGACCCGGTTTGTATCCCCTTTTGCAATAATATTTATTGGGAGGTCAGTCAGGAAAGCCCGATCATCTTGAACTACTTCGATCGCCGGAGCGAAGCCCGTCTTTAAATTACTGGGGTCCATTATGATACTTTCCTTCTATTTAAAAAATATAAATCCTATTTTAAAATTATCATTTGTGATTAAATTACGTCAAAAATAGCTGTTTGTGATTTTAATGTTACTCCACCTCACCCATATCAAATGACTTCTCTTTTTTAAAAGATCTTCAACCGGGACCGTTCTCAGGAATCGAACGACATCTTCGCTAGACTGAGCCTGACATCCAAATAGCTCCGCCACCTCGTACACGGCTTTGGAAGCTTCCTCAGGCGTTTGCACGCCCAAACTGACAGTAGCGCAGCCGCTTTGAGATATTCCCTTTTGAAAGAGACCTTTGCTCAGGTCGGAGAGCATCAGCGCATGAACACTACAAGCTCTGTAATTTAATAATTACATGCCCGAAACAACTTGGATTTCAAAACTGATTTCATTTTAGATTTTAAAATGGGATAGTACCGATGTTAGATTGCTTTTGTGCATACCCCGCAGATTGCCCCATAATAGTAACTTGTCTCGGGTTGCCCCCAAAGTACCCAATATTTTTGTTAACCCACTTGAGCGCCATGACCTGATCCTTGAGGCCCATATTGCCCCGAACCACGTCATCCCCAGTGCAAAGGAAACCTAACAAGTTAAAATCAGCGTTTGTTATCAAATAGTATTAAAAAAAATTAAATAGACGGACGGCGTACATACCACATATGTAATTTACATTTTACTACAAAATTTACCAAGAATTTCCAGTCTGTAGTTTATCGTTACTATGACAACATCCTCATCCATGAAATAGTGGGGACTGAGCTTCTGAGCATCTCCAAGGGCGAATCCACCTCCGTGAATGTTGAAGAT
Organism: Allacma fusca; assembly: GCA_947179485.1. Classification (NCBI taxonomy): domain Eukaryota; kingdom Metazoa; phylum Arthropoda; class Collembola; order Symphypleona; family Sminthuridae; genus Allacma; species Allacma fusca. Next base: position 11,859,973 of record OX359246.1, on the reverse strand, counting down.
TACAGGTAGTTTCTCATTCTGGTCGTAAGCCTGGGAAAATATAAGCATGATTTATAATTTTGTGGGGAATTGCAACAAATTGTGTGAAATATGAAAATTGATAAAAAATCCCATGTAAAATACTAGTTTACCTTTTTGGGCACGAAAACGTTAAGGAAGAGACAGTCCTAAAAAAGCACCCAAGAATAATAATCAATTAGCTTGCATTTCTTCCAATGACACAAAGCTGCTACATGTCAATTGGGAAACTCATAGTTGAAACTCAGACATATTAAAAACAAATAAGAATCAAAATAATAATTTAGGACACTAACTTCTTCGCCAGAAATTGCCTCAGTAAATAAATCCACTTGAGGGCACCATGGTCCATAATTACTTCCGTCCAAAATTCCTTCCCAGTCTTCTACCGGTTCGGGATCCTGAGATATTTCAGTTTTTATTGTTTGTAAATTTAGACTTAAAATAGCCCTGAAAATTTCTATCCCAATAATTCCTTTAAAATACAATGGATTCTTGTTTAAGTAAAATTAGCGTTGGGTAAATATTTCCACTATTTTTACTTTAAAAAAATAAAATTTGCAAAAATAAAACTCACCGAAAATCTTAATTCTCCCACTGGCGGCTTTGCATATGGGATTTTATGCCAGGCATAAAATTCCCTCCCATCTCGAGAGGCAAGAACTACTCCCTGAATTGCTCCATTTTTTGTTGTGACTGTCTTCCCTAATTGTAAGACCGGCTCCTCTTTTGCACTCCCTCTCAAAGACTGCCAACAAATCCCAATGCCTAACAAGGCCGTTGAGGATATGACAACAGTTCGATTTATGAAGCCGTATTTGCTAATAAGGTCCAGCACTTCATTGCAAGACATATTGACGGTCACTGTCGCAAAAGCCAGGCGAGTATGAATTTAAAAGTACGAGTGAAGCCAAATGTTTTGCATTGAGTAAATGCGTGAACAAAAAATTGGCATTGGCATGAGTAGGTAATGACGTTACGTAAGTATACGAATGGACTTTGAACTACTTGACTGAAAGTAATAACGTGCAAAAGTGCCAACTTTCATAATCAGTAGCAGGCGCACTTACGTTTAAACGATCCTGTATTTGTGCAATGCAAAAAATTTATGCACTCGTTTAAAGCTGAATCTATGAACTGCTACGTATGTAAGTAGCACAATGGGTATAGTTGAGGTTATAGTCCTTTAAATTCCATCGTCTGATTGTGAGTGAAAATATTTCACGTCATTAATAAAATTACAGCTGTGTTATGCATAACGAAAGGGAGATTAGTGTGCATGATTTATTGTGTATGTGAAGAATTAAATATGACCATCGCTAGGATACAATCAATTACCATAACACATTATGTGGAGGATATACGCGTATAAATTCTAACCTTCAAGCTAATATATAAGGGATAGGGTAAAAAATATTAATTCCTATTTTTAAAGAAATTTTCCTGCTAGTTTAAAAAACGGGCATTAAAAAGGATCCACATGGGAATTTTTAGGAACATACTGTTTTGGAGTTTGTATTTCCAAAATAAGAATAACAAAAATAAATAGAAAAATTAAATCCTACCCACTGTTTTGTATTTCTTCTTGAAAATAAATGATCTTGCTGATTGGTAGGGTGATATTAAAATGGTTAAAAAATTAACAATCCCATTCCTTCATGAATTAACCAATTATTTTCCAGATTATTTATTCTTATAGTTTTGTATCAAAAATAGTGTTCGAAAATAATTAGTAAACTCTATGTTATTATTAATATTATTATTACAAGTTACAACTTATTGATAGCTTATTTATACACAGGGAGTCACGGGTAGGAATTATGTAAATGTTTCACAAGTCAAATGTGTCACAAAATTCCTATGGTACTAAATATAGTATTAAGAATGTCTTGAAAGAGGCAAAGATCATCCCAAGTTTTATTTGGGGACATAGTCCCTCACATCTGGCAACTGCTATGTCAGCAAAGTCCAATGGATTGTGTTATCGCGGTCAAGTTTACTCTTCATTGGAAACTCTAAAAGAATGTGTTATTATCCAGTCAGCATTTTCAGTTCCTCTTTTCATGCTTACAATTTTCACAAAATATCTCTTCATATATTTCATACATGACACAAATTTTATTATTCTTTCAATTACTAAATATTCTGGGGGGTTATTCTCGAAAGACTTACGATCGTAACTTCAGTCGCAAATCTTGAGTTACGATAGTTGAGATTCTCCAAAAATTTTGAAAATCGCAAGCTCTCCGAAAATCGCAAAAGTTGTCGTAACTTTACGACAACTAAGAAGCAGTCGTAAGTACTTACGATCAAGCATTCATTATATGGCGGGGTTCCTTTGAAAGCCGTTCTGTCATTACAAAATTATTTACGTAGGCCTCAGTGGCAGGGTTCATTTTAACGATGGAGTTATTAGCTGTACTGGAAGACGAAAATCGAAGAGCTTTTAGAAGACAAAGAGTTTTTCTTGACCGCACTAATCCATTGGAAGTTTTTGATGACCAAGGATTAATTATGCGCTATAGATTTCCGAAAGTAGAAATTTTAAAATTGATAGAAATGTGTAGTGTTCAACTCCGGCGAGAAACTTTGAGGAGCAAAGCTCTGCCAGTATATATTCAAGTGCTGGCAGGTCTAAGGTATGTAATTTATTCTAAATGTGATAATGCTTCTAACAATTATTCCCATCAAATTACAATATGTGCACAACTATTATTGTAGTGAAGTTAATTAATTTTATCTCCGGCAAGCCTATGTAAACTAATTCCAAATGTTTGTATACACTTTTAGATTTTTTGCGACCGGTTCTTACCAACAATGCACTTCCGACATTCTAGGCATATCACAACCATCACTGAGCCGTGCAATTAGCAATGTTACGCAAATAATTCTGGAGAATGCTAAAGTTTTCGTCAATTTTGGGAATTCAAATGACGGACGGAAATTCGATTTTTACAGTCTGGCTGGTTTTCCAAATGTTATAGGGGCAATCGATGGTACTCACATCAAAATTCAATCACCTGGAGGTATTTCAGAGTCGCTATTCATATGTCGAAAAGGAGGATATTCAGTCAACGTACAAATAGTTTGTGACGCAAAAATGAATATTCTCGATGCAGTCGTGAAGTGGCCAGGGTCAACACATGATTCATTCATTTGGAAAAATTCATCACTGCGAGAAAAGTTTGTGAATAATCCCCCTAACGGATATTTAATTGGTGATTCCGGGTATTGTATTGAACCATGGTTACTAACACCTTTTCCATCTACTCAAGCCTTAACTATACCTGAAGAAAATTATCAAAATTCCTTTGTCAAAACCCGAAGATTAGTGGAGAATACAATTGGACTGTGGAAAAGCATATTTAGATGCCTTATTGACAACGTTCTTCTGTATAAGCCGAAAAAGGTGTGTCAATTAATTGCAGCTACAATTGTTTTGCATAATATCCGCCGCAAGCTACGATTACATGAGGATGACACATATGTGGAACCAAACGATTTTATGGACGATGACATCACTTGCATTGAAATGTCCGATACAACAAGATTGGGTTTTACAATGCGCAAAAACTTGGTGGATAATTTTTTTGTGTAAAAAATAATAATACTGGTGTATTTAAATTTAATTGAATTTTCTACAAACTATTTGTACAAACTATTATTGGAACACTACTAATTATTACAGTAGGGGTTATAATAATTATAATTATAATTTTATTATTTATAATTTAGCTGCTAACAGCGGAAGTACTTTTGTTGTATGAATTTTTTAATAAAAAGAATTTACCACTAGTGATATTAATAAAATTCAAAAAATCTAATTGGTACAAAAAATTAACTTTTGTTTTAAATAATTGCTGCCTAATATTGAGAAAACTGAAACAAAAAATAAATCTGCGATGTAACAGTACCATTCTGACGAAATGGAAAAATAAAATTGCAGTATAATCGACTCTCTCTATAACGACTCCCCAGGGACATTTTTCTGACTTTAGAGAACGAATGTCGTTGTAAGCATGCAATATTTACTGGGATTATATTGCTTTAATAGTCGTTATAGAGTGAGTCGACTGTACTCGACGTATACCTAATTACACACAACAATACTTTTGAATATTACTGATGCTTCTGGAACATATAAGCTACATCAATTAACTTGACAAAGTTTTCATTCATAATACGAATTTCAGCTAAAATGCCTTCTTGAACCACAAGCATCCTTTCTGGAACTGCTTCAGATTTCTTCGGTTTTTCTTTACCTTTGACTTCATCTGTTTTTGTAGATGCTCCTGTCCCATCCAAACAACGTTCTTTGGGAAATTGATGTGTTGTATTTCCTGCCCCGTCAGGCTGCAGTATAAATTTAACCATCGCATCAAAAAATTCCTAAAGGTTCAATTCAAAACGTTTATTTTGTTCTTCAGGAGATTGTCATAACAAAATTTGGTACCTCGGTTTCTTGAGAGAATATTGGGACAAGTTCCTTGAGTTCGTTGGTATCAGAATCGACTGGAATGGATAGTTCAATTGACTAAAAACAAAATTAAATAAATAATCTGCATAAATTCACAAATTCACTTCGATTTAATTTGAAATTTGAATATGTTGCTCAAGGTTGCTACTGTAGATGCTTCAATTCGAGGCCTCTTAGAAGAACCGGCACTATCATCTGTAGATGACTTATTGTCAGTCTCGGATGAAGAAAAGTCTATCCCATGTTCAATCCCAATAAATGCTTCATCGCCTATCATACGAACGATTTTTCTGGCCCAGTTTTCACACATAGCAATTTTCTCGAGTACTTGATCCATCATCTCGGACTCATTTCCCCCTCCTCCAGTTTTTCTAATGTTCTGATATATTTTAGCTGCTTGTTTTTTTGCATTCGATTTGAGGTCTATCCATTGTTTCTTGGTATTTGCCACGGACCTTTTGGAACCCTTGCTCTGTGCATTCACCTTTGAAAATTATTATTACACAGTATTATACAAAACTACTATAATTTTTTTCAACACAACAATTGTAAGATATTTCAACTATGTAAATACAAAGAACTTTTAAATTTGTCATTAAAAATGAGTTATGCTTACCATATCGGTTATTGTAGCCCACAGTGCTTCCTTTGTCTGATGACTAATTAAATTTGAAAACTTTCCAAAAAGTTTCGAATAATTCGAAATTACACTGGTGACCAAAGCATCACGCTCTCCCTCACTCTAATTCGGTGAGCGTTTTGGCTGCTCTGAAAAAGTCGTTTTTATATTTTTTTCCATTTTCACTCGTTACAATTAGTGGTAAATTGTTTTGTAGAGAAAGAAGTATAGTAAAACTGATTGAAAGGACAACTGGGATGAATTTTATGGCTTATTGTATGGCTTCAGATTCAAAAATTTCAGACAGCCAATCACAGCGTTCGTTCCATGAGATTAAGGCGCTTACGATTCGTAAGTGTGATCGTAGCTACGATATACTTGCGATAGTTTTTTAGAATATTAAGATTCGAAAATCGTAGAGGCATCGTAAGACACCTGTCGTAAGTTCTTACGAAGTCGTAACTTGCGATATCGTAAATTCTGTTCGTGAATGACCCCCCTGAATTCCTAAGAGCTGTCATTAATTACAACACTCTCCTTCAATGAATAAGATCCTAGCATCAAAAATTATGTAGTGTATTTCGATAAAAATAATATGTTACACTACGACTTGAAGGGGGATTCTTCCCCTTTTGCTTCAACTCCATCTGCTGCATTTGGTCCATTTATTTGCAATTAGAACTGCAACCAGATACAGTATGACAGCAGACTTGATACTGTAGAATGAAAGAGGGGATTTAACAAGCACAAATAAGTTTACCTACTTCGAAAAAAAATTCTAGCTCTTGAAGACTTTAAGCACTGCAGCACTGTGAGGTGGAAGTTCAATGTCACCGGCAGTTATAGTTGCGCTAAAAAAACAATCAAAAGTTGACACTAAAACTTTTTAACATAATTGCATATAATTTGTTTGATGGAACAGCTTTTATAAAGGAATAATAGTCTGATTTTTTCAGCACAGCTTACTGAAAAACACTGCCAGCGTTCTGTGTGGCAGCTACAACTTCTGCGTCAGTCCCGTCCGTTAAGTCTTCCAAAGGAACTGACGCAAGATCTGCATTGAAGTTGGCTGCGACAATAAAAGTGTTCTCGTTCGCTCTAAAATATTTTTCCAAAAATTAAAATTAAGGTTGGTAGTAACAATAAATTTGGTTTAAAAAACCTTCCCAAGTCAACCTAGGTGTAACTTACCTCGTCATAATAAAAATACCAGGCTTGTCTTTCAAAGTTATATACTCTGAAGAATTATACCCAGCTCGGGTTTGGGACAGTGTAACCGAAGCTTGAAGTATCTGTCTGAAAAACTGTGCAGAAGAACCGTCTGCCCAAAAAAATATAAAAAGAAAAATGATTTGATTTGATGCCTATATAGTTTTAAAAAATATGAATAATCAAATTATTTTTTCCTACACCCTAAAACCTGATCCACACAATACACAGCTATACAGTAGACATGCTGAAGCCGGAATTCTTTCATTTACCCAAATTTTTCTGTTGGTAATTTTCATCAGCAGAAAGCTCAATTTCATCTCCGTAATTGAGAACTAACTGTCCAGGAAGTAGTGCAGCAACGAGAGTCAGAGCTTGTAATCTTTCCTTGCCGAATTTTTGACCCGGTCGATGAGATAAACTGCCGAGCTGAGATATATATTAATATTTAAATTTTTTAAAAGTGAATTGTATTTAAATAAGCTGTCGAGATTAATTTGCGGATTTGATTTTTTTTAAATTGTTTTAAATGTATTACTCCTATTGGGTAGGTTTAGTCTATTAAGGCAATAATACATAGCTTACCCGCCAATGAACAGGATTGTGAGGTGTGGCAGAAATAGCTTCTTCAATAGTCTTTCTCAAATCATGGGCTGTAAAATTCGCATCTAGATCAGCTAGACTGTTGGAAATGACTGCGGTGGTTTTACTGTAGAAATTTGATGTTTGTTGAAGATCGATTCCTGTGAGTTCTACAAGTGCAAACGGGGGATTCCTTCCAGTGAAATGCCTAAAAGTTAAAATGTTAGCAAATATTATAATATGTATAGCACTCATATTTACATTTAAATCAAACCCCTTCCAGGTTTGTTTTCTACGCTTCCAGAGTCAACATTCAGATTGTGGAAGTATTTGTCTTTGACATTCTTATTTTTGCATATTCTGCCAAAATAAACCAGGATTTGATTGCAATTATACAATAATTAATTTCTTTTAAAATGTCTGACACCGAGGCGGAAACATAGCATCAAGAGATGACAAATAAAAACTTGACACTCACTTAAAATTATTACCAATAAAAATAATTACAGTAAAAGTTTCGATGTAATGGACTAGCTTATAATAATAATTATTATTCTAGTTGTAGAGTCGGGCTGTAGAGTTAGATTTAGATTTCCTAAGAATTCATCTGAGAATTTGCATTTAAATTATCGATTTTGATTTCTTTTCCAAATCAGAAATCCAGGGTAAATCTAGAAACCTCAGGTAACCTTAGAATTCAGAAAATACACTGCATGTACGTATAGAGTTCAGAATTCAATTCTTAATTCGATTGAGATTTCGATTCAGAATTTAGTCTGTACTTGTAGGGTTTGAGATTTTGTATTCGATTTGGATTCTTTTTGACTATACTTTTCTTCAAAGTTAGAATAATTAAAATCCTTACAACGATACAATTGTTCCTGTCGTTTGGGTGTCGTAATAGAGAGAGTTAGGTAGCTTTTTAAAAACCATTATATACCTTCCTAATAACCCGTTAATTACTGAGATAATAAACCCCAGTTAAAAGATTGCAATTTTTAGACAGTATTCAGGTCCCCCAAAAGCAGTTTTTCGAAATTATGTAAATTCCAAACGCGCTTTACACATGAATTCATGTATGATATTGCACACTGCGTTATTCAAATTGTGAGGAAAGAGGTTTTTATATAGATTTTAAAATATTTTTGGATATTATGAGTAAATTACATTCAACTAAAAGCCTCCCTGCGATGTTGTTCAGACACAGAATATCCGCGAACATCAAATGAATAAATATTCGTGTTTTCATAAAAACGGAATAATACTATTCGTGTTTTCATAAAAACGGAATAATACTATTCGTGTTTTCATAAAAACGAAATAATACTATTCGTGTTTTCATAAAACGTGGTACAACTTTTTGTACTCCTTTCAATTTGTTAGTAATTACTTATTAGTAACATTTGAACTAACGCACCACATATTTTACATTCAAATGACATCAGCTTAAAACATTGTTTTTATTATTTCTGCAAATGTATTCGATATGAATTACCAGTAACCAGCAATACCAGGATGATAACTGCAACCAGCTTATTGGTAGATGCAATACGGTTATAGATGATATTTCAATTTTGCTAGCACCTAAAATATTTTAAAAGTAAACGTAACTTCCAATCTATATCAGAAAAGAGTCCTTGACGTGTTAAAAATATCAAACAAATACGTTTTTTGATTTCACCTTACAGAAAACAAATTTTGAAGTTTGTCCAATAAATGGGAAACATATCCTTCAGCATTACCAGTTTAAACGAATTTTTTGGAGTTGTTACCCAAAACCACATTTCCCAAAACCAAAGCCCGATAACAAAAACGGAGAAAATTACGACAACTTATGACTACCAAGCGAAAACCATATTTCTTGGATTCCCATAATTATACCTCCTTACCAGCCAGAGAAATCCAAGATCTTCTTCACAACATCAGCATTGTCAGGATGATTAATCATAGCTTTCTGATCATTAAGCTTGTTCAAATCCTCAACGAGATATGAGACTTCGGATAACAGGAATCCGTCCACACCGAGACTGTACCATAACTGGAGTGCATCCTAAAAACACGATGTTGATTATTTGTTTGTTACTGGAAGTGCATTAGTCAAATGGTTTGTTAATGACTCATCATTTATTATCTACAATTTTGATATCTTTGAACTGACATTAATTTCCTTGATGAGACTTGGGTTTCTATAGTTGAGATCAGGTTCCCCAGTAGTGCATTGGTGCAAAAACCACAGTTCTTCATTGACAGGCACCTCCGACCAGGCAGAACCAGGCTCGTTAGGAGTGCTATAACTAGCCCAAGAACTATCTTGTGACGCATTAAGTATCACATAGTATTTATCTCGGAGCGTTTCATCTCTGAACCATTCATGCTGGATACTGGAATGGTTCGGGATGAACTGCAGGATAACTTTCATTCCTAAAAAATCACAATAAAATTTTATTAATTTGGAAAACTCCAACAGTTGAGCTTCTATATGAGTATTGTCTTTCAATCGGAATGTTTAAAGCCAACACAACTAAATGTTACAAAATTTGATCCACTAATAAGGTTACCAGAAAACCCACAGTTTCAAATTGACCATATGTATATACCAAAATTATTTTCGCTAATCACAAGGGTATATGCAAATATGTACCTTTTTCCTTGATACGACTCACAAGGTCAGTAAACTCGCTTTGACCGCCATATTCCACATCAACCTTTGTAAAGTTCACCACACCTTTAGAACCAGCGTCATCGAATTCCAGGACTTGTGAAATGATCACCGATTTCACTCCCAGAGCCTCCAAGTAAGATATTATTGCATTGCTGACTCCTGCAAAATTGAAAATAATGTATACAGACTACATGTAAGCTTCATGTATAAGGAAATCTTCCAAAAATCCTATTTGATGGATATACCTTCAAGTTTTCCTCCAAAGCCCGGCAAATCAATGTGGTAGTAAGGACCTTCTGTAGGTCCGACGAGTTCATTGGTGTCAATGTCGGGGATGATTTGCGCACTTTTCCGACCATACAGATATAATACGATGAGTATAAAGATCATCAGTATGGTCAGCAATACGATCCGGAAAAATGCAACCAAAATATTTCGACGATATTTTACCCGCAAGGGATCTTTTGCAGACTTTCCATTTTTAGGGTGAGCCCCCGATACCCCTATTTCAACTCTAGCATCCCTATTTGAAGGATCAGATCCCGGAATGAACTTATCCGATAGAATTTCCTGGAATGATTCCTCCTTAGGATTTTTGGTATTGCTAGTATTTTCAGGTTGTGCTAACGGAACTGACCCGTCCACCCCTCCCTTCTGACCAATTGATAAAAGACGGGTTGGATTCCATCCTAATGAGATTCGGCAGGATGTAAGTCCCTTGTCGAAGTCCCAATCATTCGTTGGCACCACTTGACACGGTTCTTCCTCTTGACATTCGGCCTCTTTTTTCATTTTTTCATTTTGATCCCATATCCCATCAGGAACTAAACAGTCCAATTCTGACGGTATAGCCATTATTGAGCTGATTTGATTAAGTTTGATGCGGTTCTATTAATTTCCGTCGTGCAACTTTTTGTCAGTTACTCTGCCAAACAAACGTTACAAATTATTTAATTTTTATAACCCACAAAATACTCAAGAATTATGGAATTCTTAAGTACATTTTACGGGAAATACCCCATTTTTATTACACGCAGCATGTTGCGCTCCGTTGTCTAAAACAAACTACTCCGAAAATATTTTTAATAGCACAACATGCTGTTCTATATAAATGTACATACTATTTTTCGTTACATTTATTTGAAAATTGGGAATCCGGAAGCTGTATTACCCAGTTCGAGTACGGATTTTGTGGCCAGATCTTGCGTTCCTCTTTTGTCATCTGTCGAAAATTCAGCGTAGGGATCTTATTATGGGTTTATTTGAATTATTTTATATTCCGTATACCTATATAAAAAACCCTTGGCCTAAGCTTGTATATACGGTATTTTATAAATTATTACATTATAAAAAATCATTACTCCCTTCTGCTCATTTGTGAGAAACATTGATGGACAATTTCATACATACATACATACATACATACATACATACATACATACATACATATGGATATACTATTTGCATCTATGTGTTAATTATTTGCTGATGTCCATATAAAAAATAATGGTAATAATCCGTTGTAGTAGTTATGTAAATAATTGTTACTTCCGGGAAAGTATGCTCATTGGTTGTTTTTATAGACGAAGTGAAAACTACGCTGTCTATTTTGAACGTCCAATTGTCTTTCCGCTAGATAATAGTCAAAAGTTTGTCTCCAGACAATTGAGACTTTTTACAGTCTCGCACGGTTCTTAATTATTCGGAAACCTATTGATTGTGGAGGATATCGGGTTGTCCAGATAGGAGTTGTGGAATAAAATTCCGTGTAATATCTATGATGAAGCCATTTGCTCAGCTCTGAAATGTTGCAAATTAAATATTCTAATAATGCTTAATTATTATCATATTAATTAATATTATATTTCCGAATGTAAAATACAAACTCATACTACAATTTTTGAGGCTACCAAATATATTTGACAAAGTTAAGATAAAGATGTCAATTAATCTTATGAAGAAACTACAGCATGAGCTTCTATATGTGAGGCAATACGGTAGAAACAAAAAAGCTATTTTATTACTGCAATTTGAGGTTCTTTCCCTAAAATCGACACCAAAAGTGCATTATATGGTCTTTGGACCGCCTATGATTTTCACGATAATTCTGCGATAAGTATAGTTTTTAGGGGCGAAGCGAAGCGGGAGTCCCTATTGCGAAGTTCGGGCTGTCTGGCTGTCTGTAGAGGTTGTCTTGTCCGCACGATATCTGCAGAATCATTGCTACTACACACTACAAAATTTTAACCGGGACAGATCATGCAAAAAGGAAGAACCCTATTGGTTTTGAAGGACATCGTATCATTCGTTTGATCTCAGCAAGTTAAATGAGGTCACGTATAAACTCATACTAATACATATGTGTTCACATTGGGGAGTACAGCTTGCGCCATCTATTGTAGGATTTGTTGTTTACCTTGAATTGTGTGTTCTAACCACCGGTAGAGGTCGGGAGTACTTGTGCATGATGTTTTAAAATTGAATATGAAACGTTTTGCACAATTTACTATATGTGTACTGAATATAATACCACATACAAGGAAGCACATGTATAAACCATTTTTTATTTTGCTTCAGTTTACACCTTTGCCCAGTACATATAAATGTGACCAGTACGGGGGAAAATTAAATACACGTTTCCTTGTACTAAAGGCGTGGCCCGCAGGCTATTCCCCAACCCAACCTGAGTATTACCCGCAAACACGTAACCCGAACCCGCCCGACCCGAAATTCAACCTCTGAAACATCGGCCTGCTCCGTCCAGACCGTGATTTTTTAGGCCCGCGCCAGACCGCAGCCCGCCGGGTTTCAGTTGACACGGCCCGACCCAGCTTGCGGGCCCCCGCGGGGGCCCGCATATGTTTAATGCAACGCTATCACGCTCCATCACAATGTCTAAAACAGAAGTATAAACCGTAGAAACCGAAAAATAAATATTTTCTAAGCCTTTTAAATAACTGCAGCTGGTTTCATTCTTAATCTATGTCATATTATGCTTGAAAATCACTTCGCAGGAATTGTTAACTAATTGTAAGAATACTGCGCTAAGAAATTCTACATGCTTTTGAAATCAGATCAGGACCTTCAAAACGTTACAAGTTACAACAAGTCACATCCACAGCACGATAAGCGAGAAACACAATAAAACAGGAGTAGTAACAACCAACAGTTACAAAGGCACAAACATGTGAGCTCAAATGGACGCAAATCATATAATTCTACTGGAAAAATCCTAAACGTAGTTGATTGAAATTTAAACGTTTTGCGGGTTGCTTGCGGGCCCAAAGTATATTTAAGTCTAGCCCGAACCCGCCCGCAACCCGCACTATGTGCATAAAGTACAACCCGACCCAGCCCGTTGAAATACGACAAAAACCCAGCCCGATCCGCAACTTGCAAGATGACAAAGCACTAAACCCGAACCCGCCCATAACCCGCACGGGCGGGTCGGGTTGAGGCCCGACCCGAATTTTTACCCGCGGGCCACGCCTTACCTTGTACACCACATTACTGTTAATAACCCTTGTTGCGATATTCCGCCGGTGCTTCGCCCCCTGGTGACTTAGCGCGTAGTGCTGATCACAGATGATTTTTTTGTTATGTTGACAATATCGTAAATATGTGTCTCATATCCGGGGTCCTAAGAAATTGGGTGTAATTTAAGACTTAAATTAAATTTAAATGCATGGCTCCCAAATCACACGCTTTTTCTTTTCCTAGTCCGATTAAGTCAGTGTGATGTAGCCTACTTAATCATTTTCAGTGCTCGGCACGGGCACGAAAAATCGGTACCCATACCCGTAGCCGTACCCGAAGTGCGGGTATTGCAATGTCTGGTATCTTTACCCGCACCCATACCCGAGTATCCGGGTACAAATTTTTCATACCCGTACCCGCAACGTAATCTCAAACCATGTACATACCTGTACCCGTATTGTACCCGTACCCGAAAAGTACTCGAGAATTGTACCCATACCCGGGTATCTCAGTGTCATACCCGTACTCGTACTCGGGTATTTTATCCAGATTTGTTAAAATGTAGTGCATACATAATACGTTATGTATAATAATGCATGACAACTTAGTGTGTCATTCTGACTAGCTAGAGCGGTATTTGATATATGATTTGTGTATATTTTCATTGAAGAGTAGAAAAGCTAGAAGCGTTTTTGATTAGAAATAAAATTAACGTGCATACAAGCAGATTCATCAAAACATTACCAACCGTACAAAATTTTGCTGAATCCTATTCTCCACTTCTATTTTGTTATTATTCCTCGTTTGTGTTTATTTATGTATACTTCCTAAAACATGCTTCCCTAAAAGCACATGTTTTAACTACACAGTCTAAAATACATTTAGTGTATGTTGTAAGGTTAAAAGGGTATTAACAATAAGCTTTATGTATTCAGAAACACTAAAAATACCGACAGAAGTTTCCATCGTACGGGCATAATGGCATAAAATTCATCAAAATGTCTCAATTCTCAACGTATCCAAGTACTCGGGTACGATGGCCGTGGGTACGAGTAAATGACCCCGTTATACCCGCACCCGATGGGTATACACCCATTTTGAAATCCTTGTACCCGTACCCATACCCGTATCCGTACCCGAAATTTTGAGCCAACCATAGTGTACCCGGGTATTACCCGAAATTTTGAGCCGACCAAAGTATACCCGGATAGTACCCGAAATTTTGAGCCGACCAAAGTATACCCGGATAGTACCCGAAATTTTGAGCCGACCAAAGTATACCCGGGTAGTACCCGAAATTGATCAGGTAAACAAAATCGGTACCCGAGTAGTACCCATACCCGTGCCGAGCACTGATCAATTTTAACGCAAACGTCCAGTTTATTGAGAATTGCAAAACTTTTTAAATACAAAAATCAATAGGCCAAAAGATCATTTGTGCAAAAAGCCCAACGTTTTCTAGATTTTTACACTGATTATTTATTTTTTAAAACCTCACCTGAAATTATGAAATCAGCTCCAAGTAATGAAAAGGCAGAAACAACAATATTCATACATACTAATATGTAATATACACTCAGAAATTTGTTAAATACTTTCCCATGTGTATATGTACTACCCGTGTATTTAGTGCTGTAATATTGTTCGTGTTTTGTTTGTTCTTTTGTTCAGTTCTTGTTTTTTGAATAAAACAAAACAAAATCAGTTTTCGAAAAAACAAAACTAGAACAAAACAAAACCGCGATAAGATAAAACAAAACTATAACAAACAAACCACCCCGACAGCGGGTAATAACCTTTTCAAACTGATTGTGAGTTTGAAAAAGTGCCCAAAAGTAACATGACCTCAAATTGACCGTAGTGAGTAACAAATAGCAACATGACCTCAAATTGACCTGAGTGAGTCACAAATAGCAACATGACCTCAAATTGACCTGAGTGAGTCACAAATAGCAACATGACCTCAAATTGACCTCAGTGGGCTACAAGAAATGCCATGACCTTAATTTGACCTCATTGGGCTACAAGAAATGCCATGACCTTAATTTGACCTCAGTGGGCTACAAGACCTCAGTGGGCTACAAGAAATGCCATGACCTTAATTTGACCTCAGTGGGCTACAAGAAATGCCATGACCTTAATTTGACCTCACGGGCTACAAGGTGTTTCATTACATCATTTTTCGATGGGTCACAAGAATTCCCATGACCTTAATTTGACCTTTGTGGGTTATTAGTAGACCCATCACCTTACACACACTTTATAATGAATCTCAAATAACATCACAATGACCATTAGGAGCTATTGAAGTGCACGGTTTTATTTACATGTGTACCTATCATTTATGGTTTGAACCGCTGGGCTTAAGTAAGGTCAACAAAATCTTTGCTCTAATTACATATGTTTAAGGCCAATCTAAAGTTATTGAACAACGTGTAACTTAGAATGCCTACTTGATGTCAATAATGGAGTAATTAATTGTTGCCTGCTATGACCATAACCTGTACTGCTATTAGATGATGTTTGGGTACATCGGATATTGTAAACGAGAGCAATTTCTGTTTGACACCAGAACTTAGTTGGACAAATGTCACCTCCACTGCTGAAATGCGATTTTGTTTTGTTGTTTTTAATAAAATACAGAAGGATGACTTGGATGATAAATTTTAAACTCGATTTGATCCCAAAATGTTGAAACTAGTCTGTCTGTGAGTTGACATAGGAAGACACAGAAATAAAAGAGGCCTAAGCAATCCAAAAAAACAAATACGGGTAATTAATTCAATCAAGGCATCGGGCGAACCAAAAACGATGCATATCGGTAGCACTAGGTAAATCCCACCACAATCGTTTGCCGATGTACTTATTAGGCATACCCTAATTCCTAACGACCCGAATCTAACGACTAACGACTAACGACTAACGATCACTAACGACTAACGATCAGTCTCTAACGACTAACGATCAGTCTCTAACGACTTACGATCACTCTCTAGCTACTAACAATCAGTATTGTATATCGTATAATATGTCCTTCAAATTTTGCCACTCGAAGATATACGGGCATTTCTATATATTTATACTTCTGAATTTCATCGTATGCATATACCATATAAATTCATATTCTCAGTTAGAGTAATTGTTTTCAAAATAATAACTGTTCGAGTAACCTCACGGTATTCATGGACTTGAATATGACTTTATCTGCTAGTCATGTTCGAATTCAAGTAATAATAATTTATTTGAACCGTAGTACTTGATCGCGTGTAGGTACGTACTGGGCTATACTTGACCACGAACTGGAGATATTCATGGTCGGGTTTAAGTAAATTTGTTCGCGCAATAGTAAGTGTGATTGTTAGTAGTTGTATTATGATCGGCAGACTGATCGGTAGTTGTCATAGGGTTATCATTAATCAAATGTCATTGTTATTCCTGAGACTAGTTGTTAGTAGTGTTTCCGTCGGTGCAAGTATTGGGAATACCCGAACTTGCAATTACAATTTAAAATTGTTAATGCAAGTACGAGTAATACTGTAACTGGTACTTGCTAAAATGCGGCAATTAAATCATGCAAATAACCGAAGTTGAACTTGCAATTAGTTCATAAGTTACTTGCAGTTGGTAAGGCAACTGCAAGAAAATTTGCAAGTAATTGCACCGACAAGTACAATTGCAAGTTAACTGATACACACTATAAATCGTCGGCGAAGAGACAAAATGATCTGTGCATTGATTGGTAGCAAAATGATATGCATGCTGTTTCACTAAATTAAACAAAGCGTATTAAAGAAAATAATCTGGACGCAATGCACAATGAAACAGAGATGCACAAATGAAATTGCCTTCCCTCAAAGCTTCCAAGGCTAAAATATTGTAAAATTTCATCGTTCAACATGTCTTTACAATCCTTAAAATATTTTCTATAATTTTGTGCCAATGGGAACATTTTGATCAGCTAATCAAAAATTCAGTTCAACAATTTGCCCCCTCACCGACGAAATTGAACAGTCAGTACAGTAATTACTCCCGCTGAGACAATACACGTGTTTATTATGTACATTAGTTATTAGAGCGCAGTGACTTATTGATACATTTTGTAAAATTTTGCACTCAAATTAGAAACGGTTGCAAGTTGCAATTAACTTTGTGAGGGTTGACACATGGTTTATTCAAAGAAACTAAACTCGAAAATAAGTTAGGCGGGACCGGCTTACATAAATAACTACTTTACTACTTTAGCAGCACTCGGCTTATGTGGTTAACTACTTCGATTAATTTACGCGCAGATTTAGTTTTAGTCCCACTAGGCTTAGGTGAACTAACTACTTCAATTAATTTAATTTAAATTAATTGGAACGAAAATAACCTTTTAATTTTAAGGGGGATAATGTAACCGATTTACCCGGATTTTACTAAAAGAGTTTATTTTAATTTCAAATAAAATAACGAAAGGGGTAATTAATTAAACCCGAATATAATTAATTACAAGGGGCAAAACGTTGAGGAACACGCTATAATTTTAATTTTAATGCTTTTAATGAAATATCCGGGTCCTAAGACCGGACTCAAATATTTTAATTTTAAACTAGGGAAGGAATTGTAGGATGCCCAAATTAAGTACAGATAAGGAGGGAAGGTTTGGCTTGACCCACTGACACTATAAAAATTATTTCTCCCAAAAAAAATAATAAAAACAAAAGGACAACTTACATAAAGTTCTCCACTTGAAACCTGGAATTCCCGGACAAAATTTTATGAAATTTCAAAAACATATTTCAAAAAAATATACTTTTAATTTTAATTTTAATTCAACAAAAAGAAAAGCAACACAATACACCAAAGACAACAGGTAACCGGTCTGGGTGAATTTTAAATTCACCACCGGAAAGGTACTGGAGTATGGATTGGACGGAGGAGGGCTTTATAGGTAGGGCTTAGGTAAGACCAGCGGGAATACCGCGGTTTAAATTAATTCCAGACCAGAGGTCGGAGATACAGAGCCTGGGATTTCCCCGGAAAGTTTCACCACGAGCAACTCATGGACAGGAGACTCATTACAAGTCTGACCTGTTGGAGGAAAAAGCAGCCCTATTTATACCTAGGAAGGGTCCAGGAATTATAAGGAAGGTACATAAGGTAAGGGTTTTTACATTTTATTGATTTGGGGATAAGGATATGAAGGGAGGAAAATAATATTTCATGGGAAAAAATGTAAACTATTTGTTTACATTTTTCTCCCATGACCTACATTTTAATTTTTATTTTTGCAGGTCCCAGCATCAGGTCCCTGACGTCATCACTCCCTGGATGTGACACCCTGGACACTCTTCAACTCAACAATCGTGTGAGTGAGAAGTGAGTGTGAAGTGAGTGTGTGAGTCACGTTACACACTCACAAACTTGAAAAATGTTTTTTAAATTGCAACTTTTTGCAGTGCAAGCACTTGTAAGGGGTGTGCCACAAATGATGTCATGCAAAATGTGGGTGCATGGATATAGCAACGAATGACGCCAATGACATAGTGGATGGATCCCTGCGTTGAGTCCTGACGTCATGCGTTGAAAGTGGAGAAAATAAAGTAATTATACATATTTCTTAAAATTCCGTGGAGCGCGGAGCGAAGTTTAAATGTCGAATACAAAAACCACTATATTTTATATAGTGTGACGATACTAGGCATGATATTAACGATATAACGATACGATATTCTCGTTAATATCGTACATTTTTGACGAACGATATTGAACGATAAATCTCGTTTTTTTCAAATGATATATCGTCACAATATGGTATCGCACAAACTAGTGATAATCGCTGAAAATGTATGCTCACAGCCAAAATGCCCTGAATCATAGCACTGGAACCCCTAAAAACTCACTATTGCAATATATCGTTGCTCGGTAGTTTATTAAAGAACAGCAACAATAATTAGCAAACTGTAAGCCGCCATCAACCCATCTTTTTTATTATTCAAATTTACGATTTTACCAAATTTGCAGAGCTGGAAATTTTCATGGCAAATCTGCATTACTCCTGACACATTTAAAAAAAAACTTATAAATTGCTGAGAAAATTGTAAACGAGGATACAGTGACGGGATGGATTTTTTATATTTAAATGACAACTGTTAATATCAATTGATTTTAGGTATTTTTACCATAATATTAAATTTTGGTTTCCGAATAATATTTTTTAAATATACACCAAAAAATGAATTTCGCGTCAATTGTACATATAACAGGTACGTAGGACCACTTTAAGAAATCCACTTGCATTGTTTTTTGCAGTACCCACCATGTTTTTACGGTATAAAAGTTTATCGTTCATATCGTTCTTCAAAATCCATATCGGGAATTTTTGAATAAACGATAATGATATTAACGAGAGTTTAAAAATGACCGATAATATCATGCCTAGACGATACTCTGGACATGAGAAGGAACTTCAATGTTTCACTCCATGAATTTGAGACTGGTGGATTCCGATTCGGTAAAGACCCTTCCTTTCTGAGGGATTTCTTATTATCGCGTTTGCTTTTGAATACAATGAATGTAATCATGACGTCACCCTCAAGGGTGAGTCCATCGTATACGTAAATGATGACAAGGAATGACAAAGCAGTGGATGGGTGACAAAAAGACTGAAAAAACATGACATCATTTGTGGCACACCCCTAATGTAATTGAATTTCTTGCAATTTCAGTTGTGTTTAACCGGTAATTGCGAGTATTTAATGTTTTTGTAATTGCAATGTACAACTAGTAATTGCGGTTAACTTTCAATTGACAAGAAACACTAGTTGTTAGTCGTTACTAGGGCTTCTACTTGGGACAATGTTTTTGTCACGTCGACAATTTTGTCCCGTCCCGAATTCCTCGAGACAAAAAAGTTCGACCCGATTCAGTCCCGAAATAACATGGGGACAAACATTTTGTCCCGAAACTGTCCCGATCCCGGTCCCGTCAACCTCGGGACGTCCCGTCCCGAAAAGGAGCCCTAGTCATTACACTCATTGTTAGTCGTTAGAAATTCATTGTTACCCGTTAGAGACTCCTTGTTGCCCGTTAGATACTCATTGTTACTCGTTCGAGAGTTATCTATAGTCGTTATGGGAAATCGTAAGTCGTTAGAGAGTGATCGTTAGTCGTTAGAGAGTGATCGTAAGTCGTTAGAGAGTGATCGTTAGTCGTTAGAGAGTGATCGTTAGTCGTTAGTCGTTAGAGACTGATCGTTAGCCGTTAGTGATCGTTAGTCGTTAGTGATCATTAGTCGTTAGTCGTTAGTGATCGTTAGTCGTTAGTAGTTAGTGATCGTTAGTCGTTAGTCGTTAGATTCGTGTCGTTAGGAATTAGGGTATGCCTACTTATTATGTCTATATATGCGGTCATTTCAGGTCTTGTGGATGTATGGAATTACATTACGCCTTACACTCCTAGAAACTATCAACAAAAGGTTTAATGATTGTATTAATTAAGAATTGTAAAGTATATCCGCCTAAAATTAGTTAAAGCCCGTTTTTTTGGTTTTAACATCCTTTGTGCGCGGACAAAATTTACACCAATCAACTTTTATATGCTCTATTGCTAATATACAACAATCAATTTCACAAATTTCTAACATCTTCTACATCCGTAGAACAAAACAATATGGATCGTTTTTTTGAACAATACGCGGATTGTTCAAAAAACAAAACAAAACTCGGTGAACAAAACAAAACTCAAATTGTTCTACTTTTGTTCATTTCCGAAGAAAACAAAACAAAACGAACAAATTACAGCACTACGTGTAGTAACAAAGTACACATGGTACATATCTACATATTACAAACCGAACATATTTTTACACAGCGACTTACCTGTATGCGTTCTAGGCGTGGGTATAGTTTCAGGAAGCCTTGCCTATATTCCCTAAACCCGAGCAGCAATAATTTATCCCTTCTATTGAATTCCACGTCAGAGATGAAAACATTCGGAAAATAGAAGAGGAAATGTTACGCAAAAACATATAAATTATCCATCAAGGATAATTTAGATTCTGTTAAACCAGATGAAGTAAAGACCAAACAACTGACTGACAATGAGAAGTCCTTCCCTGTTTTTATATATCTCTAAAAGTTGCACAGCGATCGTTCACAAATCGTTCACAATATGTTGCTCCGTGTGCAAAATGTTTTCATGAGCAAAGCTAACTTTCTGAGAAAACGGTCTCAAAGTTAATTTATACTTGCACATATGGAAGTTTAGCACACATTGCATTTCAGCTTTCAAGGACAAGCCAAAAATGATTTGTCTCTTGGCAATGTAAGGTTAGAAACGTTTGCTAGGCGCCGTAATTTTAACACAGTGCAGAATAGCAATCGGCAGGGATTTAACATTAGTAAGTGTAAATACATAGATTGCAGTCTGCACACTGCAAATTGCTTTGCCTGCAGGCAATTTCCTTGCAGAGAGGATCAATGTGAACAGAACTTGTAATACTCGAAGTAAATTCTGCAGATGCAACTTTTCCCTTTCAGAAGTGGCAATGTGAACGCAGCATATAAGTAAGTTTACCCTTTCCAAAAAAAAAATTCTGACCCTGACTTTCCTCCCCTTCGTTGAATGCTGTATCAAGAGTTTTTGCTTGTGAGCTTATATATGAGGATGAAGCATATGTTTAGATATCTAGAAGAACCATTGGAAAATAATAATAATAAAACATACATCCATTATTAGAATTGACATTCGTACTTGTAGCAGAATTTCAGTTAAAAACAAGAACGTACGAATTTCTAGGGGATACTTGCTTTTTATAAATTTCCTTAAGTCTCTTATTTTTGGGTCACTTAACCACAAGCTATGACTTTGAACTTTCATATAATTATAAACGAGTGTTAAAACAAAATCTGGAGAGAATTTTGTATTGAAATAAATAATTATTATTTACTAATTATTAGTATTTTTGATACCAAAAATCAGTAACAAATTCCGACTCACGATCCTAGCCCCTGTGACCTAAGCTTTTGACCCAGGTCAATGAAAGTAATATTAGAAAATCAGGGCTAGTGTATTGATATTATAGTGTAGCTTGCTGGGTGTAGTCGTGTAAATTGTGCAAAAATCACGAGTCCCAGTGAGGTACAGGAAAAACTCTATATAACGGATCTCCAGGGGACCAGTAAAATTTGTCCGCTATAAAAAATGTCCGTTGTATGCAATAATTTTAGCATGGGTTATATGGGAGCCGGACAAACAAATCTGTCCGGTGTAACTAAATTTCCGTTGTAGAGCCATCCGTTATATCGAGTTTTTCCTGTAAGTGATTCTGCATAGGAGCCGTTCAAATATAACTTTATCAAAACTCAGCACATTTTGAAAGCATTAGTTAGTCGAGTTAGCTTTGGCGGAGATGACCATCTACTGCTAACGTTATCCTTGCCGGGTGTGAAGCGCCTATTGGGTTTAGAATTTTAACACATCGTTGGCTAAATTCGAAAAAGTACCATTTTCAATTCACAACCTATGCTTTTTAAACGGGTTCGCAAATGAAAATGGTACCTTTTAGAATTTAGCCGACGACATAAAAAATCCAATTTCCCTTCATGTGAAATTAGGACCCTAAAATGTAACGTTTAAATAATGAAAAATAAACTTGCCTTCTGGAAGGCAACGTCTTGAAAGTATTAATTATTAACCTTCGTTACACTTCCAGATTCTTCGGCCATAAAATTTGAATGTCTGTTTATTATAGAATTACACTATTTTTTCCCTAACAAATTCACTACAAGCCCAGTGTTTTTGATTAGTTTTGCAACGTCTGAAACTAAGACGAAAAAATGACACGGTCAGGATTCTCCCTCCCTCGATAGTTCCCCACGCTTCACATTTGCGACTTTTTTTGTCAAAACATATTTTTCTACCCGTTATAACCTATTGTAAAAATACTCATTCCCCCATTGGGTAGCAAATTTTCTTCCAGATTTTTCAGAATTTGATTTCTTGTTGTGCTCACTTGAATTTGTTACGTAAAAGCGTCAAATATTTTCCAGAATTTAAAAATTTGGGTGCAAATTCACAATTTTTCAAAATTTAAGTCTTTCAAGAAACTCCTGACTTTGAATTACATCTCTGACAATGAGCCCTGTATTCAGTGTTATGAGGAAGGGGTGGAAAAAATTCCTAAAAATCTGGGGTAAATTAGCTTCAAAGTGGGAGAATCGAATATTTTTTAACGTTACCTATGAGCTAGACAGGGGAGAATTAATTCTTTGAGGCACCCTGTAAACATACTCGTGGGCAAGGAATTTAATATCCATATAACGATAATATATTTGTACGGCCCCATGGTGTGGCTATGCCTAGTGCTGTAATACAGTTGTACGTCAGTACGTCCGTACGTCCATTCCCACGATAACTCAAAAACTAGTACATCAATTCCGTCGAAATGTTTTGTCGACATTACTTTTTGTCAACAGGTAGTCTGAGTTCCTATTTGGTTGAAATCGGTTTGATAGTTTTGGAGAAAAAATTCTTGTAATTTCAAAGTTTCAATTAAACGACGGTTATATTTCAAGCACTACTGGACCGATTTCGATGAAATGTTTTACTCTCTTAATCCGAACTCAACAAATAATATGCACATCACCTCCACCTTACTACAAAATCGGGTTTACC
Organism: Allacma fusca; assembly: GCA_947179485.1. NCBI lineage: Eukaryota > Metazoa > Arthropoda > Collembola > Symphypleona > Sminthuridae > Allacma > Allacma fusca. The sequence goes on along the minus strand of OX359246.1, from coordinate 11,836,273 downwards.
TCGGAGGAGCGTCTACACGTCGCCCCTTCGAGCAAGCAGTAAATTATCGCGAAGCGATTATTTTTAATCTCTAGATTTAAACGACAGAAACAAATATTACTTATGTAATCATAACATCACACATGAGTTGCATGGTATCTAAAACCACACTCCACTTTAAAATGGGAATAAATAATTATAAGCAACAAATGCTTATACAAGTATTTCTCAATACTCGTTATCTCTATGAGAAAAATTAACAGCGCAAACCGCAAACTGAAATTCTTAATACATTGATTGCATAGATACAAGAAATATGAATCTCCGCTGTTGCTCTTCCTTTGCCAGAGGAGATGAGAGTTGATCCCAGACTTCTTGACCTTTACTCTTTGCAGAATAACGTCGGTTAAAGCAGCTCTCACAATCTGTAATCTGTACGGCTTACGTTTCGACAAGGTTTATTCATACAACTGTACGACATTTTTTACTTCAATCCAGCATCCCTATCGTGACATATGTAATTGTTGGCATGTTAATATTAGACTCAAATGAATAATTCTTTAAGGCTCTTTATCTACTCCTCATATAGTGACTCTGTAACTCTTTTTATCAAAATCATGAGGGGCTAGTAAAGTAAACAATTTGAACCTTAGAACAAAAAAATTTGAATGACACAAAAAAAACAAAATAAAAATAGGTGTGCAATACAGATCTAATTTGTCATAGTTTTGTACATTTCCTGCTCTAATACAAAAGTACAATTTACAGTACTCGTTTGAGGAATCTGCTCCAAATACCCTGTTACAGATACTAGTTGGACGTCTGTTGAAAAGTATGTTAAAACTAAAAACCAAAAAATCAGTTAGTCCTTCCGTCTACTATGTGAGACAAAAAACATGTACACTTACGCTTATTGAGATGCTCACAGAATATCCGTACAAAATTTTATTCCTGATCGATACATTTCAACGCACACTTACTCACAATCAGAATTAAATATCTATGGAAATATAAACATTTTATAATTTTATAAATATAATAAGTCAAACTATGAAGTTCAAGTGAAATACATATTATTATTTCAAAATTAAATGTATATCTTCAGTTTAGGTAGCTTTATATATATATCACAAGCTTATAAATACATACTAGCATTCAAAGACTTGATAGAATGAAGTACAGATTTTTTAAACAATATTAGTTCACAACCATCACTTAGAAAAATATTTCTAATTCCTGTTGACCTTCAAGCGCTACAGCACTGTTAGGTGGAAGTTCAATTTCTCTGGCAGTTACAATTTCGCTAGAAAAGCAAGTCAAAAGTTGCAATGAGGTTGTTTGTTAACATACTCTCAATTAATTATTTTGTACGACAGCTTTTATAAAAGAATAATTTTTTTTATAAAAGCTGTCGTAAAAATAATGTATGTGTTATAATTATTATAACACATAAATCAATATTATAAGGAACTTACCCAACAACAATGACAGCATTCGGTGTGGCACCTACAACTTTCATGATAGCCTCCACTTTTAAACTCTCAACAGGAGCTGAAGCTTGTTCGGCACCGAAGTTGGCTACGACAATAAAGGGATTTTCATTCGATCTAAAATATTTTTCCAAACATTAAAATTAAAATTGGCATCAACAATAAATTTGGTTTAAAAAATCATTTCAAGTAAATCTAGTCAATAAAAGTAAGTGAACCGACCTCTTCATAACAAAAATACCAGGCTTGTCTGTCGGAGTTATATACTCCCAAGAGTCATGACCAGTTTGGGTTTGGTTCAATGCAGCAGAAATTTGAAGTATCTCTCTGAAAAACTGTACAGATGGATCATCTGCCCAAAATATAAAAAGAAAATTGTTCGAATTTGTTGTTTGTACTTTTAGAAATGTGAATAATCCAATTATGTTTTGCCTATACACACTAAAACCAGATCCACACAATGTACAGCTTGACATGCTGACGCTGAAATTGTTTCATTTACCTAAATTTTTCTGCCGAAAACTTCCACCGGTTAAGAGTCCAATTTCATCTCCGTAATTGAAAACTAACTGTCCAGGAAGTAGCGCAGAAACGAGAGTGAGAGCTTGAGACTTTTCCTTGCCAAATTTTTCACCTGGGCGATGAGATAAACTGCCGAGCTGGGGTTCATTAATAATTACATTTTTAAAAAGTGAACTGATCTTAGCTTGAAATAGCTTGACTAGATTAATTTGCCGGGTTGATTACATGTATAAGTGTTATTGAATATCTACTTTTACTTTATTAAAGTAATTGTAGCTTACCCGCCAATGAACAGGATTGTGAGGTGTGGCAGATATAGTGTCTTCAATAGTCTTTCTCAAATCTTGGGCTGTAAAATTCGTATCCAGATCACCTAGGATGTTGGAAACTACTGCGGTTGTTTTACTGTAGAAATTTGTTGTTTGCCGGAGATCAATTCCCGTAAGCTCTATAAGTGCAAAAGGGGGATTCCTTTCTTCACCATTACTTCCAATAAGAGACCTAAAATTTAAATCAGCAAACTGTATAGTGCATAATATTTAGCACTCATGCTCGCATGTACTGTCTTTTAAATATAATGAGTTTATAAAAGTGTAACAATTCAATCAACTTTGTGTTTTAAACATCTAACTATTAGCCTCACTGCGATGGTGATAAAACTTTACCAGCCAGAGGAATCCAAGATCTTCTTCACAACATGAGCATTGTCAGGATGATTAAGCATAGCTTTCTGATCATTAAGCTTGTTCAAATCCTCAACGAGATATGAGACTCCGGATAACAGGAATCCATCCACACCGAGACTGTACCAGAACTGGAGAGCACCCTAAAAACACGATACCGATATTTGTTTGTTACTGGAACTACATTAGTCAAATGGTCTGTTATGGATTTATAATTGGTTGTCTACAATTTTGATATCTTTGAACTGACATTAATTTCCTTGATGAGACTTGGGTTTCTATAATTGAGGTCAGGTTCCCCTGTCGTAAATTGGTGCAAATACATTACATCTTCATTGAAAGGCATCTCCGTCCAGGCAGAACCAGCATCCCTAGGAGTGAAATGACTAGCCCAAGAACTACGTTTTGACGCGGCATTCATCACATAGTAGTTATCTCGGACCGTTTCATCTTTGAACCAGTGATGTTGGATACTGGAGTGGTTCGGGATGAACTGCAGGCAAACTTTTATTCCTATAAAATCACATAATAATTTTTTTTAATTTGGAAAATTACAACAGTTGAGTACTGTCTTTCTATCAGAATATTTAAAGCCAATAACTAAAAGTTATAAAAGTTGATCAAATATTAAGGCTACCAGAAAACTCAACAACACCCATGTAGAATGTCTGGTACAATTGTATTGTACCACGGTACACGCTATTACAGTTTACATTACTTGCACCAGGTTCAACCTCCATGTAAAAGCCCAGGTAAGAAACTTTAACACTCGCAACTTGAAATTAACCAACTATCAAAAATAATTTGGCTCGTCACAAGGAAGTATATGTACCTTTTTCCTTCAGACGACTCACAAGATCAGTAAACTCGCTTTGGTCGCCATATTCCCCATCAACCTTTGTAAAATTCACCACACCCTTAGAACTAGCGTCATCGAATTCCAGGACTTGTGAAATGATCACCGATTTCACTCCCAGAGCCTCCAAATAAGCTATGTTTTCATTGCTGACTCCTGCAAAATTGAAAATAATGTATACAGACGTAAGATTCATGTATAAGGAAATCTTCCAAAAATAGTATTTGATGCATATACCTTGAAGTTTTCCCCCAAAACCCGACAAATCAATGTGGTAGTAAGGACCTTCTGTAGGTCCGATGAGTTCATTGTTGTCAATGACGGTGATGGTTTTTTGCACTTTTCGGACCATTTAAAATTACGACTAAAATGATCACCAGTATGGCCAGAAATAATAACATCCCAAAAAGTATAAACAAAATATTTCCACGATATTTTACCCACCAGGGATCATTTGCATAGTTTCCATTTGTAGAGTGAGCCCCCGATACCCCTGTTTCAACTGTAGCATCCTTATTTGAAGGACCAGATCCCGGTATGAACTTAGACAAGGCTTGATCGCCCTGAGGAAATTCATGAGGAGTGGTTCTTCCTCTGGATTTTAGGTATTGCCAGAATCTTCCGGTTGTGCTACCGGAAGTAACCTCTCCATCCCACCTTTCTGATCTACTGATGAAGGAAGCGGTGGATTCGGAATTGATGAGACTCGGCATGTCTTCCTGCCCTGAGGAAATTCCTGAGGATTTATATACACGGCACCCAAACTTTATATAAATAGATACATAAGTACTGTAAAAAGAATTGCCTGGCTCAGAGCTATCTCTTTACTCTCATTAATACAATTTGTACAACACTTTATTCAAACACATAAGCATCAATTTAATTCAACATGGTTTAAGATAGGGCTTCCCCATCTACAACAATAGCTACTCTTAAGTCAGGGTGGCCCCGACTCTTGAGAGAGACTGCCTGCTCCAACTGGCAACAGGCCCTTTTATACCCTTTAGACTCCGATCTGATTGGTAGTACAACTTTCGGCCAACCAACCACTCTTTCTCACAAACACATTTAAAATTGATTTAAATTAAAATAGTAACAAACAATCTTCAAATGCATGCATAATTTCTGTGACTAAGACAGTAACATAATTATGTTACATATCTCCACCCTTATGAGGGGAAAATCTATACAATCATAATATTTTCTTGGTATCCCATTCAAACTGTGTGACAATTTCAGATGAAATATTCCCCTTGTTATGGAACATTAACGGTACTTTCCCTAAACCCATACATACATCATAATGCACCTTTTCCTTACATTCTTGAAAATAAAATACTAAAATTTTATATTCAGGGGTTTTCTTCAATTTGAAATTTATATTAGTGAAGTCCATCATCATTGAAGAAAGTTGAGAAGCATTAATGGTGACAACATCTGGAATAACTACAGGGTGACTTTTCTGTATTACCATAGTTACTGCTGGTTCAGGATTGACTGGTTGAATTTGTACAATAGCTGGTTTTGGCACAAATGGAATATACTTCGAATGATTTAAAGGAGTTTTTTGAATTCTGTTCCTCGTTACTGCATACTTGATCTCACTCAACTTCCTCTTGCTCTCATTAATCAAGAATGTCTGATGCTTTTTTTCAACATTTACCTTTTCTTCCTCTTTAATTTTGTCCCATTCGGTTTTGCTATCTGCACAATACAAACTCCATGCCTCCTTTCTTAAATTCTCGTGATACGCCATTGATTTCGCCAAATCTTTTCTCAATTTAGAAGGTTTCTTTTTCTTATCCTTTCGCCTAGCCTCTATCATGGATGCCACCAACGGAGTACTACGCAATGCTCGAGCTCGATCCTTAATCAACTTCTTTGCTATTAATTATAATAACAACGTTAGGTATTTCATTAACTTTATTCCTAATAATGCTTCACAATTCACATATTAACTTTAAATAATATACCGGCTTCATCTCTCTGAGGTAAATTATAGGCAGAAACAGAAAAAGGCTTCATAATCAATTATTTAGTGGAAAATGAAATGGTAAAACTGATGATCTAAAATTATGCACTTCCCTTCTGGACTGATAGCTTAGTACTGAATCATGATTTTATTATTGATATTCTGCTATATTTACAAGATTATTATTTCACATTTATCCTTAGTGACAATATTAATAATTGTCAAATTGATAAACCATCCGCCCATGCGGATGATACTGTTTAAAGCATATACATAATACTCGGCCATTTATTTTTATTATAAAATCAAAAACAAATTATGTTTGTGTTACTACCCCCATAAAATAAATCACTACTTCTCTCATTGAAATACTGATACCTTTTATCTTAATATTCAAATTTATATGTGAGCTACCATGCTGATTCTATCCGACCATTTTACTACCATTGTGTTCTATTTCGTATAACACATCAGACGGAAGTTTCAACTTCCATTTATACAACACATTTATGCAATTCACTCTTTCTCAATTACTCTCTCTGCTCCATTCACTCTTACATTTTATTCTCAATTGCCGTTTACTCCTTCATATGTCATCTGTGTATATCTTTGAAATATTTTGAACATCTGCTACTGCTTGTTTCAGACGAGATACATGGACACGTCCTATAATTTTGGAGGACTTCTGGCATTTGAGCTCACAAATATTATTAGTACACATTTTATTTATTATAAATGGGCCACAGTATTTTTTGCAAAGAGAGCTAGTGATCCCTTTTGCTGCATTAGAAATATTCAATGCCATTGTATATACTAAATCACCTTCTGCATATTTCGCTTCTGATTTATTTTTATTATAAATCGCCAAATATCGTAATTGATTATCTTGTGTATTAGATTTTGCAATATTTAATATAGATTGAATACGATTATTAATATTATCACTCCTATCTATATTTGACAAATTAATTTTCAATTTAGAGTCACAAGGTGTTCTTAGTTCTCTACCAAAATTCAAATATGCAGATGAAATTCCAGTTGTATCATTAACAGAAGAATTAATAGCAAAAGCAATTTCATCTAGCTTACAGTCCCATTCAACGCATGATTTAATTTGGGTAATTATTCTGTCTTTTATTGTTCTATTATATCTCTCGCAAGGATTACTTTGTGGATGATAAGAAGCAATTTTCCATGATTTAACACCCAGAGATTTACACCATTGTTGAAATTTATTGCTAGTAAATTGTTTAGCATTATCAGTTAATATTGTAATTGGGAATCCCCATTTCAAAAATACTACCCAAAGACGTTTAATTATAGTTGCAGCAGTGGCTGCTCTCAATCCAAACAGTTCGATATATTTCGTTGAATTGCACATTACAACTAATAAATATTTATTTCCCTTACGTCCTTTTATATAAGGTCCACAAATGTCACAAAGTACGTTGTCCCATGGTTCTCCAACATTATGTGATGAACCTATCCCGACATTACATGTTCTGGCTGCTTTGGATTTCTGGCATATTTCACATTTATTAACAAACCTTACAATTTCTTTATGCATACCTTTCCAATAAAAGCGCTCCTCAATCCTCTTAAATGTTTTATGGATTCCCATATGTCCTGAAATGTCACTCCCATGAAAATAATGCATAATTGTATTTACTAACATTGTTGGTAACCATATTTTATAAAATTTGCAATCATTCTCCCATGGTTTATGGAGAGCTCGTACATATTTATATAAGCATCCATCATTGGCTACAACTGCATCTCTAGATAGTTTAACTATAAAATTATCTGTATCTGGATCAGTATCTTTGCAATATTCCATAACTTTCGATAAAATTTTATCTTCATTTTGACATTTTATTAAAGTTTTCCTATCAGGACATTCTATATTATGAATTAAATTTACCTCATACATTCTCGATAAAGCATCTGCAGCTTCATTATGTATACCTTTTCTATAAATGTCATTAAATTCGTATCCCTGCAATTCCAACATCCATCTAGCTATCCTACCTGTAGGATCCTTTATAGTTTTAAGAAATGTAAGAGGTTTATGATCAGTTTCCACTGTAAATTTAGTCAATTCTATAAAACCTCTAAATTTCCGAATACCAAAAATGATTGCTAATGCCTCTTTCTCAGTTGTTGAATAATTTTGTTCTGATTTCCTCAAACTTCTACTAGCAAACCAAATTGGATATCTTACCCCTTCTCTTTCTTGCATCAGTATAGCAGAAATACCAGTATCACACGCATCAGTAATTATAATAAATGGTTCATTTAAATTAGGCATGTATAAACATGTTGCTTCCTTTAATTCTTCCTTAAAATAATCAACAGCCTCTTGACAATCTTGGGTCCATACAAATTTAGTATTCTTCATCAACAATCTATATAGTGGTCTGGCCTGATAATCAAATTTCTCAAAGAAATGTCTATAAAATCCCACAAATCCTAGAAATTTTTGTACCCCTTTTACATTATTTGGAATAGGATACTCTTTTAATAATTGACATTTTTCTTTTAATGGCCTATATTTTCCTTCTCCAATTAGATAACCTAAAAATACAACTGACTTCTTTGCAATTTGAGCTTTCTTTGGACTAATATGAAATCCATTATGTTTCACAGCTGTAAGCACTAGTTCCAGATGTAATAAATGGTCATCTATTGAATTGCTCCAACAAATAGCATCATCTACATACACTATAACATAAGACCACAATCCTTCTCCCATAGCAATTTCCACAGCATCCTGAAAAGTGGCTCCAGAATTCTTTAAACTAAAAGGAACTACTTTAAATCTAAATAGTCCCCTTGGCCCTCGAAATGCTGTCTTATTCCTATCAGCCTCGTCTACTTGAATATGATAATATCCCATTGGTTGATCTAAAACCGTAAACCATGAACCACCTGATAATGCTACTATTACATCCTGTAATCTAGGAGCACAATTCCTATTTGCCACTGTAACATCATTTAATTTCCTATAATCGAAAGTAACTCTATATCCACTCGTACCATCACTATTCTTTTTAGGAACAATAACAGCTTCTGATGACCATGGACTTTCACAACGTTCAATTAAATCTAACTCCAATAATTCATCAATTGCATTTTGAAATACTTGTCTCTTAGCTGGTGTCATTGGTCTAGCTTTACTAGCTATAGGTTTTGCCTCACCTGTTTCAATTTTATGTGTAACTAAATTACATCTTCCTGGTTTTTTTGGAAAACATATTTTTAAATTTATAAAATAATTCTTTCATTTTAATTTTATAGTCATAAGTCAAATCGTCATTATTGTCAATCATATTATAAATAATATTCATATTTTCGCTATTATCATCCTGTTGTGTAACTAAAGTTTCAAGTCTACATTCCTCTATTAATTCATTTATAGTATAACTATATTCATTGTCCTCCGTCATTATATTATTACATTCAATATCACGTACAGTATCATTATGTCTTGTCCAAGTACCTAAATTCACATGTACTGAAATATTATTATCTCCCAAGAAATCTCTACCTAAAATAACATCACGCATACATGTAGAAATTAAATCAAATTTTTGATTAACATTTCCAATTTGCATATCAAATTTGTATTTATGAAACCATCCGTTGTTCCTGTTCCACTTGCAGTTCTTAATTGAACTTTCTCGTGAATAATCTTCTCACCTTTAGCCTTAACCAATATTACAAAATTATTTCCTAGAATAGAAATACTGGAACCAGGATCTAATAATGCTAATACTTTCTCTCCAAAAATTTCAACTGTCATATGTACCGGTGGATATACTTTACCATCTAAATTAATATGAGGTTGTATATTATCCATCTGAACTTCCCTCACTACTTGTTCAGAGGATGAGCATTTCCCTGATTATTGGAACGATTTCTATCTTCAGATGGATCACGACTACTTGATTTATTATTATGATTCGAATTAAAGCTCTGCTCATTACCGCTGGGTTTATTGTATCTTGGACGACTTCTATCATTCTGATCCTGTTTGGGTTGATTATTGTCATTTTGATTATTATCATTAGTCTCATTCCGTGGATATGGACTATTACTCCTTTGGAATCCTCCATTTGATTTATTCGGACCATTATTTGCAAAATTCCTCTGATTACCTGATGGACTATGACTTCGAGAATTATTTCCATTATTGTAATTATTACCATTATTCTCCTTGTATCTCCAATTATTGGAACTATCGGCCTCAGTAGTATTAAATCGACTTTTATTAATTGGTCTAGGATGAAAAGCGATAAACTGATCAAAAGAACTTTTCTGAATATCTGGTACATTCTTATTATACCTATTATTCTCACTTATTGGTTTACTTTCCTTGTAAGCTAATGCTGGTTCAAGTCCTTGATTCGGAATAGGTATTCTATATTCTCTATCTAAAGCAACACTATTCTGGGCTTCATATGAAATCTCCATTAGCTCTCTAATGCTTCGATACTCTCTACGAAAAGAAAGAACTTTCGCCCTATATTGTGGGTGCATCAACTCAATAATCTTATCAATTCGTTCTGATTCAGAAATAGAAGCATCTATTCTCTCATAATAATCATCAATCACACAAATAAATTTGGAAAGTGGTTCTTCAATACCCTGGTATCTATAATCCAAATCTCTTAACATCTTCTTTCGATAATTTCCGGCCTGAAACTCCTTACGAAAATAGATTTTAAATTCATTAAAAGATCCAAAATCAAACATCTTCCTAACTCTCCGAAACCAAAGAAATGCATCCTCTACTAATGCGTATGGAATTACCAATCTCAACATGTCCTCATCACTCTGTCCTGTAGCCACCTGATATTTTTCTAATTCCAACAAAAAATCGTAGGGTGTTTTCTGTTCATGAGATCCAGCATATTTAGGAATAACAACGTCCTTGGCTTTTAAAGATTTATTTCCATTCCCATTAAATAAATTTCTACCATTTGGTCTAATATCATCATATCTTCCATTATTGATTTGATCAAACCGCATCCCATTACCACTTTCATTTCCAAAATTAATTCCACCATTCACTCCATTAAATCTCATATTTTGATATAAATCATCATTATACGTCCTCTCATTCCTAATTCCCGGAGTTATTCTATTTGGATTATTTTCCTGAACTGATGATAATTGTCCCAACATATTCTCAAATTGCGATAGTCTTTGATCAATAGTAGATAGCTTACTATTCAATAATGAAGTTATCTGCTCCATAAAATCTGCTTGAGGATTCCTAATATCAGGACTTCCTATTTAACTACCCATCGAAACATCCGCAACATCATTCCTACTATTTGCCCTAAGAGCACTGGCACGTCTAGTTTGCATTGGCATTTTTAATTTAAAAAAAAATCACTTGATGTATTACAATTCCGAAAAAAATTGGCATAGATTTGTTCATTTAAATAATAATTCAAAATTTATATCGTATTTTCAAAAAGAAAATTTGTTCAATTGGATAATAATTTAAAAGTCACTTTTTCATTTATATTCAAAAAAATTTGGGCATAGTTTTGTTTAAATTTCCATAATAATTGAATTTCAAAAATAAAATCAATGTCACAATTTACTTTCTCAAAAAAAAATTAATCTCAATTGGATTCTTTCGGTTGAGCAATGTAAAAAGAATTGCCTGGCTCAGAGCTATCTCTTTACTCTCATTAATACAATTTGTACAACACTTTATTCAAACACATAAGCATCAATTTAATTCAACATGGTTTAAGATAGGGCTTCCCCATCTACAACAATAGCTACTCTTAAGTCAGGGTGGCCCCGACTCTTGAGAGAGACTGCCTGCTCCAACTGGCAACAGGCCCTTTTATACCCTTTAGACTCCGATCTGATTGGTAGTACAACTTTCGGCCAACCAACCACTCTTTCTCACAAACACATTTAAAATTGATTTAAATTAAAATAGTAACAAACAATCTTCAAATACATGCATAATTTCTGTGACTAAGACAGTAACATAATTATGTTACAGTACATACAAACAATACATGTGTATACACTATATGTCCAAACCAATATGTAATAGCTTTCCAAACCTGTAACTCCCAATTGTCAAAGCGTCCAAATACGTTTCACGCCCACCAGAACGTTAAAAAGCTGCCCGATATCCGATGTATGTCCGGTTACCCGACGTCCGAAATCCTATTTGCACAAACACATTTCCCCCAATTATTACACTTATTTCCAATCACCTTCTGTAACACCCCTGTCCTATTACGATTTTATCCACGAATGGACCTATAGCTTTGGAATAATTTATTATAAATAAAACAAGTTTCAAAAAAATGAACGTCTGCCCATTCTTACCTCAACACTTGATTTGAAAGAACATATGCAACGTAACACTTTTCTCAAATTTTTCCCAATTTAGTTGCTTATTGGGTGAAAGACTGCCAGGCATTGAACAATCTGCAGGTATTTATGCTTTTTGGATGGATATGCCACAAATGACGTCATGCATTTAGTCAGTCAGTCATATTGTCTTTGCATGATTTAACATGACGTACCCAGTCAGTCCCTTTTCCAAAGCATGACATCATTTTTCCGCCTATTTAACCCAGATCCTTTGTTACTCCTACATAAAATCCCGCGCGAATTCGTAAGTTTAAATATCGACTTCATCATCGAAAATCATTAGTACAACAATGACATGACAACATCAATGATTCACAAAGTCAGAACAAAGAGTTATATCAATAAGTAATACACGGGACAGAGGTTTTTTAAAGCAGACAATTCCAACTCAATTTAAGTAACGGTGAATTAAAATTGTATTATTACAATTTTTTTATTTGAAATGTGTGCGGATTTATTGACGCATCTTGGAAACTAAAAGTTATACAAAAAACATCGACTGCGTCACCTGTCGGAGAAGTATGTATAAGCATTTGTGTACATACGTCCTGTTTAAATTTCCTCACATTATACGACTGAACAGATCTTCCATCTTGAACAAATACCGTCTGTTGAATAGATTTTCTTTCTAAGGAAACCAAAATGGTTACATATAAACACCTTCTAATACCTGACCCATCGACAGACGGCACAGTCAATAATAATTACCGAATGAGCGTCACTAGATAATTCGACATTTCCACGTGGACACGTTATCTAAAATGTCAGAAGTATTGATTTTAAAGGAGGTCGTGTCATCCAACTAGCCTTGGAAAAGTATATGTCCCATATAAACGCACATTTGTTATACATTCTTACAGCCGTGTAAGGTAATAATCTCGCCATCCTTTGTGACTTCATAATTTTTTAAACCTTATTTTGCAGCTGTAATGATTAGCACCATTGACCGGATGTTGCGAAAAGCTATTTCGTGCGATTTAAGTGAATTTTGTAATTAAAAATGCTTTTAAGTAATACCTACGTTGCGCCCATTCGCCTGTCAAGTTACCTTTTTTGTCCCGCATATTTTACCACAATACCCCACTTGATTTTGTTTATATGAAGTGTTAAGGCACACACAGGAGTAAGTTGATTTTCAAAATTTTACAGATGAAATTGTTTCTCCACTGTAAAATGTGTTTGTTACATTATTATAAAATTATTGACCGAATGACTTCAAATTACCTTTGACCTATATGATTTTACCCATGAATTACTACAAGTACCTGAGGATTTTTGTTTCTCACAAGTTCGCAGTATAAGTCATTGTTAACCTTCTAATTTTATTATGGTTATTACCGATGGATAATAACAAAATCTCGACGATAAAAACGAGGTAAACAAAGGCGACTAATTGCTGATAATTAATATTAAGTTTGCAAACGAATGCAGTTTTAAATAATAAAGCAGCCTATGGCATTATATTATACCCATATATACCTACACATATGACGTCATATACAGTCAGTCAGCCTTCGATGTGACGACAATGATCGACCAGTCAGTCGTAATTTGCAAGATATTTGGATGACGTCATTTGTTGCACATCCCTTATGACTCATAAGTCGTGACTCAACTCACGTCAACACACGTAAAGTTAAGCCACAAAGACAAAAATAGATGCTCCGGAATTTTTTTTCCCCAATCTCGACAGTTCATAATACGGTTGCATTGCACTGCTGGACCCCGAAACATATAGCATAGTGTATAGATTGTAATAGTGTACTCACTCTCTGCATAAGCTCAGCACAATTTGAAGCTTGTTGGCTTAACATTCCGCATACAGCGCTTCAGGCGTCTTTCGCTTGGCTTTCAGTTCTCAACATGTGCTTTATTACGAGTCCTGGAGTTTTTAATATTAAAATGTGTAATTAAGTTTTTAAAGAAAATAAAATGGTGTCGTGTTTTGTTGTGGGGTGTTCTTCGGGTTATAACGGAACAAAAACACATCTCTTTAGAGCACCAAAACAAGCTGATAAGTTGACATAGCTTAAAAATATCCCCAAAAGAGAAACTCCTTTGGACTTCAAAAAGTCTGTGTCTGTTATTTACATTTCGAGGAATCCAGCATAATAAAAAGTGAAGAGTTTATTAAAATAAACGGAGAAAAGGTGAAATTACCATCACGACCCAGGTGGATATTGAAGCCGGACGCAATTCCAACTCGATTCTCAAACCTGCAACTGCCATCTTATTATGACAAGCCGGAAAAAAGGAAGTCCCCGAAGAAAAGGTTATTCGCGGAAATTAAAATGCAAAGGATAGAAACCGAAGAGGAGTTAAAGAGTACACCATTCAGCGAACTCAAAACGGACCCTTCTGTAATAAAACTCCCGTCCGGTTTGTGGACAGTACAGACAGAAGATTCTGGTTTGATTATCCTCACCATTACCGACTTGGAAGAATTAATCGAAAGAGTCAATGATATGAACATCTGCGTGGGAGCTTCTGGATTTTCAGATTTAGGAATTGTGACGGGAACTTGCATCGTCAATGACCATTTATTTTCGCAGAATTGTGAGATACTCAGTGCAATTACAAAATGTAAACAGTGTCAAAATCAAAAGTTTCTATTAGTCTTTATGTATGTACATTTGTATGCATTCATGCTGAATATTTTTATGAAGTATTTTTATACTTGGAAATCATACCTGCGAAAAAATAAAGAATTCTATGCAAGACATTCCAAAATTTCATTAAAAAATTTTGATATTTGTATGTTTTTAGTAGCTTTCAAACGTGTCATCACTGTGATGCTAGCGAAAAACGCTCGCAGCGCCACTCTGAGAAAGTTAAGTGGCGAGTCCCACCATTGCATATGCTAGTGACTTCACTATTGAAATCTATACACTATGCATATAGTCATGAGAGCGGAGGAAATGTAGTACTTTAGTATTATTTTATTGATGTGGGCGTTAAGCACCGTTTACAATGAAAAATGTTTCTTACGGCTACGGACCAAAATAATTACGGTTACGGACGAAGTCATCCGTAAGAAGTTTTTCTTCCGTAAGTTAAAATTTCCATTTCCAATGAAATAAAACTTACGGATGAAAATCACATGAAAACATTAGACAATTTTTTGCTATACAAAATCAAAAATGGGGATCTTGTTTTTTCAAAAGAAAAAGCGATATCATCATAATTATGTTGGCAAAAGTTAAAACGAAGCGCAAATATTGGGTTCACCCTATAAATACACTCCGGCCAAGATTGGAGATCAAGTTAAACTTGTTATAAAGCACAAGAAATACCCAGACCGTTTTCACAAAGAAACACGATTTACTCCCCAACAATTTGATTAGTTGTTTGGGAGTTCTTCGAAATTTCGTCCCAAGTTGCTTTTAGAATATCTCGATTGTGAAATAGAGGATGAGATAGATCGTATAAGAATCCTCGAGCTTCTACGATCGTCTACATTGTTTCGATTGCTGGAGTGATGTCGATGCCAATTAGGGTTCCCAGTTTTTTGAATCGTCATTCCGGGACAAAATTATTTTTTAAAATATATGCATGATTCCTGATTGTATTTTCAGCCTTTGTAGCATCAATAACGTTTTATTGTTTTCTGGTTTGATCAAAAAAGAGAAACGTTCACAACATGAAAAGTAGGGTTCCCAGACGTCCCGGAATCACACCCTTTGTCCCGTGTCCCGGAAGAGTGTAATCCGGGACACGAAAATGTCCCGGAAACGTCAAGCTCGAAAAGATATGAAAATTATTAGTTTTTTAGAGAAAAATAAAATATTTCCTTCCACAGGACCTCGATTCAAACGAGTGCATCTGTGCCATCTACATAAAACTAATAAACCCACAAAAATGCGATAACAAATGTACGATTGGAATCAGGCGCGTAGCCAGGGGGGGCAAAGGGGGCAATAGCCCCCCCCCATTCGAAATAAAATACTCTCAAATCACTCAAAAAGTTAAAAATAAATCAGTCTATACCGAGACATGCAAACCTCTTTAGTGATTTCACAGTACTATTTTTTTTATTTGTAAAAAAAATCACTTCGAAACTCAACATATGCAGTAATCCATGTAAATATCTGTGTACAAACCAGAGATGTCCAAATGAAATGACCTTCCTTCAACCCTTCGAAGGCAATTTTTTGAAAAAACGCATTCCTTCACCCTTCTATTAAATGAAGCCTTCAAAATATTTTGCCTTCCTTCAGCCCTATTTTACTTATTAATTTAATGCCTCCAGCCTTCAGCATTCCTTCCTATTCAGCCTTCAAAACACGAAATATCAAAGCAAGGCATTTAAATAACCCTTTTGCAGGTAAAACACCTTAAAATCAGCGATAAAATTTACTCAATTGAGTTCGTTTATTAAAATCAGTAGCAATGAAGTATGTACATCATGCATTTGTAGTGTTTTTAGTACACTCTCATTGTTGTATTTGTACTATCTATTGTCGTTCATTGTATGCGTGAAGCCTTCTAAGTAGCAGAAGGCTACTTTACAGACTTCCTTCCTTCGCCTTCCGTTTTCTGTAATACTAGGAAGGCTTTCTTCAGCCTTCCCGAATTAATTCAGCCATCCCATCTTCCCTTCCCAACTCTCCGGAAAATTGATATTCCGCCTTCAATGAAGCCTTCATTGAAGGCTAGCCTTCGAAGGCTGGACATGTCTGGTATAAACAGCATAACATGAAGTTTGCATGTTTCTTAAGTGAATGATTTATTACCCACGGCTCCTCCCGTCATTAATTGACCCATCCATACGCACGAAAATCGTATCGCAATGTTTGTCCATTGTCCATTGCGAGAGCCAAGGATTTCTAGATCAATAAATTTCTATCGAAATGGAAAAGCATTTCGAAACGATTTTCGCGCGTATGGATGGGTCAACTTTTGACAGGAAGAAACCGTGTGTAATAAACCATTCAATAAAGAGACGTTTTGGGTGATTCTAGAGTATATTTTTATGTGTTCATCCTTGCTTAGCGGGTGATTTGAATGCATTGCGAAATCCCGATTTCACTTTGCCCTTTTTGCCTCGTCGATTCGACTTCAACCTTCAACGGCAACAAAAGTATGGTAACAGCGGCTTTAAATATTTTCATATTAAAAGCTTTTAGCTTCTGTAACTTCCATGCATCGCTTCGAGGGAATGTTTAAGCTGGATAGAATTATTAAATCAGTGAATTGTATTTAATTCTTCATTATGAAAAGGTCAAGCACGCCTGATATCCGCAGTTTCTTTTCGAAGCAAAGACGTGTGTCGCAGGAACAGTAGGTTAAGCACCAGCTGAAACGGTAGAAGCGAACCCAGGTCTCGAAATTCTCCGAAATCGGATCAAGCCCAATTGAAAATCTGGTCCAAAATCATTCAAATTTATTTGCAAAATTTGATGCGTTTTACATTCGTGAATTGGATTTCCCATATAATGTGTGATTTTACATGTGTACGTTCTAATTAATGTTGCCCCCCCTTGGCCAGTTCCTGGCTACGCGCCTGGTTGGAATTGTCTCCTTATATTGCAGTAGCTGCGATTGCTTTGGCCAAGAAAATGTCATAAGCTTTGTAAACAATATTTAAACTAGTAATAACTTATTAGTAATAAATTAGTCTTAATTACATTTTAACGTATTGTTGGTATACTTTAATAAATTGGGTTGTCCTATCGTCATTAATTGTTATGGCTAGTTCTAGTTCTTGTAAAAGTAGTAGCGAAGAATGTGAAAGAAATTCAAGTAAATATTTTGATTTGATGTGTTATTGATTTATCACAAAGTTCCTTCAAAATTAATTAACAATTAAATAATGCAGTTTTGAACAGTTCGCAATCTGCTAATATACATGTTGTACATACCCATTCTGCATGTGTTTTTAAACAATTAAATCTGAAATGTTTTCATTTTAACTGGTTTGAATAAACCTCCACCGAAGAAATCCTTAAATAGGTCTACATTTTACAGGTAGAGCAAAGGTGTCCACCTATCCTATTTATAGGCCTATATATAGGATCAAAATAGGCAGGATGCAAAATCCAAGTAATTATAGGAAGTAAAACAGGGTGCAGTAATTACCGCTAAAATTAATCCTATATTAAATGTAGGAACTGCAAGAGTTCACTTTTTATTTAGGAACAAGGTAGGCAGTTTGCGAAGGTAAAAATAGGCATATTTAATAATCTATTGACAAATTTGTCAAGCAATTATTTGATTTAACCTTAAAATAAATTACAAAAATATTCTTCAAATACGTGACATTTTAGTAGTTCGATTTTGTTCATGTGTTACGATTGCACGTACATACATAGATGATTTTTAGTTGAAAAAAGAAGCTTTTATAGGCTAAAAATAGGTGTTTATAGGCTAAAAATAGGCCTTTATAGGCTAAAATATAGGCAGAAACATTACAGGAGTATATATGTAGGCAAATAGGTAGGCAATTTATTTTTGATAAAATATGTATTGAAGGCAAAGCTGCAAAAAATATGTAGTATTTTAGGTAGGCTGAACCTTTTGGACACCTTTGAGGTAGAGTGTTTTTTATGGGAAGAGGATGTCAATACCAAAAATTTGCTACGTCGGAATGGTAAAGATGACAACTATTGTCAAGTGTTTAGTGGGTTAAACGACTTTCCCTGTTGAGTATGAATGATTTGGGTCAGTTATGGCCCATGGAAAGATCTAAACATAAATCCTTAGTGGAAGAAACTGCTGAAACTAAAAGCGTTTAGATTTTTTTTCAAACCGAAAAATCTGGAGACTATTTGTAAGGTATTAAAAATAAAGTTACAAGAATTTATCGTGTTCAGCTGCAATAGTTTGAATTGCATATACCGACTCATAACTGTTATTTTCTCAGATTTATGTACATCCATTAATGTTATATTCGGGAACAAATCAACATCAATTTCCAAAAAACGTGCTATGACCTGCAGCTTGGCAAATGTTAGTAAATAATTTAAATTCGTCGGCCTTTTTGGCGTTTCTACAGATGCTTCTAAAAAGGTGAGAGATTTTTACCATATTTAAATAATAAACTTTTGAATCATTCTAAAAGCGAGTGCAAATGATTCCTTTATCAGTAGAATATGAGTTAGTCATGAAAATAAAAACATATTGTACATATGGGGGAAATTATTGAAAGCGTATGTTTTAAGTAAAACAATTATAATCGATACTCAATTAACTGCCTGTATTACTTGTAAATTAATTCAACAATCTTGAACTTGCAAGAAAATAAATGAAACTTAAAAAACAAATCATTAATGCATTTTTAGAAAATGTCAAAATGTATCCTTATGTGGTCCAGTACTTTGATAAAGTCAACGGAATATCTCATGGGCTCCTAGATTTTTACGAAGACGCAAATGAATCAAATGACAATTTCTACTGGAATGTTACATATATTTTGTGCACAATATTTTACTTATGAATTCTGAAACATTTACCCCCGGAACAACAAGCGCATTGAACAGGAATTTTTTGAAGTCGCTAGAGAGCTATTTACGCCGACATTTTGATTTCAGTGACAATAATTTTTTTTTAAATGGAACTACTAAATTAGAAATCAAAGGAATTCTCAGTGGACATGGCTTATTTACTACATCTGGTAGATGTACTCGGTATTAAATTAACTTCTGACCAGCTGTACAACGAACTTTGCTTACTGTGTTAAAGTTATGAGTTTTTGGTTGGGATGGTCTGTGCAAAGTGGGTTGAGGTTTTTAAGAAAAACAATGTCTTGAAATATTCAAGCTTGTATCCTTCGTGGTGTCAACTCCTGTTACCAACGCTTTTGCAAAAAGGGTTTTCAGCCGAAAGAAACTTAATGTCAACGGAACTTGTGAAGGCAGAGCTTCAAGTAAGGCTTAATGTTCCCTTTTCATTAGGGTTCCCACTTTTTTGAAACGTCATTCCGGGAAATTTTTAAATATAAAATTTAAAATTTGGTTTACGTATACACGATTGCTAATTGTATTTTTCAGCCTTTTTGGCATCTAATAACATTTTGTTTTCTGGTTTGTTCGAAAAAGAAACCAATTCACAACATGAAAAGGGCACATTAAGCCTGACTTGAAGCTCTGCCTTCACAAGTTTTTTTGACAATACGTTTCTCTAGGCTGTCCAAACTTTCTTTATTGGCTGAAAAAACTTTCTGCAAGATCGTTTCTAACAGGAATTAATATCACGAACGATACGAGATACGAGAGAAAACTCAGCCCACTTTGCACGGACCGATCTCACGATCCCCGATCACAATAACTCAAGTTTGGCGAAGTAATTCAATGTACAGCTGGTCCTCGTTTAATTTAATGCAGAGTGCAACGGAAATATTTAGTAAATAAGCCATGGATACTAAGAATTCCTCGGATTTAAAATTTAGTAGCTCCATTTTCAAACAGAATAGTACAACCCAGTCACTCGAAATGTATAGGATCCTACATGTAAAATCTATAGGATAAAAGTATCAGATCTGCGGACGATATCTCAAACGATTTTCTTACAGGATCCTATACTATCCCATAGTTACTAATCCCAACCTCGCATGGGATTTTCTCTAGCTTGTCCTATAGTTGAAAATTTATTATTATCTTATGCGCTTCTCTACTTTTACTCCATTTTCCTCCAAAATTAAAACTACATAACCATCTTTACTACAGTTAGCTTAATTTTTAGACAATTATAAATATTCTAAATATTTACAATTGTGTAAACAATTAAGCTAACTGCCATTAACGTTTTCATACATATACATCTCCTCAAATTGTCAATAGTAATACACCCTACACTGCAGTTCTATGTAGAAATAACATGTAACACTACAAAATAAAATTGCAGCCACAAGTAAATAATTTCACGTATAAATTGAAAAAAAGAACAATAACAATCACACACTGGTTATATTTTCCGCTTGTCTTACTATTACTAATTGTAAGTTAAAATTAAAACAATCTAAAGAACAGGTAAGTCGATTTGGTGTTCATCACAACCAAAGAACACGTGAATGACAACTGCTGTTGATTAAGTATGGCGAATTTGGCGGTTATAATATATGTGCTGTACAAACGATGAGGAGCGCAGAATCCTTGTCAAAGCAAGTACAGGATTTTTCTAAAAATGTCCTATGGTACCCGAAACCATAGGATTTTTCTGAAAATGTCCTATAGAACTCGAACTTGCTGGATATGCGGCACACAACTTATAGGATTTCTTTAAAAACTTCCTATGGTACCCTCAGCTTATGGGATTTTTCTGAAAACTTCCTATGGTACTATATCTTATAAGAATCGCGTGCCAGTTTCTGACGAGCTGAATGATTTCTATAAGATCCTATATCGCTTGTGGGATTTCTGGTACATTTTCTCACAGAAATTGCATCCTATAGGAATCCCATACAGTTTGATATGACTGGGAACTGAAATCAAAATGTCAGCTAAAATAGATCTGCAGGGATATCAAAAACTCCAATGCTTCCTGTTCAAAGCGCTTTTTTGTGATCAGACCTGGCCTCAAGTTCGGTTCAACTAATGATTCGCACTTGAACTTGACACGAACTTGATTATTTGATCAAATTTAAGACCCGAACATGAACTTGATTTTTTTAAAGAAAGGTACGAACCGGAGTAACCAAGGTCGCATAATCAAGTTAATTTCGACGAACTTGACCATGAATGGAACTTGACCATGCAGTTCTGAATAAAACATGACCATGCACTTGACCATGAACTTGACCAGGAACATGCATTTCAAATTATAGTGCTGTGTATATACTTGTAAATTGAAAGGCTAGAAAAGTATATGAAATTTTATTTTGACTTATTTTCTACAATTAAATACCAGAATTTAGAATAAGTAATGACTGATGAAACTAAATGTTTGCAGCTGTATTTTTAGTAGAATCACAAAATGTCAAATGTTTGCTATCGTTCGACCATTTTTCTTTCTACTTGATGGGGCTTGACTTCTACGATCAACGTCTTCGCAATGTTGAGATTCTTTAGATGTGCTCTTTTTCCAGTTGTTTTTTAAAATAATATGATTATTCAAAGCAAAGATTAAAAAGCAAGCTACGAGTAGGCAAAAATTAAACAAAGAAGAAAACACACCAGGGAAGATTTTCCTTCTACTGTAATAATTGCGTACGTGCTCTTTGAAAACCCCGAAATACAGGCTTCGCAATTTCACACAAAAACGTTAGATTTAAATTAGCGGATAAATAGGAACTTGGCAATTGACCATGAAAAGTCAAGTTCATGTTCATGGTTTTGCAGATATTTGATCCGAGCTTGATCATGTATTGATGTCAAGTCTGGATGAAGACATGACAGTGAACTTGATTGGAGCCTTAAAATCAAGTTCAAATTAACTTGTTACCCGAATTTGACTTCAACTTGACATTGACATGAACTTGTCAAGTTTTACTTGAATTTGAATGCCAGGTCTGTTTGTGATACGCGGGTGAAGTTTTCAGAATTGAATTAGCGCAACTTCCGTAAAATTTATCGTTGTATCGGTTTACACAACTTTCCAGAAGAGAATTCATTATGGCGTAAACTTCCGTAGAAGTACAATCATAACACTCCAACATTATAATGGGCGAATTCATTTATTGTAAAATACTTTGCACAATAAATAGGAAACATTCGGGTAGGCATTCTACTTTCGCAACATCTTAATTGCTGTAATGACATACAACAGTGCCAATAACAACAGGGTAGTCACTTTGTTCCTTCAAAAGAAAATGACTTCAAAGCTGACCTATTAGAAAGGAATCTATCCAGTGCTGGAAGTAAGGTTCTCAACGAGTCGGATAAATTGAGCATTCGATCCGAAACCGATCCGAACTGAAATTTTCGGATAAAGTAGTATGCTTAGTCCATCCGATTCTTGTTACACGGATAAAAAAATTTGCAAATCCGATCCGATCCGTCAGAAAACGGTTCGGATGGTCTAATAAACCGAACCAATCCGCGGATATCCGGCATCCGACATTAACAATTAATTGCTTTAAACGCAGGAAAGCATTTTTTAAACTTCATTCGACTAAAATACTATATACCAAATATTTTGTGACTTCCGAGTTTACTAGGATGTACGGAGAACGATTGTCGGCTTCACAATCATTCTCAGTGGTATTAAAAGTTTTTGAAGATTTTTACAGTCATTCACTTTATTTTAATAACGGATATACTTTTTGGTAGCCTTGGTCTTTAAAATACTACATACCGTATTTTGGGTCAAGACCAGTTGCCACAAACAGTAGTGGGGCAACCACAGGGCGATATTTTTTCAGTTAAAAGTCCGTTGCTTCGTTTAAAATACTTCAACCTGTCAAATAACCACAAATATGCGATATACATAACACATTGTCACAGCTGCACTGGCGGGTAGCACCTAAAAACTTCCCAGCAAATGTTTGCTTTTGAGTACTTGAGTTCGATCGTTTGTTGCTGGCGGTACTCAAAAGTGATGTGATTAGGTTGAGAATTGTGCAACAAACTGAAATTTGGAAATCCGCGGATCATCCGACGAAATTAACCGATTCGATCGGTTAACGATTAAAATTATCCGATTCGACTCGTATTTTCTATCGGATGACTAATATTCGATCCGATCTGTTCGAGTTGGCATCGGATCGGATGAACCTTCCATCCGATCCGTAATTTCGGATATCCGACTCGCGGATAGCCGGTTTTATCCGATCTGTTGAGAACCTTAGCTGGAAGTAAGGAAAGCCACATCCACAAATTCTGTTCACTGTTTTAAAGAGTCTGGTCTCTGCGCAGACGAGCTAGATTCGCTATCAACCTTTAAAACTAAGCCTTTAATATCCATTGATAATTTATTGCATGCATTTTTCGCAGCATTGTGTATAACGTTATATTTGAAATTAGCAGCAACAATTGATGGATTTTCTTCCTGGAATTTCTGAAACACATAATTTTGGCAACCATAATTTACGTTCGCATTGTTCGCGCAGTAACAGCAAATATTTTGAATTTTTAATCGTCTCCAGATTATTCGGTTTGAAAAAATCTAGACTTTTTTAGTTTCAGTAACTGCTTTCTCTAGTTTTTAGGAACTTTACATGTGATATTTAACAGACTCATTCATACTTCACAGACAGAAGTTGCTTCACACACTAAAATCCCAGCAGGGGTCTGGTCATCTTTGCCATTTCGACGTTTTTTGGAATTGACAACCTCTTCCCATATAGAATTGTACAACCTAGACCTTTTTAATTAATTATTACCTGATGCTTAAAAGATTTTGTTGCGCTTGTAATCACATTTTTGTGATTTAATTAGTTTTATGTAGATGGCACATGATGCTCTCGTTTGAATCGAGCTCCTCTAGAACGAAATATTTGATTTTTTTCTTAAAAACTCGAATAATTTTGCTAAGTTTTTGAGCTCGAAGTTTCCGGGACATTCAAGTGTCCCGGAATACACCCTTCCGGGACACGGGACAACGATTGTCATTCCGGGGCTGTCCCGGGCATTAGTCCCGGAAACCTAAGCTCTATCAATAATAACTCATTAATATTTCCTTACAAATGCCCACTTTCTCCAAATCAACCACCAATGATATATAATAACTTTTACCACTAGAACTCTTAGAACCTTGTAGATTTTATTCTTTGGGACTGAAGACACGAAACCAAATGGAACAAAACTTGACAGCAACTTATTTGGGCTTAAACTAAAAGTTCTAGTCTATTTGCGGGCAATCCGAATGATTTTTAGGGATCAAATCCGGTATAGGTAAGGTATTGATCTCGGAGGTCACAGCTGGGTCATCGTGTCACAAACTGGAGCCAAACTCGGCACACGTTTAATATATGTCTAATGAAAGCCCTAGTTCTAATCTCGGCCAGTTTCATCATCGTTTAGATTATGAAACAGGTATCGACGTTCTTTGACCTCTTGAGGTCAGTATCTTGGAAATCTGAGGTCATATCTCGCTGAAATTTTTTGTGTACGTTATTTAATTTTCATTCTTGCCATTTTTGAAGTTATATTGCTAATTTTCACGGTTTGAATAATTACCCAGCAAACACTCCCAATTGTTTGTTAATGTCATATGTAGTCGTATTTTTAAACAAATTGATTGTGAGTAAAATTAACGTTACTCATGTATTATGTGAGAACTCCTGTTGCACGTTGCAGTTAGTAATAGTAAGTATAAGTCATCGAGCGATCACATACAATACATGTACTTAGTTCTGTGTGAATATTAGTTTGAATGGGATATCTCAGATGTCCCTGCAGTAGCCTGATCTTCCAAACGTTTGAAAATCGTGTTCGTTTGTATTGAGAAAAAACTTCCATATAGTATGACAATATTGTTAAAAAAATTGTATATTCCCTATATTTTGTGTTGAAAGCCTGCACCCTGCATAAAATTTTCTATGTATATACTTCCTATATATTTCCCTTCATACATGCGTGTTCTCGTGCTGCCTACATGTATGCCTACATGACCGCTTGCATGTAAGCGTGCACTTCCTATTTTATAGGCATTTTTTCTGCTAGTGCAACCTATTTTGCCTATAATTTTTTCTGAAAATATCTTGCACCCAATAAATAGGCCTACATGTAGACCTACATGTAGGACAGGCCTCCCAACGAACATTATCTGTGAAGTCTCATTACATACATATGTATCTCCTGGATAAAAATAAACAGCACTAAATTTAATTCTCAATACATTGCTAGTATAAGGACAAGAAATTACAGTGCACTCTCTCTATAAGAGCACCCCGAAAAGCAATCCAAAAGCGCTCTTATAACGGTATGCTCTTATAAGGAATATGTATCTAAATACATTACAATACTGGCTATACATTATAAGAAGTGCGCTAAATAAGACATCACTAAACAGTACACAAGATTTCAGGGTAAAACTATTTTTATTTGTAAATAATCTGTTATTATACTATTCATTTTTGGTTGGAATGAAATAGTAACTTGGGTATGTAGAAAAATCATTGCAAGATTTTCGCCTACAATATTTTTATTTGCATCCAAAGAATCGATTAATGCAGGTTCATATGAATCTTTACAAATATATTTATTTTGCTATCAATGAGGTTGTGTATAAAACTCCGTCGTCAGCTATTCCACTACACTGTAGACATTGGCTTTCTTGCAGTTTTTTTGCAAACGTTTCATAATCGTTTCTATGTCTGCTCATATGCTCTTATAAAGGATTTTTTAACGTGAGGAAGTAAAACGCCAGCTCTTAACTTGGAAAATGCTCTTACAAACGGTGCTCTTATAGTGAACAATTACAGCACTACAATCCCATTGGGAGGACCTGGGAGTACTCTTATACAGAACATGCTCTTACACGGAGGCCTCTTATAGCGAGAGTACACTACACTTTTCCACATTCAACTTACTTTCACAGAGGAGGTGAGAGTTGGTGCTACATTTCTTCACCTTTACTCACTGCACAAAAAGTCGAGACGTATGCTAAGGGCATACGTCTCGACAAGATTTTTTCATGCAATATTTATACATTGCTTTGAAGAGTTACCTTAAAACCATTTTTTTACTTCAATCCAGCATCACTACCGTTAATTGTTGACTTATGAAGATGCCGGTAGACACAACTGAAACCCCATACCATTTTCTACAAACGTACCTTTCCAAATAATTTATATGAATGCCGGACCGCTCATGTAAAAATGGCAAGATTGGAAATGCTTCTTTTCCACATATCTTTCTCACTTTTGCTCTTGAAGCTCAATTCCTCCTGGGCTTTTCCTATCATGTCCACAAGTCTCGATGAAGAGATCTGAGTTATAATTCCATGAAAAGCCGAGTACAGTTTTCTAGGAACAATTGTCAAAGCATTGGAGTGCTTGTAAGAGTGCACTGTATTCGCTCGGAATTCAACACTGTTATGGCATAGAATTATATTTGTGGTGTTGCTGTAGCGTTCTGCTATTTATAAGTTTGGAAAATTATTTATTAGAAAATGTTAAACGGATTACTGTAATAGATGCAAAATTATGGATGAGGATTCATTCACTGTTTCGCGACGGTGAGGGAAAGGCGAGGGAAAGAGATTGAGTAAAGAATTGGGAAAACGAAAAAGAAAATAAAGTTTAAAGTTGCATATGAAGTGCTGGTCCTTCAGCGAAGTATTATTTCGGCAAAAATAATAAGTAAAACCATAACAAACACTAATAATCGTTCCGTATTGAACTGTGTGTCATTTACAGGGGACCAATACATAAAAATCATCGCTACGCGATAACTTGAGGCTTCGTATAGGGTTGCGTTAGCTACCACTGTCAAAGTGTAATGAATTTTGAGTTTTTTTCGAAAGGACATCGCACAATCCTTACAAGAAAATGCCCTCTGTTCGATTTTAACAAAACAAATACTGCCGGGTGCGAATAGATGTGTCGATCATTTTTGATAATTGCCCCGATAAAATCTGACGACGGGATTCGCAGATATCCCGGATCAAAGTTAGCAAAAAATGAGGGGGGGGGGCTCATGGGTTACCAAAACATTAAAAGAGTGAAAATTAGCAAAATAACTTCAAAAATGGCAAGAATACAAATTAAATAACGTACAAAACAATTTTCAGCGAGATATGACCTCAAAATTCCAAGATACTGACCTCAAGAGGTCAAAGAGCGTCTATACCGGTTTCATATTCTAAACGGTGATGAAACTAGCCCAGATTAGAACTAGTGCTTTGACTAGGCACATATTAAACGTGCGTCGAGTTTTGTTCCAGTTTGTGCCATGATGGCCCAGCTGTGGCCTCTGATGTCAATACCACACCCATACCGGATTTGGTACATAAAAAACATTCGAATTGTCCGCAAATAGGCTAGAACGTTTGGTTTAGGCCCAGTCTAGTTGCCTGCCAAGTTTGGTTCCAGTTGGTGCTACGATGACTTAGCTGTCCAGAAAAATGTCCCAGAAAATTATTGCTTTTCTTGTAGCGGATGAATTATATAAAGCATTCTTTAAGAAGTGTGTCTGGTTGTAGGAGCTTCATTGTTGATAGGTAACAGCTGGGTCATTGTGCCACCAACTGGAATCCCGTCGTCAGTTTTTATCGGGGCAATTATCAAAAATGATCGACACATCAAGGCGCACCCGGCAGTATTTGTTTTGTTAAAATCGAACAGAGGGCATTTTCTCGTAAGGATTGTGCGGTGTCCTTCCCGAATATCTTCGAAAAAACAATTGGCCCGACTTCAACCACAGGCAATAACCATTGCGATTTATATAAGCAACATACACAACACATTTCGTTGAAATCGATTCAGTAGTTTTAGAGATAACTGTCGCTTGACTTGAAGTTCGAAATTTTAAGATTTTTTTTCGAAAAATCTATAAGGACGATTTCAACAACATAACCAATAAATATGACTATTTACATAAGCAGTATTCACAAAACATTTCATTGAAATACATTCAGTAGTTTTGGAGATAACTGTCACTTGACTTGAAGTTCAAAATTTCAAGAATTTTTTCCGAAAAATCTATAAGGCCGATTTCAACTAAATACAAACTCAGCCTTACTTTTTTGACACAAATAATATCCATAAAAAATTTCATTGTTATTGGACCAGTAGTTTTTGAGTAATCGTGCGGAAGGACCAGGGTGGCTTGATTGAAATCCCGTTGATTTTAATCTTGATTTAAATCAAGATTTAAATCACTTGATTTGTTTAAAACAAATCATTGATTTAAATCACAATTGACTATTCAACTTTCATGTTTAGGTAACATGTAAGTACGGACGTACGAACATGGCTATTTTGCTAGGGGGCTAACGCCACCCTAAAAAACGATTACATACATGGTGTACGTAATGCTAAAAGACAGAATTAATGACGTGGAAACGTGAAATGGGTCACAATGGGGAGGAAATCACTATATAGCCGGCCACTAACATGCAAGTTTTACTGTAAATAACGCAGGGGTTTTGTCATTTATGAAATTAAAATGTCTTCACCATGAAAACGGGATATTTTTGTTTTTAAATTATTAATTCATGTGAGGAAAATCAAAAATAGGAAACCTGGGAAGAGATTTAATCAGTGAAATTGGTAAAGGTTGTGCTCAGTGATTTAAAACTAAAGAAAAAAAACTTTGGGATTTAATTAGTAAAAAGGACATTAACTTGTAAATGTAGTCAAAAGGTACTATGTGTAGGTGTGCTCACGGAACTGATGTTCGCACTGTTCGCAGTGATTATTGATCACAGTACGGATTTTTGATTTAACCAATTGTGTAGTAATTGAAAAATCATTTTAAACAGCTATCTCAGTGAAAAAAAGTTTTACTTTAATAATTTATTTGATTGTAATAATTAACTAATTATAATGCTCATCATTGGGGTTCTAATTTTAGCTAAAAACCTGCTACAATAAATGTGCATGTATTATTTTATCTCGAGGTCGTTCAGTTTATATTTATTTCAAAGCAAACAGAAGAGATTTGAAAGCAAAACGCTTGGGAATAGCGAGGACGATGACTGTACGATCAGACTTGATTGTACTTATTCTTAGTGACTCACACTAACAATATGACTAGGACGTAAAACCTGCTTTTGGTTGCCTGAAATGACTTGAAACTTAAAAGAATTATGCCTCTGCTTCGCTTTGCTTTGGTCGCATTTAACAAACATGCATGTACATACTCGCTCATCATGCCAGTGAGCTGCAGCGTTTGATTTAAATGTCCCAATACTGGAATCACAATGGCACTTATCTTGATCTTGCATCGACGAAGCACTTACGCGGTTTTGTTTTCCACCTTTAAACTTCAAAATGCTCAAGTAACTTTAATAGGATATTTCGGCTGAAAAAAAAACAAGTCACAAAGTAACCAAACCTCGTATCGACGAAATAGAAAGAGCCGCGTAAGTGCTGATGCAAGATCGAGGTAAGTGCCATTGTGATTCATGTTTGCTTTAAGTTTGTTTCCAAGATCATTTATATTTATTTCTTTATTTTACATAAAAATTCCAGAGAGATTCATGGAAAGGTATAATGAATAATTCAAGGGTCAGGGAGGACTGCGAGGAAGTATTGGGACTTTTAAATCAAACGCTGCATCTCACTGGCATGATAATTTTGCTCCGAGTTCTAGCGAGTGTGTACATATATGTACATGTACGTTTTTTAAATGCGACCAAAGCGAAGCAGAGGCAGAATTCGTCTAAGTTCCAAGTCATTTCAAGCAACCAAAAGCAGGTTTTACGTCCTAGTTAACAATATGAAGTGCCCTCACAGTTATTAGTGTGCCAACAGTTTCGTATTTGCAAACATGCGCAATAATGTGAATTATAAACCAATTTTAGCTAAATGCATCTAGTTGTGGATATACGTTTCTTTCAATTTCAGCAACTGACTGTGAGTGAAATATTTGGTATCATTAATAAAAGTACTGCAACTGTATAGTAACAACAACAACAGGGAATTTACAATGTGTGTTTGCAGAATTACATTTTGGATGTCCATAACTAAAAGATATAGTAAAATTCCCTCACAAATAATTATATTTCGTTGGCTAAATTCTAAAAAGTACCATTTTCAATGGAGATTCCATTTGAAAAGCACGTGTTACGAAATGAAAATGGTACCTTTTAAAATTTAGCCGACGATTTACCGGGTACATTTTTCTGAAAACCCTCAACGAGACATTCAAAGGTCTTCAAACATGTCAAGTAAGACAGGTAGAGAAGGAAAGAATTATTTAAAATAATTAGGAGTGCACCAAACGAGCAAACTCTCAGCTTTAATATGTGCAGGATTACGTGTCGTAATTGTTTCTAGCCTAAAAGGCTGATAATAAAAATGTCATTATTTCTACAGAATTTTCTTTTCCGATTTCAAGTAAACAAGCATTTAAAGGGATCAGCATCATTAGAAACCTACTAATTCCGAGTTTTGATTTCTCGAATAAATATTTAAAATACTAAATGAAAAAACTAAGCTAATATTTGCGGCGGACAGTGTCCATAGATACTTGCACTTGCACCTCCGTAGACCAAGATTGGTGCTTATGCCCGCATATTGACCCAAATATAACACATATGAAAATGGCCAAAATGCATGCCCACATGACCAATTGTTGGGCACATGGGCAGCTTTTGAAAATCCCCTGGTTTTGGGTATTTTGGGCAGGACAAGTTTGGCATTTTCAAGATTTAAATTTATTGTGATTATGAACATAGTTTTCTGAACCTCAAAATTGAATCACTATAGCTTGGATTCAGAAAATTTATCCAAATGTATAGGGACACAGCAAAGAAAAAGTCACAATTGCGTATGTATCATTTTTTGCTTGTCTGATAATGTTAATTATAATAATTGCAGAAAAAATGACACCCAAATAAATTTAATTTCAATGACCGGAGGTGATATAATGTATCACGTATCACAATTATTAAAATAAATTTTACACTTACATGGCGATCAGAAACAAAATTTTCCTTTGAACTTTGAACCCTTGCAGTAAAAATCTCTAAGGGTTATGAAGAAGTCAAATTTTCAATGGGTGATGATGTGATGAAGCTGAATTATGCTCAATTTATTGTTCATTACAATTTTCTGCAATTCGCAACTTTTAAAATAGCATGATTGATATGCAGAATGCAAGTATAATAATAAACCGAAATTCATGGGAAAATGGCTTAGGTAAAATCCATGTAAGTCCTTCTCACAGGTTATTCATCAACGATTTTTAAAAAATGTGAAGAAAAAGTTTCTGTTGTGTATTTCAGCTGAAATCATATCTCTGGTCACCAATTAGTAGTATGCATGTGTATATGTATGTGTGTACGTGAATGTATATGCATATTTCCTGGATGAAGGAAGAATATTTTAGAGCCGTATGCAGTTTGATAAAATAGTTTCTAGATTAATTTAATTATATATTCATGGTCATATCATGTATGTACATATAAGTGTTTCACAAATTGTTATGTCCAATATGACCTTTGACTTCCAAACCCAAGTCATCTAAACTGTTGCATTAACTTACATTCGTAAACATAGTGACACAACTATAAAATTTACTAAAAGCAGCATTTTGTGTATCGATATTCCACCTCGATCCGTATGACTAATTTTTAGAACCTCAGCTGAGATCAGTAATGAATTTGTATGCAAATCATAAAAATTAACACATCATATAACCCGTAACGATAGCTAATGTTGAGATTAGTGTTTCTGTTCGGTATCGGGAATTCCCGAGGTTCCGGTACGGTTTCGGGTCAACGATTTAAAGAACCGGTAAATTTCGGTCCGGTTTCGGGTCAACGGTTTAAAGAACCGTTACATTCGGTCCGGTTTCGGGTACAAAAATCAAAACCGAAAGTTTTCAGGAAGGGTTTGTTAAAGCTGCCGTTTTGGACGAAAACGCGAAACATGCATTTGTCAAGCATTTGTCAACTATCATTTGAAAACGCGACACAATTTTGACTTCCACAAAAATGAATCCTATGCAGTTTCTGCCGGTTCGGAAAGGAACCGGAGCCGGTTCGGGAACCGATTTTATTTTCCGGACCGGTTCCGGGAAGGCAAAAATGGCCCGGACTCGAACATATCGGTTCCGGTTTCGGGAACAGAAATGGGATATTTTTCGGTTCGGGAAAACGAGTCGGGTCGAGTCCATGTTTTTGTACCGTTCAGAAACACTAGTTGAGATCAGAGATGTTCAAAAGATTTTTCCTTCCTCCAATCCTTCGAATGCAAAAAATTGATCCATTTAATTCCTTCAGACCTTTTCAGATTCAGATGGAAGACTTAAAAACAAAAATCTCTCCCTCACTCTTCCTTCAAAGTAGTTTTGTTGAGATCAAGTAATGATACCCTTCCTTCATCAAAATTACGTCTTCCGTAATATTTTATTTTCATGCATATATGAGCCAGCAAAGTCAAGAGTTACTACTATTCAATGCTTAAAAGACAAACGTTGAGACATTGTATGTACGTACATATATGCAGTAGTATGCGTCGTTTCAATTAAAAAAAAACATTCGATACTCCCGATACTGAATCGTCTTTGACTTCTAACTAATCAGTAACTCATTGTCAGGCGTATTGTTGTAGGGGGCAATATAGTATTTTTAGTTCGCTCGTTGTAATTGTCAAAAACAAATTGTTGGATGAACTATTTAAACAGTAAAAAATGTATCTGAAAAAAATCTAAAGCACTTCTAGTTTCAAAGACGTAAAAGGTTAACAGTCAACGTCACAGGTACTTCAAACAAATTCTTTCAGGACCTTCATGCACTCCTCAAGCAGTGCTTCTGTACTCACTTTTAAAATAATGGCGAATACCTAGTGTGACAAAATTTTAAATGTCAACTAACGAAGCAGAGTGAGTTAAATTAATTAAATAATTTTAAAATAAATTATGAATTCGAAATCCTGCTGAAAGTTATAAACATGGTAGAGGCTACAGAATTTGTATGTTACATTTTTAAACTTAAAATGAGCTTAACCCATAAGAATGCGTTCGCGATGACGTCCAACGATCACATGAATTAAAATCCAGGCGGATATTTTGTTCTTACTATGGTGAACTGCATTACCTTAGACACTCACTTCTAATTTTTGACAACAATATTTTGCCGTGCAAAGCCCACAGTATAGTGCGTACATCAACCAAGTGATGCCAATGGTCTGGTCTGATCCAGATTTTATGAAACTGGTCTGGTCCAAAGCTCAGACCAGACCAAAGACCATGGTCCAGAATACTATTGTGAGCAAATAAATAATCACATTTTATCCAGTCAAATTCTTCTTTTACCCCCAGAAATTACATTTTAAATTTGTTCCAAGGGATTTTGTTAACTCATCAATTGTTATTTTGTGGACTTTTGAGACCATGGTCCTGTGGTCTGGTCTGGTCCTGAAGCTGGACCAATTGTATCTGGTCTGGCCCACGTGTTGGATCAGACCGGACCAGACCATACAAATCTGGGACCAGACCGGACCAGACCAATAACGGACCATTATAAATGATCTGGACCAGACCATTGCCATCCCTAGAATCAACCCAACATATAAATGCACGTGAAATGTGCGCCTATATTTAGCCTACATTTACATACATAAGTTATTATGCCAAAAACAACAACCAGTTATCTCCCTATCCTATAATGACTACAATTAACACGGAAATTTTTTCCCAGTCTAAATTTTGCCTCCTTGTAGGCCCCAAATGTGTAGGGAGGCGCCCACCTTTGACCCAGGCATTGAGTTTAAAGGTTCATCCACACTCTTCTCACATGCCTCTAAAGCCCTTTGACGTGTTTTTATAAGGTCCCAAGTCCAAAATTCCAATTGCCAAGTCCAAAGCAAAACAATTAGTTCAGAAAATTTCTAGCATCTCCTGGAACCTTAGAACAAAACAAGGTGTGTAATACAAATCTAATTTGTCGTAGTTTTAGTCATTTTCCGCCCCAATACAAAAGTAAACAAAAGTACCATTTATAGTACTCGTTTGAGGAGTCTGTACCAAATACCCTGTTACAGATAGTTGGACATCTATTGAAAAGTATCCTAAAATTCAAAACCGTAAAATCAGCTAGTGCTTCCATTTATTATGTGACACACGCAAAAAAACATGTATGGGCTTATTGAGATGCTCACAGAATATCCGTACAAAATTTTATTCCTGTTCGATACATTTCCACATACAGCAACTCACAATCGTATTATGTAAATATCCATGGAAATATATACATTTTATAATTTTATAAATGTAATAAGTCAAACCTTGAAGTTCGAGTGAAATATGTATATTTAATTATTTCAAAATTAAATGCATATCTTCAGCTTAGGTAGCTTCAAATATATCACAAGCTTGTAAATACTAACATTCAAGCATTCGACAACTAATTGTTTGTTATTAACAGGCACTCAAAAGCAAATGACATAATTTCCACAATAGAAGGAAAACTATTTTTAACAACCATACGTTACATTTTGTCAAAAGTTTATATAGAATTTTTAAATTCTAATAATTTTCGGTGTTTTCTTCAGAGAGGGGCAACTACTGGCAGGTTTGAGCAGTAATGACGTCCGGAAATAAAGGGAAAGGATACGATTCCAGGGTATTTTGCAAATTCGGCTTGTAAAGCGTAGGAAAGGACCCGGTTAAGATAGGCAGGGTAGTTAGAGCTAACTTAAATTGTTTGAACCAACTTGAGTAGCAGGATACCCTGGTTATAGTGCGTGCCTTAATATCAGCCGAAGTTACCAACAAAATAAAACTTGGTCCTCGACTAACTTGTATCTAATTCAAGTCTATTCTGGAATGATTTGTACAATGTTTAGGTAGCAAATCCGTTATTGATATTGACCCACGAGATCACTGTGGGGTCGTCATTACTTCACCAAGTGGAACCAAACTCGGCAGGCATTTACGCTGCTTTTAACTGCTAACTCATCTACACCTGGCAATGATATGTTCAAACATTTTTGGAAGGTTTTTTGGGGTATAAATATTTGCTTGATATTTTATTATTTGTTAAATTTCACAAGTTTTTATGTTTTGGTGCCCCACGACCCCCCCCCCTCATTTTCGCTCAACTTTAACCGGGGTATCTCCGAATCTGATTTTCAGATTTCATGAGCCAATAATAAAAAATTATCTAACATATCGCAATATACTCGTAAGGATTGCGCGGTGTCGTTTAACAAGGTAGCCGGGGTACGTCCTTTCATTTCGGGACGTCATTAGGGCTCATATCTGCCTGTACGTTCTCATCCCTGAAATATCGTCATACACTATGAAGACTGAAGTTTAAAGCAAGGTGCCGTAGAACCATATGTTTGTTTATGCCCCGAGCTGCGTTACTGAAACCTGCACGCAAGTTTTAGGTAAACATTAAGTCATCTTTGGGGCTCCGCGTCAGCGAGCCCATCGGTCTTGTAGGTTACACTAAAAAGACGTTTTTGCCCATTGACGCGAGCCCCGTTCGAAGAGGGACCCCGCGCTGGGCGCACCTCCTGTTTCACCCTATTTAACGTCAAACCTGGGGGTGAAGCATACTGGCGGTAATTTACAGCAATTTGCTAGTAAGAGAGACGAGAACGATATTTTTCGATATTTTAATACGAAATTTGCTAATTAATATACTATTTAAATACTTTTTGTGACAAAGTAAACATTAAATATTTTTAAATTACTTTTCTTTGGCTACGAAACAGTTTAATACTTTCTGAAACAGTCTAAAAACTCAAGTTTTATTTTTATTTTTTATTATATTTTATTTTAAACGCAAAGTAAAAAAATGCATTGCAAGATATGAATAACTATCTTTCATAAATACTTATTATTTTATCAAATCACGGTTCTTACTGGTAATTTCTTAAATGTAGGTACTACATTACCCACTTTCCCAACTACTCCCCCCTCTTGCCCCCCCACTCCTACCCAAAACATTTGTTTACCCCTAAACCCAAAAACCTGTACACCCAATGTATACTATTACCCTGATACACAAAAGCTTTACGCCCATATGTACACCAATGGCCCGCTCAATAATATAAATCACTATGCTTAAAGTTACCCCCTATGTACATCAATAGCCCTGTCCCTAAAAGCTTTACCCTTACGCACACTATCACCCCCAGGCCTAAACTTTACCCCTTTATGTACAAAATTGCCCCCGTATATTCACTATCTTTTGTACACCATTACCTTCATACCTAAAAGCATAACCTCCTATTTACACTATCACCCCCACATACACCTTTTAATTAAAAAACGAAGCATTTGTTATGCGTTGTTCACATTGCCACTACTGTCGTCTAAAAATCATAAAAGTAAATTACTTTTTGACGTATAAGTTTTGTTCACATTGATCCCCTTCTCAACTAAAACACTCGCAGGAGGTTACTTGCAGAGCATTAAATTTAATTATTTCAGTGGCAAAGCATAACCTGGTTCTACTTTGCTCTACAAGTTGATGAGGTAAAATATTTACTTTTAGAGGTGCAACTTGAACGACACATTACACGAATAACTGAAATCTCCGCCTTGAATAATTCAAACAGGCAAGAAGGAGGATAAAAACATGAAACAAGATTAACCGAAACATAATAACTGATCTTCATTTATAAAAAAAACATAATGAAACTTTAAATCAAGCCAGCTCAGCTCATCAATGTTTGTTTTTTCTGATGTAGTTTTTCGCAAAATGTTTAAATTATTAACAAGTTAATTGTGTTAAACAAGCATCACACTGCCATTTAAAACCATGGGAGAATTAGATGAAAAAACGGTCTTCATAAATTTTTATAAAAATTTGTAGGTGTTAAAGAAAGGTTAAATGGTTTCGAAATGTGGAAGATAAGGGTTTTGAAGGTGTTGATGCGCAAACAACAGGAATTCTAACAATTAAAGAGAATTTATAGAATGAAGTAGAGATTTTTAAACAAAATTAGTTCACCATTAATTAGAAAAATATTTCTAAATCGTTTTGACTTCAAGCGCTACAGCACTGTTAGGTGGAAGTTCAATTTCTCCGGCAGTTACAATTTTGCTAGAAAAGCAAATCAAAAGTTGAAATCAGTTTACTGTTGTTTGTTAACATGCTCTCAATTAATTATTGTGTACGACAGCTTGCATAAAAGAATTATAAAACATAAATTTTATAAGCAACTTACCCTACAGCAATGCCAGCATTCGGTGTGGCACGTACAACTTTTGCGGTAGCCTCGGCCTTTAAGCTTTCCACAGAAGCTGAAGATTGTTCTGCACCGAAGTTGGCTGCGACAATAAAGGTATTTTCATTCGACCTAAAATATTTTTCCAAAAATTAAAATTAAGACTGGTAGCAACAATGAATTTGGTTTCAAAACTCATTTCAAGTAAATCTATGTTTAAATATCTAGCCAATAAAAGTAAGTGAACCAACCTCTTCATAACAAAAATACCAGGCTTGTCATTCGGAGTTGTATACTCAGAAGAGTCCTGACCAGCTCGGGTTTGGCTCAGTGCAGCAGAAGTTTGAAGTATCTGCCTGAAAAACTGTACATATGGCTCATCTGCCCAAAATATAAAAAGAAAATTGATCTGATTTGATATCTGTACTTTTAGAAATATGAATAATCCAATTATGTTTTGCCTACACACTAAAACCAGATCCACACAATGTACAGCTTGATATGCTGACACCGAAAATGTTTCATTTACCTAAATTTTGCTGCTGATAACTTCCACCAGCTGAAAGTCCAATTTCATCTCCGTAATTGAGAACTAACTGTCCAGGAAGTAGTGCAGCAACTAAAGTGAGAGCTTGAGACCTTTCCTTGCCGAATTTGTCACCTGGGCGATGAGATAAACTGCCGAGCTGAAGTACATTAATATTTAAACTTTTAAAAAGTGAACTGCTCTTAAATGGCTTGATACTTTCACGTAATTACGTGTATAAATCTTATTGAATAGTTTTACTTTATTAAAAAAATTACAGCTTACTCGCCAATGAACAGGATTTTGAGGTGTGGCGGATATAGTATCTTCAATAGCCTTTCTCAAATCCTGGGCTGTAAAATTCGCATCTAGATCAGCTAGGCTGTTGGAAACTACTGCGGTGGTTTCACTGCAGAAATTTGGTGTTTTCTGGAGATCAATTCCAGTAAGCTCAATAAGTGCAAATGGGGGATTCCTTTTTTTACCATTACTTCCATTGAAAGACCTAAAAGTTAAAAAAGAACGTCATTTTAAAAGTTCGTCATGTTGCCTCGAATTTGGATTTTTTTTTGTAAAGCTTCGTTTTCTCATAAATTAAGAACCACTCTGATCTACATATGTATATCATCATTAAAACAGCTATCTAAAACTCGCTTTCAAAATTTTGGTCATTTGATTTATTGTCGGTGAAGAATACACAGCACCAGCAATGTATTGTTAACCGATATCTGGTTTCTTAACACTCAATAAATGTAACGTTAACATTAATGTACATATATGTACTGTTAAGATGTTAAGTTTCCATGTAAAAAGTGTTAGGTACTTACTTTAACCTAATATTATTGGTCAAAATGAAAACCTTTGTGAATACTGGAGGTGGGCTCTTGTGAGCTCACCTCCGTATAAAAACACGTGCCTCCGTAGGCACGAGAGAGGAGAGAAACATCAGATCTTGAGCTAAGCAGAGCAAGGGAACGCGTGTGAGACCAACTAAGTGTATCCATTCACGCACTATATATAAATAAAGTATACCGTGAGAACAAAACCTTATACGTACATACATACTCATTCTTCGTATCTTTCATACGCAGAGACACAAGCCCGAAATCCCTCACTCCAAGCAAGTGCCTCTCTACCTTCTACACTATTCCCCAACATTTTCATCTCTCACTCTCAAATCCATTTATATTTCCCATTTTTATTCCATAATCGGCTCTTCATTACATTTTTCTCCATTACGAACCATAACCACAATTAAAACTTAACATGGTGCACGGTGCGGGGACGACAAAGTCTCACACCAGGTTCGTATCAAAAATCTTCCCACTTTTTTCCTATTTTTAAAACAAAATTCAGTCACAAATATCTTCGTGGCGTAAGCCTCTGCCGGAGGCTCTGCCCAAATTTTTTACACAATTCTCATTTTACCCCAACAAATAAAGCTAGATCTCTGAAAATTTCATAGATTAGATAAAAATTTACGGGTAATTTAATTTTAAAATCAGCTCCTGAAAATTCGAAAATTTTTTGGTAAATTTTTTCCAAAAATTTTTTTTTCCCCCGTACTTTTAACGAACGAATAAATTATTATGTACCTACACTTTTCCTTTGTTATTCCACTATACAATCTTCTACTATAATAATTTTTCGTGGCGTCAGCCTCTGCCGGAGGCCCTGTCAAAAATTTCCCTAAAAAATTTCATTTTACCCCAAGGAGTAGAGCTAGATCGATAAAAATTTTACAGTATATGTATAAATTTACTAGGAATCATATTCTGAAATAGGCTCCTACGAAATCTAAAATTTTTTGGTCACACAGTTTTTCATTTAATTAAATCTTTATTTCG
Organism: Allacma fusca; assembly: GCA_947179485.1. Lineage (NCBI taxonomy): Eukaryota > Metazoa > Arthropoda > Collembola > Symphypleona > Sminthuridae > Allacma > Allacma fusca. Next base: position 11,796,312 of record OX359246.1, on the reverse strand, counting down.
ACCGACAATTTGTTCCTATCTTTCTTCATTATTTCTTACTATCCAAACTATTTATACAAAATATTTTTGTGGCGTCCGCCTCTGCCGAAGGCCCTGCTCAAAATTTTCAAGACATTCTCAAAATGCCCAGACCAGTCAACCAACAATTTTGCCGACACCCGGATTACCGTTTGAAATTACTGAGAGAATTGATCACTCTACCCGTGATTTCCCATCGCAAAACTTCTGCCCATTGCAGACGAAACTCCAATGATGACCCTAGCCAAGTCACCAGCCCAATATTGACCTGCTCAACTACAATTTACGGACTTCACTCACCGCGGCCCATGCACGCCCTGGTTTTCAAAATAGCGACAAGACACACCTCATGCCTCATCCATTTACGACGTTACTACAGAATCAAAGAATACTCTGAGTGCCAGCACACGGATTGCGACTCATGCACGTATTCCAAATACTTACAGAAAGTTTCCAGTACGGAGAAACCTTTCAATAAACCTTCACTTCCACGGTATGTCTAATTATTACTTTTGAATGTCACGGTTAATCTACATTTTATTTTGAAGTCTACTCTACTAAATGCAGTGTCTCCATTCTCCACCAATTTTTGCGACAAACATTTCCACGACAATGTTATCATATTTCCAGTGAGTTGTGTACCTCACACTAGCGTAATTGTGATTTTATTTTTCGAGGACGAAAAATATTTATGTAAGGTGAAATATACGTAAAAAGTGTCATTTTTATGAGAAAAGTCATGTATTCTGTGTTCAAATATTTTATCCATCATTCTAAAGAATTTTATTGTGTAATTGAAAATTTTAATTCGGACTCAAAATTTTTACAGTGTATTTAATTCCACATTTTATATTTTTCCAACGATGAGGTCATCGTTTCCTCTAATCCAATGAATGTTAAGCCATACTTGTATTTTAAGAAAAATATTACATTGTATGTAAAGAGTAGCAATGAAGCCTCTTACTGTTAACTGTAACACGTAAGGAATATTACTTACATTTGTAAAGAAAAGAGAATCTTATTGTCTATTGTATCGTGCTCAACTATTGGTTAAAAAAGGATGTTTCATCTAAGAAGCTTGGACTCTGTAGTCTGATTGGTATTAACTCTGAACAAAAGTAACAATGTAAATGTAACGGAAACAAAACCAGTTTGAACTGGATAATTCCTGTTTTACAGCCAACCCTACAGTATATAAACCCAGCTCCTTCACACACTCGGAGAGTCTGGCTCGGATCTTCTCCATTGTAACTTACTGTTACTCTGCCGGACTCCACTCCACTCTCCTTCTCTAGCTCTCACTCTTCCTCTCATTCTTTTTGTACACTGAATAAATATTACTATAATTGGCAATACGCAGTTAATATTTTACTTTACATTATATTACAAGAGACTAAACTCCCGAAATCCCTCACAGCAAGGGAGTGTATTCTCTACCTGCTACATTTCCCCCTATTTATTATACTTTATTTTACTCTTTTCGTTACGTACACGAACCTGCTCATTTTTACAAGTTACGTAATCCCAACCACAATTAAAACTTAACAGTATTCACCTTATATTAACGTAAATATAAAGTGATACGTTTTATAGGTAGGATCTTTGAAAAATCTGAGCAAATTATTTTTTCTCAAAAATTGAAAATCAGTTATTAGCTCAATACGAGCAATTCTAGGGCACCAAATCTCTTATAACAGTTGTGGCCCACGACGTCAGGTAATCTGTAACTACAACGATCGCAGATGTTTAGACCATTTGTAACAGCTTACAACCATTCAGTCTAAATCCGAATAGCTGTAGTGATAAACAATACGGAGGTAATAAGCTGGTATAACTTTATGTTGTTTGTTTTAATTTAATCAAACAGTGAAATTGTTAAGGTTTTGTGTTAATCTCAGGTAGTAAAACACAAAGGCTACTACCATGCTTCAGATGTTCTAAACAATTTTATAGACAGAAATTGCGGGTACATTAAATTCATTATAGTATTTCTTTTTTCAGGAATTACAAAGACTTGGGACAGGACGAAATATATATATATATATATATCTATTAGCTTCACTGCAACCTTGATAAATCCTTACCAGTCAGAGGAACGCAAGATCTTCTTCACAACACCAGCATTGTCAGGATGATTCAGCATAGCGTTCTGATCATTAAGCCTACTCAAATCCTCAATGAGGTAGGAGACTCGGGATAACAAGAATCCGTCCACACCGAGACTGTACCAGAACTGGAGTGCATTCTAAAAAAATGACGATGATATTTGTTTGTTATTGGAACTGCATTAGCCAAATGGTCTGTTACTGACTCATAATTTGTTGTCTACAATTTTGATCTATTTTAACAGACATTAATTTCCTTGATAAGGCCTGGATTTCTATAGTTGAGGTCAGGTTCCCCAGTAGTAAATTGATGCAAAAACCACATCTCTTCATTGACAGGCACCTCCGACCAGGCAGAACCAGGCTCGTAAGGAGTGACATGACTAGCCCAAGAACTATCTTCTGTCGCAGCAATCGTCACATAGTATTTATCTCGGACCGTTTCATCTCTGAACCAGTCATGCTGGATACTGGAATGGTTCGGGATGAACTGCAGGATAACTTTCATTCCTATAAAATCACATAACAATTTACTTAATTTGAAAAATGACAACAGTTAAGTTTCAATGATTATTGAGATTCTATCAGAATATTTAAACCCAACAGAACTAAAAGTTACAAAGGGTACCCACAGCTTGAAATTGACCAGATACCAAAAATAATTTGGCTCATCAAAAGAATGTATGTATATGTATGTACCTTTTTCATTCAGACGACTCACAAGGTCGGTAAACTCGCTTTGGTCGCCATATTCCACAGCAACCTTTGTAAAGTTCATCACACCTTTAGAAAGAGCGTCATCGAATTCCATGACTTGTGAGATAATCACCGATTTTATTCCCAGAGCCTCCAAATAAGCTATTTTTTCATTGCTGACTCCTGCAAAATTGAGACTAGTCTAGACAACAGGGAATAAAATCTCAGGACTTCATTTGAACTTAAATGACACATGTAAATGCAAGATACATTCATACAGAAATCTTTGAAACATCCCATCTGATGCGTATACCTTGAAGGTTTCCACCAAATCTCGCCAAATCAATGTGGTAGTAAGGACCGGCTGTAGGTCCGATAATTTCATTGGTGTCAATGACGGTGATAGTTTTTGCACTTGTCGATCCACTTAAAATGATGACTAAAATGATCACCAGTATGACCAGCAATATTAGCCCGAAAAGTATACACAGGATCCTTTGACGATATTTAACCCACAAGGAATCATTTGCAGACTTTCCATTTTTAGAGTGAGCCCCTATTTCAACTCTATCATCCCCATCTGAAGGATCAGATCCCGGAACGAACTTAGCCGATTGCATCCCCGTGAGTGGTTCTTCCTCAGGATTTTGGGCATTACTAGTATCTTCAGGTTGTGCTAACGGAACTGAACCGTGGATTCCTCGACCCATTGAGGAACGACGAGTAGGATTCGATCCTAATGGGATTCCTGAGGATATATTTTTCTTTTCCGACCTCAGTGTATCTGCAAATCACCAGGAGGAGCATACTTCGGCTAGATCAGAATCTCTCAAATATTTATTTATCGCCGTCATCTCCTTAACCTTTCATAACGAGATAACATTATTCCTACTGTTCCTGACAGTTAATTTCCCCCTTCTTGGTCTGTTTTTTGCTGCTCATGCAGAGTCTGTTTTTTTTCAAAACAGCCATTCCCATAGTGAAGCATTTTTTTTTAATATCCTTATTATTAAAGGGCACTTTCTGTCCGCTTATTTAAAGTTCCGCGCGTTCATAGTTTAATGGCCTCACACAACGCCCAAAAGGTGGCATGGAATTTCTCAAGGTTAGCGAGTTTTCTTGAATAATTAATTTCCTGAGAATACAACTATTGATGTATAAGGATCCGTGTATACATTTAGTACTTATTGGCTCGATAAAGTGGGGTGTATTAAAGCGTAATACGGCTTTTGTTGCGTATGTAAAGATCTATAAATGTGATCGGGATGCATTTGAGCACCGCATTCTTGTATCTTTTGATATTATGTCTAGTCCTTTATAATCCTTTTTGGCTTCTGCTGTGATACAGCATTTTCCCCCTACCTCAACAAAAAGAAGGTTAAGCCTATACCAGTTTCACTGACCTTACGATAACAGTTTACAACAGAGATGTCCAAATAGAATGGCCTACCTTCAAGCCTTAAAAAGTCAACTTTAAAAACAATTTCATCCTTCATCATACCAATGAATGAAGTCCATAAAATTATTTGCCTTCCTTCAATTTTAAAATAATACAACCGTCCTTCATCCTTCCTCCAGATTCTTCAAAAATATCTGGAACAGATTCTAATGGAATAAAATATCATGGCAACATGACCAAAGAACTACATCAGCTCACAGCATTCTCAACGAAACAGATTATAAAACGAGCCTACTATAGATAATATACCACCGGTTCTTTAAGAATATCACGACAAATGTATTTGTCTTTAACAAAAAACCATATCCTTTATCCATATAGTCTTCCAAAAGAGGAAAAAAGTTTAGTTTACTAGCCCCGAAACTTTGTTTAAAATCTCCTTAAAACATTATTTGAGATCAAGAATATAAAAAAAAATTAGTCAATATCTTGTTCCCGAGATATGAGAGGCCAATGGTTACATGAGGTCAAATCTATTTACTAATCAAGGATTGTAATTAAGACTATAGTACAGATACTTTTTGAGAAGTGATCTGAAAAGATTAACCCCAGTCAAAACCTCTGCCCTCTCATATCTCGGGAAATAGAAGCTGATAAAAAAAGTATTTTAGTCTCTTCAAATTTTAGTCTCCTCCGTAAATAGCCCAGCCGTGCTAATCTTCATCAAGATCCATCATTTGGAAGGGGCAAGTAAATGATACTCAAGCCTAAAAGAGCATTATCAGTTTATATTCCATTACTAAATAATAATTAGTTGTAATGTTTTTGTATAACTAATTTTGTTTCAAACAGCTATGGCTTTTATCTGCAGTGTACCTCAATATTCCTCTTCCCCATTACTCACTATTTTTCCCCCTCCGATCGAACAGACTCTTTGATTTTGATTACCACTTATATACAAACTTAAAATTAAATAATACAAGAGTTGACATTCCCACTGGGTGACATTTAACTAAGGGACGGGACGACGTGGACTTGATTTACCAACAACTTTTCTATCTCTCTCCAAACTTGACTGAACACTTGATGACACTTTGATGGAACTGGAAGGGTCAAGTTTTTAAGGGGCCGGACAACACCTCAAAGCCTACAGAATATGTCAAGATTTTTATGGAAAGCTTAAATTTTGAAAAAATTACATTTTTCACTCTTTCAAAATTATACAACGAATAGAATTTGAAGATTTTTTAAAGGGCTTCCGCACAAGCACGACATAAGGTCATAAAGTTGAACATTTTACTTTAAATAGACACTGGTGGCTACAAAATGACGCAGGACTACAAAATAAAAGAATTAAATAGCGACGTGTGCCGAAAAATGGAATACTTGTAAAATAATTATTAAATTTGAATCCCGCCAGTGAATACTTCAATGTCTAAGTCTGTCCAGTATCTTTTCTACAAAAAAAACTTGTCACATTAAAAAATAAACAGGAGTTGTTCTAGAACTTGTCTCGTCCCATAGTTTAGTGTCTGGCTTCAATGACCCGTCGACCCGTCCGTCCCTTTGTTCAATTTGCACTTGTTGCAGAATTTTAGGTCAAAATTAGCACTCACAGAGACCCAGAGGATATCTCCAGTGTCCAGGAGTTGGACCTGAAAATATTATATTTCCCCCAAAAATTAATTATACTGTTATACAGAGTTAATTATATAAAAAGAATAATCATAAACATCATTCAGAATATCAGAAGCCATTTACAGGCATTTACTTATGCATAGTAAATTTTATTATTTATTTTATTACATACCCAAATGTCGAGAGGTCAAAAAGTCCTAGTTTTCAAAGTCCTAGAAGTCAAATCCATGCATGAATTTGCCCAACCCATTGATGACTCAAAAAATTTAAGGTTTCCCGCGTATAAGTTTCTCCTGGCCAAGTTCGGGAATTTACTGGACATAAAAGTTTTTAATAGTTTCAATTTTAATAAATATCTCGGCTCCTTCCGGCTTTCTTACCCGGATTCTTACCCGTATTTTTTCCTTCAGGTTTCTGTGCTGTTCAAAGGATTCGGATTTTATTCAAATGTTTTTGTTTTTGAATTTCTCGGAATTGCAATGATATTAGGATCAAATATTGCTGTAAAAAAGTTTATTTCGTTTAAAAAAGTATTTAAAGGATCAATTTTTTGGGGCTTTGAGGGATGCTCTTATTAAGAGAACCTATTTAATTTAGGGAAGGGTTGAGTCGTATATTTACATATATTGTATAAATATGTGTGATATACATATTATGTTTATAGTATGTTGCTCAACTGTGTCCATATGAGTTGCAAAGGCATTAGCAAAGATTGTGTAAAATATAAACGAATGAGGCAAAGGGCTCTATTGGATTTAGAACTAGTAATATAATAATTATGTAGTTAGGCTAAGAAGTACTGTTTATTGAAAGTACGGCTCCAAGATAGTGCCCCTCATGGGTACAGGTTTTACCCGGGTATTTGGGTAAAGATTTAGGTTCAGTCGTTAGTTAGCTGAAAATTCAGGTTGAGGTTCAAGTATGGGTAGAAAAACCAATCTGTTGGGTATAAACTAGTGTTTCTGTTCGGTATCGGGAATTCCCGAGGTTCCGGTTCGGTTTCGGTTCCGGTACGGTTTCGGGTCAACGTTTTAAAGAACCGTTACATTTCGGTCCGGTTTCGGGTCATCGGTTTATGAACCGTCAAATTTCGGTCCGGGTTCAGGTACAACAATCAAAACCGAAAATTTTCGGGAAGGGTTTGTTAAAGCTGCCGTTTTGGATGAAAACGCGAAACTTGCATTTGGCCAGCATTTGTCAACTATTATTTGAAAAGGCGACACAATTTTGACTTCCATAAAAATGAATCATATCGTTGGCTAAATTCGAAAAAGTACCATTTTCATTTCACAACCTATGCTTTTTAAACGGGTTCGCAAATGAAAATGGTACCTTTCAGAATTTAGCTGACGATATACATTTTCTGTCGGTTCGGAAAAGAACCGGAACCGGTTCGGGAACCGCTTTTATTTCCCGGATCAGTTCCGGGAAGTCAAAAATGTCCCGGACTTGAAAATATCGGTTCCGGTTTCGGGAACATAATTGGGATTTTTTTCGGTTCGGGAAAACGAGTCGGGTCGAGTCCATGTTTTGGTAACGTTCAGAAACACTAGTATGATATCAACCATGAAAATTAGTTCCATTATATTGGAACACGAGTCTATATTTACCCAATATTAGCTTCGAATGGCCAGAGATTTTTTAGCAGTTTCTGGAACCCTAGTACCGATAGAGCGAGCTATCGCTCCTATAGCTCAGATCTTCTGACACATAAACGCTTATATATCTATGGGTCGAGGTACGGTCAGGAAATATTTTTGTATCAAAGCTTGGCGGAAGTTATAATCTGGAATTTGAATCTCATCAAAAAATGTTTTCCAATGCAGGTTGCAAAAAAAATTTTTAATCGTTTAATTTATTGGGATTATTGAAAGTTTAGAGATTATTATACTGAATTTGTGTTATGGCACTGAACCTAGTCTTTCATATGGCAGATTTTGATATTTGTTAACTTTCTACTCTTATGTAATCACATTTATAACTGTTTATAATTCCAGCACATAGTTACTCTTTCAAAGAATAACATAAGAATCAATTTAATAATATGATGTATAAATAAATTTTTTAGGTCAAAATGTCTTGGTAGCAGCTATTTTAATTTTATACTTTAAGAAAATATTTCTGGTAATCCTTTAAATTAGTGCAATTGAAATTCCCCGGGGAGGTACAGGTACTTTTAAATTATACGCGGGTACAGGTATTTTTAGGGTACTTTCTGTATACAGGTTCTACTTTTCTGGTACAGGTATTCCTGATTTAGTTTGAGGATAGGTACAGGTTCAGGAAAATTGAACCCATGTATCCTGAATACAGGTTCAAAAAATCCACGTACCTATGATTCAGGTGTTAGTTCAGGTCCAGGTACTACATTTTTGTACCCATTTGAGGAACTACTCCAAAAGGATATGCTTTAATAGCGCTGAGTGCTAAGTTTTATAATAATAATATAATAAGTGGTTTGCGGTGAGGATAAATGATAAGCATTTTCTCTCCTTGAATTTGATACGCATCAAATTATCTTGAACTCACAACCAGACTATTTTGGTTTCAAAAATTATCAATTATTCACAATCAGCCAAGTCTGGGAGTTTTAGAATTGTGAAATTACCACGGGACGGATAACATTTAGCTAATATAAATGAATGCAGAATGAGAATAAAAATAGTTAATATGAATTAATAAATAATCATTTTTTTCAAAGTTTGCCAAGCCACAAACAACGTCAACAACAAAGGTCAGGATTGAATAAAGTATTTTCTGAATCTCAATAAGACACTTCTCAGACCAATTACACACGTTTTCAAACAGTGAAAAATGTAAATCCGTTAAAACTATGAATATCAGTTCCTTACTGGATAAGAAAATAAATCTAAAAGCTTGGAAATGTGGATTTTCCTGGATGGGACTTACAATTAGTCAATGTCGTTAACCACGCTTGCACATATATTTACAATAATACGTTCCTTCCAGTCTTTTATAACGTCAATGCATACTGCATGGGGACATACATATATAACGTTATCAAATGGGTGGGTCGTCAAAAATCAAAAGGTTAACTCATGATAACTGTATACATGGGTCATGGAGAAGAATTATAACGTTATCATTTATTGAGCCCAAAAGCCAACTTTTCAAATCAAACAGTATTCAGTGACTGGGCCATCTATAATACAATTAGAAACTACAAACAAAGATCGGGAGTAAATCATTGTGTGCACAACAGACCGTGTTTAATGGACCGTTTACATTCGATACATTCGTATCCCTCAATGTAATCCGCGTGTACATTAGCTGAGAGACAGACAACTTTACGTAGCATTGCCTCATTTAATTAATAAAAATCTTTTAACAAAATTGCGTACGCCAGAGAAAAAATTCGCGCTAGTACCTAAAAGGGCAAATGCCAAAATCGCCACAACTGAGAAGCACTGTTTGTGGAACAAATTGCAAAAAGTGTGAAAGAAACCCTAGCCAAATAAACCGAGTTGGTTTTAAAGCAGTATTATAATGGTGAACAGAAACAATGCTAATTAAATAATTATATGCATTTTTTAATGTTATTATCGAATAGCTAACGTCTTATTAATTACAAAGGGTGAGATCATGAACATGAGCTAGTTTTTTGTTACATGTACACGCTGAAATCTGAAACTTCAAAGCTCAACGAAACGTTATTTTTCACTGGACAAGTTTTTTAAACAATATTTTTTATATGTTACTAATCATAATGTAGGAATTTTCATAAAAAATACACTGGGACTTAGGGAATAGATTAGACTGGACTAGGGAACCAGTTGCAGAATCAACACTAGGACTAGACTATTGCTACTTAAACATACAGCTGACTTGACTATACTTGACTAGCTGCGGGACTAAACTTTAAAGAATAGACTAGACTTGACCAGGTAGCCTGGCAGGCAGCAGTGGTTTGTATGGGGATCCTTTATTATTAAAGGGCACTTTCTGTCCGTTTATTTAAAGTTTCGCACTTTCATAGTTCAATGGCCTCACACAACGCCCAGAAGGAGGCATGCCAAGCACTCATTATTAACGAGCACTAACTATCCGTTTATTTAAAGCGCTACTCTTATTAAAATCGAACTATTTAGGCATTCAACAAGTCCCTACAACAGGGCTTGATTCGTGAACCGTTTGGCTTTTAATTTCTACAATCACACTACCACCTCTTCAAGTAATCGTCCCTGTGAAGCACAGGGCTTTTACTAGTTGAGATCACTGCTGCCCGCCAAGTTTTAATTCTATTCTATTCTATTCTGTTTACAACTAAGTCTTGTATATTCAAGTCCTATTATATTCTGCTAAAGGTTTGGCGAGGCTATTCAAGCCTATTCCTATTCCAACAAAATTAGATAATTCCTATTCTATTCCTATTCAAATTCTATTCATCAGCAATTAAAAACCGCGCGCTGAAATCTAGCGGATAAAGCGCGCTGTATAAATATAACTACATTTTCTTTCACAATTCCAATTTAAAGGTCCTTGAATAAATTATAACTTGTTATTGACAATGATAATAAAATAACTGATATTTACCAAATTTACGAGTCACTTCCAGGCAGAAGAGAATTAAACGGGCGTATAAATAATTACTTGTACTTAACAATTGGCAGTTAACAGGCCTGAATTAATAAAGTGATGCCTACCCTAAAAATATATTTCTAGCTTTCAGGGTGGCGCCAGCCCCTTAGTAAAAAAAACCTTGTCTGTACGTCCGTGCGTGTGTCCTTCAGCACGATATCTCAAAAACCGCTGCACCGATTTCAATGAAATTTATATTATAATTTTTTGAAAGAAATTATGAAATTTAAAAAAAAATCAAAATTCGCCCTACTTTGCGGTAATGACGCCACCCTACTCGAAGCCTCAAATTATCGCGTATCGATGATTTTTACGCATGCAATCAAAGGTCTTTAGTTAATTTTTTTTGTTTATGACATTCTCAGATGCTCAGATTTGAATAAGAATTTCACTGTTTTTACTATTCAATTCTAATCTTGGCATCAGGTGCATATTCTATTCTATTCTAGTCTGGGAGTTTCAAAAATCGAGCTATTCAATTCTATTCGATTTATTTCTGTATAAATTTCGGCAATTCTATTTAAATTCCTATTCAAGTCGGAATAGAATAGGGCAGCAGTGGTTGAGATTATAAATAGCAGTTCCATAATTTTGAATTTTGGTGCGGTTTAACTTGTGCATGCTAACGTTAGCAGTAGGTCGCCTATTTCCTCAATGCTAACCAATGATAACCAAAAGGTACATGGGTCTAAATTATGACGAAAAATGATAACGTTATATATGTATGTCCCCCATAGTAAGCCAATGCAATTATAGTGAAATTGAAGCGTAAAAAAAACTTTAAAATGACAGCACCATAGTATGTTATTTAGTTAGGTTTGACGCTTTGTAACGTCAACATGACGTTATAAGGGTACGTTTTTTACCTTACGGTTACAAAACAAACGACTGTATAAAGGAACTGGCGTTATAACGAGTGACGCTATAAAGTTAGGAATTATAATATAATGTAGCTTGGGGGAAACCCTGGATGACTATATAGGGAGAGTGACTTTATAGGAAGAGACGCTATAAGGAGAGTCGACTGTACAGCCAGGAGTATGTTTATGTACGTCAATGCTATCATTCCAGTAATTGAGAAGACCTTGTCAGTAATCACAAATAAAATCGCTTGTCACTTCAGGGAAAGGCTCCACTACTGTAAACGACCGACGTAGCTCGCCCTTAAAATCATATTGCATAATTATTAACTGTAAGTACTTACTTCTAACGTCACGCCGTGCCAATTAACAATGATTATACAATCAAAGGAATTGCGAATTACAAATCTAATTATTAATATATTAACAATAAGTGCTTTAATTCATAACCCTGAGCATGATATTAAATTTCGTTTGGAGCAAGACTCAATGAGCCGTTAATAGTAATGTTTAACTTCAAGTTCTATAGAGGTAAATTAACCGAATCCTGGATTTATTATTACTATTTAGTAAACATCAGCAATTTCTACCGTTTATCAATATCACATCATTTAAAACTGACTCATAAATTACTTACCTATGACATAATTGACAATACCATGACCATAATTACGGGATAAAAATGACTAAATGTAAGTAATGAAAGATCATGCGGAAATAACTAATGTGAATAAAACTTTGGGCTACTGTTATTAAATTAATCCGAAAGATTACTTCCATTCTATTAAAAGGAAATCAAAGCAAGATTTAACAACTTAAAAATAGATGTTACAAGAACGACTCAATTATTCACTGCAGAGTCCAAAGGAATCTTAGCATTAACAAAAGTGGCTTATAGTGTCCATATTTTGTGCTTAGGGATGCCAATGGTCTGGTCCGGACCATTTATAATGGTCCCTTATTGGTCTGGTCCGGTCTGATCCAACGCTTGGACCAGACCAGATACAATTGATCCAGCTTCAGGACCAGACCAGACCACAAGGCCCATGGTCCAAAAAGTATGCAAAATAAAAAATTATGAGTTAACGAAATCCCATGTAACGAATTAAGAATGTCATTTCTGGTGATAAGGGAGCGTTCACAAATGACGTCATCCAAAACACTGGTTTTTAGGCACCCAGTCACACACTTGTCATCAGACATCATCATGTGATGAAACGACGCACCCACCCCATGTAATGACGTCATCATCACCAGGGTTGCACAATTGAAAATGCCCTGGGTTTTATGCCTGCCTACCTAAAAATGCTCTGAAAATGCCCTGAAAATGTTTCAATTTGAAAATGCGTGGCATTTTGGACATTTTCGGCAAGTAAGCAAGTCGAAGCAGGTTGAATCAAACTACCAAAACTGTTAACGGTTAAGCAAAAAAATCGTTGGTAATATTCGTCGGTTGATGACATCATCATTTGGTCAAATCCACCCTACCACTGCGTCATCAACATGATCATCTCCCATTAGCACCCACCCACTAATTTGATGACGTCATTTGTGAACGCTCCCTAAAACAAAAATTTCACTGGATAAAATGTGATTGTTTAGTTGCAATCTATGGTTTTCTAGACCATGGTCCGGACCATGGTCTTTGGTCTGGTCTGGTCCGAAAAACTGGACCAGACCAGTTTCAAAAAATCTGGATCAGACCAGACCATTGCCATCACTAATTGTGCTGTTTCTAGTAAAGGACGTATTAATTGCAGTAATACCGTCAGGACTCCAGAACACATTGTATCGGTTGAAGCTAAGCTACTCAATTCAGTTGGTGGAGTAATTATATATTATAGGGAAGATTTATGGTCCCTGAATTGAGAATGTATACTTCATTACAGTGTTTGTCATAGTAAATATGAAATAGAAGGTATTAAATGGCAATTATTAAAGTTTGACAATTATGCTTCCATAATGTTTCTACTTGTAGGTTTTACTTTAATACTCCTTAAAATTAGTAATTACGGTAAATAATTCCATGTTTTACTTGATTAATTAAATAAATAATTTGATTAATTAATTGAAACGCTTTACATTCCTGTTGTACTCTTCAAAAATCTCATTTGATTAAAAATTCTAGGGGAAATAACGGGAAAATATCTTAATTTTGTATTGTGCACACAATAGTTTACGTCAAAGTACATTTCTTCATTTTGTCTTAAAAGTAGAAATCACATTCAAACACGATCCAACGACTCAAAAAGCAATTGAAACCTGCAAATCTTAATTAAGTAAGTTAGTCAAGAAACTTCGCTTAAGGAAATGGATTTTTAAGCTTGCGTAGTTTTTGTATATTTTTAATCAAATGGTTAAATGGTCACTATATAGAGTACACATTTGATGAAATCCAACATTTCTTCTAAACCAGGAGTGGCTCGAGTACCCAAACTTCGGTTGACGAACTTGCCGAAATCTGTGATGAATATTTGTCGGACAATTTCAGGGTCCAATATGTGTACATTGCGTAGAAATATTTAGGGCTGCGGCGACCGCCATAAACCTGTCAAAATCATGGCAATAAGGCATTTGATGATACAACGGGGATTCTAATGACATTATTATTACCCCGTAAATTTCTCCATACATCTGAAACCACTCATAGTCTCTCTCATGGCCAATAATTTTATGAAATAATAAAAATCCCTTTGTCTTCCAAAGAGGAAATGCGTTTTTACTACAGGAATTTCCAGTTTTTCGAGTGTACCATAATTCCAACAGAAGTAGAGAACAAGCAAAACACCAGTTAAGGCGATAGTCAAAAAGATTTCCACAAGTCTCTTGAAATATAAACATACAATTCAATTGCACTGACTGTGGGACTCACCGTTTGAATTGAACGTTTGAAGCCTTTTCCGAAGTAAAAACATACAGTTCAAGTCGAAGTTAAGCAAAATAAAATATTGTCTCTCCGGCTTTTAAAGTTTTTGTCAGCTCCAAGGGCTTTGTAAAACAAAGTTATACTTTTACAGATCCTGTTGAGCTTGTGTATATACCGTGAATTTATACTTTAGCCCAGCTGGAGCTTTTACATTATGTAATAAGATGTGCATTTACTCCCGTATGTATTCATGTTCAAATGCATATTTCTGCATCAATATATTATATTTTGGCTCCGAATATGCCCATCAACCAAAATTTAGTTATGCAACATAATTTCTTTATAATAATTATTAAGTGTTATAGTATATGCATACAAAATATAGCATTTTCCTTTTACCTTCCTGCAATACAACATAATAAAAAGAAGTCGATGAAAATTGGCGATTTAACTAAATATCATGGAATATGTTAAAAATGTCATTGTTGGTGATAAAATAATCATCCCACTGAATGCAACATAATTATTTAATTACACCGAATTAAATTTAGAAGAATAAAGGAGGTATAGAAAACTGTAAGGCCCTCGGGTATCAGTTGGATTTACCACACTAATTTTCCTACTGTTAATATTGGAAATTCATCCATTCCTGCAATTTTTAGCATAGTAGATTGAAGTATATTTACAAATGAGTGTTAACGTCGATTTCCTGTATAGGATAACATTTATTACATTCACGATTATGCACATTGTTGCTGGTCTTATACATTAATGTCTATAAACATCAGATCATATGGCATGGTGGACCATAAAAGATTTAAGATGATATTTGGGAGGAAGTTCTATTTTATAACTTGTTCAGAATTACGTAGAAATTACAAGAAACGTTTGCAATACACAATTTATTCCTTCCATCATTTCTTATTTGCAAATGCATGCAAAGCATTATATATTAGTATTTTTTCTCCCTTAATAACTGCGGAGACCATTCACATTTTTAATTTGATTATGAGCGTATGTTACATTTATTATTCCTTGAATTCCTTCTCAATATGTATGTATAATTATACATAGCTGATATTACAGCCTTTCCAATATTTTACTCAGCGTGTAGACACACTCATGTTAATTGGATTCACCAAGGAAACTCCAGGAACAAGAGCTGGAAAGTATTCTATTTTAGCTCCAGGTTTGGCAGTGAAACGGAAATTTTTGAAAACCTTAACTCCCATAATTAACATACACTCCAGTGAAAACCTCATCCCAATGCACATCCTAGGACCATGTCCAAAAGTCCCGAATGTGAACATATCAATGTTGTTCTTATTGTGTGGCATAAATCTCTCAGGGTCAAAAGTATGGGGGTCAGGGAAGTACTTGGGATTCCTGTTATAAGGCCAGAGGGGAATGACAACGGTCATCCCTTTCTTTATCTTTAACCCTTTATACTCCACATCTTGACCGCAGAGCCTGTCAGGCCTAGTGAAGGACGGGTGAAGACGAAGTGCTTCGTAGAGACATGCATTTAAGTATTTCAACTCTCCCAGATTTTCATGAGTGATTTCGCCTTTGTTCCTCAAAAAGTACGCATCCACTTCTTCATAGAGTTTCCGGCTAATCTCCGAATTCTGAGACGTGTACAATATCATGGCTAACATTGTTGTTGCTATCCCGTCTAACCCCGCGACAAAGAACTCAATTGCCTGAGCTAGCACAGTATTTTCGGAAATCCCTAGTTTCTTGTACTCTTCGGTTTTAGTTTTGTCCACCATGCTGTTCAATAAATCAATGAAGTCATCGTTGACTTCTTTGGACTTCCTCCTGTTCGCCATTACTTGTTGGAAAGTTTTAACGAAGAATCCTTCGGGATTCTTTGACATAAATAATCCCATAAATTTTGTAAGTTCAGGAAATAGTTCTGCAAAATAATTGAATAATTATTACAGATGTGTATAGTTAAGATCATATTTTTTTGACCCATTATTTTGAATTTAAGTTTATGCTGGAGGATGTGGAAACTTACTCAACAATTTCGCCACCAAATATTGCGACTCCGGGAAAAGTTCTCTCAACGCCATCTGGAAGTCATTGTCTGGTGATCGGGGATTTTTTACTTTAATGTTGAGGGTGCATCTTGCAGTCGCATCTAATCCAATTGAGAATATTTCCCTGTAAAATATTTTCCTTGTTATTTCGAGAGGAATGTCATTCACCTTTTGTCCCCACTCTTACAAGCAGTTGTAGAATCGAACGGATTTATAATTTCTATATTTTAAATATTTCAATACAAACATTTCCGGTATTTAAAATTACTAACTGGTAGATGTTACACTCTTCCAATAGGCCATTAGGAGAGGATGCTATTTCTTCCTTAAGGAGATTCAATAAATCATCAGTGGCTCCGGTTATATGTGCAGTCATGCGCTTTAGCTTCGATGCTGTATAGATTGGGGACAGAGCGGATCGGACCGTTTTCCACTTCTCGTCTGTTTAAACGTGAGAGAAATCAAGAGCTATATTTATTATGTGTACAAGCGCCATAAACAATAAAAAATCCAAAACTGCAATCCATTCATCGATTGCAACAAAAGCGAAGCCGGATTTCAAGGCAGGGAAGGTATTTTTTACGACCTTAGTGACCAACGAGTTAAAATCTAGTTCCTGTGGTTAACTCAGGTTTTCACGTCAATTCGAAGTTTTTCCGAAATTTCATAAAATTTTGAATATTGTGGCGAGGAAGGTATTTTCGACGATTTTATTGATCAAGGAATTCTTTCGAGCGGTTAAATCAGAAATTTGGGCGGGAAAGGTATTTTCCACGACATTAGTGATCAACGAATTCGTTTGTACGGTTAAATTAGATTTTTAAGTGAATTCGGGGAATTTTCAAAATTTCATGAAATTTCATGAAATTTTGAAAATTAAAAAAGTAAAGGCGTTATTCCCAAGTCCAGGACCCAACAGGTCGTTTGCCGCAGGTCCGGCGGTTGTATCTTGTCCCGTGCGGGAGCCTTTAGAAGGACAAAATCAAAAACGAGCAATTTTACAAAAGCGCTTCGCTTTAAAAAGAGATGTGGCGAGTCTTAAAGGATCTTAGAATGTGAAAGAAAATACGCAGTGTTTCCTTATAGCGAGGCTTCCTTTGAATTTAAATGATCTGTTGACTATGCGCATGCTCAAACACAATCACATAATCTAGAATCCACAGGAATAAATTTTAAATGAATATATGTATTTATGCATAATGGGAATAAATAATTAAATGAATATATGTATTTATGCATAATGGGAATAAATAATTAAATGGTCAAATTAAAAAAACAACACATAATCTTGCATGTACAGGGCCTTATTTCATAAACTTTACAATCCGATCCTTACATACAAGTAAAAAGTGACAAATTGTTATTAAAAATTCATATTTCATAAATACGTCAGTGATATTCGAAATCATATATGTATGTATGCATATGGTAATCAATTTTAAATTGGTGTTTTACACTTGTACTTGTAAAATTGTCATTGTCGAGTTGTAATGAAATAGGGTCAAGATGTCAATACCAACAATTGTCCGCCATTTTACACGCCATTTCTGATGCTATTGTTTGCAACCCTGTGCTCTTCACATTTCTTGAAACTTACAATTGAGTGCTCTGATACTTGTCTTCAAAGTTTTTACGCATAAATTTCTTTGAATGCTAAATTAGAATGTTTATAATTATATCTAATCACTTAGCTTGAGCATAGTGATAGTTAAAATCCCTACCTTTGATAAAGTCCAGCATTTCCCCCAAAACATCAGAGGCCCCAAAACCGAAGTCAAAATTATGGTTGACGAACTTATCAAAGTCTTTGACTAATATTTGGCGAATGATTTCCGGGTCTACTATATGTATCTGAGGTTTCCGTCCATAGTAAACCTGTTAGAATCGCATCAATAGGATACTTTATGATACAACCATATATAGATAATAGCCTTACAAATACATCCTGATTAAGTAACAAAATGACAACACTCCATGTTTGGGTAACTTAAGTTTTTATTACCCCGTAAATTTCTCCATACGTCTGAAACCACTCGTAGTCTCTCTCATGACCAACAATTTGATTGAAGTCACTTTGACTCCCCAGCAGGAAATGAGTTTTTACCACAGGAATCCCAAGTTTCTCCAGTGTTCCATAATTCCAACGGAAGTAGAGCACAAGCAAAGCACCAATTGAGACGAGTAGCAACACAAATTCCACGAGCATCTTGGAAATGCAAATATGCAATTATTACAGTAACATTGACTTTGTTGCTTACTAACTAAAATCTTCGATCACTGGACTCCAATTAAATTATGCAGTGAGGACGTGAATTGTAGACAAGGGAAACCAAAACTGTGGGTTGTTTCTGACCTTGGAAGTGTTTTTCAGTAGATATGATTACATAAAGCTTCATCTTCGGTGATCGCGCTCATTTTATACATATAAAGTGAACGTATATATTAGCCCCCGGGGAAGTTTTGACAACACAGGACACTCCGCAGATTGCGTATGTATTCTTTCAATTCTCCCTTGGGTTTGAAAAGGCCGTTCATAACTTGCATGACATAATGTTAGCAAAAAAACGACATCAGCATAATGAATTGAAGTGGTCTTAAATGGATATTTAAAAACAAGTTTTTGCAATGATACACGTTACAAAAGTGCATGTGTGTTAAAAATGTATTACACAAATGCATTCGTAATAGTTACATATGTATATTTGATTCCTTCTAATTCCCAGGACATGCTTCAATGTGTCAAGCATTGGTAATTTATCCTCCTGGACAAGTGGAGATTTAACCTTCGTAACTGATAAAAGCTTTGCTTAAATATTTGTGCTTAAAGCTCAGTCTTGTATTCCTATATCAGAAGCACTCCGGGAACACGTGTGCAATTGAAGCAAAACCGCTGAGTACAAGCTATGGGTTATGGAAAAATAAAATTTTCAACTTGTCTTTTGTCGGCGTGAAAACCAACATCTCTTATTTGCTTCTGGCCTTAAAATACATATCTGGAGTTTATAACAAGGTCAGACATGTCCAGCCTTCAAAGGCAGGACTTCAATGAATATTTCATTGAAGGCGGAAGATCAATTTTCCAGAGAGTTGGGAAGGGAAGGCAGGTTGGTTGAATTAATTCGGGAAGGCTGAATAAACGTTTCCTAATATTAACAGAAAACGGTACGCGAAGGAATGACGCGCGTCTGTAAAGCAGGGTTCTACAGTCTTGGACTCACGGGAAAGACTGACTGGGTAGATCATAGGACTGACTGAAGACTGCGACTGACTGGGACTGATACAGAGTCCTATTTTTAAGACTGAGACTGACTGAGACTGATGAATTTCATAGCCAAAACTGACTGGGACTGTTATGATCACTGATATTGAGCGCAAGTATTGAACTGAGCTTTCAAAATCGCATGGACAAAGCAAAGTGGCAGTATTTCCGATACGTTTCATTAAATTAATTTTCAACATTGGCCTCTTCCTTCCATCTATATACTATGGCTTCAATCTGTCGTTATTGTTTTCTAAAGATATTGTGTCAGTTGGCCTGTACCACATTGTACGAATCAGTTGAGTTTCCACGTTCTGGTGCATTATTCATAATGAATAATGATCAATTACAATTAGTTGGGCCACGTTACAATTATAACTCTAGGAGTGCAGTATGAGTGTATCAGTGTGTGTAATGCGCTGATGTGACTTTTAATAGAGCTAAAGGTTGGACGCATATTAAAAAATAAAATAAGCTTCTGTTTATAATAAACTGTTTTTTATCCATCTGATGTAATCGTGCTTCACAGACCATTCTGTTCCTGAAGTATCAATTTACAATTAGTTGTCGTATGTTGTAAATACTCACTGGAAATCTGTTTGAATTTGCTACAAAAAGAGCCAAATTATTGTTTTAAAAGTTTATTATATTGTAATTAATTTTATAATTTCATTTTTCCCAATAACCATCACCATTTGCCCCTTTCATGACCTCTATATTTAATTTTTGTACCGAACAAAATTTAAAAAATCTGGAGAATTAGATAGCTATTAATATTTGGGTTCATTATTTTTCCAAATTAATGAATCCAAACCTGTTTAACTGTAATGGATAGGTTGGAAAATTATGAAATAAAATAATTTTAATTAGTGGGGATTTACTTACTGAGGAAATAATTTTATAGTTGTCGAAAATCAGCGTTTTCAATGTGGTCTCAACGTTATGCAGCTTTGGGTGTCTTAAATACACTAATATACAGTTGTGGACTGACTGAGACTTTTGGCAAGGACTTTTAGCAGGACTGAGACTGATAGGGACTGATAGATCTGGGATACAAAACTGACTGGGACTGATTGACAGAATGAGACGTGGGACTGATGGAGGACTCGGACTGATCAAACCAAAGACTGTAGAACCCTGCTGTAAAGATGCCTTCTGCTATTTAAAAGGCTTCGCGGGTACAATTACATAACGACAATAGATCGTCACAAATAAAACAATGAGAGTGCTGCTGAAAACTCTGCAAACGCATGAAGTACATATAGTTAGTTATATGCACAATAAGAAACCGTAACACCTCTTATTGATATGCTCATGCTACGGACATAAGTGCGTTTGTTTAATGAAAAATACATGGGAAACATGCAATTATGAACTGTATTGCTGATTTTAAGCTGTTTGACCTGCAAAAGGGTTGTTTAAATGAATTGCAATAGTATTTCGTGTTATGAGGGCTGAGTAGGAAGGAAGTCTGATTTTTTTTGAAGGCAGGAGGCATTAAATTAATAAGCGAAATAAGGTTGAGGGAAGGTATTATATTTTAAAGGCTTCATTTAGAAGAAGGATGATGGAATGCGTTTTTTCAAACTATTGCTTTCGAAGGTTTGAAGGAAGGCTGTTTTGTTTGGACATCTCTGATCAAGGTCGCATAAATGATGCTGCTGTCCTACGGTATATTTGAAAAACTTTACCAAAAATATAATTATCTTATGAAATGTGGTTTGGATAGCATCCAAAATGCAGTGCGTACGTACACATGACATATGTACGTATGTATGATCATGCGTAGAAAAATTAATTTACTTGCCCTGTAGACTAAATGCACAGTTCAAACCAGAGATGCGCAGCCTTCGAAGGCTAGCCTTCCAAGAAGGCTTCCTTGAAGGCGGAAAGGTAACTTTCTTACCTTTGCAGAAGGAATGGAAGGACGGGGATACTTTTTTCTGAAGGCTGAAGGAAGCCTTCACAAAAACTTGCAATGAAGGTTTGTGAAGGAAGGCTTCCTAAATATTAGCCCTCTAAGGCTGTGAAGCCTTCCAGGTATGCGAAATATCTATAACGTGAAAGCATAGCATATGCAATGACGTTTTGCTGCTGGCGCAACAATGCAGCCAATTCGTGAACTCACAACTGACAATGTGTGCCCGATCTCTTCACTGCACTGAATCCTGCTGGTGCAAAACGTTTTTAAGCGGGTTGTAGTTGTAAAATCGAAGGAAGGCTATTTTTAGAAGAAGGCTGAAGGCAAAAACAAATGTATGTATTTTGGAAGGAAGGGTGAAGGAAGGCAGATTTTTTAGAGGGCTTCATTCTAGGACACGTTGAAGGGGAAATTTTTACTGTATTTTCGCCTTCAAAGGCTTGAAGGAAGGCTATTTCATTTGCGCATCTCTGGTTCAAACTCAGATTACGTCTCAGTGGCATGACCTCAATAGAATCGCATAAGCATGTTGTACCGAAATCAGGTATAAGAGATACTGACAGGCATGAAATTTTCAAGTAAGTTATAGGAATTGAATTTAAGGAATTGATTAGGGTTTTTGTTATGGTGCGGATATTAGTAATTAAATAAGATGCGCACTGCGTTTGTTGAAATTGTTTTGGGAGGGCACTGAAACTGCGGGAATAGTAGCGAATAAAAATGAGTAGCAACACCTAATTATGTTCACATTTCCAGAGGTATGGAAAATACTCGTAGATGACAAAAGAGAAAATAAAATATCAGAAGTTAAATATGGAAAATGCAAAGTAAAATACCTCAGGTTATATTACTAAAATACAAATAAAAATATAATATGTACATAAATACGTTTGTTTAGAATACTCAAATACAAAATACTGTATTTTAAATACAAAATAATTTTCTTAAAAACCCACCTAATGCTCATTTTCTTGGATTTCTAAAGCATAAACAGCATTAATAAGCAACCTTTTAAAAGCATCAGATCACATATATGTATATATAAACACTAATCACTTCAAGGACTGCATAAACAAATAAAAAATGCATAGTAACAAATTGTTCAATTGGTATCGAATAGGGCAGTCAATTATAAATTACACTCCAAGTGACTTGAATATCAAAAATCAGGTATTGTGTCTATGAAGTAATGCAAATTTAAATGATATTTTTATTTATTTATTATTAAATGTATTCGGAATAATTATTATAGAAAGGAGTCATTATCTGAAAATCAATTGTAGTCGGTCTTCGGCGTATTTTGATTATGTAAAATCGACAAAATAAACATGTTTGATGTATATAGTAAAAAGAAACCATTCCCAATTACTTATGTTATTACACTGATAAAAGGAAATTCTCACTGATATTGCACATCCTACATAATGTACTACATACACTGTCAAAGTCATACTTATATGCTGGTGAAAAGTATTTTGAGCGAAATACTTTATTTGAAATACATTTTACATGTCATTTAGAGTAAGCAAATACTAAATATTTTGTATTATTACAGACCTTTAAAACACCAATTAAAATTTATTTCCCACTGATTGCCAATTTTAAAATACAAAATAATTTGTGGTCCAAAAGTCCAAAACTACGTACTTTAAAATAATGCATTTGAAAGTACTGCATAGCTCTGCACATTTCTATTTCTCCCTTATTCAAAATCAGCGTTGAGAAATATTCACATTATTTGGAACAACCATGGAGAATCCAGGAATAATTGAGGGATAGTATTCTATTTTGGCGTCCGGCTTGAAACTGAACTGAAAATTTTGGAACAACTTAGCCCCCATAATTAGCATACACTCGATTGCAAACCTCATCCCAATGCACATCCTTGGACCATGTCCAAAAGTCCCAAATGTGAACATATCAATGTTGTTCTTATTGTGTGGCATAAATCTCTCAGGGTCAAAAGTATGGGGGTCAGGGAAGTACTTGGGATTCCTGTTATAAGGCCAGGTTGGAACGACTACGGTCATCCCTTTTTGAATCTTTACCCCTTTATACTCCACATCCTGATTGCAGAGTCTGTCAGGTCTACTGAAGACCGGATGAAGACGAAGTGCTTCATAGAGACATGCATTTAAGTATTTCAACTCTCCCAGATTCTCATGAGTGATTTCTCCTTTGTTCCTCAGAAAGTACGCATCCACTTCTTCATAGAGTTTCCGGCTAATCTCCGAATTTTGAGACGTGTACAATATCATAGCCAACATGGCTGTTGCCATCCCGTCTATCCCAGCGATGAAGAACTCAATGGCCTGAGCTAAGACAGTTTTTTCGGAAATGCCTAGTTTCTTGTACTCTTCTGTTTTCGTTCGGTCCATCATGTGGTTCAACAAATCAATGAAATCATCGTTGACCTCTTTGGATTCCTTCCTTTGAGCCATTACCTGTTGGAAAATTTTAACGAAGAATCGTTCGGGTTTCTTTGAAGTAAATAATCCTATTATTTTCACAAGTTCAGGAAATAGATCTGCAATAATTGAATACAGTTGTGTAGGTAAAATGATGTGGTTCACAAATGTGTTGCACCATTATTCTGAGTTTCTGATGTGGAAACTGACTTAAAAGATTCCTAACAAAATACGGCGTCTCTGGCATAAGTTCTCTCAACGCCTTCTGGAAGTCATTGTCTGGTGATCGGGGATTTTTTACTTTAATGTTGAGGGTGCATCTTGCAGTCGCATTTAATCCAATTGAGAATATTTCCCTGTAAAATGATTTTGTTGCAATTTAGTAAGGAATTGTTGTTTTTACGATCTGGTGAAGATTTAAAATGTCTATATTTTGAATATTTCAATTCAAACATATCCGATATTTAAAATGACTAACTGGTAGATGTTACAATCTTTCAATAGACCATTAGGAGCGGGTGCTATATCTTCCTTAAGGAGATTCAGTATATCATCAGTGGCTCCTGTCATGTGCGAAGTCATGCGCTTTAGCTTCGATGTTGTATAGATAGGGGACAGTGCGGATCGGACAGTCTTCCACTTTTCGTCTGTTTAAACGTTAGAAAAATTAAAAGCTACACATTATGTTTAAACTACTGAAAGCCCTGTGCTTCACAGGGACGATTACTTGAAGAGGTGGTAGTGTGATTGTAGAAATTAAAAGCCAAGCGGTTTACTAATCAAGCCCTGTCGTAGAGACTTGTTGTATGCCTACATCGTGCGCGATTATCAGTAGTGCTCGTTAATAATAAGGAGTGCTTGGCATGCCACCTTTTGGGCGTTTTGTCAGGCTATTGAGTTAAGATCGCGCGAAACTTTAAATAAACGGACAGAAAGTGCTCTTTAATAATAAAGGATGCCTCACAAACAATAAAATAGAGGTGTGGCGAGTCGTATAGTCCCAAAGGGTCTTATTATTTCAGATTGTGTTTAAGCAACTGCGTTGTTTTTCCGGAGAATGGGGTTTCCCGGGAATTTAAATTATCGTTGGACTATGCGCATGCTCCAACACAAGCACATGATCTAGATTGTTCAGATGTCAGTACCAACAATTGTCCCCCAGGCCCCCAGAAAATGTGTACGCAATCTCATTTTATTGTAGCGTAGGCAACTCGACACTATACATGTCTTCAAACATTTTACGTATAAATTTCTGAGAATTTTAAATTTAAATTAGCATAGTGGTTGTAACAAACCCTACCTTTAATAAAGTCCAGCATTTCCTCAAAATAGTCAGAGGCTCCAGCACCGAAGTCAATACTATGGTTGACGAACTTATCAAAATCTTTGACTAATATTTGGCGAACGATTTCAGGGTCTACTATATGTATCTGAGGTTTGCGCCCATAGTAAACCTGCCAACATTAAATACAATTTATTTCCCATTGTAAATTATACGGGATATTCTCATGACACATGATTTGATCTACAAGCGAATATTGGGAGAAATCCCCCTTAACCCCAATATTAATTCTACTCTGTAATAATTATTACAAAGGTGTGCCTGCACACGAGATGGATTTTACGCCTTATAGGAATGATCTCACAGAAGATTCGGGGGGAACAGATTGAGTGCTGTATTTTATAATATAACGATAAAATATGTACCTACACGTAGTTATTCTAAAAATAACCTTGCATTGTTATTAATAAGCCATCAGTAAGTACCCCATAAATGTCTCCATACGTCTGAAACCACTCGTAGTCTCTCTCATGACCAACAATTTTATTAAAGTCGCTTTGACTCCCCAGGAGGAAATGAGTTTTTACAACAGGAATGCCCAGTGTCTCCAGAGTTCCATAATTCCAACGGAAGTAGAGCACAAGCAAAGCACCAATTGAGACGAGTAGCAACACAAATTCCACGAGCATCTTGAAAATGTAAACATACAACTTGAACTGCACTGGAAATGAAACTCACGGATGATAGGGAACGTCAAATGCCTCATGTATTGTAAACATACAACAAACGGGCTGGGAGATAAATAAAATAAAATCTATTGAATATCCGAACACTTATTCCAAGAGTCTTTCAGATGATATACACAATTACATAAGATTTCACCTTGAGTGATAGTATAGTGAGAATTCGTACATTAAACTGCAGTGCAACTTAAATGGAAAGAATAGCTCTGGCAATGTGTTCTTGCAATTCAGTGTATGTGGGGTTTAGAAGAGAATCACTAAATAACTTGGATGACATCACAGCCCGCAAAAAACAAGAGTAAAAAATTCAGCTGATGAGATTCTAACAGCCTTGTATGGACAGTTGAAGGGAAGTGATGGGAATAGCTTCAAATTATATGCGTAGTTACATCTTCTATCTTGTTTACTGTAAACATAAATTTTATTCTACATGCATATATACAAAATGATATAGTAGACGATAGGTGGTTCTTAAACTTATTATGTTTCACTCCAGCATCTGTGGGTTTTGGCTTGTCAAATAATAGCTTATGGCCTTGATCAGGACTCACGCAAACATGTAGCACACAATTCATTGGTGCATATTTTATTTTTAATAAAATGAATAATTAGTTTATACAATTTATGGTTGTCCAAGAATTATTGTACAAAAATCTACTTTAGTGTGAGCTATATAATTAAACCTTTTAATTAAATTATTTGGATAGCTGTTTTCCGCTAAGTGCTATAAGAGCACGCCAATTTCATTGCATTTTTGGGCAAGTCTGAACGTAAATCTTGCATAATAAATTTTCCTTCACGAATTTGATAATCCAGAAAAAAATTAAAATTCTACTTCTTCAAATCGCTAGACAAATTGGAGTTTTCAGATTATTTAGAATTTTATTCGTTAATCCGTTAATCCAATCCGAATTTTCATTTCACTTTTCATAGCATTTTGAGAGGATCTCAGTTACCGCGGTACGTTTCATAATTTTTCCACTCTCGTTCAATACTTTATGTGGAAGGCCATGGAAATGCTTGTATGTATGTCTATTACTACGTACATCCCACTTTCACAATTTTGATTCGGCACTACTACAAACCATCCCTGGAAGTTAGTTAGGCCCGGCGGTGCTTATTACTTACATCATCATCGGAATACGGAATCATTGGAATCCCAACTTCTAAAACATATGCGGTGTTATTTTACGCTGCATGTGCAATTTAGAACTGTTCAAGTAAATTCGTAACAAATTTACATATAATTACATTAACATGCAAACCACATTCGCCCGTTTCCATATATTGTGCCTTTTCTAGCAAAGGATGTATTAATTGTAATAATAGCGTCAGGACTCAAGAACAACATTATTGTATCGGTTGAAGCTAAACTACTTAATTCAGTTGGTAGAGTAATAATTACATATTATAGTGAAGATTTGTGGTCCCAGTTCAAAAGCATCAAGTGTATGATTAGAATTAAATACATAATTTGACTAATTAATTGAAAACATTGATTACATTCCTGTACTCTTCAAAAATCTCATTTGCTTAAAAATTCCCGGGGAAATAACGGGAAAATAACTTAATTTTGCATTGTGTAGGCAATAGTTTACGTCAAAGTAAATTTCTTCATTTTGTCTTATAAACAGTAAAAGTGGAAATTATCATCAAGCACGATTCAAAAATCAATCAAAACCTACAAATCTTAAGTATGTTAGATAAGAAATGGATTGTAGGAAATGGATTTTTAAGCTTGTAGTTTTGTATATTTTTAATCAAATGGTTAAAAGGTCGCTACAGCACATATTTGATGAAATCCAACATTTCTTCTAAACCGGGAGTGGCTCGAATACCCAAGTCGAAACGTCGGTTGACGAACTTGACGAAATCTGTGCTGAATATTTGTCTGAGAACATCAAATTCCAATATGTGTACAAATGTTTAGGGCTGGCGACCCCCATAAATCTGTCAAACTCATGTCTATAAGGCATTAAATGTTACAACGCGACAAATAACAAAATAACTGCATTCCATGGTTTGCTAATTAAATTATTATTACCCCGCAAATGTTTCCATACATCTGAAACCACTCATAGCCTCTCTCATGGTGGTCAATAATTTTATAAAAATCGCTTTGACTTCCAAGGAGGAAATGAGTTTTTATGACAGGAATTTCCAGTTTTTCGAGTGTACCACAATTCCAACAGAAGTAAAGAACAAGCAAAACACCAGTTAAAGCGATCACCAAAAAACATTCCCCAAGTATCTTGAAATATAACTATACAATTCAATTTCTCTGACTCACCGTTTTTACGTTTGAAGCCTTTTCTGAAATAAAAACCTGCAGTTCGAGTCGGAGTTAAGCAAAATAAAATATTGTCACTCTGGCTTTTGAAGTTTTTATCAGTTCCAAGGGTTTTCTAATAAAAAGTTATACTTTTACAGATCCCGTTGAGCTTATGTATATACCGCGAATTTATACATTAGCCCACATGGAGTTTTTACATTACGTAATAAGTTGTGCAGTTACTCTTGTATGTATTCATGTAAATGCATATTCCTGCATAAATGTTTTGTACTTTGACTCCGAATATTCCCATACACAAAAATGTAGTTATACAACATAATTTCTCTATACTAATTATAAGGTGTTGTAGTAATCATATGCATATACACAAAATAGGACATTTTCGTTTTACCTTCCTGCAATACAACATAATAAAAAGAAGCAGATATTACAAATTGTTTCGGCTAACATTATGTCATTGATTATGCCCATTTATACCTCTCTTATATTAATACCTAGAAATCAGGAACTCAGGCAACCAGGTCCAAGAATTAATGGTAAATATTAGGGTTCAGATAAAAATTGACGATTTAAATAAATTCCATGAAATATGTTAAAAATGTCATTGCTGTGGGTAAAATATAATCATCCCACTGAATGAAACATGATTACTTATTACAATAAACTAAATTTAGAAGAATGAAGGGGATATAGAAAACTGTAATGTCCTCGGGTATATCAGAGTATAATTCCCATCTTATTATATTATTATTCATTATCTATAATTTACCACACTCATGTCCCTACTGCTAGTATTTGAAATCCATTTTAGAAGTAATTTTACGTATCGGTGTTAACGTCGATTTTCTGTGCAGGATAACATTAATTACATTAATGACTATGCACATTGTTGCTGGTTTTATATGCTAATGTCTAGACATCAGATGATATGGCATGGCGGATCATAAAAGATTTAAGATAATATTTGGGACGAAGTTCTATATCTTTAATATATACAGAATTACGTCGAAATTACAACTTACGTTTGCAATAATACATAGTTTATTCCCTCTATCATTGTTTGTTTTAAAAATGCCTTCAAAGCATTGCGTATTAGTATTTTTTCTCCTGAATAACTACAGATACCATTTGCATTTTCAATTTGTTTATAAGCGTAATTATGTTATACTTATTATTGCTTGAATTCTCAATGCGTACATATGTAAATATCTGATATTACAACCTTTCCAATCTTTTACTCAGCGTGTAGACACACTCATGTTATTTGGATTCACCATGGAAAGTCCAGGGACAAGAGATGGAAAGTACTCTATTTTAGCTCCCGGTTTGGCAGTGAAACGGAAATTTTTGAAAACCTTAACTCCCATAATTAACATACACTCCAGTGCAAATCTCATCCCAATGCACATCCTTGGACCATGTCCAAAAGTCCCAAATGTGAACATGTCTATGTTGTTCTTATTGTGTGGCATAAATCTTTCAGGGTCAAAAGTATGGGGGTCAGGGAAGTACTTGGGATTCCTGTTATAAGGCCAGGTGGGAACGACAACGGTCATCCCTTTTTGAATCTTCACCCCTTTATACTCCACATCTTGATTGCAGAGTCTGTCAGGTCTACTGAAGGCCGGGTGAAGACGAAGTGCTTCATGAAGACATGCATTTAAGTATTTCAACTCTCCCAGATTTTCATGAGTGATTTCACCTTTGTTCCTCAGAAAGTACGCATCCACTTCTTCATAGAGTTTCCGGCTAATCTCCGATTTTTGAGACGTGTATAGTATGGTGGCTAACATTGCCGTTGCCATCCCGTCTAACCCAGCAACGAAGAACTCTACTGCCTGAGCTAACACAGTTCTTTCGGAAATCCCTAGTTTTTTGTATTCCTCTGTTTTGGTTTGGTCCATCATGCGGTTCAATAAATCAATGAAGTCATCGTTGACTTCTTTGGACTTCCTCCTGTCCGACATTACTTGTTGGAAAATATTAACGAAGAATCCTTCGGGCTTCTTTGAAGTAAATAATCCCACAATTTTAATAAGTTCGGGAAATAGATCTGCAATGATTGAATAATAATTATTACAGTTGTGTAGTTATGATCATGTGCTTGTGCACGTTTATATTAAATTTGAGTTTATCCTGGCGGATGTGGAAATTTACTGAACAATTTTCCCACAAAATATGGGGTCTCTGGCATAAGTTCTCTCAACGCCTTCTGGAAGTCATTGTCTGGTGATCGGGGATTTTTTACTTTAATGTTGAGGGTGCATCTTGCAGTCGCATCTAATCCAATTGAGAATATTTCCCTGTAAAATAACTTTCTTATTATTTCGAGAGAATTGCTTTCACCTTTTGCCCCCCCCCTTTTTACAAGCAGTTGCAGAATTGCACGGATTTATAAAATTTCTATATTTTCAACATTTCAATATAAATATTTCCGGTATTTAAAATTACTAACTGGTAGATGTTACAGTTTTCCAATATGCCATTAGGAGCAGATGCTATATCTTCCTTAAGGAGATTCAACAAATCATCAGTGGCTCCGGTTATGTGTGAAGTCATGCGCTTTAGCTTCGATGCTGTATAGATAGGGGACAGAGCGGATCGGACCGTCTTCCACTTCTCATCTGTTTAAACGTTAGAGAAATCAAGAGCTATAAGTACATTATGTTTAAATGCGCCACAAACAATAAAATAGAGGTGTGGCGAGTCGTATATACATAGTCCCAGAGGATCTTATAATTTCAGGATGTGAAAGCAAATGTGTTTCCGTAGAGCGGAGCTTCCTTTGAATTTAAATGATCTGTTGACAATGCGCATGCTCCAACTCAAGCATATAATCTAGAATCCACGGGAATTAAATTTGACAAATCATAAATGAATATATGTATCTATTCTTAATGGGAATAAATAATTAAATGTTCGTATTAAAAATACACAAGCACATAATCTAGCATGTCCAGATGTTAGTATCAACAATTGTCCGCCAGAAATTTTACACGCCATTTATGATGTCATTGTTTGCAACCCTGCGCTCTTCATATTTCTTGAAACTTACAATTGAGTGCTCTGATACTTGTCTTCAAAGTTTTTACGCATAAATTTCTCTGAAATTTGCATGTTTATATATCTAATAACATAGTTTGAGCATACTGGTAGTTTCAACCCCTACCTTTGATAAAGTCCAGCATTTCCCCCAAAACACCAGCGGCTCCACCGAAGTCAAAATTATGGTTGACGAACTTATCAAAATCTTTGACTAATATTTGGCGAACGATTTCAGGGTCTACTATATGTATCTGAGGCTTGCGACC
The DNA here is from genome assembly GCA_947179485.1 of Allacma fusca. Classification (NCBI taxonomy): domain Eukaryota; kingdom Metazoa; phylum Arthropoda; class Collembola; order Symphypleona; family Sminthuridae; genus Allacma; species Allacma fusca. The sequence continues at coordinate 11,764,869 of OX359246.1, read as the reverse complement.
AGAGTAAACCTGTCAGAATCGACATCAAAAGGATATTTTACTATACAATCATAGATAATAACCTAACCTGAATAAATAACAACATGATTGCACTCCATGTTTTGGTAATTAACTTTAAATTTTTATTACCCCATAAATGTCTCCATACGTCTGAAACCACTCGTAGTCTCTCTCATGACCAACAATTTTATTAAAGTCGCTTTGACTCCCCAGGAGGAAATGTGTTTTTACCACAGGAATCCCAAGTTTCTCCAGAGTTCCATAATTCCAACGGAAGTAGAGCACAAGCAAAGCACCAATTGAGACGAGTAGCAACACAAATTCCACGAGCATCTTGGAAATGTAGATATGAAATTATTACAGTAGCATTGACTTTATTGCTTACTAATTAAAATCTTCGACCGCTGGACTCCAATTACGTTCTTTAGTGTGGACGTGGATAGTAGACAAGGGAAAACAAAACTTTGGATTGTTTCTGACCTTGGAAGTGTTTTTCAGCAGACAGGATTACATAAAACTTCACCTTCGGTAATCGCGCTCAGTGTATACATATAGATATGAAAAGAGTGTATACATGAACCCCCGGTGAAGTTTTGACAACACAGGACTTTGCACAGATTGCGTATGTAATCTTTCAATTCTCCCCTGGGCTTGAAGAGACCGTTCATAACTTGGATGACATAATGTTAGCAAAAAAACGACATCAGCATAATGAATTGAAGTGGTCTTAAATGGATATTTAAAGACAAGCTTTTGCAATGATACACACACGGTACAAAAGTGCATGTGTATTAAAAATGTATTACACAAACGCATTTGCAATAGTTACATATATTTGATCCCTTCTAAGTCCCAGGACATGCTTCAATGTGTCAAGCATTGGCGTTTTATCCTCCTGGACAAGTGGAGATTTAACCTTCGTAACTGATAAAAGCTTTGCTTAATTATTTGGGCTTCAAGTTCAGTCCTGTATTCCTATACCAGAAGCACTCCGGGAGCACATGTGTAATTGTAGCAAAAACGCTGAATACAAGCTATCGGTTATGGAAAAATAATTACTAGTAAACTAAAATTTTCGAATTGTCCTTTGTTCGAGTGAAAAGAGGAAGGTCACTAATGACGTCATATTTTGAGTGGGTGGGTGGTAACACTTAAAAGTGACGAGACATGACGTAGTAGTAGGTGGTTTCTTGGGAAAGTGACGCCACCGACTCCATCTGTGTTAAGGTAGCAAGAACGACAAATGCTAGTGTTATTGCGGGTTACATTGTCACATTATTTCTGCGTATTGCAGTTTGAATAGTAAATACACACAATATTCGGGTTGAAACTGACTAACAATAAGCATCCTTTTACCCACAACAGTTACCTTATAACATTAAAACCTTAAAAGCGAGCAAAATATTTGCTACAGTAAATTATTTTGTTGCAATTATTAAACATCTGGCGTTGTTTAAATTGATCGTGCGAAGTATTTTCATTCAATTATGGATAGCCAAAATTTACATTTTGATCAATAAGATGTAATTGAGAGCAAAAAAACAGTATTATTTCTGAAACAATGTTAATGTGAACCAAAATATTTTACTTGAATTATTATTATTAAGTAATCAAAGTCCTACAATGTTTTCTGCTCCAATTTAAGAGTTCAAATTTGACAATATATCCGGTATCGCAAATAATCACCAGTACTCATTAGGGTGACAACCCGAGTAGAAATTTTGGTCAGTGCACCGTTACTAGTACGTCAAAAATTGACGTCAATTGGTCCGAACAACGTCCAGTTGTGACGTCCAGCTGAATACAATATGTCCGCTTTGACAACGACAGCTGAACGTCAGATACTTACGAAAATATTACTTTAAAACGGGACGTCTGGTTTACGTCAAATTTGTCGTTTAGGCAACGCAATTTATGGTCCCCATTTCACCTAGGTTAAAATATTATTTACTGATTAAATTCCATTACAAAAAAATTATTAAGTAATGCATTTCATATTTCTCTCCAGATAATCATTCATAGGTATTTAACCCGTATTCTTCAGTCCTAATTCCTGATCTCATTTTCTGCGCACTCCAAACGGAAAAACGAAGTCTGAAAATAACAGAAATATTTATTTGCTTTATATATTCCGTTGTAACTTAAAATAAGGCCCAGCAATTAATCACCTACTTTTTTAAAAAAACTTGCAGCTAAATAACACCTTAGATCATTGTACGTATTCACAACTTATTTTTTGTTTGTCCTTGTACATGAAACTTTTTACTTGATAGAAGTTGATTATTACTGGTAGGTATATACATATACGTGATAATATTGGTGGCACTTAAATGTACTATTAATGCTCAAAGTTGACAGCCGTTTGAAACTATAATAATATTATTATTGATAATAATTAAAAATTACAATTTCTTAACTTCACCATAAGCACGTCCTTATCTACATTCACTTCTGTATAGCTATGTATCAAAGTACCTTTGATATACAGTACATAGTTAAAACTAAAATTCTAATAACTGTAAGTTCCTGCTGAAATGACACACATGACTTGTATTATCGTTTAAAATAATAATTTATATTGCTTACCTGAAAAAATTTACAAACGGAACCCCGAACCTTTGACTGTTGGAACTTACAATTAGAAGTTAGAGCGAAGTGATAAATGAGTCATGTCATTTAAAGTTTGAACTTGGAGCTTATACAAACTTGGTCTAAACAACGCTCCCGGTCAGTTTGTAAGTACGCATGTGCTGAGTTTACAATGTTTGACCTAAATTTGACGTTGTAATAACGACCGGGCTTGACATAATGTGTGTATAGGAGGCAAGCGCTAGAATCTATTGGTATTTACGTCAGGTTCACGTAAATATAGCCTTCGGTATAGTTACTGTCGTTATATGCCGGGAATTTTACGTTAAGAAAACGTTATGAATGTTCTATTAATTAACGTTAGAACTTGATGTTCAAAGAACGCTGTTCATTCGTTGCGAATTGTGGTTCATATTTGTGGTAGTCACATTGACGTTCATACGACATCCCGCAAATGACCGAAAATTTGAGTTTAGTCAATTTAACGTCAACGACCGTCAATTACCATATCCAGACGTTCAGCTGATCAACCGTTTCTACTCGGGAACGTAAAACTTTGTTGAGCAAAAGACGATATTTTGCGATCCTTTGTGACATCACTTTCTAGGGTTGGTAGGTGCCTGAAGCAGAAAGTGACGGCAAGTGACGATAGGGTGGGTGGGTGAAATATTTACGTGTTTGAAAGTGATGTCATTAGTGACCTCTCCCAAACCAATATCTCATATTTGCTTGTGAACTTAAAATACATACATATCTGGAATTTATGTCATGGTCGTATAAATGGTGCTGCTTTCTTACGGTATATTTGAACAACTTCACCAAAAATATATCTTATGAAATGTGGTTTGGATAGCATCCGAAACATGGCATGCGTACGTACGCATGACATATGTACGTATGATAATGCGTAGAAAAATTCATTAAATGTCGACTAAATGTACAGTTCACACTCAGATTACGTGTTAGTGACATGACCTCAAAAGAATCGCTTAACAATATTGTACCGAAATCAGGTATAAGAGATACTGACAGACAGGAAATTTTCAAGTAATTCAGGGAATTCAATTTAAGAAATTCATTAGGGTTTTTATTAGGGCGCGCAGCTATTAGTATTTAAATAAGATGCGCAATGCGTTGGTTGAAATTGTATGGGAGGGCACTGAAGCTACGGGAATAGTAACGAAAAAAAATGTTTTGTAACACCTCATTATTGACAATGTACACATTTCCAGATGTTTGCAAAATACTTGGTCGTAGATGACCAAATTCGAAATAAAATACCTGAAGTTAAATATGGAAAATAAATCAGGTTATATTACTAAAATAAAAATAAAAATACAACACATGGTAGCTAATTCAAATAATGTAAAATACTCAAATACAAAATACTGTATTTTAAATACAAAATACTTTTCTTGAAATACCTCCATGGTGTTCACTCTTTTCGGTTTCTAGATTATGAACAGCTTTAACAAGCATTTTTAGAAAAAGTGTCAGATAGCTATCACATCAAGGACTGCATATACAGGTTAAACATGCATAGTAACAAATTGTTCCACTGGTGTCCAAAAAGACCAGCCTATTATAATTATTACAAGTGGTTTGAATACTGAGAACCAACAATACTTGGTCTGTTTATGAAGTAATGTAAATTTAGATGATTTTTTTTTATTTATTAATAAATGTAATTGTTTTCGGAACAATTATTATACAAAAGAGTTAGTATCTGAAAATAATTTGAGTTGGTTTTCGGTGTATCTTAAATATGTGATATCGACAACCTGAACATGTTTGATGTAGTAAAAAGGAATCATTCGAACGTATCTATGTTTATTCCACTGTTAAAATTGGAATTCTCACAGATATTGCAAATCCACACATGTCCAGCCTTCGAAGTCTGCTAGTCTTCAAAGAAAGCTTCATTAAAGGTGGCTGACGAATGTTTCAGCCAGGGCTGGCACGGACTTAAATACCGACACTTTTTTAATTATTGGGATACGAAGGAAATATTCGACACAGAACTAGGTATTCACGAGACAAACTTTCAATTTTGGAGAGGATTTTTCGAATACCAATTCCGATTCGAATTCTTTTTTTTAACCCCGATTTTTAGCTATTGCGAGCATCGGAATTCAAAAATTCTTTTTGGATTCCGATTCTACTATCATTGATCTATTTTTCTGTGCTCACAATTACTCATGGAAAGTGACCATTTGAATACAAACGAGGGTCAAAGTTTTGGGGCACAATGCAATTTCGAATTCCGATATCCAGCCCTGGTTTCAGCCCAGAGAAGGATTATGGAAGCTGGGCTGAATTTTTTCGGAAGGTTGAGGGAAGGTTTTATAAAATTTACCAAAAATACTAGGGGAAGGAAGGGCGGGCAGAGTTGCACAGCATTCGAAGGTTAACCTTCCAAGCAGGCTTCCTTCAAGGCGGAAAGGTAACTTTCTTAACGTTACAGAAGGAATGGAAGGATGATGATGCTTTTTTCGGAAGGCTGAAGGAAGCCTTCACGAAAACTAGCAAACTTTCATTTATCGCATTCATATTTGACGATACTGTTGATTAAAACTACTTCGTTTTCAAAATGCACGGAAGCTTGATGCCATTTTAATTTTTTTAAATAAATGAAGGACCGAAACGAAGCAGGGTTGTTTTTGGCGGAAGGCTGAAGGAAGGGTAAATTAATTTAAAACTTGAAGGAGTGCAGTTGGAAGGCAAATAATTTAAAGGCTTCATTCATTAGTAGGATAAAGGAAGATTTGTTTTTTAAAATTGCCCTTTGAAGGCGTGAAGGAAGGCCATCCCATTTGACATCTCTGCTACAAACTACATACACTGTCAAGGACATACTCGTGCTGTTGAAAAGTAGTTTTATAGGAAATAGATTTTCAAGTTTCTTGTTTTGAATATTTTAAATCAAATATCTACATAAATAGCTAAGTCACTACTGTACACTTTTGATGATATCCAACATTTCATCTAAATCGAGGGTGGCTCGAGTAACCAAGCCGAAACTTTGATTGACGAACTTGTCGAAATCTGTTATCAATATTTGTCGGACAATTTCAAGGTCCAGTATGTGTACAAATATTTTGGGCTGGCGATATAATACCTGGGCTATAAACCTGTCAACATCATGCCAATCAGGTATTTGATGATACAACGATATATAAATAACAAAATAACTGGGTTCTATGTTTTGATAATTAAATTATTATTATTAAGTAAATTTCTCCGTATAAAACCACTCTTGGTCTATCTCATTGTCAATAATCATATAAAAATCGCTTTGCCTCCCAAGGAGGAAATGCGTTTTTACGACACGAATCTCCAGTTATCCGAGCGTTCCATAATTACAACGGAAGTAGAGAAAAAGCAAAATACCAGTTAAGGGGATTGTCAAAAATATTCCACGAGCATCTTGAATTATAAATATACACCTCAATTATACAATACAGTCTGTGTGACTCACCATTTGAAGTGATTTCCGAAGTAAAAACCTGCAGTGCGAATTGGAGTTCAGCGGAAATAAAATATCGTCTCTCTGTCTTTTGAATTTGTTTTCAGTCCCAGATCCCTTTGAGCTTATGTATAAGTATACCGTGAAATATATACCCACGTGGTGTTTTTAGAGCATTTAATAAATGATGCAGTTACATATGTACATATATACACATATAAATGAATATTCCTTCATAGATGTATTATATTTTTACTCCGAAATGTCCCACACACAAACAATTTAGGTCTGCAACATAATTTCTCTATAATTATAAGGTGTTGTAGTATGTGTTTACAAACAATACATTTTACAGTGTTTTTTTATTACTTTCTTTGCATTTCATATTTATTTTGCCTTCCTGCCGCAACACAACATAACAAAAGGAATTAGATCTGACAAGTTGCTTCGGCTAACAGTACATCATTGATTATGCTCATTTACACCGGATTTTATATTATTACCTAGAAATCAGCAACTCAGGCAACCGGGTCCAAGATTTTATTGGTAAATATTAATACTGAGATAAAACTCAATGATTTAGATAAATCCCATGGCGTAATATGTTAAATGTGTCAATGCTAGTGATAAATTAAATAACTCACTGAATGAAATATGATTATTTAATTACACTGAATTGAAGTTAGAAGCATAAAGGAGTTACCAAAAACTGTATTGAAAACTAACGTTTTCCATACATAGAATTTAGATTTTTTAATTTGGTTATAAGCTTATGTCATACTTATTATTGCTTGAATTTCTTCTCAATGTGTACATACATATAATCATCTCTAGATATAGCTGATACTAGAAGCGTTCCAATCTATTACTCAGCATGTAGACACACTCATGATAGTTGGATTCACCATGGAAAGTCCAGGGACAAGAGATGGAAAGTACTCTATTTTAGCTCCCGGTTTGGCAGTGAAACGGAAATTTTTGAAAACCTTAACTCCCATAATTAACATACACTCCAGTGCAAATCTCATCCCAATGCACATCCTTGGACCATGTCCAAAAGTCCCAAATGTGAACATATCAATGTTGTTCTTATTGTGTGGCATAAATCTTTCAGGGTCAAAAGTATGGGGGTCAGGGAAGTACTTGGGATTCCTGTTATAAGGCCAGGTGGGAACGACAACGGTCATCCCTTTTTGAATCTTTACCCCTTTATACTCCACATCTTGATTGCAGAGTCTGTCAGGTCTACTGAAGGCCGGGTGAAGACGAAGTGCTTCATGAAGACATGCATTTAAGTATTTCAACTCTCCCAGATTTTCATGAGTGATTTCGCCTTTGTTCCTCAAAAAGTACGCATCCACTTCTTCATAGAGTTTCCGGCTAATCTCCGATTTTTGAGACGTGTATAGTATGGTGGCTAACATTGCCGTTGCCATCCCGTCTAACCCAGCAACGAAGAACTCTACTGCCTGAGCTAACACAGTTCTTTCGGAAATCCCTAGTTTTTTGTATTCCTCTGTTTTGGTTTGGTCTATCATGCGGTTCAATAAATCAATGAAGTCATCGTTGACTTCTTTGGACTTCCTCCTGTCCGACATTACTTGTTGGAAAATATTAACGAAGAATCCTTCGGGCTTCTTTGAAGTAAATAATCCCACAATTTTAAGAAGTTCGGGAAATAGATCTGCAATGATTGAATAATAATTATTACAGTTGTGTAGTTATGATCATGTGCTTGTGCACGATTATATTAAATTTGAGTTTATCCTGGCGGATGTGGAAATTTACTGAACAATTTTCCCACAAAATATGGTGTCTCTGGCATAAGTTCTTTCAACGCCTTCTGGAAGTCATTGTCTGGTGAGCGGGGATTTTTTACATTTTTTACATGCAACTTGAACTGCACTGGAAATGAAACTCACGGATGACAGTGAATGTAAAATGCCTCACGTAATGTAAACATACAACAGAAGAGCTGGGAGATAAATAAAATAAAATCTATTGAATATCCTGAGACTTCACCTTGAGTGATGGCATAACGAGAATTCGTACATTAAGCTGGAGTGCAACTCAAATGGAAAGAATAGCTCTGCGAGTGTGTTCCTGCAATTCGGTGTATGTGGGGTTTAGAAGAGAATCTCTAAATAACTTGGATGACATCACAGCCCGCAAAAAACAAGAGTAGAAATTCAGCTGATGAGATTCTAACAGCCTTGTATGGACAGTTGAAGGAAAGTGTTGGGAATAGCTTCAAATTATATACATAGTTATCATTTCTATTTATATTCCAAAATAAATACATCTATCTTCTTTACTGTAAGGGTTCATTCTTTTATTACGTCATCAAAATTTTGCCATATTTTTAGCCTCCCTCCCCCCCTGTCTAGAAAATCATCAAGTTCATCATCGACTGTTCACACCCCCCTCCTCCTTTTATTACGTCATCCGTAAACACTGATACACCCGTGACAATATCACGTGGTACGGTTTTGATTCTCATTAATATGAAGGAGTCTAAACATGTCGAATCCAATACGTTTCATTCATACAATGAATACTACTGTGTGAATAGACTGTAGTCTACGCAGCTCACTTTCAGCTTTTTTCAATTTTAGCTTTTAGTTGTTTGGTTTTGGTAAGCCTCAGTAATTTTGTTAATTTGAATTTCCCGCGGATGATGTCACTGTCGTCATTTCTGTTAAACCCTCCCCCCCTCCTATCTTCGTCATTGTCATTTCTTCTCGTCCCCCCCTCCCCCCTTTGGTGATGACGTAATAAAAGAATGAACCCTAAACATAAATTTTATTCTACATGCATATATATATATGATACACATATATGATATACATATATAATGATATAGCAGACGATAGATGGTTCTTACCCTTATTATGTTTCACTCCTGCACGACAGCATCTGTGGGTTTTGGCTTGTCAAATAATAGCTTATGGCCTTGGTCAGGTCAGGACTTACGTAAACATGTAACACACAATTTAGTTTTGCATATTTTATTTTTAGTAAAATGAATATAATTTTTGTATTTTATGGATGTCCAAGAATTATATAATTGTAGTTTCAAAAATTAGATACTACCGGGTACAGAGACTATATCGTCGGCTAAACTTGTTAACCGGCTATAATAATTTAAAATGCTTAGAAAGAGGAACGTTTATATAGCGCTCAAAACTCAAATGTGAAAACCGGCCATAACTACACGCTTCCCTCCGCTCGTAGGAGTATGCTCTACTGCAAAGGGGAATTATGTGTGGGTAGTGAAATTGAAGCTAATCACTTCAAGGACTGCATATATATATTTTGTACTACCTTATATATTTGTTACTACTATTATTATGCATAATACATGTGTACTAACAAATTGTTCAACTGGTGATGAATAGGCCAGTCAATTATCTATGATAATTGCATTTCAAGTGATTTTAATACCGAAAATCATCTATTTTGTCTGTGTATGAAGGAAGGTAAATTATTATGTTATTTTTATTTATTTATTATTAAATGCATTTTTGGAATGATTATTACAGAATGGAGTGAGTACCTGAAAATAGAATTGAGTCGGTCTTTGGCGAATCTTAAATATGTAAAATCGACAAGTTGAACATGTTTGATGTAGTAAAAAGGAATCATTATTCTCAATTATTATTAAAAGGAAATTCTCACAGATATTCAGCATCCTATAAACTACACGCACTTTCAGCATCATACTCATGCTGGTGAAAGTATCCCATGAAATACGTTTCGTACAGATTTTTACAGGCGAAGCGAAGCGAGAGTCCCTATTGCGAAGGCCTGGCTGTCTGTCTGTCTGTCTGTAGAGGCTTCCTTGTCGGCACGATATCTGCAGAATCATTGCTTCTACACACTACAACGTTTTTACCTGGACAGATCATGCTAAAAGAAAGAACCCTGTTGTTTTTGAAGGACATTGTGTCATGCGTTTGTCCTCAGAAAAATAAATGACGTCACGTGTAAACTCATGTTAATACATATGTGCTCACATTGGGGAGTATTGTTGTAAGTTGTAACATTGAATTGTTTGTTGTAACGACCGCCTCAATGGTGCCTTACTAATTTTCTTTGTTATATGTAGTTTTAACGGCCAATTTAAATTTCAATCTTACTTTCACAGTGGTAAGGATTATCGTCGGGTTTAAGTGTTAAGGTTCTGTGTTTATTTTGTTGGGAAATATTAAACATTGATTTATTTTACTGTTTTTCCCTGTATGTTTTGGACTGGTGAACCAGTCAACGGTAACATTATTAAATTTATATACAGTCAAACCTCTTGATAGTCACTACCGTTATAAGCAACTTCTCTCTATAGTCATAAAATAATTTAGCCCCGGCGATTCTCCCGTATACTGTAATGTTAAATAATTTCCGAATAGTCAACTTCCCAGTAATCATGACCTCTCTATTGTCCAGTATACGTTTGGTCCCTAGGAATCTACAACTCTCTATATAATCACATTGTTTAAAAAATCCGGCCCAGGCGCCCATGGCTCAGTATTCAACGTTCTCTATAGTCAACTTTTATATACGGTCCCCTGCGATGGGACTATAAAGAGGTTTTACTGTAAATTGTTGTAAAACAATGTACGCATTTACATTATATACCTGGCGCCTTTATTTCAGAATATCAATTTTTAAAATCTTGAAGCTAGATTTAATGGAATGAAGCGGTATAACATGTTTTAGTACATTAATCATGAAGTTTTATGTAGACTTAATGCAATTTGACATGTAATATATTTTATAATAATTCAAATCAAATAATTCTCCGGTTGTATAATCTGATTACATGTCGTCCATCCAATAGTACAAAATCTACTTTATTGTGAGCTAAGTAAACCGTTTAATTAAATTATTTGGATATTTGTTTTCCGTTAAGAGCGAGCCAATTTCATTGCATTTGCGGGTAAGCCTGAACGGAAGTCTTCCATAATAAATTGTCCTTCACGAATTTCATAATCAAGAACAAATTTTAAAATTCTACTTCCTCAAATCGCTAGAAAAATCGAAGTTTTCAGATTATTTGGAATTTTCAGATTTTTATTCTTTAAACCGTCAAGCCGTCACAAACTACCATGAAGGACTGTATTTTTGCTCCACGCTAAACTTGTTCAATATGACAATATCCACGCATATAGGCCATTTTGCAATTAGTGAAACTGCATGTAGTTCATTTTGCTTTTAGGAACGCTTGCAAAACTTCCGTTTTGCCCTAAAAAAGCCATGCAGATCGTGTTGCTTTTTGTTGAAATTGAACTTACACAGTTTGTCTAAATAGCGTCTTCACCTACGATATCCTCAATGTTTATTTAAGGCGGAAATGGCTCTATGAGGAGCCACAGTAAAGAGACATGTACGTGCCTTCAACCTGCACGAGACATGTGCATTTGCAAAAACGCCAGTGTAGTTAAACAAATACCATGCGAATGTATATAAGTTCTTTGTCAGCGAGCAAAATCATTTGACATGCATAACTGCGTTGTTCAAATGTCATGCAATCGCTAATTTAAATGATATTAGGAGTTCCTTGTAAGGCTCAAAATAAAATTTTATGTCATCAATGAACGTGTGATCCACTGTGATCTTTAGATTTACTTACTTAAAGTGCGCTCCGCAAAAGTATTCACCATATTGAAATGGATGCCCTACAGGTAATTTTTTTTTTAAAATCTTGTTTATTTGTATTTTAAAGTCATTTATTTTCGTGTCAGTGTAATATCAATCAGAGGTGTGGAATATTTTGAAGTATTGTATTTGCAATAATATATGAAATACATCCATATTTTGGTTTTGGTATTTTGTATGCCGTATATACTTACTGTATTTTGTATTTCGTATTTTCAAGAAGTACGAACGCGATAGCATTGTGCTATTGATTTATCTAGTAACGTTCGCCAACCTCGTATTAAATAGAAAATAAATTTTAACATACATTGCTCTGGTTACTATGTGGAATGTATGAAACACATATCGTCAGTGAAGAGGCAAAATGGTCTAAGTGCAATTTCGATTAGAATCAAAATGGTCTACATGCCTTTTCCCTTAAAGGCAAAACGGAATAGTTGCAAGCCCTCATAAAAGCAAAATGAACTAGATGCAGTTTTCACTAAAAGCAAAATGGTCTACATGCGTGTATACTTTCATAGTTACCATTCTGCTTTTAAGCGAAATTGTATGTAGACCATTTTGCTTTTAGACGAAATTGTATGTAGACCATATTGCTTTTAAAACTTGATGCATCTATTCCATTTTGCATTTAGTAAAACTACATGTAGACCATTTTGATTTTAATCGAAAATGCATGTATTCCATTTTGCCTCTTCAGCGACGATATCCAAATAAATATGTTAAATTTAAAAGCACTAATTTCAATAATTTTGAAATGAAATCTTTAACAGTTTGGCTGTTTTAAAATAATTACTTATCGCATAAATATATCAAGTTCATTTATGTTAGGCATATAAATGTAGCTAATTTTAGTGACGGGAATATAAAGTCCGTAAATAATGTATCCAGGCGTTATAAGGTTATTCGTTATAAGGGAAAACATTCTATTTATTGTAATGTGTACAAATGCACAACTCTGAACTGTAATCACGCGCATGCTACTGAAACGATGTACGTTTTTAAGTCTTTTTAATTACTTAGCTAATTAGGTGATGCACTTAGGTCTCTGAATAATAATAATGAATATTTGTGGGGTGTGAGCACTCACTCTCGGCTATGAGAGGTTGACTCGTGAGAGTCTTACGGGTTGGGGATTTATCAACTGAAACCAACACTCAATATTTGTTCTTAACTAACTAATTAAGAGATGAATAAATCAGTCCAATCTCTGAGAAGATCACTTGTCCTTTTTCCCAACTTTATTTATAAGTTTATTCAATACCAACACCTTTTAATTGTCCTTATTAATATTATTCTATAATTAAAAACTCAACCTATTCCTATTTCTATCAGTCCTTTTCCTAAAAATCCACCACACTTCCCGAGCTACTTCCTTCCTCTTCCGTAGCCTAATCCTCTACTGCCGCTTCCTCAATCTCTCGCTCGTGCCGTCTCTTTTAACGGTCACTCGCTCCTTATCTTATCTTATTTTTGGCTTATTCTCTAACTGCCAATCTTACTCTCTCTCTATGCCCCAAAACTAATTTTATATCTTTCAATACCCCCTTTCTCAAAGGAAATTTGTCCTCAAATTTCATTTTCCACTCTAAATAAAATTCATAGTAAATTATTTTGAAAGTAATAAAAAATGTTTAGATGACGTAACAACATGCCTATTTTAAAGGGCTTACTAAATAAGTCACTGTTACCTAATTTAAGACATTAAATTCATCATCTTTAAATATTAGGACAACAATGCATAACAATCCATAAAACAGTAATTCATAACTCATAAAACACTCATGCCACATATTTACAATTGTACATGCTTCATAAATCACTTGATATTATTAGCATTAAAACCATTGATGTCCAAATGGATCATCTTGAAGTAACAACAAGTACCATGCTCGTTCTTCCAGCATGTCATACAGTACTTTCCCTGCTTGATCTCTTTCACCATTGAGCAATCCAGATCCAAAATGTTGGTGACATCCTCCGGTATAGAAAAATCTGGGATTTTCTTAGCCATCAATTTGAGACCTTCGTATGTATTTCGTCTCCACTCTTCAATTTTGTTAGGTTGATCCATCCATTCTTTGATCACCATCATGGCTGATATAATGTCAATTTTCATCCCTTGGATGGTAACTCCTCTAATGACTGGAGATTTTGGAATGTATCTTGACCAAGTAATTTTGAGATTTAATTCCTGTTGCAAAAATTGTTCTCTGATCTTCTCTAATCCCTTCATTGGTCCAAAAGTTTCGTAAGGTCCATACCACTGTACAGTAATTTCTCTAATAGCTTCTGCTCGTTCCACTTCTGTGTTAGGTAATTTAGGAATGTATTTCCTGCTGATGGGTAACTGATATACCTTGCGTTGATGAGTCGCAGTCAAAAATTCCTTTTGGCCTTTTACTTCTTGAGGCAAATGATAATTAGTTTTTACTTCAAAAGATGAATGAATTTTGCGTTTCTTTAACGGTCTTCCCTTGTCCTCCTTTTCAGAAGTGTCCTTCCAATAATCATCCAAATCTTGGTCCAAACCCTTTCGAATAGTGTCATTTTCTTCAGTGACCTTAGCAATATTTGACAATTGTACTTCTGGTTTGATATCCTCCTCCTCGGAACTCACAACAATAGTTGGTTGTGGTACCCTATTCGGATATGCCACCCCTTTCTTATTGGAGCCTTTGGAATCGGATGTATCCAGTTTGTCAGAAGATGATGGTTTGGTTCCTTTTGTAGTAGAAGTAATGACGGGTTGTGTTCCACTCGTGGATGGTTGACTCTCTTGACTTTCATAACCCACAGAATTATTTGCGACATCAGCTTCAGGTCTTCTCATTCGTTGTTGTATGGTGGGCCTAATGTTGGGCCTATAACCCATGACCACATTCCTTTCCTGAATCTGTATATTTCTTATAATATCCATTGCCAGATTCCACTCTCGCATATTTCGTCTGATCTCGTCAGTCTGGTAGGGTTCCAGAATTAATAATTTGTCATAGGTCGATGGAATCCTGGAGTTCCATTCTTGGGTTATCTGAGCGATATGATTTATCTTAGTCCCCATAAGTTGAATACTGACAGCCATAGCTGTTCTTTCCGGCTTATTAGCAAAATCCAAAGCGGCGGAGATCAATTCCATCTTAGCTCTTTGAATTTCAACAAATCAGTCACTAAGAATATGTACAATTGGAAATAATTAGAGATTTTTTTCTTCCCTAATATTATGATCATTTCTCCTTTATCCTTAAAATATTAATCACTATGCCTTATTTGTTTTTGTAGAAACAATTCACAATAATTAATAATAATCTTATGTGTATATATATACATGGGTTACAATGTCCTTTCCAATTTTTTTCCCACTATTAATCATGTAATTGTAATACCCTAATAAACAACACTGATTATTAACCAACCTAGACTAATAAAATTAATTAATAAAAATGCCTACCAATTATTTAAAATTTTAGTCTCCAAAAATAAAATACTTACTTGTAAATTCCTGAGTATTTACTTATCCTGAATAATAATTATCAAATTTCTATACTGTATTTTAAAATTTTAATATTTTCAAAACTTGAAATAAAAACTGAAGCTGATCTTTAGCTGTTTACTTTCCAAACTCACTGACACTACTACTACTAAGTCTCCGGTCGTATTTCCTAACACACGCCGCTTACCTAAAATTATGATTCCCCATAATTTATCCATACCTTATTATCTAGATATTTGAAGTAACTATCCTATAATTAAAATGTAAAAAAATTTCAGTTCGCTCCTGCGAAAATAGATGTCACGGGTATTTCTCTTCCCCCTTTAGTAGTCTCTCAGTTAATCTTCCTCCATTGATGAATCCAATGCCCTTGGAAAGATGAAAATCCTTTTTCTCCTTAGGCTGGATCAAGTGTTTCTGTCTGCTCCACATCAGAAAGAATTCCTGGTAGTAGCACAACTTCCGCACTGACTGAATTAGGTCTTGTTTCTCCACTTTCAGTGTCACCAATTAATTCTGTAATAGCTGATGAGATACTAGTCCTCCTATTATTGTCCTTAGGCTGTGAATTAGTATTGAAATTAATTAAAGGTTCAACAAAATTGTTCACATTTACTGCACTTATTGTTTTAGCCCTTGTGTGATGTCCTTTAGTATGTATATCACTTATAGTTTTGTCATTAGTAATTACATGTCTATTTTTCTCACTGTGAATATTATTGTCTTGTTCTACACAGCTATAAATATTGTTATTCTCTCTGGTACTTTGTGTCCAATTTTGTACATTCAAATTTTTACGTCTATCACCGGAAGTTATGACTGGATTATTTTTTCTACAAAATTCATTAACATTTTGCTTACTATTATTCACAAACTTTTTACTAGTTCCAGTATTTGTGTTTCTATTAGTTTTCCAAAATTGTCTATTAATGTTTCTTCTATTTTTAAACATGTTTTTCTTCCCATTTGTAGTATTTACATATCTGTTATTTTTCAGTACTTTATTTCTATCTCCCCAATTCTGGGATTCTCTGGCTTGTTTTTCATACATATTGCCATTGCTTCTATTGTAAGTATTAATTTGAAATCTGGTTCTACACTGTCGTTGTGGACCAATTAATTCTTCTCTCCAGTGAGCCAAAATTCTATCATGCTCATCTTTATCTCTGTTCCTTTGGTATTCAAAATTTTCCATAGCTCTTCTTTCAGCTTCAAATATTTCGGATAATCTATTTTCTTGAACATTTTCATTTCTAGACTTACAATGTTGATCAGTATTTGTATTAACATTCGTTTTTCCTCGTTTCCAATCATTCCCGTCTGAATATTGATTTCCGTCTGTTTTTCTTTTTAAATTATAATTAGAGTAGTGTTGTACATAATGATTTTTAAGTATTGTATCATTGACGCACTTATTAACTATAAAAGTTCTGTTTGGATTTACATTGTTTAAGTTCACAGGATTATTGTAATTTGTTCCCGGTAACATATAATTATTGTTAATAAAGGATTCCCCCATTTTATAATTATGTATGGGTTCTGGCACTAATTTATTTCTAAATCTAGGTGGTATCTCATATGTACTATTTTTCCGTTGAAAATTCATCCTCACTTCCGGATGTAAGTTTGAATTTAGCTGAGGGCCATATCTGGCACGTAGTCTGGTGTTGTATGAGTGAGTAGGAACATACTCATTTTGAATAGGAATAGCTCCTCTTGACATATTTGAGTTTGTAGATGAACTCAGACTATCAATGTCTGACCTGGAAAAAATATGTAAAGATGACACAGGCTCAGGTTCGCGACTCCTTTTCCTGCTAGTTCTCTTTGGTCTAACTTTTTGAGTATTTTGTGTAGGTTCTTTTGGCGATGGTCTCGGTAGAACACAAACATTTTCACACTGTTTGTTTACGTCTAGGTATCCATAGTCTCGGCACCATGGATCAGCTGGATGCCAACGCTTAACGTTGTGAATGTGAGCTCGTTTAACTTTTTCTTTTGCTTTAGGGTTGAGGTCTTCTAATTTTAGTTCCATTTGTCCAATTAGCTCAAGAATTTTGAGTGGGTTACTCCATCTTGGTTGTAAACCATGCTGATTGGTCTTAATTATAACATATTCTCCAACTTGGTATGAGTGTACCTTTCGTCCCAAATTGGCGTGTATGTTTCTTCCCTGTTGTTGTTTTTCCAAATTAGTAACGGCTTTGCCAACTGCCTGCAGATGGTTATTCCGTTCATCTTCTGGGTCTAGGGGATGAGTTCTTTCCAGCGTAGGAGTTTTTAAATCGCTTCTCAAAATTGGTTGGCGTTGCATAAATAAATAAAATGGACTGGTCATTAAAGACTGATGGTATTGAACATTATGAGAAAAAGCGACCTGGTTGCATAATAGGTCCCAATCAGTTTTTCTTTCGGAAAGATATTTTCGAATGGTGTTTTTGATATCCCTGTTGCTCCTTTCGACAACTCCATTTGATTGTGGTGAGTACGGTGGTACTATTATGTGCTTGATGTTATTTATTTTCAGGAATTGTTGAAAAAATGACGCAGTAAAATGTGTTCCCCCATCTGAAACAATTTCAGGTGTCATTCCGGCAAAATAAAATAACTGCCATAATATTCTCACGGCATCTGAAGCTCTTGCATTTGGTGTAGGGATGACAAATAAAAATCTTGACGTGTAGTCTATGACAACGAGAGCATATTCGTTGCCTCTGGGTGTTTTTTCTAAAGGTCCAATGAAATCAATAGCGACTCTCTGCCATATTTTTGTTGGTGGAGGGTATGTTACCCTTAGGCCTTCCGCCTTCTTGTTCATTGGATTTTCCCTTTGACATTCCTCGCATTCTTTGACGTAGGTAAAAATATCCTTGACCATTTTATCCCAGTAATACCTTCTCCTGGTAAGTAAATAAGTACGATAAAATCCTCCATGACCTGCGGTAGGGTCGTCATGGGTGAGTCTTAAAACGTCTGCTCGCAACTTCATAGGTACTATCAACCTCCAAGGAGTACCACTAGCATTTTTAATCATTTTGAATAATAAATTTTGAATTAAGGCATAATTTTTGCCAATGATGTGAGATGTAGATTTTTCTGCTGCTTTGCTCTGCAATAATGAATTGATGATTTTATTCAATTTAGGTTCTTCCCTTTGATGCTGTGCAAATATTTCGCTATTTGCCCCTGTAATTTTGAATAATGGTTCCTCATCTTCAAATTCCTTTTTGTTAGCTCTGATTAATGGTACATTTAATTTTCTGACAGGGTATCTTGATAAGCAATCCACGTGTTGCATTCGAGTTCCCTTCCTGTGAATTACATCCAATTGGTGATTGGCTAATTCGACTGCCCATCTTGAAAATTTTCCATGTGGGTCTTTAGTGTTTTTGATATATTTTAAAGCTTCGTGGTCTGTCCTGACCACAAATTTTCTTCCAAAAATGTAAGGTCTGAATTTTTGTAGACAATGTAAAATAGCTAGGGCTTCCTTTTGGGTAGTGTCCATCTGTCTCTCTCGTTCTGTAAGCATTCTAGAGGTATATTCAACAACATGGTAATTTTTTCCATCTGTAGATTGTAATAGCATTTCTCCAAGTCCTATATTACTACAATCTGTATCAATCATGATGTTGGCTAATGGATTATAATATTGTAACACTGGTGTGGTAGTTAAAGCTTCTTTTAATTTGTGAAAAGCATTTTCTTGGTCTTCGTTCCATTCGAATTTTCCCATACATTCTTTTCTCTTGAGTCGATTTAATGGTTCTGAGATGTCGGCGTAATTTTTGATGTATTTCCTGAAGAAATCTGTCATGCCAATAAAAGATCTGACATCCTTAAGTTTTTGAGGTCTTGGGAATTTGACTATAGATTGAATTTTCTCCGGATTAATTCTTCTCCCATTAGGTCCAATAACGTATCCCAAATAAATGAGTTCATTGAATGCAAATTTACATTTCTTTAAATTAAATTTTAGATTGAATTTTTGACAACGTTCCATAATAATAATAAATCTACGAATTAATTCTTGAAAAGTTCCAGCGAACACCAAAATATCGTCAACATAAACTAATACTAATTTATATTTAAGATTTCCTAAGATGTCATCCATCATCATTTGAAATTCAGCTGGACTGTTAATAAATCCATAGGGTAGCCTGGTATATTGGAATTTTCCTCCTGATGGTATTGTAAAGCTGGTTTTCTGCCTTGACTCCTTGTCGAGTTCCCGTTGTAAAAATCCTTGCATACAATCCAAGGTAATAAACCAACATGCCCCGTGTAAATTTGATGACATTTCATTGATCTTTGGTAAGAAATAAGTATTTTGTACAACTTGTTTGTTGAGTTCCCGTAAATCTAAGCATAGTCTCAAAGTTCCATTTTGCTTTTTCACAAGTAGGACTGGGCTGTTGTAGGGTGAAGTACTGGGTTCAATTATTCCCAACGCTAATAATTGATCTGTTTGTCTCTTCAACTCTTCCCTTTCCATGTGTGATGCTGGCCATTGTGGTCTATAGATGGGTGGTTCGTATCCAGTGTTGATGTGAACTGGTCTATAATTTAATTTTTCTAACTCATTCTCGTTTAATGCAAATAAATGTCTATAAGAATTAACTGCCTGTAATAAAATTTTCTTCTGATCTGCATCCAAATTATTTGCTGTATTTAAATCTTCAAAATTGAAAGGTTTTCGGTTAATTGTGATTTTAGGTAATCTAGTCTGCAATTCATCTGCTTCAGCCTGAATAGCTTCACGTTGAATTTGTTCATAAGTACCTAAGTACCTAACTTTTGGTAAGTGAATGACTCTTCGAGTCGGATTTAAAATCCAGGTTCGGGCTGTTCCATCTTGAATTGTAACTAATGGTTTCCCCATTAATAATCCTGGTGGGATATGCTTGCGGTCAAAATAAATAAAAGAATTATTTTGGTTCTTAACATTTGCACAAGTAAATTCAATTAATTCAAAAGATCTTGGCATAATTTCATAAGGTGTATTTGTAGAAATATAATTAGCTGTTCGAATCGGTGGTTCTGGTTTAAGATTATTGTGAATAAATTTGTTGGAAATAGTTTCTGCATTGTCCTCTTCATTAACATATGTGTCAACAATCGATTCTAAATTTTCAGCTAGCCTTACAAAATTTTCAATCTGTGGTGGTAATTTCTTTCCTCCATCTCTTTCAGTTTTGAGGGTAACTTGCTTTAATTCAGTATCTATTTTTCCTAGATGTTTCTTCACAAAATTAATTCCACAAATTAAAATAGTGTTCATATTTTTAATGATTGCAAAGTCTTGAAATTGCTTTTTGCCACTGATTAGGTAATATAATCTTGCAGTTTTTGAATAGGAAGCTCCATGTCCTTCAACGAATTGTCCATATCTCTTGGGTCGGTGTTTTCTAATTTCGATGGATACAGGGCCCTTCCTTTGGATGTAATAAGCACATGCAGGTGACATACATGACATTTGAGCACCTGTATCTACCACAGTTTCCACTTTTACCTTATTTAATAAAGTCAAGTTAATTATAATGTCCTGTGATCCTAAAATTCTACCTTTTAGTCTATCATGTTCATTTTTTAAATTAGATTCAGTGTCACTAAAATTATCAGGTATAAATCTAAGTTGTTTTTCAAAATTGTCCTCTGAATCTGAATGTTCAAAATCTGAAGATTCTAAATCACTATCACTGTGTTGCTGATTTGAATAATCTTGCGGATTCTTCCATTCATTTTGTACGTCTTGTAGGTCTTCCAAGTTACAAATTTGTACGGGCGTTAATTTATTACTTGGTAATAATTCTGCTTTAGGTGCTAATTGTTGCTGACTCAATTGTTGAATAAAATTGTATTGAGGCTCGGTAGTCTTTCTTTCCCGTAGAGAAAGACCAATTAGTTTCCCTGTGGTTGTTGTTGTTGAGTTTGAGGTGGATAAGCAATTCCCGGATACGGAACACTTGGCATCGACGGGTATGGAATGTAATTAATTGATGGTTGAGGTGCATAATTAGTTACTGGTCTTGGTGGTTTCTCGGTTTCTGATTTCTTGTCGAATTTTTCTGTCAGGTCTTCGATAAGGTTCCTAACCGACTTAAAATTCTCGTTATTGTTATTATTAACGAAATTTGGGTTACCTCGAAAGTTCCTGTAACCTTGCCCCCGAAAATTTCCTCTAGATCCTGATCCGAATCTGCGACCTCGGAAGTTTCCACGAAAACCACGGCCTTGGAAATTTCCTCTTTGAAAATTATTGAATCGTCCTCGGATTCTTCCCCTGAATGAAGTGGGTACTGGCTTTCCTTGTTTTGTCCAACAATCCTTCTCCTTATGACCGAACTTTGAACAAAAATTACAATTCCCATTAAATTGAATTCCACGAATCAAATCAACCTTTTTCTCATTCCCATTATCAGATTTTAATGCTAAAGTTATTGGAATGTTTTCAGGTTTCGGGTCCTCCTTATCCTTGTCCTTCTCATCTTGAGGTTTAATGTCCTTGGTCTTCTTGACGAGTTCTGACTCTAAAACTTCAAGAAGTCTCTGCTGAAATCTAGGTACAGATTTTAACTGGTTGCCCATAATTAACACTCGGAGATCTTTTGGTAATTTACGGTGCATTTTCTTCACTAGGTCTTCGCTCTCCATGTCCGGTTTCATTTCAAGTAAAATGTCTTTAACTTGTGTGACAAAATCTTGAGCTGACATGTCGTGTTTTAATTCGAAAGACTCGTACTTGTCTTCAGCTTGAGCAGCACTAACCTTAGGGTCGTATTGTAAAATGAACTCCCTTTTAAATTGCTTCCAGATAATTTCCTTCCTTTCATCATCCTGAGCATTTTCCAAATTTTTGACCAATAATACTTCTTTGCGAATAAACCACATTTTCACATTTTGGTCAGTAGATTCAGCGAAAAAATAACGCATTGCCCCTAGGAAATAAGTCCAGGTAATTTGATGTTGAACTCTGCCTGCCTCTAATCTTAAAATCCATGTTTCGGAATTAATTGATGAAATGTAAGGTCCGATGTTCAGCTTGAGGTTACGGAATTTTCTGGCTTCGAAATCTGCCTTAGTTTTCTCAATTTTACAGGTCTTCATAAACACAGCACTCTCATCTAAATTATCATCTGGTGATTTGCGCTTCTTCAGCTGCTGTAGTTCCTGACGTAGATTTTGTAAATCTGACTGAGTCTGAACTAATTTTGAATGAAGCTCAAAATTCTGATTTTGAGTGTCGTACTGATCCTCTAATTGCATGTCTTCATAGAAATCTGAATATTCTCCCTGATACGGATCATTAGTGTGACCAACAGATATTTCTTTTTCTGTTCTTGAATTTTCCAAATTTTGTCTCATTTCCATAGTCTCTTTCCTCATTTCCTCATTAATTCTTCTCATTTCAGCTAATTCAGCTATTAAATCCTCCATAGTAACGGCCATTTTTGTAAATTAAACCCAATAACTCTATAGTGACTAATGCCTCCAAAAACAAATGCCACTAATAACGGATAAAGTTATGACACAGAATTAACGGACAAAAGATTTTGCTTCTCTGTGATCCATAAAGTTCACTTCAGTGGTAAGGTCAGCCATCTTAGAATAGTCCTCTCAGCATGCCTCCAAACTTCAGTCTCTGAAGTCCTCGGTTAACGAGATGAATGAACGCTAGGTCCTCACTGGTCTCAACGGACAATATTTTAACGGACATCCTCTCCATCTTGGGTTCACCATGCACTGACTTATGATTAATGTTTATCAAAAGTAATTTCTCCCAAAAATCGTCCGGCTAAACTTCCACCATGAAACGATGTACGTTTTTAAGTCTTTTTAATTACTTAGCTAATTAGGTGATGCACTTAGGTCTCTGAATAATAATAATGAATATTTGTGGGGTGTGAGCACTCACTCTCGGCTATGAGAGGTTGACTCGTGAGAGTCTTACGGGTTGGGGATTTATCAACTGAAACCAACACTCAATATTTGTTCTTAACTAACTAATTAAGAGATGAATAAATCAGTCCAATCTCTGAGAAGATCACTTGTCCTTTTTCCCAACTTTATTTATAAGTTTATTCAATACCAACACCTTTTAATTGTCCTTATTAATATTATTCTATAATTAAAAACTCAACCTATTCCTATTTCTATCAGTCCTTTTCCTAAAAATCCACCACACTTCCCGAGCTACTTCCTTCCTCTTCCGTAGCCTAATCCTCTACTGCCGCTTCCTCAATCTCTCGCTCGTGCCGTCTCTTTTAACGGTCACTCGCTCCTTATCTTATCTTATTTTTGGCTTATTCTCTAACTGCCAATCTTACTCTCTCTCTATGCCCCAAAACTAATTTTATATCTTTCACTACCTTACGCTTGCCGAATAATTTTTCATTATTGAATTATTTTCCCGAATTATCCATATTATATATTATGTTGCGAGAATAAACTTGAGTTGCAGAATCTTTCCAGATATATACTTCAACCTGTATGGTTTTTTCGAACACGATATTTTTATTCTGTATTTTCGGGTTTCACTGGAACTTTCTTTGCATTTCATTTTCATTTGACCGTCCTGCGGCAATACAGCATATAATAAAATGGATTAGATTTCACGAATTGTTTCGGCTAACAGTACGTCATTGATCATGCGCATTTACGCTGGTTTTATATTAATACCTAGAAATCAGGAACTCAGGCAACCGGGACCCATAGATGCACATTTTCTTTCGCACTCGCACTCCACTCGCACTCAGTACAAATTGAATGAACTGCACTCATCCTCACACTGATATGTTAAACATTGTCAAGTCTGCACTCACGCTCGTCCTCATGAGAACAGAAGACTAGAATTTGATCCTCGCACTCGCACTCATGAGTGCATTTGATATGTATATATGTATGCATAGGTAGGGATTGTCGATTTGAAAATGCCATGTCATTTTGAACATTTTCAACTTTGGGCAAATACGTAGATTTTGGGCATATTCGGCACGGGCATTTTGGCCATTTTCATTCCTGGGCATACTTGGCATTTTGGGCATATTCAACTCAAATTTTCCGGTCGATTACCTTTTCCAGACGTTATTGGTCGCTGCTGCTACTTGCACTCGCTACTACTGCAAACTTCCCAGCACACATTGTTACAACTAAAAACGATTACTCGACGTTTTTAACATACAGGTAAATAAATCTGGTCAGTAGACAGTTGTAGCAGTTTTGAAACCTCTAACCATTGTTGCTACTTGACGGGTGGTTAAACAGTTCAACATTGAAATTGTTCCCGAATTATTTTTAATTTTGTAGTCAAACATTACTCACATTTTGGAATGCAATAAACTCTGCCAACCTCGAAGCACTTGTTAGGAAACGTTGATATGAGAAATTTTATTTACGCCGATATTATTTCAGCCGAAGGCTAAGCAACGGCTGCAGAGGTTGAAAGTTACGCAAATCAAAGTTCTGATGGGGAGGATTTTTTTGAGGTCCCATTTATCAGAAGAACTTATTATTTATTATTATAAGAACTAGAGTATCCGGATTAACGTTATACAAGATGCAACAGTATTGCATTCGTCAATTCAATATAAGGCAATTGTTATTTGTAAAGGTTTAGTTTAACGATGCGAAAATCACGGTAACACAAAATATTTCCAATTGCAGACATTTTAAGCCTAGATTGTTTTTATTTGAACAAGTCTCCATTGCATTGTTTTAAAAATAGTTTTTCGCTTTTTTGCTTTACATTGTTCTCACTCATTTCTGAAATCATAAGATTGACACAAGATTATTATGACTGAAATATTAACGGACAGAATTCTCAAGCATACTCACTGAACGATTTTGTTTCGTTTCTATTGTGCGTAATTGTACAAAATTTTATATACGATATATACGAACCTAGCATTAAATTGCATTTTTTTACACCAGAGTGCAGAGTATTTCATTTTTTTAAAAAATGAGTATATTTTTGTGTTCTCTTCCTCGCACTCATTAATAAACAAATCTGTGGTATGTACTCGCACTCATGATTATGAGTGCACGGTTGTGATAACATGCACTTGTCCTCAAAGTAAACTCGTGAGTACACTGAGTGCGAGGTGAGTGCGAGTGCTGCACTCTGTCCTCATGAGGATGTGCATCTATGCCGGGACCAAGATTTGAATGTTAAATATTAGGATTGAGATAAAAATGAATGATTTAACTAAATCCCACGGAGTTATATGTTAAAAATATCAATTGCTGGTGATAAAATAAGTATCCCACTGAAAGAAACATGCTTATTTAATTACATTGAATTGAATTTACAAGAATAAAGGTGTAGAAAACTTTGTTGGACCATCGGGTATATCGGAGTGTAATTCATTATTATATTGGCATCTATAATTTATCACACTCATTTTGCTACCGTTAGTATTTGCTATTCATTTTTCATTTCTGCAATTTTTAGCACAGTAGAATAAAGTAAATTTATATGTAGTTGTTAACGTCGATTTCCTGTATAGGATAACATAACATTACATTTATGATTATGCAGATTGTTGTTGGCCTTATATGTACATTAATGTCTATAGATCATCTGGCATAGTGGACCATAAACGTTTTGAGATACTATTTGGGAGGAAGTTCTGTATCCATAAAATGCACAAAGCTATTCGTAGTTCTGGTAGGTAATTTCTGGGGAAAATAACAAAAACCATAATACATTAAATTCGGGTCATTTGAATTAGCTGGCCTTTAATGATTTTATGTAGAAAGACAAATGCCCCCGTATAATACGAGGGCCTTCTAAAATTATAACTACAGCAATACATTACTGTTTATCAACTACATAATTTTTTCATTGACACATACCATCAATTCATTACTCATTAATACTTTTTCTCCTTCAATAACAACTACAGATACTATTCGTATTTTTAATTTGGTTACAAGCGTATGTTATATTTATTATTGCTTGAATTGATTCTCAATGTGTACACACATAGCTGATATTAGAAGCGATCTCATCTTTTACTCAGCGTGTAGACACACTCATGATAGTGGGATTCACCATGGAAATTCCAGGAAAAAGAGTTGGAGAATACTCTATTTTAGCTCCCGGTTTGGCAGTAAAACGGAAATTTTTAAAAACCTTAACTCCCATAATTAGCATACACTCCAGTGCAAACCTCATTCCAATGCACATCCTTGGACCATGTCCAAAAGTCCCAAATGTGAACATGTCTATGTTGTTCTTATTGTGTGGCATAAATCTTTCAGGGTCAAAAGTATGGGGGTCAGGGAAGTACTTGGGATTCCTGTTATAAGGCCAGGTGGGAACGACAATGGTCATCCCTTTGTTGATCTTTAACCCTTTGTACTCCACATCTTGACTGCAGAGTCTGTCAGGTCTACTGAAGGCAGGGTGAAGACGAAGTGCTTCGTAGAGACATGCATTTAAGTATTTCAATTCTCCCAGATTCTCATGTGTGATTTCGCCTTTATTCCTCAGAAAGTACGCGTCCACTTCTTCATAGAGTTTCTGACTAATCTCCGAATTTTGAGACGTGTACAATATCAAGGCTAACATTGCTGTTGCCATCCCGTCTATCCCAGCGATGAAAAACTCAATTGCCTGAGCTAGCACAGTATTTTCGGAAATCCCTAGTTTCTTGTACTCTTCTGTTTTAGTCTTGTCCATCATGTGGTTCAACAAATCAATGAAGTCATCGTTGATTTCTTTGGACTTCCGCCGGTCTGCCATTACTTGTTGGAAAATGTTAACAAAGAACCCTTCGGGCTTCTTTGAAGTAAATAATGCCATTATATTCGCAAGTTCAGGAAATAGATCTGCAATAATTGAATTATTAGAGTTATGTAGTTAATATCATGTGGCTTACAAATATGTTGCCCCATTATTTTAAATTTGAATTTATTCTGGCGGATGTGGAAACTTACTCAATACTTTCATTACAAAATAGGGTGTCTCTGGCATAAGCTCTCTCAACGCCATCTGGAAGTCATTGTCTGGGGATCGAGGGTTTTTTATTTTAATGTTGAGAGTGCATCTTGCAGTTACATCCAACCCAATTGAGAATATTTCCCTGTCAAATAATTTCCTTGTTATTTCTTGTGGAAGGGCATTCACCTCTTGTCCCCACTTTTACAATCAGGGGAAGAATCGCGGATTACAATTTTTAATATTTTCATGATTTCAATACAAAGATATATTTTAAATTACTGACTGGTACATGTTACAGTCTTCCAATAGGCCATTAGGAGCAGTTGCTATATCTTCCTTAAGGAGATTCAATATATCATCAGTGGCTCCGGTCATGTGTGAAGTCATGCGCTTTAGTTTCGATGCTGTATAGATAGGGGACAGAGCGGATCGGACCGTGTTCCACTTCTCATCTGTTTAAACGTTAGAAAAATCAAATTATGCTTAAATGAGCCAATCAATAATTATTTGAGGTGTGACGAGCCGTAGTCCCAAGGGATCTTATAATTTCAGGATGTGAAAGCAAATATGTAGTGCTTTCGGAGATCTGGGCTTCCTTTTTACATGATCCTTTGACTATGCGCATGCTCCAACACAACCATATAATCTAGAATATCCAGTTTTCGTTCCTAACATATTTTTCCCCAGAACGTTTACACGCAATTCATGATCAGGATCTTATTGCAGGTAACTCTATTCAATACAAATCTCTTTAAACTTACAATTGATTGGACTGATCCTTGTCGTCAATTTTTTTTTACGCATAAACTTCTCTGAATGTTAAATTTAAATGTTTATGTTTTCAATTACATACATAGCTTGACCATACTGGAAGTTGCAAACCAACCTTTGATAAAGTCCAGCATTTCCCCAAAAACATCAGAGGCTCCAGCACCGAAGTCAATACTATGGTTGACGAACTTATCAAAATCTTTGACTAATATTTGGCGAACGATTTCAGGGTCTACTATATGTATCTGAGGTTTCCGCCCATAGTAAACCTGTCAGAATCGCATCAATAGAATATTTTATGATACAATCAAAGATAATAACCTAAGAGATACAACCTGAATAAATAACAAGATGATTGCACTCCATGTTTTGGTAATTAACTTTAAATTTTTATTACCCCATAAATGTCTCCATACGTCTGAAACCACTCGTAGTCTCTCTCATGACCAACAATTTTATTAAAGTCGGTTTGACTTCCCAGCAGGAAATGAGTTTTTACAACAGGAATACCCAGTTTCTCCAGAGTTCCATAATTCCAACGGAAGTAGAGCACAAGCAAAGCACCAATTGAGACGAGTAGCAACACAAATTCCACGAGCATCTTGAAAATGTAAACATGCAACTTGAACTGCACTAGAAATGAAACTCACGGATGACAGTGAACGTCAATTGCTTCATGTATTGTAAACATACAACAGAATGGCTGGGAGATAAATAAAATAAAATCTATTGAATATCCTGAGACTTTCCAAGAGTCTTTCAGAGGATGTACACAACTACATAAGGGTTCACCTTGGATGATAGTATAGCGAGAATTCGTGCATAAGGCTGCAGTGCAACTCAAATGGAAAGAATAGCTCTGGGAATGTGTTCATGCAATTCACTGTATGCGGGGTTTAGAGAATCTCTAAATAACTTGTATGACATCATAACACACAAAAAACGGGAGTAAAAAATTGAAAAGATGAGATTGTAACGACCTTGTATGGACAGTTGAAGGAAAGTGTTGGGAGTAGCTTCAAATTCTGCGTATATCACAATATCTCCTATATCTTCTTGACTGGAAACAGAAATTTTACTCTACATTCATATATACAAAATGATATAGCAGACGATTCCCTATGCAGTTCCTACCCTTATTATGTTTCACTCTAGCATGACAGAGGGTTTTTGCTTGTCAAATTAAAGCTTATGGCCTTGGTTGGGACTTACGAAAACATGCAACACATATTTATTTTTTTCATCTTGTATTCTTGATAAAATGAATATATCTGTAATTTGTATATTTGATGTATTTCAAAAAAACTGGTGTAGTTTCAAAAATAAGATACCACTGGGTACAGAGACTATATCTTTTTAATGTTGTTGCTGTTTAATGTATTGGCTCAATTTACAGTATATTGACACTGTTGCTTACTGATTAAAGTCTTTGGCCGCTGGACTCCAATTACGCTTGTCAGTAAGGACTAAGGACGTGGAGAGTAAACAAGGGAAATCAAATCTGTTGATTGTTTCTGACCTTGGAAGTGTTTTTCAACTGATTTGATTCAATAAAGTTTCACCTTCGGTAACAATTAGTAGGAATTGATTAGCGTTTGTATCATGGCGCAGGCAGTACATATCATTTAAATAATATCCGGCACAGTGTTGGTTGAAATTGTATTGGGAGGGCAGTGAAGCTCCAGGAATAGTAAGGAATAAAAATGAATAATTGTAATAATACATAATTATGCTCACAATTCCATTTCTTGCTCATTCAAAATCAACGTTTAGAAATATTCACATTATTTGGAACAACCATGGAGAATCCAGGAATCATTGTGGGAAAGTACTCAATCTTGGCGTCCGGCTTTAAACTGAACTGAAAATTTTTGAACAACTTAGCCCCCATAATTAGCATACACTCCAGTGCAAACCTCATCCCAATGCACATCCTTGGACCATGTCCAAAAGTCCCAAATGAAAACATATCAATGTTGCTCTTATTGTGTGGCATGAATCTTTCAGGGTCAAAAGTATGGGGGTCAGGGAAGTATTTGGGATTCCTGTTAAAAGGCCAAAGTGGAAGCACAACGGTCATCCCTTTGTTGATCTTTAACCCTTTGTACTCCACATCTTGAGTGCAGAGTCTGTCAGTCCTTGAGAATGCCGGATGAAGGCGAAGTGCTTCATGAAGACATGCATTTAAGTATTTCAACTCTCCCAGGTTTTCATGGGTGATTTCGCCTTTGTTCCTTAGAAAGTATGCATCCAATTCTTCATGAAGTTTCTGAGTGATTTCAGGAGATTTACTTGCGTACACAATTATCGCTAATATGGCTGTCGCCATCCCTTCTAACCCAGCAACGAAGAACTCAACTGCCTGAGCTAACACAGTGGTTTCGGAAATGCCTAGTTTCGTGTACTCCTCTGTTTTCGTTCGGTCCATCATGTGGTTCAACAAATCAATGAAATCATCGTTGACCTCTTTGGATTCCTTCCTTTCAGCCATTACCCGTTGGAAGATTTGTGAAAAAAATCCTTCGGATGGTTTCCCTGCAAATGGTCGTGTCAGCCCCGACAGTTGAGGGAATAGATCTGGAAATTAAATCCAATTCTGTTACTCATTATTATTGATTATGATGTTAGGCATAAAACCAGCCAATGTTAAATATTTTTGTTAGTGTCTATTATGGTTGATTAAATGTCATTGGTTGGAACTTACTAAAAAGTATCATAACAAGGTTTGGTGTTGCGGGGAAAAATTCTCTCAAGGCTTTGGAGAAGTCGTTGTCTGGAGACCGGGGATCTGTTATTTTCACATTGACAGTGCACCTTGCTGTGGCGTCCATTGCGAGTAGATACACATCCCTACAGAACAAATTTGACTTTTTAATACAACTGCTGCGTGGTCACCGGTCGAGCTGCAAAATGAGCTATGTTTTTTAACTTGTGTTCGAAGGAATGTGATCTACATGACTTTTTGTTCAGACGCAATATGATCAATGCGCAGCCATAAAATACAAAACTTAAATAATAAACCGTAAACATGCTTACTGGTAAATATTGCAATCTTCCAAAATACCATTTGGAGCGGATGTAATATCTTGCTCCAGGAGTTTCAACATATCATCTGTGGCTGCAACCATATGTCCAGTCATTCGCTTTAGTTTCGCTGAAGTATAAATAGGAGACAGAGCGGATCGGACCGTCTTCCATTTTTCATCTACGAAAATAAATTAAAAATGTGCTTAGGAAATTCATTTTTGCTCTTAGGTTTGCTTTGATTGCATGTAATAAAAATGCATCTGTGATCAGCCCTAGGTGCTGAGTCACTAACAATAAGGGGTCAAGCGAATTCAAAATTTTATAGTACGATAGAATTTCCATACAAATTTTTGGATTTTAATTTTCCTAATAATATTGTGCACTGTTGGCACCAATGAAACATGAACAATCAATCTAATGTATTGAGAGAAAATTACAAAGGCAAGTCAGCTACCTAATATGAATTAAAAGCTGATTAAAGGCCAATTCCAAAGATCAAGGATATCTGTGTAGGACAGATACCAACTGTCTCATTTGGATTTTTATTGATTTATGTATACATAATTAAATATATTTATATGCAATTATATAAAATGTGCACAGTGTGTGCATTTACAGTGTTTCGGGATGGGATGGTAGAGTATGTTGGGACAGAAAAATTATTTGCAAATTGGGAATATACCGTTTAAACAAGTGTGAATATCTCTCCGCACAAGAGTAACATTTAAAAAGTGCAAAATTCACAGTCAAATCTTGCCACTTTAAACGGTACTCTTTTAGAAAGATTGGATATTGGGATGTTTTTGTAGTTACTGAGTTTCTGTTAGGGACGAGACAATTTCGGGATGTAAATATTGTCTCCGTGTTATTTCATGACGGGATTGGGATACTCATTTTTGTCCCTGGATTTTGAAACGAGGCGGAATCTTCTGTAGCAGAGGTGTCCATTTGAAAACACCTTCGTTCATCCTTCAGAAGGAGAACCGTTTACAATTACCCGTTCCTTCATCGTTCCGTAAAATGAAGCCTTCTGAATGTTTATCCTTCCTTCGCCCTTCCTTCATTCAAAACCATGCTATAATCCTTCCTTCAGCCTTCAAAAATTATTTAAATTCCTTCATGCTTCGGGTATCATGCTGCCTTTGTGATATAAATGTTTCAGAATAACGTTAAGCCGACCCGCCAGAAAAATAGTTTTCAGTTGAGTAACGGTGTACGTACGTACATGAACTTAAGTTACGGAAGAATTTTGCCTAAAATATAGTAGATGGAATTGCAAGTTCCAGCGGCGTTCGAAGGCGTAAAAACAACATGTTCCTTCACATTCCATTATTTCTGCAAAGAGCAGAAGCCTTCGTTCAGCCTTCGTTTCCTTTCCAGCCTTCCTTCCCTTCCCTTCATAATTGTCAAAGATAACGCTTCATTCGTTCAAAGAAGCCTTCTCTGAAGGAAATCCTTCGAAGGATGGACACCTCTGTTCTGTAGGGCATAACAATTGTCCCCAGCAGAAGCTCTAGTATTATACAATACTTCAAAACTCACTCATATCAAAATTTTATGGCACTTTAACAGCTTGACAGATAATCAATATGTCAAAGTGCCCAAATTATCCTGAAAATTATAAAAATCCAAAATGGTTTTATACCAAAAATTTGTAAAAACAGAAAAATGCACGTTTTACAACGTTTGGAGACGTAAAATTAAATTTTACCTAACCACAAAAGTTGAAGAGTCAATTTTGATTTAAATCAATGATTTATTTGAAAAACATCAAGTGATTTAAATCTTGATTTAAATCAAGCCACCCTGCTTCCATTGTATGTAAATGCCCTAAAATGTTTATAAAAATACCAGCTGACTATTAGACATTAAACAGTAAAGCGCTTGTGCAGACCGTTGAGAATTAAAACGTTTGTGGATGAATCTACGTACGAGCATGCGCATCCTGTTGCACTGTTGATTTGTGTAGGTGTAATGATCTAACGATTAATTAAATTCTTTCGTATAATCGTAATCATTATGGGTATACACATTTTTAAAAAACTACAGTACTCATATTCAAAATACTTTTTGCTCATGTTATTACGTTATTGTCTTTTCGCTCATGCTATTATGTTACATTAGATGGCGCAAGATTAACATCCCGGTTTCTGTACATATGTATTTGCATGTGTTTTTACCTGAATTCATTTAATTGTCTGAGGTTAAATGGATACGTTAAAAGCTTTAGGACAAGAGTTGAAGCTAGTTTGTAGGATTTTTGCTAGTTACTTGTATTGAACGGTATAACGTTGAATAAACGAACTCTATACTAATAGTTAGACGTCTAGATTCGGTGTTTCCGTAGATTTCATGTTCTGCTGTGAACGCGGTTTATTTGTATTACATTAATATTCTGAATTCTGCTAACGTTAAAATATATTTTTCAGAAAATCAATCCAAACGTGGAACTTATCATGTGTTCGCCTATCTCTCAGTACTAAAAGAAGGATGACCATGGCTCAATTTTTTAAAACTTCGCGCGAAGGGAGGAGTTTAGCTCTTAGCTACCAAACAGGAGATCACATAGCTAGGCGTTGCGTAGTACAGTAGGGAACAATCCTATACCTTAATTTGAAGATGATGAAAGGATTTTAAATCTTCGCTCTCTCTTCTAAGCGCGCTTTATAGATTCGCAAGCACACACTACCAAATTGCTAAACGGCTTATGCATATGAAATATATATGTAGTTTCCATTGGCGAAGCCGACGGCTGTTTACTCTAGTGTTCAATATACATTTTAAATGATGACAATTAGATGTTCCCGCACAAAATGTTCATGGGCGTTTTTACAATATTGACCGCTTGGAGTCGTACAAATATCCCGTCGTCCCTTGGTGGCTTTGCATTTTAATGCCAGTCGTGGATGATTTTTTTAAATGTGCCCAAAATTTAGGCATAATGTACCTTTAATGAAGTCCAACATTTCCGTAAAAAGTGGAGGGGCGCCGTCACCCAGGTCGAAACTCCGATTAACGAACTTGTCAAAATCTTTGATAAATATTTGTCGGATGATGTCAGTGTCTACAATATGTATCTGAGGCTGGCGACCGTTGTAAACCTGTCAACATTAAATAAAATTTATTTCCCACTGTAATTATACTGGACACTCCCATGTCACAGGATTTGATCTGCAAGCGAATATTTGGAGAAATTCCCATTAACCACAATATTAATTCTACTCTGTATAAAAACGTGCGTGTGCACAAGTTAGATTTTACGCCTTATACGGATGATCTCCCAGAAGATTCGGGGGAACAGATGGAGTGCTGTATTTTATAATATTACTACAATAAAATATATACCTACACGAAATTTTACTAAAAATAACCTTGCAATAATAAATAATATTGTCTTAAGTCTAATTAAAGTCTTCAAGTACCCCATAAATGTCTCCATACGTCTGAAACCACTCATAGTCTCTCTCATGGCCAACGATTTTATTCAAGTCACTTTGACTCCCCAGGAGGAAATGAGTTTTTACAACAGGAATGCCCAGTTTCTCCAGAGTTCCATAATTCCAACGGAAATAGAGCACAAGCAAAGCACCTATTGAGACGAGTAGCAACACAAATTCCACGAGCATCTTGAAAATGTAATCATGCCAACTTCGACTGCACTGGAAATAAAACTCACGGATGACAGTGAACGTCAAATGCCTCTTGTATAGTACACACAAACCAGGAGGCTGGGGGTTAAGAAAATCGATTCTGTTGATTTTATTGAGACCTTCAAAGTGTCTTTCAGAGGATGTACACGATAATACATATGATGTCACCTTGGGTGATCGTACAGTGAGAATTCGTACATTAGGCTACAGTGCAATTCAAATGGAAAGAATACATAGCTCTGCGAATGTGCTCTTGCAATTCAGTGAAACAGGGTTTAGAGGATCTTGAAATAACTTGGATGACATCATAGCCCATAAAAAAAAAGGCGTAAAAAGTTGAGCAGATGAGATTGTAATGGCCTTGTATGGATAGTAAAAGGAAAGCGTTGGGGATAGCTTCATACTGTTTGCATAGTTATATCTCCTAGCTTCTATAGGCTGGAAGCAGAAATTTTACTCATATATAATATGACATAGCAGACGATAGCCTATACGGTTCGTTCCCTTATTCTATCTCACTCTTGCATGACAACATCTGTGCTTTTGTTGTCAAATAAAAGCTTATGACCTTGGTCGGCACTTACGTGAACGTGTAACGCATATTCCATATTTTATTTTTAATAAAATCAAAATAAGGACTAATTTTTTATATGTCCAAAAGGCGGTTAATGTTTCAAAAATGGGATACTACCGGTTACAGAGATTACATCTTTTTAATGTAGGTTTTAATGGACAAATACATAAAAACAAGACTTTTGTAACGTGTCTTTAGGCAAGTATTGTGGAAAATGTCAGGGTCAAATAAATAAATTTTTATCAGCTTTACAATCCATACATTAACACTTTCAAGTTTACAGTTTGTTGTAATTAATAAGTATGTCTTTAGAAAAGACAAGAATTAATAGTGCAAATTGACAGATATACCTGTCAATAGTATCAGCTATGCTATTTCATACTACAATTTAAATAAATTATCAAACACCTTAACTGTTTATAAAAATTAAGCAATACACGACCCCCCAAAACAGACCTCTAGTAATATAAAATTATATACGAACTTTTGTAAGTACTACAGATTAGAATTAAATTTCGTTTGCTTTTATGCTTGAGAGAATATAAAAATCGACGACAGATTTACTGTAATCTTTTCTAATGGGAAATCATAGTGAGAGAAAAAGTATAGGAACAAACAGAGATCCTGTCGTATTTTTGTAGCTTTGTTGATCGTACCAAAGAGCACCACTCAAATTACAAGTCATTTGCAATTTTAGGTGTGATTCTTGCAATTCAGACAATTGACGTTATTCCTTATAATTCTTGTTTAATGGCCTTGATGTCAAATCAAGCGACTCGTCATCTAGACCCTCTTTGTTTTTGAAGTCTGAATAGTTTTTAAATCCAATTTGACAAGCATTGTCTGGTGCATACTAAATCACTTCAAAACGACGCCTAAATAGTTGTACATTGATGATGATCAGACACACCTCGAATATCAAGAGAATTTAAGTACTCCATTGTCTTTTTATTAGGTTCGGGAACAATAGCAGCATGCTCATTTTTAAATTCAAAAATGTCCAGATCCCCAGTCTTTGATACTGCTGGGAATTTAACACCACGGAACACCATCTTTTTACTGAAAGAAAAACAATACTCAATACTCTTTTTACATTTAAACACTAAAGTCCATGCTTTTTTCTGAAACTTACTCATCTGTAGCAAAATCTACGGCAAGCTTAACCAAATCTTTAGAGTATGGGTATAACTTGCTCTCTTGAGATATCGTGGCAGTCACCACTGGATAAAAATATAGGGAGTCCAAGGCATGACCGATTCCTGTTGACCGTAACAAATTTGAAAAATAAAGGACACAGATT
The DNA here is from genome assembly GCA_947179485.1 of Allacma fusca. Lineage (NCBI taxonomy): Eukaryota > Metazoa > Arthropoda > Collembola > Symphypleona > Sminthuridae > Allacma > Allacma fusca. The sequence continues at coordinate 11,728,403 of OX359246.1, read as the reverse complement.
CAAAATAAACATCCTAATAAGAGTTTGTTATAATAATATAATAATAATATAAATATAATTATTATATTTTATGTACCATGGTATTTGGGTGGAATCATCAAGACTTTTTCACTGATAAAGGATTTCAGTATAAACAAACCAGCTTCAGTTACAAACGGCCATTTCCCACTCGCCATAAAAGCTACCTTCGTAGGGTCTGGCGTGTCTGTTTTATTAAACAGATAGTAATACACCGGGGAGTACTGTCGTTGATGAAGGACCGTTTCCCGAACATCAAAGTCCAGGAGTGCATTATTGAAAAGCTTAGTGTAAACCTCTAATTTTTCGTCATATGTCAGCTCATCCTGGTCATTTGGAAAGTAAAAGGTTGAAATATTGTCCATAATTTCTTTCCATTTTGGGTTCCATCCTCGAAAAATTGTTTTCAAGGATGTGCTTCTCACGGCTTCAAATTTTTTGATATTATCCGGATCACGAATAAAAGCTGCAGGAAATCATAATATGAAATATCATCAGAAATCAAGCAATTAAATTAATAGACGACTCAATACTAAAAAAAGAAGATCTCATGTCGAATTGCCCATTCAATAGACGTGTATATAAGGTATCAGAGTAAGAGGAGTAATGGTTACTCACAAGATGATATAAACAGTCCTTCATGAGTTGTATGCCCGATCATGAGAGGTACTCGATGAGCTTTGCCTTCTCGAATTATTTTTATTGGATCCGCCGTTAGAAAGGCATGTTCATCTGCAATGGCTTCGCTGATGGGTCCAAATACGGTGTCTCCTTGGTGGGGATTCAGATAGATCCAGTCAGTCTAAAATGTGTTTTAAAAGGGACAATGTGAAGGATTTTATTTACATTATTCAATATTGTAGCTACTGCATATCTTTCAGTAATTATTATTGCCTTGATGCCCAAACGCGTCATTAGTAAATCTTGTAAGGGAGCTTTCCTCAGACAATCCGCCAAGATTTGAGTGTCATTAGAAGAACACTTCAATTTTATTGCAATTGCGTTGGTTTTTGCTACGGAAGTTTCTAAACTGTTAAAACTCCAGCTTGCTGATGCCACCCCACTTCGAGCCAATACCTTGTGGAACAGTCCTTTCGATTTTTGAGACAGCATGTGCATATGGGCGCTTCCGGCTCTGTTAAAAAAAAGAGACATCACTTCATATAAACTACAATTATTCGTCCTTTAAGCTCAATAGGAATAATTTTGAGAATTTTACCCCGCGGAAGTTCCAAAAATTGTCACTTGATTCGGGTCACCTCCAAAATATTGAATATTTTTCTGAACCCACTTCAACGCCATATTTTGATCCTTCAAAGCCATGTTTCCACGGATGGATTTATCTCCAGTGGTGAGGAAACCTGTTGAAACAGAGGAACCGAATGCCATTATTAGGATTATCCCATGCTTAGAAGTCCAACTGCCAGTAATAGCTACAGGCATAATGCAAACCTAGTAAATCCAGCCTGTAATTTATGGCTACCGTCACAACATCTTTGTCCATAAAATACGCAGGTGAGAAATCTGCGTTGCTCCCGACAATATAACCTCCCCCATGTATGTAAAATATGACTGGCAACTTGGCCCTTGACCCACTGGTGATGTCTTCATGAGCCTAAAAATTAAAATCTTTGTTGTTTTGTGACTCCGAGCTCTGAAATGAATATTTATCGGACGAGGAAATGTTACCTTTGATGGGACGTGTATATTTAGGTGTAAACAATCCTGGGAAAAAATATTTTACTACATATAAAAATGACATTCATAATTATGAATTATTTATGAATTTGTTGCGCAATAATCCAACGAGGAATAAACATCATTACCTCTTTTCCCACAATACTTCCCAATGTGTCAGGCCGCCACAAATTGATTTGAGCACAGGCTGGCCCAATCTTCCGTCCATCCAAAACATTTTTCCAGTTTTGAGGAGGAAGGGGGTCCTAAATAAAATTGTATGCACAAATTAACTATAAGATTCCTAGATGAGACAAAGACCTTCACTTTCACTACTATTTTACAAAGAGCACTACGCAGTAAGTGCTTGTGTAAACTATCATGTTTTGGGTTATACATTTTATTACAATATTATATATAATGCCTATATTACTATTCTGCACATGAAACATTTTCAGGGGAATTGTTTGAAGCAATTTAAGGTTTTACAAACTCTTCAAATACTTTTGAATATTTACGCAAAATCCTATTTCTTACGTTTCGCTATAATTTTTTAAAAATTTCAACCTACCCATTGATTCAAGTTTGCGTGTTTAATTTTAATAACGCAATGACTTTAGAGTTGCATATTAAAATGTAAACATAATATAATATGTATGTAACTTACAGCAAATCGCAATTCATCGACGGGGGGCCTTGCAAAGGGGATTCTATACCACGAGAAATAATTCCTGCCATCTCTACTCACTTCGATGACCCCTTTAATAGGACCAGACACAGTTTCTATAACAATGCCATCCCTTATTGTTTTTGTAAAAGAAAAATAAAATCCCGCACTAGCAATAAGTAGAGTTGTAGAAATTATTACAAATTTTAAATACATGCTTGGAAGTTGATTTTAGTAATTACTTAGTAATAATTATCTAAAATTTAATTTCTTGAAACTTGAACTTTTTACTCAATTGTTGCCAGTAATAAATTGTAACTGGCACTGCTAGGTTAGAAACCTTGCTTTTATAATAATCGTTCCTGCACATGTGGCTCCCTAAGGCATGTTAAAATACTACGAATTCTTGTTTTCCTGTTGATACCAGTCTGACAAGTGCATTTCTTTGTTTTTAAGTTCGGTAGAACTGTTGCATAAAATTGTTGATTAAATTTAAAAAAATAAATGGATTAATTCATGTAATAACTTACAATCGTTAACATGGAAGAGATATGAACAGCAGTATAAAAAAGGCCATTGTCTATCCAAACCCTACACACTGTTATATTGGAATATTGTAGTAGTGCTTACTTGTTTTATGCATTACATTTTCAAGGCAAGGTTCAATCACAGCGTTTGCCTTATATGTTTTTTTGATACTGTCTAAAAAAGGCATTTGACAGTGTGAAATTTACGAAGTTACTTTGGAAACTTAGACACAAGTACAATCTTCCAACGTACTTGTTGAGAATATAATGTAGTTACTTAACTGACCGACAATTCTCTATAAAACTTGGTAAATTCATCTCCTGTAAATACAAATTAAACGGAGGAGTACCGCAAGGAAGTGTGCTTGGCCCAGTTCTATTTATTCTATTTTTTAATGATCTCTGTGAGTCTCTTAACAAATCCGCTATATATGCCGATGATATAGCCGCTATATGTACAGGACCTGATAGTAGTAGTCTTAAGATCAATTTAGAAAATACGATGAAATTAATCATTGACTGGTGTACGGACAATTGTATGAATGTAAACTTTCTAAAAACGTATTTTATGGAGTTCTATCAACCGAAATCAAAACTAAGACCTAACATTCAGCACTTCAATTGTGAGAATCACAAAATTCTCAGAGTCAACCACTTCAAATACCTTGGTGTGTATCTGGACTCTAACTTAAAGTTTGACAAACATTGCACGCATGTTAATAAAATGATCTCATTTAAATGTGCCACTTTAGTTAAATATAAAAGGTATATAAACCCAAAGATTATGTACATTGTATTCAAATCATTATGTATCTCTCACATTGACTACGGTCTTCCTGTCTGGGGTGCTGTCTCGGACTTACTCTTACAGAAATGTCAAAAAACTATCGATCATTTCTTAAAATGTATTTCCATTAAGGGCTACAGCTTTAACTTTATATATCCAAACTATAAAATACCTGTATACAACTCCAGTAGGAAAAAGAAAGAAACTACAGACCTATATAAAATTTATGAAACATTTGGGATCTTAACTGTTTGTGAAAGATATACATACATAACCGTATCTGCAACAAAAACCTTACTCGCACAAACTGAAAAACTTGAATGTATTAAGGATATTATCAAAGCAAACGCCGTACGAGTCACCAGAAACAATCACTTTGTAATTATACCATTCAAATCTTCCTTTTATCATAATTCTTTCCAATTCAGAGCGGCCAAATTATGGAACCAAATTCCAAGGATAATTCACTCAAAGAATAACATTAAAGACTTTCAATTTGAATTGAGTAAGTGGCTTGTTGGAAAGCGACATAATAATAAATGTGAGTATTTTGTAGTAAGCTAAACTGTTAACCAATATGACAAAATTAATGTTAGATTAGTATGCATAATTTTAGTTCTACCTCTATAACTGTCTGTCACTGGAAATCAGTGCTTGCACTGAGTTGATTCGACAATAAAGCCATTACCATTACCATTACCATTACTGTCTCGAAGGGTATATACATACATACCCAGGGTAGTTGAAACGAAATTTTCCTGGCTTTTATGCCAACCCACCTGAAGATGCAATGGAAATGAATAAAATAAAAACAAAAAATGCTCTGAAAACACCTTTCTGAGAATACCCACAGAGCTACTTCGTTCTTGAGTGTAATGCTTATTTTCCATGTTGGTACTAATGAGCTCACAAGTCTGTATGTATGTTTTTAATCTTATTATTTCTGATGTAAATTTGGGAATTAAATTAAAATATTTGATTCCATTTCCTTGGATTATATATTATTACAATAATATAGTTGTGGACAATAATATTATGACAGTTTTTATTTTTGCGAGCTTTTGACTAAGAGATTAAAAATAAAAAGGAAGAAAATCTTTGATGTATCCTGAACTGTTCCACCGATTGTGCTCCACTACCTTTCCAGAAATTATTAAAATATTTTTTTAAAAATTATTTGTAAAATAATTTTTTTTAAATCCTTTATACTAATTTGAAAGTGATTGTCATGGTGGCGATGGCAGTCGTCACTTATGTACATGACGTGTTGAAGCATAACGGTTCATTTTTTTTAATTCAAGCAAAAAAAAGTGTAATTTTTAATGTAAAGCATGGTTTGCTTAAATGAAATCAAAAATTAACAATTATTTGTTTCTAGCATTTCTTGTTTGTTGACTTGGTCAGGCTTAAGTTATAGTAACCAAAAAAATGTTACTACAACTTAAGCCTGACCAAGTAAATAAAAACTAATGCCATTTTAGATTACAAAAAATTTAATTTAATTAATTAAAAAACAAGAGAAATACTGCAATGCTAAAAAAAAGTTACAAACAAGTTACTATCTTGCATCTTGGAATTGTTATGCCTAATTTGAATCAACTAGCAATTGCTTATTCTGTACACCTTTGAATATTTAGTACAGTGTGGCTTTTAACCACCACAACTAAATTCTAACTTTGGGTAAGTCGTCCATCAACACATGTCAGACATACAATTAATTCAAATGTAGTGTTGAAATGCGTCTTTTCCTAGAATCAAAGTGTCCATTCAAATATGTTCATATCTAATGATCTATATGATCATTTCTAAAACGTTTAGTAAAGTTGTCCAGCATAATGCATATTAACAGGGACATTTTCGAAGCAAGGCTGGCTGATAAACGTTTGATCAGCTTAAATAGTTTAATTATTAACGTTTTAAACGTACCCTGTATACCCATTATTTATCACAACAGCATTTAATTATTTAAAAAAATGTTTATGCCCCGCAACAACAGATTAATTTAAAAACAATTATAAAATTTATTTTTTGCCAACCGACTTACATGCATCCTAACATAATTTAAAAAACAACTAATCCGAATTTGACCCAAATTATTGCTAATGATGCTAACATAAATTCGATGCATTTATTTTTGTTGATGATGGGTTGTAAACCTCCGCGCCAGTTTCCATACGATTTTTGAATATTGTAACAACTAGGGTTGGTCATACCGATACGATATTATCGTTAATATCGTTCAATTTTGGGAAACGATATGATACGATAAATCTCGTATATTTTACACGATATATCGTGCAATCATAATAACGTTCTAAGAAGGCAGCATCGTCAAAAACTGCATACGGGATCCATCTGACTCATTTTACACCCTGTATCATTCCAAAACGGTAATATGCGTTCGGAAAACGTTACTTTTGTAGTTCCCACGAGTCCGTTAACCCAGGACACATCGTATCCATAATCCGTACTCATACTATCCATGCATTTCATAACCATTGACCGTTTTTAACTTTTCACATACATTTAAAATTCTAAAGTTCAGTTTCGTGAGATTAAAATTAGTAAAATGCCCAAAAGAGACCGAGAAAAAGAAAGAGACAAGGTTTGAAGTGAGGAAATGGATAAAAACTTTAAAGAAGCAGATTATTCAGAAAATGTAACCCCTCGACCTTCATCAGTGTGGCAATATTATTTAAGGAGACAAGATGGTCTCATGGCTTTGTGAAAGTTGTGCAAGCCGAAGGTTTTAGTTCCCGTTCTGATACCTACTACAGGTTATAACACAACTGGCCTGGTCAATCACCTGTTCACCAAACATCAAATTTCTTTGAAAAAGCCGAATTCGGTAGAGGATGTAACTAAGCCTGGAAACTCTAAAAAAGGTACAATGATCGCTATGTAATAGTTGCAGTCTCTTAGAATTATTGCTGATGTGAGTGTACCGTAGATTTTAGCCAAAGTTCTTATGATGAGGGAAGCAATAATATATTAAGTGAGTACTTTTTTAATTGTTTATTTTATAATTTTGAAGTTGCTGTACGCGTCACAGACTACTTTAAATCATCTGTGTCGATGGATTCCTTAATAGCAGAACTGGCTGCAAAGGATGGGGTAACCTTCAATACAATCGCTAAGTCCAGAGTGTTACGGAGGCTTTTTAAAGCCGAATTCGGCCAACTCCCCAATTCTCACAAAACTATAATCAGGAGATTCCTCAAATTTTACGAGACCGTCAAAGCGCAAAAAATTACAGAAATATCTCGTTTCATTGCTGGAGGATGAAAGTATAGTCTAACAATTGACGAATGGACCGCCATTAATGACAGACTTTATTTAAACGTAACCATACACGACTCAAAAAATCAGTTCATTAATTTAGGGTTGGAAAGAATTCCAGGAAATTTTGCTGCTGTAGACTGCTTGTCATTGGTTAAGAATCGCTTAAGCAAGTTTGGAATAAATCTGCGCAAACACATTGTAGGGAGTACATACGACGGATCCAGCGTAATGAAATCATTTGAAATATGTCAGACATGATTAAGCAAGAATGCTTTGCTCATGCCTTCCATTTGGCAGTTGTGGACACCTTTTACAAGGGAATACAATCTATACCGAATTCGGCCCCTAAAACAAGTTGTCCAAAGGTTGACTCCAAAATTTCCGAATCAGATGATTCAGAAGAAATCGTCTCAGATAACTCTCATGCCATGTCAGAAAATGAGGACCATTCGGAAGATGAGGAGGTTGTCCAGCATTCAAAGCCGAATTCGGATACAATAGCGCTGACTGAAGAAACTATGAAAAGAGCTGTTACTAAAATCCGAAATACAGCCAGGTTTTTCCGTAAGTCCCCCCAAAAAACGCTCAATTGCAAAAGCAAATTAAAAAGGATCAAAACGAAATCGAGCGAAGACCCGGAAAGAAAATTAACGGCCCACTAAATCTTTTGTTGGATGTTCAGACTCGATGGAGCAGCTTAATGCCCATGGTGGAGAGATTCATGATGCTTCAAGGAATTATAGAAAAATCTTTAGTTGATCTGAGGGATTCGTTTAGACAAGCCCAAAAGAAAAAAATAGTTCCCTTAAATGATAAGTAAAGTGACGCAATGAAGACTACCGTTCGCTTATTAGGGCCACTCAAGTCAGCAACAGAGGAAATATGTGCTGGTGACATGAATCTTTTTAATTTCGAAGAAGTTTATTCCCTTCTAATTACTGAGTTGGAAAAGGACAAAACCGAATTCGGTCTGAAGCTCAAGGAAAGAATTATTTTCCGAGTATATCAACGCGGAGCTAATTGGTCCAAAATATTGTATAACCTACATCATGGAATTCCAGAGTCTGCTGAACTTGCAGGTTCTGACAATGAGGAATTTCCTATTCATATGGCTGTTAATATGAAGACTTTGAAATCAGATTTATTAGCCATGTTAAGCAGACTATATGAAAGTGCAGAAGATTACCCGAATTCGGATGAAGAGATAACTTCACATCAGGCCAAAAGATCGCATTTGAGCAAGCCTGAAGTTATGGTAAGCCTGACTCTGCGGGAGCCAATGAGATTGCGAAAACAATTATTAGGGGAAAAGCGCTCTGAGGTATGCTGAGTGACAATTTATTATTATTATTTCATAAAAATGGCTGGTGGTTTAAATTTATTAGAGCTTAAAATGTTTTTCTTTTAGACTCCCCCAAATCCGCGTAAATCCCTCTCTGCAGCAATATGGGACGAACGGAAGGCTTTCCTAGATTCGTGGCCTGAAGCCAAAAAGGAACACCTTTTACAGATTTGGTACGATTATCGACTGAAAATTCGACTAACCAGTGTTGAAAGTGAGAGGAGTTTTTCAGCGGCTGAAAATTTCATGAAGAAGCAGCGATCGAGAATGGAGGACTCGTTATTGGATATGTTGTGCTTTTTAAAATCTCATTTCAATTCCCTGTAAATTGTTTTGCCGAATTCGGATTCTGGATTTGGGAATATAATAATTCTTGCACTGAATAAAACTATGACAAGCAGATCCTTGTACATAAAAATATGCACAGGATTGCCATATTATTTTACAAGACAACAAGTAATATTATTATCAGCAGGTAATGTTTCCCCCTGATGTTATAAATATAATAATTTGCGTTGCTTAATTGTAAAATAGACAACTCTCTCTGAGTAAGGGACGTTTAGAGGACCGGCAAAATCTGTTTATTATAAAAATTAATCCCTTATAAGAAGTGTGTATATAAATTGTGTAAATGTGAATCGGGACTGCAAATCCCGACCCGTTATATCAAAATATCATTTATAAGGGTATTCCATATAGCGGGAGTTGACAGTATATTTGGTTAGCGCGCATACGTAAATCAGCATTGCATTTATTATACCTAAGTTACGCTACGTATAAGTTAGTTCTACGCAGCTGGTCGGTCTTTCCTGAGCTTCAAAGCTTTGTTTCAACTTCCGAGGTCTATATTGTTGGAAAATTGTAAGTTGTTCTATGATTATATTCAACTCAGTTTTATATATTCAGTTTTTAATTCTGTCTAATACTTTGAAGTAGATTTGTATATTTTATAAGGTTTTTATTGCCGAATTCGGCTTAAACAAATCAGGTTCATTCATTTGAATCATTATTTATATAATACATTATTTAGGAACTTCCCCCTGGTCGTCGATATTGGAATTGTGGCGAGATTAACCACCTTATTGACAACTGCCTACCGAAGATTGATCGCCGCAATATAAAGACTTGGAGGAAAGTTTTTGAGCGTGAAAATCCGGTGGAAAGGCATAGGCGCCTTATTAAATGCCAAATGTTTTTGCACCCTGTTCAGAAGAATCCGATTGTAAGTTGTTTTTTTGCATTTTGGAAGTAGAATTCTATGCATAGTTTAAATTGTTGTAATATTCGGTTGTCAATCTTTCATCTGTTGCTTTGCAGGAAGATTACATTAATTTCAAATGTGATCAAGCTCGAATGCGGGTAGAATCAAAGTTGATTCCATGGATCAATGATGACAGTGATGCTGATACGTTAGTGGGGGATGTCACATCCGAATATTCAGATATTGACACACTAATAGCCGAGGATGATGAGCCCGATATCGTGGAGGACAAACAACGGGTCTCCACCAGTCCTGGCAGGTGCGTTTACACATCGGAAGATAAGAAAGTGCCATCTGAACCGAAAGGAATAGTTAAACAGGCATTTGGAAATGTAGATAAGTGCATCTGAAGCTTCACTTTGACTTATTTTTATTTCTAATGTTATTTTTAAGGAAGTAAATATTTATTGAATACTTTTTACTGCTTAATTTCATTATTATTTCAATTTATTGTGCATATCGTTTCTATCGTTCTAACATATCGTTATCGGTATTATTTTTATGAACGATCACGATATTAACGATATTTCGAAAGGTAACGATATGACCAACCCTACTCCGTATACAGGATAACACTGACGTCCATGTCAAACACGTTCAATACATTGCATCATGCTGCAAACCAACCCAGGCCCAGCCACATGCTACACGCTGCTAATACTTTTTTTCAATGAAAACGTCATTTAAGGCTAGACAAGGCATTTTGAAATGGTAAACAAAGGCAAGGAAGGCACAAAATATTTACCGATTTTTAGGATAAGGGGAAACTATGAAATATGATCCCGGAAAGGCGATAACGAACCTAATGAACACAGATCGTTACTGTAACGTCGACGTTTCGTTCATAACGTTATAAGACGTTAAAGATTTGAGAACATGCATAATAACGGAAAAATAACGTTACGACAACGTTACGGTGCAACGGCTCAATGACTAGTCTTAAAGACGTTTCAGTAACGTCTAAATCCAGTCAAAACTCCACCACTTTGATTTCCCCAAACTCCACAATGGAACTATACAATCGACTCATTTTGACTTCACAACGTCAATGCTAACGTGAGGATAGGACAATTTGAAAGGTAAGATTATTAATACAGAAAGCATATGTGAATATTTTGTTTTCAATAATCATTGGTGTGATAAAAATTACTACAGTGAGTAATGTGCAAAAAGGTTTGTAAGCGACAGTTCCGAAGGCAAATTAAATCTGCCGTTGGTTGAGATTTAAAACGGCAAAAACAACGTGAAATCCATCTTCAATTGAACTTAGACCGCTCCTCGACCTCCTATTGTCAATATTTGTCTAGCAATTTTGAAACATCAAGTGTTACTATGGTCTCAAATTTAAAGTGCATTGGTAATAATTCGCATAAATTGTATCCACATATTCAAGAAAATAGTGGAGATATCGCCAATATCGAAGTGGACACTGTTAAATTCGAAGAATTCGAAGCCAATAAATCTGTAGGATTCTTGCAAGGTGAGTTGCGTATTTGGGCAGTAACTGAACATGTTACTCACAAAGCAATTGATAAGCTCCTAAATATTATTAGAAAAATAATCCCCAGCCTTCCCAAAACGGCAAGACGTTTACTGGAAATAGTCAGAAGCTCCAACATTGTGAACATTCCTGGTAGAGAAATGTATTATTTTGGAATAAAAACTGGAATTTTGCAGCAATTGCAAGCAGGAATTAATTCCAGCTAACCAGAACTCACCTGCCGTTTTAGCATAGATGGGTTGCCACTCTTTAGAAACTCGTTGCAAGGCTTTTGGCCTACTAGTGGCATACTTAATGAATCCAAGCACCAAAGCCCGTTCCGATTGCCGTGTTTGCTGGCAATTCAAAACCAAAAGACTTAAATGCATACCTTTCAAAATTGTTGAAGAGTTAGATGACCTAGTGAAGTTTGGCATTTTGTTTGAAAACACAGCCTACCAATTTATTGTCAATAAATGTATTTTTATTTCTGACGTCCCAGCTCAATCTTTCATCAAGGGAATTAAATTTCACGTCGGCTATTGTTCATGTGAAGCATGCATGACGGAATGCAAATATGTTTCACCTCGGCAACATTTTAAAGTAACTGCACCATAACGAACCAACTCAAATTTTAAACATAGAGACCAAGTGGAGCACCAAATACACCCATTTTGACACATGGAAGTCCATTGGAAAGAGTAGGAGTTGGGATGGTTACGCAGTTTCCGTTGGACTACATGCATTTGGTATACCTTGGAGTGGTTCGCAAGTTGATCACTCTGTAGATAAAGGGACCACTCAAGACCAGACTCCCGGCAAATACCGTAACACGTCTTTCCTGTGATCTGAAAGGATGCGTTAGAAATATTACATCGGATTTTAACAGAACTCCGAGAGACGTTGTAATTTGTGGGCGTTGGAAAGCTACGGAGGCAATACAATTTGTATTATACACGGGACCAGTTGTACTTAAGGAAATTCTCAAAAAGTATGTTTATGATAAGTTTTTATTACTAAGTGTGACAATACTGTTACTTTCGGAAGATAATATTCATAATTTAATACATCTAGCTGAAGTTGCAAAAATGAACGGAGCCTTTGACAAATTCAGTACTTTTCCTATGGAACCTTATTGAGGTTCCATCAAGCGTATTATTAGAGCAAACCAACTTTAAGCCAAAAATCAAAAATTCAATGTCAAAAATTCAGTTTAAAAGCAAGACACCCAAATTGCTATTTTCAAGGAAAGAATGGATTTTATAAATACATTCAATCGGATTCGAACACAATTAAAACCTCTGAACAAATTATTAATTGTAAGCAGTTTCAGCCAAGTAATTTTAATTATTTAATTATCCCCCCCAAATCCAGCACTTCAAACATGATTATTTGCGAAGAATGCAGTAATTGTGAAACGGTGTTCATTCCAAAGACTGATATTGTAAATAAGTGCATGGCCCTGAACTACAAATAATTTATTGTGTTGATTCCACTAGTGCACTCAATATAGTCTTGCTTATTCCAGTTGTAAATAAAATCTGTATTGAAAGTTGAGATAGCTAACTACAATTTAAATTTACATTTTGTTTAACATTTTACAGATGTATTCCTTAGTATCGTTTTAAGTGATAAAGGTACGGATGGATCAGCATCTTGCGCTGTCGTTCCTTCAATTTGGATTTCGGATGATAAGGCATATTGCTCGTAACAAAACGGAAAATACTCCTATAAGATAGCTTTGGCAAAGTTATTAAAACCTGAAGCGCAATGGCAGATGTATTCGCCCATAAAAGTCAAATTATCATCAGGTAAATTACACGTTAGACTTTTTGGAGTGTTTCGGGTAATATTTTGCTCTGTCCAGTTATAATGAAACCTGAATTACTGTTTAGATTACTTGGATCTCGTTCGTTCGCAACAAAACATGTATTTGGATACTTCACATCTCGAATCAGGTGATGACTTGTCGCGAAAAAACCCTGAAAATGCTAGTTTAAAAGCATCCTATTCTCCTACACTTAACTCTTCCGAAGAAGATTCGGATTCGCTTCCAACGCCCCCTTTGTATCTACACTAACTTCAAGTAACTCATCTCAACAGCAAGGGCAAGCAAAACCAGAATCATTTGATGAGCAACGTGGGCTGGATGTGACGGCTACTGTGCAGTCTCAAAGTGGCCATACGTTTGACTTAGTTCAGGAGACACTTTGAGAGAAGTTAAAAATCACAATTTCAAATTTTACAACTATTCCCCCGATCTGCCACACAGTGCTGTAAATTTTAAATTTTAATTTTTAGGTATTGACCGTCTAATTTTGGAAAGAATTAAATCCTTGTCCCGAAAAATTGACAACCTAGATGCTCACGTTCAGGCACTAATACTATGTCCGCAAAACAGCACAGATGAGCTACAAAACTGTCCTAATTTAAACAGACGTACAATTGAGGAATTTCAGATTTTTGAGACTTAATGCTAAAAAGATGGTATGTAACCTGTGCAGCCAACTACTTTATCTGTATGAAATTCGAAAATATGAATACTGGCTTTTAACGAATGCTTTGTGTGGATCATTTAGGCTATTGTGCTTTCAAGAGTCGGTGGCCGTACAGTGAAAGTAGCTACTGCAAATGTACTCACAGAGCTTATGGTTACTACAGTGGCGGAGTAATACAACTGGGCAGGAACAAAACGTGGAGAAATTACAAAGCTTGCCATTATAACTACCCGCCTTGTTGCACTTATTCATGGTTTGTTTTTATTTTATCATATTCTTTAGTTTTATTAGTTTTTAATTTTGGAATTAGATTGAGGTTGAACAGTAATTATGTATTTAGACTTATTGAAGAATATAAAACAACATTCTCGAGTTGAGTGGAGTGAGATTAAGGATCTGATCAAGACCTGGTTGAAGAATGCACCATCACGTATTAAAAGATTGAAAAAATCAACGATGCAAGCCGTTAAAGACTGAAGACGACTATTAAACGTACTTAAAATTCTCTACCATTACTTTTTGTATTATGCCATTCATTTATACCGTTTTCAGCATTTTTCATAGCCAGTATGGAAAATAAAGTCTAAAACGTTGCTAACGTGGTACATCATTGTATAATCTTAAAAATTCTAAATATATTTAGTGTAATTATCTGGGAATTATAGAAGTGCACACCAGTATTAACGTCATGCAGTATCGAATAAATAACGCTGCAGCAACCTAGAGGTTTTCGTTTGAGAAACGTTATTTATCGTCGTGTGTTAACGTCTTCTGATGATGAAACCGCGGACATTTTAACCTCGCGGTTTCGTTACTATACAACGTTAATAAAACCTTAGGACGTTGCAGCGCAACGGCACTGAGTCGTTACAATTACGTCTGGTGTAGTTTGGTGGACGGTGGTTTATTGTATTTAAGTTTCGTGTTAATGTTATAGGCAAGGGAAACCAATTGCCTATGACTGTTGTTGAGGGTAATGCTAATTTTCTCAGTTGGAAATAATGAACTCAGAAATTTGTATGCACGGTTTTAAGCTTCTTGTTTCTGGGATAAATTTGGGAATTAAATTGAAACATCTGATTCCATTTCCTTGGAATATAATAATAATAATTCTTTATTCAGGTCGATGTTTTGGCCTTGGCCCTTACAACCGTTATGTTTTTACATAATTGAGTTAAATACTTATAAATAAGCAAAGAAAATTTCCTAAGTTTTTTATGTGGTAAAATGATTGATTATTCACAATAATTTATAAGATCATAGTAAAACTGTCTCATCCTGCTAGCAAAGCACCAAAAAGTATATATATCCAAATACTCCTGCTTGCTCGGGGTATTTTTATACATTATAGTTAACACGTTATTTCTATTACAACGTTTTTCGTATTTTAAAAGGTAGCAGATGTCTTCTATATCGTTCGTATTACATAGTTTGCATATGCTTTTGTTGTCAGTTTTCCATATTGAGTTAATTGCATTTAGTTTGTACGACCTACCTTTTACACTAATATGTGGGACATTTCCTCTAATTGCTTAAATTAACCGTATGACATTCAACTATAGGCCACTTGCAAAGTGGTGACTTTTGGCTACAAGTGTTTTGATGCTACGGAATTGTGGAAACGTTTGATTTACAAGCATTTCAGCTACGTCTTTGTTAACCAGATGTTGGAGGTATTTTCTTATAATTACATTGGCGTTTTCGATTATATATTTTTTACTAAGATTATTGAATTCGGTAAGCATATCGGCTCCGTAGAACATGTTCTTAATAAGACCCATCTAGTTATACTCGTTATCCGCAATTTTCTTCATTTCTTTATAACAGCTAAAACTTATATTATGATGTTCATTGTTTAATACCCTCATTATTAGCTTGACTGTTGCTGTAAAGACAAGACCTTTAATATTTATCATTCTCGTTTCTAACCTCAAGATAAACCCAGGTATCAGGTTACAGGTATGTAATATTTTTCTGATGAAGTTTGTCCGAAATGTTTCAAGTTGTTTTAAGTATCTTAGTGACCACACTGGTGCACAATATAGCAGAACAGAACTTACCAAAGCATTGAAGAGTTGTATGTGTACGTCAATGTTGGTAGTATGACTCTTGTACATTATAGCTACAGGCTGACTCTGAGCATGCTTCGATTTTTATACAAAATGTTCTAATGTCTTATTCAAGTTTCCATTATAGAAGAAAGGTCAACCGAGGTAGGTATATGACTTAACTATTTCTGTGTTGTCCTCTTCCTAAAAAAATATGTCTCGTTTACTTGCGTTGCCTCCTTTTCTAAATACAACTGCTTTCGTTTTGGTGAGATTCACATGCAGGTTGTTACATTCAAAAACAAATTACTGAGTATTGATTTGTGTTTGTAGCTCACCTTTCGTAGTTGGTAATAGGTTCATATCATCAGCATACAGTTGTATAAGTATTTCGATTACATACATGTTTATACCTGTTGTTTTGCTTTCTATCAGTATCGAAACAATCTCATCAATGCACATATTAAACAAAGTAGGAGATTAATTCTCTCCTTGAAGTACACCGGACAGCATGTTGATGTATTCTGTTTATCCACCGTTGGTTCTTATTTTTGTTTTTGCGAGTCCATATAGCTCCTTAATTCTGTTTAGACAGTTACGGCTAATCTTTAATTTTTCCAACCTTTCCCATAGTTTCTTGTGTTATGGAATCGAACGTTTGGGAGAAGTCGACAAACAATGCATATAATTTACCTCCCTTGCACTGCATTCGTTTAATTATCATATATGCTAATCAGGGTTGCACCATGGTACAAACCATGGTTTAAACCAAACGGTTTTTTTATAAAAACCAATGGTTTAAACCAAACACCTAAAATTTTAATATTTTAAATCCAAAATGCTTATATTTCGTCGTGCACAAAACTTGTGCAATTACTGTGATATTGTGTGGTTAAACGTTAGTGAAGTAAATAATACTATTAGCTTTTAGTCTTGTACATTTAGAAATTCGGAATCGTTTGTACAATGAAAAATGCCAAACTTGTGTTTATGCTTCAAAGTTATCGTTAAAATTATATCTAAATTATTAAATATTTAATGCTTTGCGATACTTACTGAGTTTGGGAAATAAGTAAATTTGTTCAAATTCACATGTTTTTCAATATTAATGAATGTTTTGGGTTGAAAATGTGTTTAAACCAAAAAAACCTGGTTTAAAAAAACCCGGTTTAAACCAAAAAAACCTGGTTTAAAAAAACCCGGTTTAAACCAAAAAAACGGTTGTTCGGTTTTTTTGAAAAAAACCAAAAAAACCCCAACCCTGATGCTAATGCAAATACATGTTCAATAGATCTCTTACCCTTTCGGTACGCAGCTTGATAATTAGACAAGATTTCATTTAGGCTACAGTATGTGTTCATTCTTTTGGATAAAATACATGTGAATAGCTTATATACTGTATTGAGGAGACTAATGGGACAATAACTTTTAAAGCATTTACATTTCCCTTTTTATGTATTGGAGTAGTGATTATTTGACTCCAAGTTTCTGGTAGTCCCTTTTTAGTGCTAAATTTAGACAAATAGTAAGATACTCGTATAACGTTTCAGTGAGGTTTTTGAATACCTCATTCGGTATTCCATCTGACCCTGCAGCTTTGTTGTTACTGAGGATTTTGACTATTTCCTTAACCTCTGAAATTAAAAGTTTGCTGTCAAGGACATTATTTACTGAAGATACTTGCTACTTACATGTACCGGCCTATTATTATTATTCCTTTCTGCATCTATGTACTTCAATTAGTATGTCCGTGTAATTGCAAGGAGTTCCCTTAGCTTTTCTCAATTTGCCTACTGCTTGATTTACGGTTCTTTTTGTCTTTGCAAGCCTTGTCAAACCAATCCTGAGCTATCTTTTGTCCCTTTACGTGCCACCCCATACCTTTTCCTTGCTGCATCTCCTACAATTTTGTTGAATTTTTCAAAGCTACAGTCAGTAAAAGATAATTGTGAATGACTTTCTCCAAGATTAACTTTAAACATGTGCGCTCTATCTCTATTCTAATGGATCTTATTGTACTTAACTTTATTTGGTCTATTATCAACATGTTCGTCAATGATGACTTGTATTGGAAAATGATCTGATAGTTCGGCTTCAAGAACTTCAAAGTCTCGTATTATGTCACATATGTTTGGATTACATAATGCTAGATCTATACAGCTTGCTTCGTTGCTATTACTGAGAGTTATTTCTCCTTCGCTGTCTACGTTCGTTCTACCATATAATAGTATGTAGCGATTCTCAAGTAGTAATTTGCGTAAATTTTAACTCTTCTGTTAACACTTGTATGTTTGGAGTTTCTTTGTGCGAAGACATTTGTAGCGTTTAGATTTACATGTAAATTGACTAGGCCACGTCTGGCATTTAAGTCACCTATAATTATTGTATATGTACTGAGGTTGCTGATGTTTTGAAATATTAATTCTAGCTTATGAGTTAATTCATACGTGGAAGGTAGGTATGCAAAGACAACATGTAGGGGGTTATTGTTTTATATTTGAGTTATACAATTGTGATCGTTCGTTTCAATTACATTAAGTTTACTATCAAGTTTACCTCCCATAATAAATCCCCCACTACGTCGTCCCTTCGAGTTGCTTCCATTAATTTTAATAATACGGTAATTAGCTTCTATTGATTTCAAATTAATAGTCTGACCTTCCGTTAACCAGGTTTCGGAAAAACAGAATAAGTCAGGATTCTTAGCAGTTAAAAATAGTATATTATCTGTATAATTAGTAATTAGTCCATTACAATTCCAATAGATAGTTCTATTTATGTCAGTAGGTTGTAAAGGTCTGCCAATTCCTCAGTTAATACGATTCGGACCAATCGTGTTTCGTTGGGTGTTGTAGTATGCGGTCTTTAGTTTATTCTTCTTTCTTTTTTTCGAATTTGGCTTCTGCAATTCTGGGTGGGTCATCTGGGTTAATGTACACTTTTATGTTCTTTGTCGTCAACGTTTTGCGTGCGTCCCAAACTTTGTTTCTGCATGAAATTCTGGTAAACCTGACGTGCATATTTCTTGGTCTTCCATCAACTTGTTTTTCGATCCGCCCGATTGTGTCGCTTTCAGCATTGGGGACTCCCATATCCTCCGACAGGAGTTTTCTATCTTATCTTTTCGTTCAGTTGTTCTGCTGTCTCGTCCGGGTGGTTCTTTACTCCGCTAACTACGATGTTTTTCCTCCTCATTTTCATACATAGTCAGTCATTTTCAAATTTAAGCTCTATGTTTTCTCTTTCCAAGTCATCTCATTTTCCATTCATTTTATCCATCAGCACTTGAATGGAATCAATTTTTTTGTCGAGTATGTCCAATTTCTTTTTAATAGCGTCAGCCACATCGTCGTTAATGCCATTATCTCGTACGCCGGCTGCCTCTGCTTTCCTCTTTTTATTTTTTGGTTCGTTTATCGGGTCTAGGGGTTGGCGTAATAATTTGTCCAGGTTTTTGGGCGAGTATCGGGAAGCACCATCTTTTATTAGCTTCAATGGTTAATTCTTTTTGTGCGATTCTTAACCTTCTTAGTATAGGCAATTAAATGTTTAACATATCTTAGGCCTATGCTTGGCCATTTACTTAGCGATGCTATGCTTCTTTCAGCTGTGCATATGGTTGTAACCGCCAGGCTGATGCAGGATTCCTTCTTTACTGTCTTCCCTCTGTTGAACACTTCACAATATTTTATTTTTAACTTTGACTGATAAGCGAGCTGCCCATTCCAGTTTTACACCCTCCAGACTCTCAAGCAAGACTTGGAATATGTGGACAATGTTATGACGGTATTTATTTTTGCGAGCTTGTGACTAAACTATAGTATACAAGAGCCAAAAGAATAACACCGTCAGGCGTTAAACAGTAAGCGAAAGATCAAAGCTATATTATTCTAAACATATTACACTCCAAAAATTAAATAATATTTTCATAATTATTTAACAAGAAATTAAATTTTCTTAATTAAATATTTTTGTAATTTTAAACTTTCATCTTTGACAATGTTATTTTACGAATATTATCAAAAAGAAACCCGAGTTAATGGCTATTTAATTTTCAGATTCCTACTGGATTATGAGACTTGTCTAAATATTTGGTAAAAATGATCTGGGTTCTTTTTTGCAACCACTCGACTCGTGCGTTAATCTATTTACGTGTGTATATTCCATTACATATTTCACGAGATATCTAGGATGATCACTCTAGAAATTCGCACAAAACAGATATCTTTGATCTTTTGTGAATTAATTATAAACGTGCAATAATAACGAAAGCATTGAAATATCTTTGTAAAACCCTGCGGCAGGCAAACGGTTTATAACTTATATTACTATTTGACGTTTTAAGGACATGTATGATGTATGTAATAACATGATTTCTGTATCATGCTTTTAGGCAAGAATTGCTGAGGTGCCAGTTAAAGCATATTTTTCACCCGCTAACTAGTTTTGAGTTACAGCTGTTATGAATAAATATGACTACAAAAGACAAGCATTAATCATAAAACTTCACTTACACATACATACATACATATGTCAACTACTATTGTATAAAGCCAACAGTGTATATAATTTGACAAAAAAAAGTAAATAAAAAATCCAAATAATGCTACCTGAAAACAGATTTCTAAGAAAGAATCATTATCATTTATAATCCAATATAACATATATATACTTGAAGCGACAATAACGTATCAACAGTTTTATTTACCGATTTTATTAATATGATTTGCTTAAACGAAGAAGTCCATGAGTGATGTACGATGAATTTTCCTAGCCGTAAAGGTATGTGAAATTAATAACAAAATATTCCAGTAATTGTTGTTCATAAGATCGGTACTTTTGCAGAATTTTAAAATCAGAGAGAATGCGCAAAGCAACATGTAAGTACAAAAAATTATTATAATACTCTTCATGCAATAATCCTTTTAGAACCAAAGGTCCTGTGTACAACATAAATAATAGAAGTTCTGGCGACTTCCAACGATCCTGTTCTGCAAGCTCTCGATGTTCGCGGGCGAAATCAGAACGAAAACAAAATTAAGGACAATAAGCGCGAATAAATTTGGCCTTCTGAGCTGCAGATTATTTACAGCGTAAAATAGTTTCCTTACACCATGATCTGAGCAGGTTTTGCATCACTCCTAAGTACAAGAGATGCATTGGATCATCTGGAAACTAGGATACCATACAAACTCCGATGGTAAGCAAATCGGATTCTCCATTGTGGTGTCGTTTTTGGTCTTGATTTCTGAAAGAACTGTCGGTTCGGAGTGCTTTGCTTGTGGGTTAAATGTCAAGCGGCTTCTATAATATGTTTCGTTTTGCTCGCATTTTCCACACCCGTAGTAACCATTATGCCCCTTAACACATGTTCTGAAGGAGCAAGCAGGAGTATCACATACGAATTTTCCTAATTTAATTCGATATAATTTAGTATAATGTTCCACTCCATCACGAATATCATACATTTCACTGATAAAATCTTGTAGAAACGTTTTAACACATTTTGGTTTTTGGTACGTTTGGTAAATTCCTTTTTTAAATGGAGTCCAATTTTAAACATTTAAAACACAACCTAATATTGGCCAGAACTGACTATTGCTACGTCTTGAAATTGGGAGTCCATCGATGGAAACATCAAGCAGTACCTATTGGTTATTATTGAAATCCTTCGGGTGGCTTTCAATAACCCGTTTAATCCAATGTTTTGAGAAAGCTTAGAACATCTGTCCGAAGTCTAGGTATATCTAGAGCGCTCAGAATTCGCAATAAACTGGTAAGTGTATTTTGATTTATTTGATAATTAATTGCCCATTCTCGGAGGTTGTTTGGAAAATTGAGTCACCCATACTTGATTTTTGAACGAGTATTTCTGCATGATTTTTCACATGAATAAACATGATTTTTGGGGCGACTCATTTCTACTGTAAACAGAAAAAGTTTCACAGGGGGTGTTTCGGTCATTAGACACTAAATTGATTTCTGGAAAACTACCATGCACGACTTTGTTATCTGGAACTGCATAGCTGTGATTAACTAATGATGAACATGAAGATAGAACGCTAAAACTATTTACTGCCCCTGAAACGATTCTTCTGGTGGTTCTTTCTTTTCGTTTCAACATTGTAATAAATTTTAATTTCACATAAAGTAAAATAAAAGTACTCACCTCCTTTCGGTTCTTCCAAAAACTCTTATAACCGATTTATTACACAGAACCCACAATAATTGTAACAATAAATCTACCAGCAACATTAATTATTAAAGTTTATTGATTAGTAACTTAAAAATGCGAATGTTTCTTAAATGTTTAAAATAAGACTATTTCTAAACGTTTTTCCATATACGTGACCTAAACGTTCAACATAGTGCGATGTGCTGTATGGGGTGGTACAGAAATCACGACCAGACTCACCTCGAGCATCAATTTTAGTTTTTAAATCCAATGTAGTTGTACAATGGTCATAATTGGCTACACTTCGAATATCAAGAGAATTTATGTAATTACTCCATTGTCTTTTTATTATGTTTAGGAACAATTGCCGCATGCTCATTTGTAAATTCAAAAATGTCCAGATCCCCAGTCTTTGATATGACTGCGAATTTAACACCACGGAACACGATCTTTGTACTGAAACTCGGAGAAAAACAAGCTATAACTTGTTGACAATCGTTCAGTTTCAATACTAAATTAAATTTTTATACAGCAATTTTTATATGAAACTTAATTATCCGTAACGAAATCTACGGCAAGCTTTACTAAATCTTTAGAGTATATAGGTAGAACTTGCTCTCTTGAGATATACAGGCAGTCGCCATAGGGCAAAAGGGCAGGAAGTCCAAGGAATGACCGATTTCTGCTCACCAGAAAATTTTAGAACAATGAAACATGCAGATTAAATGGAAAATAAGTATTTGAGGAAGAGTTTCGTATCACTATATCGGTATTTTCCATACTATGGTATTTAGGTGAAATTCCCAATACTTTTTCACAGATGAGGGATTATATTAAACTAACCCATTTCAATTCCAAATGGCCATTTCCTACTAGTCATAACCTTCGTAGAGTCAGGCGTGTCTGTTTTATTAATTAGATAGTAGTACACCGGGGAGTACTATCGTCGGGGAAGGACCGTTTCCCGAACATCAAAACCCAATATTGCAATGTTGAAAAGCTGAGCGTAAACCTCTACGTTGTGAACATAGGACAGTTCATCCTGGGCATTCGGAAAGTACAAGGTTAACATATTTTCCATAATTTCTTTCCATTTTGTGTTCCATCCTCGAAAAAGTGTTTTCAAGTAAGAGAAAAGAAGAAGAGAAAAAAAGAGAAACCTATTGAAACAGAGGAACCGAATGTCGTTATTAGGATCATTCCATGGTTAGAAGTCATACTGCCAATCAAAGGTGTCAGCCTATCCTACATGTAGGCCTACATAAAGGCCTATTTGTGCTTAACAATATTGTGTGATATTTATCTCAAGGAAAACCAAAACGATTTTTAAACGTTGGAAGATCGTACTAATGCAGAGACGTCTGAGATTTCCCATTTGAAATCGTTGCATGACTTATTACTGTAGCGTACAATAGGAATAATAGGTGTTCTCACATAGTAATGCGTGAGTAACGTTAATTTTGTAGAAGTACTCCCAGTCAGTTTGTTTACAAATTTGGCTACATACATATGATAGTAACCAACAATTGAAAGTGCTTGCTCAGTAAGTAATTGCTGTATACGAGGACTTTGTCTAAAATTTATCTAAACTAATGTTATACGTCCAAAATAAATTTGCAAAATAAAAACGACAAAATGTAACTATGGATTTTAATATAAATATAATTAATTTCTACAGTATAGGTAAGGGTCAAATAAACGAAGGGGCTAAGACTCCGCTAACCTATATTGACAGAAATGTAGGCAGCGGGAAACTCCTACTTGTAGGCAAGGATACAGGACCTAGCAATTGCACAAATAGACGAAAAGGAAGCCCCCTCCTAAACTAAATGTATATGTTGGAAATAGGATATGCAAAATCAGTTTAGCATCTTTGCTGCCAATAATAGCTATAGGCATGTTGGACCTAGTAAATCCAGCTTGTAATTTATGGCTGCCGTCACAAAATCTTCGTCCAAAAATATGTAGGTGAGAAATCTTCATTGCTCCCGACAATATAACCTCCCCCATGTATGTAAAATATGACTGGCAGCCCTATCAACCCACTGGTAATATCTTTATGCGTCTAAAAATTAAAGTCTGCGTTACGTTTTGTGACTCTAAGCTCTGAAATGAATATTAATTTGATGAGGAAATGTTACCTTTGAGGACACGTGTATATTTAGGTGTAAGCAATCCTAGGAAAAATTATTTTACTATGGTTATCAACAATGACGTGCATTATCATGAATTATTTATGAATTTGTTATTGCAATAATCCAACCAGGGAAAGACAGCCTTACCTCTTTTCCCACAATACTTCCCCATGTGTCAGACAGATACATATTAATTTGAGCACAAGCTGGTCCAATCTTCCGTCCATCCAAAACACTTTTGCAGATTTGAGGAAGAAGGGGATCCTTAATAAAATTGTATGCATGAATTATTTATAGGATTGAGATGTAACAAAGACGCTCGCTACCATTTCACAAAGGGAAATGTGTGGTAAATCGTTGTGCCAACTATTACTGTTTTGGCTATACGTTTTGTTACAATAATGTATTTTATACCTGCATTCATTCCCCTTTGTGAAATATTTTCAGGTGAATTATGTCAGTGGGAAATTAACACTGCACAGAGGAACACACACACACATGTACACGCTTGAACGGGTCCTGGAGAACATGATGGAGGATGAGGATGAGATCCAGGGAAGTCCTCAATCTGAAATTTAAAAAGGAGGGAAATTAAAATGTTGGTAATCACGTGAAGGTATACAATACCTTGTGCACATTCACCTGATTAATTCCTTACTCCCTACTATCCCTATTCTAATCCTTATTCTAAATAAAAAATACAGATGTCTTACCCTTATGTACCTTCCTTGGATTCTTGGGGATCCTTGAAGGTATATAAGGGCCGGCCCGATCTTTCAGTCTTCAGACTTGTTTCAAAGTCTCAGTCCGTGAGTTGCTCACTGGGGAAATTTGCGGACGAAAACTCCTGGTCTGTTTCCAACCATAGTGTCAGGATTAATTTTAAGTCCGCGGACTACCGCTGGAAATCCTTTTCCTTGGTTCAGGGACCAATTATACTCCTTAATAACCCTTTCCGGCGGCAGGAATTATTACCTAGTCATGTCCGGTTACTTTCTAAAAAATCATCTGTGATCAGCACTACGTGCCAAGTCACCAGGGGGCGAAGCGCCGGCGGAATGTGGTAACAAGGGTTCTCGTTAATATTAAAGAACACTTTCTGTCCGTTTATTTCACGTTTCGCGCGTTCATAATTCAATGACCTCACACAGCGCCAAAAGGTGGCATACCCTCATTATAAACGAGCACTGCCTGTCCGCTTATTTAAAGCGCTACTCGTAATATAAGCCCGCACGATTTAGGCATACAGCAAGTCTCTACGACAGGGCTTGATTCGTAAGTCGTTTGGATTTTAATTTCTACAATCAGTCTTCACAAAACACCTCTTCAAGTAATTGACCCTGTGAAGAACAGGGCTTCTACTAGTTAACAGTAATGTGGTGTGTACAAGGAAACGAGTATTTAATTTTCCGCCGTACTAGGCAACGATGTTAAATGAGGCAAAATAAAAACTGGTTTATACTTGTGCTTCCTTGTTTGTAGTATTACATTCAGTACGCATATAGTAAATTGTGCAAAACGTTTCATTTTCGATTTTAAAACACCATTACAAGTACTTCTGACCTCCACCGGTGGTTAAAACACAATTCAATGCAAACAACAAATCCTACAATAGATGGCGCAGGCCGTACTCCCCAAAGTGAACATATTACTATGAGTTTATACGTGACCTCATTTAATTTTCTGAGGTCAAACGAATGACACGATGTCTTCGAAACAATAGGGTTCTTCCTTTTTGCATAATCTGTCCCAGTAAAAATGATGTAGTGTGTAGTAGCAATGGTTCTGCAGATATCGTGCGGACATATCAACCTCAAAAAAAACAAACGGAATTTTCCTAATAAACAGCATCACACATATTATACTAATAGGTTTATTACATGGGAAAACTCCTGCTGGAAATCACAAAAACGTAGGCAGGTTTCAGAAAAAACGATAATATATTGGCTAAGTCTTTACTCTGTCGGGTATAATTTAACACTCCTTACAATTTTCAGGAAGGAAAACGTAAATAGACAGATTATAGATTATGAAAAAACTTTAGATAGAGTTAATTACCTATTATTATAGGGAAAGTTGCAAAAGCCATACGGCCGGAAAGATTATACAGTCAACTCTCTCCATAACGGATATTCTGGGGACTGTCATATTTTGTCCGCTATAAAGATTGTCCCTTCTAGGCTTATAACGGAATTGAATCCGCTATAAAGAAATCACACTAACTTACCCAAAAAGTAACTACACATGAAAATTTAAAAAATCACTAAAAATACATGTAGTTGGTAGATTTATTAATTTTTGGTATGTAACCACTTCAATTCTTGAAATCCAACTCCAAAAATCTTGAAAAAGAACTTGACAAATTCTTTTTTTAATAAACTTTACTCTCCTATTTGCCGGATTGTATTTCAAAAATTATTCAAGGTTTTGCGTTTAGTGCTGCACATTTTAAAGTCGCGTATTCCTTGATTTTAATTAGTGGTCAATAAATATTAATAAATTTATACAATATTGTCAGTTATAGTTCACATTCAATGTCCCGAGACATCGTGGTTAACTGGAAACTGAAGTGCAAAAATAAGCTTAGTATGCAGTTTTCACGTTTTGTTTCCAAATTCTGGTGGAAACGACTGCACACATACCAATTATTTTTTGAAAATCCGTTATAGAATGTGTGTACCACTCCACCGTACCTTGAAATATGTTCCCTTATAGGGAGTTTTCCCTTATAAACATATCCCTTATAAGCCGAGTCTTATACATGTAGTTATATGGGCATTTTGCCGGGACCAACCAATTATGTCCCTTATAGTGAGTTTTCCCTTATAGAGAGATTTGACTGTAATCCCACAAAATATATGCTAGACTAACAGTAAGAACATGTGAAGGCTACACGGATAATCAGGAAATAAACGAAGGAGCATTTCAGGGAGAGGTTACAGTATTTCACCTAGTCTGGTCTCCCTATTCATCTAGGATACGGAAAATTTCTTCGAGAAGAATCAGACAACATTTTTAAGTATAATTGAGAATTTTAATGTTTGCAGATGAAACAGTTATGGTAAATATTCCTGGCGTTATGAGATTGAATACAAAGCTAGTTGTAAAATACTGATACATAAACCAACTAAAGGTAAATGGCAGTAAAAAGAAGGAAATTTGTGTAGATATATATGCTAGGATATAGCCACAAAGCCACAAGTCCTTCACGGAAAATAAATGCCCTTGAAATTAAAAGAATATTAATAGGGAATATTGTGGAATCCGACTAAACGTAGCGCTGTCTCATTAAACACAGGTGCGCTTAGGTTACAGAAATGACAAAGAGGAAAAATTGTTACAGTCTACACATTTGTGCTTACGTAGACGTTGTTTACATTTCATCCTCCCCTCAAATCCCCACATATGTTCTGTGTAAAATACCAATTTTGCTGTAACTGTTTCTTTGGATTTAATTAACTTCGATTTAAACTACAACTTGGAATATTAATAAAATGAAAAATAATTATGATTATAAAATAAATATGAAAAACGAAGTACCTCCAGTATTTGTCAGTGACGTTGTCGTTCACACAGTTTCAAAAAACTGCCAGAATATTAGAAATATCACTGACTACAGTGATAAAACGCATAGGAGAAAACGTTATTGCGGTAATTTAGAAAATATTTCTCCCAGAAAAAGTATCTCAAATTCTCAAAGCAAACACCTATAGCACGTGACTCATTCACTGTTGCCAAAATTCGAGTACAGGAAATACCGAATTTATCCCAGTAAAAAGTTATTTTTAAGTGCATGGATAATTGCAATTTTTCTCGCGTTGGTTTAATACTTTCAGCAAGCTTATTTTTTTAAGAAATTTGTATTTACAACCATGAATAGGAAACTAGTCCTAACAACAAAATGTTAATTGACTTTCAAGGTTATACAGGTAACTCACTATGTTACCACGGTTACAACTAGCACTCAATTATATACAGTAAAACCTGTATATAATGGTTTTCCTAGGGACGCCAAAATTTGTCCATTATAGACAGGGACCACTATATAATAAGGGATCACTGTATAAATACATACACATACAGGCACGAATCCGACAAAGTTTAACTAAACGTTATTGAAAATCAGTTATTTTACAATTTTTTTTAAATATTCGTTAATTTTTTGGCCATTTTTAGCTTTTCAGCAAGATAACTCTCATTACTAAATTATTTAATTTCTTGCAACGCAACTAATAATTATATTATGATGCATGAAAGCCACTAGTAATTAATTTAAAATAATCACAATAGCAAAGTACTAATAAGAAACAAGGTACTTAAACACAATGGACCTGATATATAAATAAGCATAGTATGTAGTACATAGATATACATACAACACGAAACCGCTGCAAATACTTAAAAACGTAGTCCAAATGCCTTTAATTGAGTTAAACTCAAGCAGCTGTGGTATTGGTTCGGGTTCGCGCGAGTTGTATCCCTTCGTTCTGACTGGTTGACCACTATATACAGGTCCTTCAAGCTGCATTTTTAACTGAAGGGGTATGATCATTAGTCCACTATGAGCAGGTATCCACTATATAGAAAACCATTATATGGAAGGAGTTTCCTATGTTAAAGAATAGGAATTGGGACCGGGAAGGAAAATGTGTCCACTATTAACAGGAATCCATTATATGAACGGCCATTATATACAGGTTTTACTGTACATCAGAATTATTAATTGAAGCTTCAATCTTCTTAACTTTCATACACAAATGCAATTTATAGGATATGAATAGCCATGCAAACGGTTACCGTATCCTATATAGGAAATAGTTATGTAACTTGAAATGGCATGATACTCCTAATCTAATCCATATCTATTTAGAAAGTACGGGGGTTTCCATTACTGTAGATAAGATATGTAGGACGTATTCTTAGTTCCTATATGTAGGATGGTTATAGGAATGCTGACATATGTGGCTGTTTGGGTCAGTGTCTGTCATGGGAACGGGTCACACCCGGGTGTTTGGGTGCAGGAACGGGAACGGGTATCATATGGGTGCAAAATGTTTTCAACCAAAAGTGTGGGTACAGGTTTGGGAACCAACATTTCCAATTATAGTATGTGGGAACAGGAACCCATATGGGAACGGGTGCAATACAGGCTGAATGGGATCTGTACCCAACAGGATCGGGAACGATATGCTGAAAAACCCGTTTCTGTTCATGCGTACCCGTGTACAGAGGAATCTTGCGAACACAACGATAATTACACGATTGATTTGTTTTGGCGTGGTGTGACCGACTATTTTTGTGTCGCTGTTGTAGTTTAGAGGCACACGCTCTTTGTTTGAACAGATCATCCCACGTCGTATGATGAAACTAGTAGAAAGCCCTGCTCAGCAGGGATAATTACTTATACTTAATCCACCAGGTACTAATGTACCTACTCCACCAGGTACTGATGTACCTAATCCACCAGGTACTGATGTACCTATACTCCACCAGGTACCAAAAGGCCACCTCTCGTTTCCACCCTTGGTTAAACCAATGGGCCACCTCTCGTTTCCACCCTTGGTTAAACCAATGGGCCACCTCTCGTTTCCACCCTTGGTTAAACCAATGGGTCACCTCTCGTTTCCACCCTTGGTTAAACCAATGGGTCACCTCTCGTTTCCACCCTTGGTTAAACCAATGGGTCACCTCTCCTTTCCACCCTTGGTTAAACCAATGGGTCACCTCTCGTTTCCACCCTTGGTTAAACCAATGGGTCACCTCTCCTTTCCACCCTTGGTTAAACCAATTGGGTCACCTCTCCTTTCCACCCTTGGTTAAACCAATTGGGTCACCTCTCCTTTCCACCCTTGGTTAAACCAATTGGGTCACCTCTCCTTTCCACCCTTGGTTAAACCAATTGGGTCACCTCTCCTTTCCACCCTTGGTTAAACCAATTGGGTCACCTCTCCTTTCCACCCTTGGTTAAACCAATTGGGTCACCTCTCCTTTCCACCCTTGGTTAAACCAATTGGGTCACCTCTCCTTTCCACCCTTGGTTAAACCAATTGGGTCACCTCTCCTTTCCACCCTTGGTTAAACCAATTGGGTCACCTCTCCTTTCCACCCTTGGTTAAACCAATTGGGTCACCTCTCCTTTCCACCCTTGGTTAAACCAATTGGGTCACCTCTCCTTTCCACCCTTGGTTAAACCAATTGGGTCACCTCTCCTTTCCACCCTTGGTTAAACCAATGGGTCACTACTCCTTTCCACCCTTCTTTTCTACCAATGGGTAAAAACCACGTCTAAAAGATGTTTAAAATTGGGTAAATCCAAATAATAATAAAATAAAAGCCCAACAATATCCTAGGAAAAGTCCCCACAATGCCTAAACACACAAAAATCCAACTATATCCGGAGAAATGTCCAAACAATTCCCAAAGCAAGTGTAAAAATATCCGTAAATCCGAACATGAAAGTTCAACCATATCCAGGAAAGTCCACACTATTGGAAATTCTCGTTGAAAATGAAGAGCGAAGCAGGAGAGTGGTTTCGAGTTTCGACTCGATAGAAGCTTCGGCTGGCTGGCTTCGGCTTCGGCTACTTAGCTATATAGTACTATATAAGCCGGTGGTGTATAGTGTATACTATACAGCAATAAGCCGAACCTATTTGAGTGCGATTATGTGATGCATGCTATGATGCCGGAAAGGAAAGTCGGTGAGTGGTAATTTAAAGCTTGCTCGCTTGCTGCGCTGATAGCATGTCTATGTAGTATACAACTTCACTATATATCGAAGAATTAGGCCAGCAGTCGGTGGTATATACACAGCAAGCAAGCTATTTTAACCGAGAAGCACAGCGAGCTGAAAAATGTCTCCTCTGCAACAGAGTTTCAGCTCGCTCAGCTCGCTGTGCTTGTGCTTCTCGACTTGCTTGCTGTGTGTATACCGCCGACTTGCTTGGCTATATAGTGAAGTTGTATACTACATACGTATTAGCTTGCTTTATAGTGAAATGAGCGCGCCAAGCTTTAAATTAACAGATCCCTCAGAAGTGGCCAGTAATATAGAGATGTGACAATAAAAATTAATTATATGCATATGTTGTGCTTAACCGTTGTAAGGTGTCTCAAAAATTACAAAATTAATTACTTAAGTAGAATGAAATATAACAAATAGAATGAGTGCAATTGTGTGTAGCCATTGTTAGCAAAAATTGAAACAATAAGTATATATAATGTATAACTTTTATGGTTGAATATATGAACTTCCGTTCAGGGGACTTCCGTTTCGGGTACGGGAACGGGTTCCAGGGTTTTGGGTACGGGTTTGGGTGCACCCAAAATTAATTTTTGGGAACAGGAACGGGTTTGGGTGCTACAATTTTAAAAATTTCGAGTCTGGGTGCGGCACTTTTGTTCACAAGATTTCGGGTGCAATTTGGGAATTGGGTTCTGCCTTGTACCCAAACCCGAACTGTGGGAACGGGAATGGGAACGGGGACAACTTTTCTGTTCCCATGACAGGCACTGGTTTGGGTAAATGTCTTGAGAGAAAGTAAATATATTGGGTTGCATTGATGTGCACTTTAAGGGACACTTTCAGTCGAAACAAAAAGTCCCTTCGAATAGTCTCCCCAATGTGAATTTATTTATTATTATTTATTTGTTGTTTCAGGTTACCCAGCGGGGTATCCTGTTACCCGAATGGGTCCAAAAAATGTATTTAAGGTCCTGGTATGGTTTTGAACACATTCGCGTCGTCGGTTTTACCTTAAACAGTATTTCGGAAATAGCCTGAGGGGACACTTTTGTCCTCATCACTTGATATCTTTCTGAGAAACCTACACGAGGTTACACATGCCTGGTGTTGACATAGGATGTAATTTCGGTATTATGCATTGAGGAAATAATTTTTTCAGCTTCAGGTTCAGCCTTACAATAATGAGGATTTAAAATGAATAGGTGAGTCCCCAGATACGCCAAAGCTAAAACTGTGTGGTTAATCATGGTATTCACATTTAAATGCTTCAAATCCAGTAAAGTTCTAATCATTCAGTGAAATTGAATATTTGAACGAGCGCTACGTTCATTTATGTATACATTATTATTATAATATATATTATTATAATTATAAATGTATGTAATGTATACATACATTTACATAACAATAGGACTTCTGGGAAAGGTTGTGGCTCAGAGCTGAATGACAATAAGGTAAAGAACTGCTTACGTTTTTAATGTTCATGTAAAGCTGAAGAAAAAATAATTTTTATGGGAAGATTTAATCTCAATGCATGAATTTATGAAATTATGAACATCCTACGCTACGAAACCATCCTTAACCACAACCATAGCCCCTTTAAATGTATCATCGTAGGATTTAATTACAATTCAAAATCAAAGTTGTCAGCGTAAAAATGTTATTTAAAGCAGTGTAGATACATGTTTCTCGTCAGTAGTAGGTGAGACAACAAAGTTTTCACGATTCATTTTCGTGCCATCAGGTCTGGAGTATTCGAAATATATGAAAACAATTCCGATTAGGTAAGATAAATCTTAACGTATAATTTCAATCTCAATTAGAACGTATTTCATATTTGTTTTGTAAAATCAAATTCCAATCCAATTTATTCGAATTTTGTCTATACATTTCAATATATAGTCAACTCTCGCTATAAGTGATGCTCAAGGAACCGGAAAAATTTGTCCCTTATAAACACTAATCCCTTATAAGCATAGTGTTGTATATAATTAATTTTAGTTCTCTCTCTGTGAACTAAAACTGAACTGCACTGAACTGAATATGTATATATATAATATATATATAGATTTTTTAAATAATTGGTGTAAAGTTCTTAGTATCCATCTTTAATCTGATTTTAAATATGTTCAATCTAGTACTGTTCTAACACTGCAAATTCAATTGCATTTTACATAGATATTCCTTAAAAAGTAACCGTCAGAGATGGGAATTGCGTCATGACAAACAGACTTTATTGTGCATGCGTAACAAAACAATTGAATGTATTTCAATGATTTTTTTTGTGATTATTGCTTATTTAAATAGTAATGTTTATTGCCACTGTGGTTGAAATCTGCCTTGTAGTGTTTTCGGAAAAAAATCTGAAATTTCGAACTTCAAGTCAAATGACAGTTATCTCTAAAACTACTCAACCGATTTCAATGCAATTTTTTATGAATATTGCTTATACAAATAGTAATAGTTATTGATTATATGGTATAAATCGGCCTAGTAGTTCTTTCGGAAAAAAATCTGAAATTGCGAAAAACAAAACTCAAAATTCGTGATACTTTGACTGCGGTAGCTGACGCCACCCTACGAGAAGCCTCAAATTATAGCGTAGCGATGATTTTTTCAGTAAAAATCTGTACCCCACGTAAAAGAAAGCTAATTGATTGGCTACATTGAAGCGAATACAATTCCAGAAATAAAATGAGTGTCTTTGTTCTTCTAGCTGACGCCACCCTACGCGAAGCCTCAAATTATAGCGTAGCGATAATTTTTTCAGTAAAAATCTGTATCCCACGTAAAAGAAAGCTAATTGATTGGCTACATTGAAGCGAATACAATTCCAGAAATAAAATGAGTGTCTTTGTTCCTCTTAATTTTGTGGAGTCATAAACGTAACGACAAATTTTGTAATCCAACGAATAGTATTTTAAAGATAATGTTACGACGGAGTAAAAACATCATTTTTATTTTTTTAAATCATGAGGTCAACTTCAATTTATGACAAATTCTTCCGAAATCTAAACATGGGATGCAGTATTCAGACATATTTTGAATATTAATTCGAATACTGATAGTTGCTTTGATTCAATATAAATTTAAATACTTGAACAAATTTATTTCAGAATATCAAATGCGATGAAAATATCATAAAAGGATGAAATACCGATTCCAATTCTAATTCAGATTTGAATGACCAGTCCTGTTTCTCAACAACAATCATCTTCAGGGCTTAAGATTGATTAAACCTATTTACAAATATTTTTCCTCTTTGATTACACCAATGTCAAGGTGTTTAACAAGAAATGTGGTGTAACATTTTGTCACTCATTGCCATCCTGTTCAGTGCAGGATTATACTTTTTCGCTTTTCACAAGGGGATTAGGGATGGGATTATTATCCAGACGGCGTCTGGGCGAGTTCAAGGAGTCATCGAAGTGAGTAGAGACGGTAGGGATTATTACACTTGGTACAAGATACCATTTGCAAGACCGCCTGTTGGAGATCTGCGATTTGCTGTAAGTTCATGGGAATACATTTTTGTTCTTTTCCAAGAGACAACTTTCTATGTACATGTGTCAAAGTGGATGTAAATCCCAATCAATAATCAATTCAAATATTTTAAAATAATTTGCAAATATCTAATTACATACTATTGTCATGCATGATTCCTGTGGGTGTTTAGGATCCCTTGCCACCAGAAAACTGGGAAAATATTTTAGATGGACGGAAGATTGGACCAGAATGTGCTCAAATCAATGTCTGGACCACTGAGATATTCACAAATATCGTGGGAGAAGAGGTGAAAGGAAATTGTTAACACATAAACAGGATATAAATAATTTCTAAATATTCATTAAAAATTTGTTACTGATATTTTATACGGATTAAACAATAAAATAATTTTTTCCAGGATTGTTTACATCTTAACATTAACGTCCCATCGAAGGTAACACTTCCAGACGCAATCAATCAAACATATTCACTTTTTTGGTGGCCAGTGCGGTTTTTAGGGTGGCGTCAGTCCCCTAGTAAAATAGCCTTGTCCGTACGTCCGTGTGTCCTTCCGGACGGCTACTCAAAAACTATATACTAACCCGATTTCAATGAAAGGTTTTATGAACATTACTTGTATCAAAAGTAAGGCTGAGGTCGTATTTGGTTGAAATCGGCAGGATAGTGTTTTCGAAAAAAAATCCTGAAATTTTGGACTTCAAGTCAAATGATTGTTATTTCTAAAACTACTGAATCGATTTCAATGAAACGTTTTGTGAACATTGCTTATTTAAGTTGCAATAGCTGCTGTCTATATGGTTGAAATCGGCCGGATAGTTTTTTCGAAAAAAAAAATCTGAAATTTCGAAGAAAAACTGAAAATTTATCCTACTTTGACGGCGGTAGCTGAAGGAACCCTAAGCGAAGATTTAAATTATCGCTTAGCCATGATTTTTGATTTTAGGTGTATGAAGACGTCCTCAATGGTAGAAGGGCCAAAGTCCCAGTAATATTTTACATTCATGGAGGAGGCTACATTGCTGGGAGCGGCGGATTACACAGCTCAGCGTACTTCATGGACGAAGACGTCGTTACAGTGATCATAAATTACAGACTGGAATTATTGGGTATATTTTCAAAGAACTGTCACCGAAATCATATAACGGAATTAATAATTATTGGCAAATTATGACAATACTATTTCTTGAAAGGTTTTCTCACAACTGGAGATGACGTTATCAGAGGTAACGCAGGCTTGAAAGATCAAACTATGGCGCTGAGATGGGTCCAGAAAAACATACAGTACTTTGGGGGTGACCCAAATCAAGTGACCATCTTCGGGTCTTCCGCTGGGTATATTATTATGATTTCCAAAAGTTCCTTTGAGCAAGTTGATTTTTTACGAAATGAAACGCTGTACTTTATTGGATAGAGCTGCGAGTGCTCATTACCAAATGTTGTCGCCGTTCTCGAAAGGGCTGTTCCGGAAAGTATTTGCACAAAGTGGGTTTGCACCATCCAGCTGGGGCTTCAACAGCTTGGAAAACTCCCTGGAAAAAGCTATGGGGATTGCAAGGAAATTCAACTGTTTAACTAATGACACTCGAAGGCTAGCGAAATGCCTGAGGAACACGCCTTTAAAAGATTTACTGATCACACGGTTAAACTTAAAGGTGAATATGCGTAATTACTTTTTAAATTTCATTCAATGGGTGACTCAAAAACTTTTCTCAAGGACTCAACGCGCTAAAACGCGAATGGACATAGTTAGATTCTTCTCCATGTGTGGGTTAGAGACGAAGTCAAAAGTTTTGAGATACACTGTACGCAATTCTGTAATGTTAAAATCTTTATGAAATAATAAAACTATGCTATTATAAAATTCAGACTGACTGGTTTGGATTGAATCCTCAAGAAAAGGAAGTAACGTTTAGTCCAACAAGTGAAGGCATTAATGATGAGCATGCTTTTATAACGACGGACCCTCTAAAAATAATTCAAGAAGGCAAAGCTCATCACGTCCCTCTCATGCTTGGACACTCAACTCATGAAGGACTTTTTGCGTCATACTGTGAGTCCTACACTCCTAAAATAGCTTGAAATGTGCTTCATATTTATATTTGTGAACTTCCAGCTTTTATACGTGACCCCGGAAATATGAAAAAATTTGAAGCGGAGAAATATACACTCATAAAAAGATTTTTCAGAATTTGGAACCCAAAATGGGAAACAATTGTTGGAGACATTCTCCGACTCTACTTTCCAGAGCACCAGGAACTGTCTTATGACCAAAAACTAGAGATTTATACCCAGATCTTCAGTGACGGCGGTTTCAATTTGGATTGCTGGGAGACGGTCCTGCACCAACGGAAATACTCACCAGTGTATTACTATCTATTCAACAAAACAGACTCAATGGACATAAGTCGCATAGTTTTAAGCACGAGTGGGAAATGGCCGTTTCTTATTGAAGCGGTCTGGTTTCAAGTAAAATTCTTTATCTGGGAAAGAGTTTTCGGTATTCCACCTAAATATCATGGTATATATCAGAACTGTAGAACAAAAAAACAATCTGCCAGGGGGAAGTTTCTTCGTGTAAGAGTTGCTCAGAATTTTTTGTGTTTAACAGGAATTGGTCATGGCATAGACACCTTATACTTCTTCCCAGCGCCGATGGCATGGATACATCCAGAGAACAAGCTGTATCGGTACTCCAAAGATTTAGTTAAGCTAGTTGCAGACTTCTCTAGGGATGAGTAAGTTTAAGAATACCCCAATTGCCTTTATTGTGAGTATCTAAAATCTACCCACAGAAAATGGCTGACGTGAGCTCTCAATGTTTTCGTTTCAGCACAAAGATGGATTTCCGGGGGGTCGAATTCCCAGCAGTGCCAAAGATCGGTGATGTGACCATTTTTGAATTCAAAAATGAGCATGCAGCTGTTATTTCGGAACCTTATAAAAAGAGACTGGAGTACCTACGTGGGCTTGACTTGAGAGGCATGGGTGGAGCAAATATCGTTACAATTTAGCATATTTAATAATTTGTAGATAAGTATTTGAGCACTTACCTCTACGAGTATACCTACAATTAATAAAAACAAATATGCTGCCAGTTTACAATTATGTACCATACTTCGCTGATTTTCAGAGAAACATATTTTGTGGTATGTGTATTTGCCATCAGTTCTAGCTTTTACATATTGGGATGTCGCATTTAATTAGTAGCTCAGTTTCAGGGACACATAAATGACTTTTATGATATTATATTCCATTTATTGCTAATTGGTTTTCCAAAATTGTTCAGAATCAAAAATAATTTTTGCTTTCATATTTAATGTTATTTAATTTTAAATTATTTACACTTAGCTGCACACATTTCATTACCTCCGGCGTTGTTTGCATCGCTCCATATGGCGAATATTTCATGCTCTGATTTTTAACGATCTCAAAATTCTACACCGGTAGCTAATAAGGCTGTAATGAGTATACCGTTTCCTGGTACTTGAACTCCGCAACTGTTATCGTATCTTCTGAAGGTGGCGGAAGAGTTTTAACCTCTCGGAACTCCATATTATCACTGCAAGTAAAACATAATTAAAATGGATATCGTAGTTAGGGCTGTTAGCGTATGTCAATTTTGTTCGAAAAATGTTGTTTGCACAATTTTTTTTCTTATTACTGTGCATGTAATTACTTATATGAAAATGTTGTTTAAAAAAGTGACTTTCGTCGCTATCCGCTTTGAAAAAAAAGAACCGCCAATTAGAAGTTCAATTGCTAGATAATTAGCTAAATTTGTAAACTGGAAGAAGCTTGGTACAAACTCGGTCATGAATGTAATGAATATTTCATTCTGGAGAGTATGTTTCCGCTCAAAAAAAAATATCAAATTGAGTCTGTATGTACTCAACTGACTTGTGCGGAACACAATCTGCATCTGATTTAAAACGTGGTCGATGCTTCCGAGGTAATAACTTGCCAATAGAATTGACTGCGCAATAACAATCCCTCTTCCGATCTCTACGGAAATCAGGCGGCTAGGAAAACTCCAGCCGCTCTGTACACTTGGTAGCATTAAGATAATAATTTCCCAGAGTCAAGCATGCTTTCAAGAGATTATGTAATTCAAAGTAAGTTGATTATAACGAGAGAAAAAATTAGCAATGTCGAAACATTCGAGGCAACTCTGGTAAACAATTCAAGGAAATGTAAGCGAAGTAGCTTGCAAAAAGTTGAAGTGTTTAAGCCCACATGGGAATATTTCTAAAACAAAATAATGCAAGCCAAAGGAACTGCCATATAAATATTATTTGAATGTGTGAGAAATATATTTAGATAGAGCATTAACTGCGTTTGAGATAAAAGTAGCACTTAAAACTGGCAATATACCCGACTAAAAATGAAAAGTATATTTAGGCCTAAATATGCTTTCAAGTCGCTCACAAAATTTTGCGCATTGGACTTTGGGCATAAAATCAGCTAAAATCAGTGAAAGATTTGCGTATAGCTTTTATGCGTATAATTAAATGTCATAAGCCGGTGTTCCGAGTATTTCGAGCATAAAAATTGCACTAAATATCAGGTAAAATCGGCGAAAATTTTACATAATACATTAATGCATAAAGACAAGCACCTCAATTAGGTGAACAAGTAATACACAAAAATACAATTTTAATGAAAACATTAATTAATTAATGAGGCATTTTAGTCAATCTCCGTACAATTTGGCATCTTACATATATTGGACAATTGGTGGTCACTGTCGTAAATGACAATAAACTTTTCGCATTTTATACTATTAACATCTAATAATACGACAGCTGAATTAATATTTATTTTCATAACTGAGGTCACCTGTTGGTAATTCATATTAATTTTGCAACATTTTAATAGTATGCATTCAGTTCCATCAGATTTGGAAATCAACAAAATTCCTTTAAAAATATAAAAACGGTCCTAAGACGCAATAATGATATCGAAAAATTGTCTTTTCCCAGGTTTAAATGCGGTATATGTAAGTCCCTTTAATATAATTTTAGAGTGAATTGTTACGTTCCCTGCAACACTAATGCCCTTGTCAGCAATATTTTTAGATTCAAGCTCATTTAAATAATATGACCTGCCACGTCCCACTAAAATAATTTCACCTACTTTTCTTGAAAACATATAAAATTTAGACCCGAATAGAACAGAGCTGCAGTAACCACTTACAGCCCTACTCGTTAAATTATGTATTGCTGACAACAAACAGTGCTCTGTGCTAAGATTATTACACATTTTAACTCCAACATTATACGTTCCTTTTAACAAACGTAACAGTAGGCCATTTTTATGTTCAAATTGGAATGTTGAATAGGACCAAAGGGGTCCCCATTTTCTAACAATTTCAGGAGCATGTAATGTAATGTGTAAATTAAATGTATACAATCTTTCTCCATAAAGACCTGAAACACCCAATGACAAACACCCCGCCTTCAGTAAATTAGTTCGCCTCGGTTTCATTTACATAACTTTTTTCTTGTAAAAGAAAAAATACCAGGGCAAACGTTTTTAAAATGTGAGATATACTGGTCGGGTAGTATTCCAGTTAACACATTAGAATAAACTAACATCCAAACTCGCCATTCACTGGCTTTCCAGTAGTTCATATCCGATATTGCTCGAACACTTCGGTTTAAATTGCTAGGAAGTCAAATCCTTCGTACAGGCTGATCAACTAATCTAATCTTGTTACATATATAATAAGGTTCACCTGAATTTTTGCAATCAAACCATGTCATAGTAAAATACCTAATTACACCTAATAATGCTGAATGCATGTTGTCTTACAAGTTTCCATCAATAATATCGAAACTTTTAAGCCGCAAAAAATCCGAAGCTTCAACAATTCCATCTTCACTGCTGACCTTTTCAGTTGACACCAGCCGCGCTTGAAGCGTTTTTAGGCTGTCTACAAATCTGGAATTAGTCCGACCAACGTGGTTAACCCCACTTTGTTTCAATTTCCTCTTGTGGCTTTTATCAGTAAGCCATAATGTTTCTCCCGGAGGAAGACACCACGGGCAGCTTGATTTTCCATTATGATTCACCATACCAATGGCACCTGATCGGGCAGGTGAATCACAGACCATGATAGGAAACACAACTTTGCTAATTATGTTTGTGCCCATTAGATTCCAATGGACTCCGTTGATTTGTAAATCATTGAACATTTTAACAACTGGAGTAAAAAAATGTGGAAAAATTTGGCTTTTGGATTCGAAACCATAATCGACAATTTAGTGTGTTTTCGCCTCATATCGTATGGTAGCTCGTTAACAGAAGCAAATACTGGCCACAGTTGATAGTTTGATGAATTGAATACAGCAATTCCATCAGTGTTAAGCAGGAATGAAAAATTCAGAAATTTAATTTTTTGTAGTTTTCCCCATCCGTAATGTCAGAAATAATGTGTGGTGAGTTCTTGCTTGATTTTCTGAAATGTTTTTGAACTTCCGAGGATTGTAGCACTAGCTTTAGACTTGATCGAAAATTAAAAGTTAAGAAGAAATTGTGATGAGTTAAATCCGCCAGGGGTTTGTCCTTACAGGATTCACACGTCAGTTCTGTCTCACTCTTTAAATAACAGCAACATACGTTGCAGTAGTAATGACGGGAACGAAAGTCGTTAACTTTAGGTAAATAGTTTCCAATCTTATAGGACGAAGTCTCTAAATTAATTCCAACTGAGAAAATTTATGAAATGCTGAAGGCATTCAGCAGCTCGCTTTGATAGACTGTAACGATGGATGAATGCCAAAATCAAAACTTTGCATTCCGGTAGCGAAATTCTGGATCCGGAATATAGTCGGTCCTACCAAACAATAAAAGCAATAAAGTAATAATAGAAGTAAAGAAAAGTCAATCAACACATTGCCCTGCAAAAAAACGTAATATCTGAATAATGTTCACTGACATCTGAATTATTGTCATTTTCGTTGAAAGAACATTGTTCGTCATCCGATCCACTGTCTTCTGTATCATTACATCGAGAAGTTAAGAGGAAGTTGTCTTCCACTACTTCCGTAAGTCCCTGTAATTTATCAGTAGGATTTTCAGCCTACAATTTTTTAATTATTTAATATATGTAGTTTTAATTAAGTTGGCGTTTTAAATATACATATAACATAAAAAGTGTTTAATAAATAAGTAAATACTAGTTTATTAAATTTTAAATTAAGAGTACTGGTAATAGTCAAATATGTATACACGCATATATAAACATTAAATAAAGCTTGACATCATGTAAAACTGGTCAGATATACAAAGAAAGTCCGTTATAAGGGCTCAGTTTATAAGGAATATATCGATATCAGGGATGCATTTGTTGGCAACTTTCATTACACAATGATTACACTTTAGACGTTTTGTATAAGGGATTCCTTTATAAATTCCTATATAAATACATAAATTCCTTTATAAATTGCATAGTCCCTTATATCGAACTTTTACTTTATTCAGTATGCGCTCAAAGTTGTCCTCGAATTGTTTTAAATAAACAGTAATAGTAAAATTGTTTTCTGAAAGCGTTTTGGTTTTCAGCCTGAAGGAAATAATTTGCTGCAGCAAGTTCGACAATTTATTGTGTCCATGTTTAATTGTTTGTGTTACTTAACTTGAATTATCAAGTTCAAGTCGCGTTCAAGTCATGGTCAAGTCAAGTTCAAGTCAAATTTGGAACTTTAACTACTTGATCAAGTTCGGGTCTTACAAAAGTTACTTGATTACTTGAACTTGACAAGTCAAGTAATTACACGAACGCGAGTTATCAAGTTCAGGTTGTGTCTTGAAAATTACTTGAAGTTTCGTGGTCAAGTCAAGTTCATGGTCAAGTTTTGAAATTACTTGACCCGATCGCAGCACTGATTATAAAATATAAAATTAATACTACAAATTTATTTTTGCAGAAATTGTAAGTAAAAAATTTTACGCCGATGGGAAAAACGGTGCAAATATGTTCAAAGCAGCCGAAGATCGGCTTAAAATGGTTCGTCAAAAAATAAGAGAAGTATTGATTTACAAGAAAGTGTTACAGGGAGAAATTATCGGGAAATAAGAACAATCCAAAGTTGGATATTGCAAATAATGGCGTGGTTCATTTGGAAGTCAATGGCACTCCGGTACACATCCGTTTAACTAGAAAACGAACATCGGTCGATTTGCACACACCTGATTCGGGATCGTCCTCTAGATTATTTTTAGTAGGCGAGACTCCTAAATCTCGTCGATTCAGCCGAAGGGTTGCATCCAGTACCCAGAAATCTAATTTGTTTGTCTAGACTTGAATTTGACCAGTGCCAGTTCAGCTACAATGTTTGCTTGAATTTGTAATACCGAATTGGATTTTAGATATAAGTATGATAATACTTATTCAGTTGCGTTGGATGTTCTGTTCATTAGTAATCACAGCCATTTTAATTATTTACGCCAGTTGTGCTTCTTAATTTTTGTAGTGTTTCATTATGCTAATTATAAGCTACTGTAATAATATTTTTTTATGATACTGATTCGTATGTATTTATGTGTATGTCATATAAGTAAATTAATTCGCTGTTATACGTAAAGATTTGAATTAATTGAAAATATTGTTCAAGCTGAACTTACACAAATTCCACATTAAATAGAAATGTTTTTAATAATTATTATAATAAATATTGGCTTCGTTCATGGTCTTACTTGTTGCAGACAAACCCATAACAATTTTCATAAGTAAACCGTGTGATAATATTTACACTGGTTTATTTCTTTTTTTGCATGGTTATTCTATAACAACATTTGCTATAATTTCATATAACGTTATTTTGTGGCAGACTATTATACATTAGTATATCATTTATTCTCGTAAAATATCATG
Organism: Allacma fusca; assembly: GCA_947179485.1. Taxonomy (NCBI): domain Eukaryota; kingdom Metazoa; phylum Arthropoda; class Collembola; order Symphypleona; family Sminthuridae; genus Allacma; species Allacma fusca. The sequence continues at coordinate 11,685,379 of OX359246.1, read as the reverse complement.
ATCTGCACATTCAATTTTTACCATTGCATAATCCGTTAGGGTGCCTGTGCAAATCATAACAATAGCGAAACTATTGTAATGGTATTTTGGTATGTAGCTCTAATGTCTTTTATCATAACACGACTTTGGTATGGGCAGCACAAGTATCCTATCCGCATATGATTTGTTCATTAACTTTTAGTCTTATTAGGGATACTGTAGTACTCAAAATGTCTACATTAAATATTTAAAAAGTGGCCTCCACGTTATTCCATCAAAAATTCCTATCCCACGTAACAAAAGCTAATTTATTGCCTAGATTAAAGCGAATACATTTCCAGAAATAAAACGAGTGTCTCTGGTCTTCTTCAATTTGTGGAGTCATAAATGTCACGCCAAATTTTGTAATCCAATGAATTGTATTTTAAAGATAGTGTTATGGGTGGGTAACAAGCTCAATTTTATTTTTTGAAATTATGACGTTAGTTTCAATCTATGACGAATTCTTTCGAAATATAAGCATCAGACGCAGTTTTCAGACATACTTTGCATATTAATTCCAATACAGATGTTTTGATTCAATATGAATTTAAATACTTGAATTTATTTCAGAATAAGAACATACCGATTCGAATTCTAATTCCGATTCGAATCACCAGCCCTGCTTCTCAACAACAATTAACTTTAGGGCTTAACATCGATTATACATTTTTAGAAATATTTTTCGTCGATTATCTTTGGCAAAGTATTTAACAAGAAATATGGTGTAATATTTTGTCACTCATTAGCATCCTATTTAGTGCAGGATTGTACTTCTTCGCTTTTCAGAATGGGATTAGAGATGGGATTATTATCCAGATGGCGTCTGGGCAAGTTCAAGGAGTCATTGAAATGAGTAGAGATGGTAGGGATTATTTCAGTTGGTACAAGATACCATTTCCAAGGTCACCTGTTGGAGATCTGAGATTTGCTGTAAGTTCGTGACAACTCACTCGAAGACGAAAATGTAGCCCATTGTCCACTATTTTTTGATTTACTCCAAACGACGAAGGGAGTAATTAGTCAATCTCCATTTTCGGGTTAGAGCTGAAGCCAAACGCTTTGAGATGCTTTGTATACAAATTTGTAATCTTACATCTTTGTAATAGTTACAAAACAATTAAACTATGCTAAAATAAAATATAGACTGGCTGGTTCGGATTAAATCCTCAAGAAGAGGAAGCAACGTTTGGTCCGACAAGCGAAGCATACCTCGGCAAAAATTTCGTACTCAAACTCGCACTCAGTTAAACGTGTGCAAGGTCTCTAAGCCTCGAACTCACTGAGGCACTCAACTCTATAAGTAATTCTATGCTTCGAACTCGAACTCGGAGGCTCGTTTATTACCCTTTGGAACTCAGCTTTGAACTCACCTAAGCCTCAATTTCTAGTTTCGTGAAGCAAGTATACTGTCATTTAAATACATCAATTCAATTATTTTTTACCACGTATTTGTTTTACTTCAACTCTTTGAAATAATAATAACGGAAGTAAAATATTATACTTTATGTATCTACAAAAATCAAACAAATATTAGTGCTTTCAGTTGTTTTCAATTTAATTTTAGCGCTTAAACCATTATTTTGCAGACGCTTCATTGACCGAATTCGATAAGAATCAATACGCAGGTACGCACAGCAATCGTTATTCCACAATATAAATATTTAAGCATAGATGGAAATAGGAGGTTGGTGTTGGTGAGGTCCACATTTCGAACTCGCACTCATTCATTTGAGTTCTGCCATAAATGATTGGCTCTCAGCCTCAAGTCGCGGCAGCTTTTAAAACAGCTCCGAACTTGCACTCAAAACCAGATTTTATGGAACTCGAATGTGAGCTGAGTTCGAGTTCGGAACTCAGAACTCATGAGTTCGCCGAGGTATGAAGCGAAGCCGTTAAAGATGATCGTGTTTTCATAACGACGGACCACGTAAAAGTAATTCAAAAAGGCAAAGCTCATTGAGTCCCTCTCATGCTTGGACACGCAACTCATGAAGGACTCTTTGCGTCATACTGTGAGTCCTACCAAAATTATGGAATCAGTATATATGAATTTGAATCAAACGAAGAAAGGTGCTGGATATAAATCGTTAACAGTTCTGATTGCATAAAGGGAGCACAGAGTGCTTCCACATGATTTCAGTCCATTAAAATCCATTATAAACACTATTTATCATCCCATGGTACCCACTATATGTTCCACTATAGCGAGTGTTCCCTTGTGGGAATGCCCCTTATAAGCACTTTTCTTAAGCATTGCATTAATGGGAGATCTGGCGGGGACGGACAAACTCATCCCATATAGCAACTTTTCCCTTATAAAACCATCCCTTATAACGAGAGTTGACTGTATTATAATGCTGAATTTAATTAGTAGCTCCGTTCCAGGGACGCAGAAATGACTGGTTTGCCATGATGTTCCACTTATCGGTAATTATTTTGCCAAATTTGTTCGAAATCAAAAATCGTTTTTAATATTTAATGTCATTTAATTTTAAAGTCTACTTAACATTCCATTTCTTCCAGCGTTGTTTGCATTGATTCATATTGCGAATATTTCATGTTCTGATTTTTAACGATCTCATTCGTAAAAAAGTACGGTTTACAAATAAGTAGCCAAATGCTGTAATGAGCATACCAAGCAAATGTGAGGCATTTGAAGGCAGTACATTTTCAGTCGAGGATAAGTTTAAATATTTTTACAATTTGACAGAATATACAAAAATGCCTTCAAAATGTCATTGGTAATAACGGAAATGCAGGAGCTTAAACTACTGGTTTTGATTTTATTGGATGCACATATTATGTACCTTGTCGGTGTCATTGCTGGTGGCATGATAACAGGTATAGCGCACCGCGATGAACCAGTTACTACGCTACAACACCACGACCAATCACATCCTCTTCTCTTTCTAAAACCACTAACCAATCTTCTTCTTGAACATCTGTGCTGGGAACAGAGCTGTGAAAAATACATGAAATTTATTAATAAAATGCAAATACTTTTCCAGAAACATTAAAACACAAACATAAAATACGGATACTAGGAACAACTTAGTTAAGATACAAAATAAAATACAAATATCTGTCGGAATGTTTCCAAGATACAAGATAAAATACTTTGCCTCCAACAAAAACGAAAATACGAAATGAAAATACCGTATTTGAAATGCTTAATAGACACTGAAAATACTTTCAAATTTATCTCGAAGTATACGTCTGAGATGTAACTATTCTCTCAAGTACAGTATCTTGGACAATTTAAAGAAATAATTGGGTATCCGAAAATTATTCAGGAAATATAAGGTAACAGGCACGTGCTAGAGTTTAGAACTGTTCATCTGTGTAGATCAAAGTAAATAACATGTCCCTAGATACAGAATGTTTTTCCTTAAAACGAACAATCTTATAACTCCTAGGTAACTTATCACTGCTTTTATGTTGGCGCCACTAATTCTTTTTATGACCCCACATACATACATGCAATGAATAAAATGTATTTATCCAATAAGTAAGTATTGCAACAAACCAAAACCGTTGAAGAATTCGTTTCAAAATGTTTCAAATTAGTGCTTTTATCTTTAAAATATTTGTTTGAACATGTGATACAGACAACTTTGGCAGTTGCCAGGGCTATGTATTTTGAAATAGTATTTTGTATTTGGAACACGAGATGGATAACGTTACAAGATAAATAAATACAAAATATCATAACGTTCGTTGATCTTGAAAATACGAAATACAAAATACAATAGAAATGTTGGTGCTGACAAAATACGAAATACAAAATATCTTGAAACATTTAGGACGAGAAAAATACCAAATACAAGATACGGAATGTATTTCAAATACTATTTTAGATACAATATCTCAAAATATTTCACACCTCTGGCTGGGATTGTCGGCCATGTTACCATGTTCATTACTTATAATCCATCTGTACCGAAATTACTTGCGTTTTGTGACGACGCTATAATTTGTTGACAATCCTTCAGCTAAAACATTAAGTTCAATTTTTACACAGCAATTTTTATATGAAACAAACATCCCAAATGTAGCAAAATCTACAGCAAGCTTAACCAATCTTTAGAGTATATATACATGGGTATAACTTGTTCTCTAGAGATATCGTGGCAGTTACCACTGGATATAAATATAGGAAGTCCAATGACCGATTCTTGTTGACCGAAAAAAAAATGGAAAAATGAAGGACACAGATCGAAAGTAGAATTGACATAACAATAACCAGTTTTTAACATTATGTTTTAACGTACCATGGTATTTAGTTTGAATCGTCAAGACGTTTTCAGGGATAAATGATTTCATTATAAACAAACCCGCTGCAATTACAAACGGCCAATTCCCACTCGTCGTAAAAGGTACCTTAGTACGGTTCGGTGTTTGTTTTACTAAACAGGTAGTAGTACACCGGGGAAACAATCGTGGAAAAAATTATTTTACTAGTTATCAACAATTACGTTCCTAATTATGAATTATTTATAAACTTGTTATCGTAGTAATCCAACCAGGAATAAACAGCATTACCTCTTTTCCCACAATACGTCCCATTGTGTCAGGCCGCCACATATTGATTTAAGCACAAGCTAGTCCAATCTGCCATCTATCCAAAACATTTTTTAGATATTTCGTGTAACTGGATCCTTTACGGCCTTAGAAGGCTAATATTTAAGAACCCTTCCTTCACAATCCTTCGTTGCTAGTTTTTGTGAAGGCTTCCTTTAGCCTTCAGAAAAAAAGTATCCCCATCCATAGATAGAGCATTAACAGTGTTTGAGATAAACGAAGAGCTTAAAACTGGCAATATAGTCAAAAGATCAGGAAGAAATAAAATTACAAACGTGTATTTGAACGCTATTTCAGAAAATTGGCTGTAGGTTCCAATGTATTCCATAATATATTTTAAACGGGAAAATAAGGTTTAACTGAGAAAAGTTATTAGAATGTTCAAAATGTTGGATAGGCATGACCTAGCTTGAATATGTTTTCCTCTAATGTAATTACATCTACATGTAGTGTAGATATCTACACATATTTGAAATACCATGGTCAACCCTCACACCAATTTTGATTGGTGTAGGACCAGCTATATAAATAGTATAACAAAAAATAAATCGGACTGTATGTCGGAAAAAATTTGTAAACAATCCGAAATATTGATGTCACGGTGCGGAACAATTTCATGATGTGAAAATTCTTTGCGTTAACAAATTTGAGAAACACACTTTGTCTTTCAGAGTATCAGTATGGCTGTAAAAAAATATTTAAATTTTCGGGCATTTTCAGTGTTCTGTTCTGACCTTCCGAATCGGTTTTAAGGAAAAACGGTTTTTTGCTAATTTTTTTTTGACAATACTCTGCATGTATGTACCCATTTGAAAATTTTGTGAGAAAAGATGTTTTTGTCGCTATCTGCTTTGAGGAAAATAAACTCAATATCATAGAGGAATTTCCCTTATGCTCTGCGTCACCCTATATTATACTGGGCAGTTTGAGTATATGGGCAAACTCGTGCAGGGAATCACAGGCAGGTTTTAGAAAAAGCGATAATAGATAGGTATGTCTATAATCCATTTCCTACGACTATGGAAAGATTATTATAATCCTTCCAATTTTTATGCTCGCAGGCTAAACTCACAGTAAGAACGTGTGAAGGCTACACGGATAATCAGGAATTACACGAAAGGATATTTTAGGGATATACACGGTCGCCTCTGCAGATCTTCCTATAAATTTCGGGGATGGAACATTTATTCAAGGACAAGCAGACAACAGGTGTAAGTATAAATGGGACCGTTAATGCATGCAGATGAAGCAATTACTGACAAATAATAAGGTTAAAGGGAAATGCTAGTAAAACAAAATAAATGTAGACATTTATCAGCAAACAACCAAAAAACCCAAAGGTTTACCTCGAAACAAATACCCTAGAGATAGTTAATACATTGAGCAAGAGTATTAATCGAGAAAACTGAGAAATCGAGTTGGTTGTATCGCTGGCTCATTAAGTTCAGGTGACCTTATTAGGTGAGAGAAATGCCGACGAGGAACAATTGTTCCAGTATACACATTTGTGATTGACTGGAAGTCAAAGATGGGCAAATGAAGCGCCTAAGCCTATAGCCTGCCTATTTTCTTTGAAAAAATACCGCCATCCTATATAGGCCAATAGGCTGTTTCCACGAAAAGAAGAGCCTTAATACCAAGGGTCAAGTACTCTAACTGCCTGCCTATTAGCCTATATCTGTCCTAGTGTACATTGTTTGCCTGCCTATATTTTTGTTGTATAGCTTCTGACAGAGCTTTGCCAGCCTATATAGGCGATATAATTGTGAGTTTTAGATAGTGCAAGCCGTATGCAATGATCACATGCAATTTGAATAACAATGTAGGGGTTTGATTAATTCTGTAGTAAACTACATAGTATCTAGTGGGAATAAATATGGGACGATTATGCATGTACTGTGGTATACATGTGCATATACTCTGGCAATTGCTGGTATTAATCAAGTAATTCCCGCCTCATTGCACGTTCGTTTCTGCAAACGTTTTCCCAAAGATCTTGTAATCCTGTCCTAACCAATTCGTGCTTTGAGAATTTTCACCACTAACGACGCCTAGCCTTTACTTGAACTAACATGTAGCCTGCCAGAATAGCCCAGTCCCTTGTTCGAAAATATCTGAATAGCCTAGATTTCCCCTAAGCCTATATTGTAGTGGTGGTTGCCTAGCCTAGAACCTCGCCTAGATTTATATCCCAACTTGCCGCATCCTTGAGCCTTAGCCTATTATAGGGCCTAGAATCTAGGCAGGCGCCCATGTTTGCTGGAAGTTGTGTTTACATTTCATCCGCACTAACGTCCCTACATATGTACATGCTGTGTAAAGCGCCAAACATGCTGTAACTATTCCTTTGGTTTTAATTAACTTTGATTTAAATTACAACTTCAATGGTATTAAAATGAAAAATAATAAAACCAGTGTCAGTGATGATGATGTTCAGTTTTAAAACTGCGGTAATACAAGGAATATCACCAGAAACAGTGGCAAAATGCATTAAAAGTGTTTTCATTCTTTTAAGCAGCATCAAAACATTCAATTTTCTGTCTGTTTGTTTTTTTTGCGATTCACATCAATAAGATAACAATAGTCATACAGATGGCTACTGTATCCTATATATGAAATATGTAGGTAACTTGAACTGGCATGGCAATCCTACATCTATTTAGAGGGATGGGGGTTTCCATTACTTTTAATAAGATTTGTAGGATGCATTCTTAGTTCCTATATGTAGAATGTAGAGCTTCCAATGTGGTCAATATTTTTGTTACATAGGAAATTCCGGTCCGTTCAGAAACACACAAATAATATTGTTCCCGATTCCGTGCCGAATGTCCGGACATCGGAACATTTTAGTTTAGTACGATCGGAACAAACAAGTAAAGTTTTGTTTCCGTTATTTTGTTTCGTTTCGGAATATGCTCGTTTTTCTGTCCCGAACCCATGCCGTTCCGGCACATCCCGAAATTCAACTTTCACAGATTATTATCTGAAGTTCGTTATTCGATTATTAATAATTTTTTGTGTATATTAAATTAGTAGACTATTCTAAACCGCATATAGTGGAAATCATTACTTGAAATAATTTGCTGTATTATTTAGAACTGCACATTTTGTCATTCTTCGATATTGCGCTAAGCCATGCCGTATTATCAGTATTAATTTCTTGTTCACAACCATAACTTGCTTCATATACACTATTTAATTCCCCAGAATTTTCATTTCGAGAAGATTGGCCCATGTTTTTTAAACTAAATAATTTATACTTCCGGTTTTTTTATGAAATCAATGAAAGTAGTTCCCTTAAAAGTCTCTTAAATTTGTCTATGGACCGTTATAGGCTTGAAAGTTTTTGCCCGAAGTTGAAAAGCAAATTTTCTGTTATCAAGAGTTTAGTATTTAAGATTTCGTTTCAATTGGTTATCCTTACACCATACAAGTATTATTGTTCGTTAGCCAATTCGCGAGAACAATTTTTTTAATTTCATTCATCTGGTTAATATTTTGACGCAGTAGCGCCAGAAGGTTTTCCTAGTTGATTAAAAATAAACTATAAATGATTTCAAATATTTTTATAACCAATTTGAAATAGGATACATGCCTAGCGGATATGCCAAAAATCCTGGCAGTTTTGGCAACTTCGGGCCATTTTCAACTGGTCTGGCAAATATAGTAGAATATTTTAATTCGACCGATGCTTCAGACGCCGAGTAATACCCGTGTACAAACCAATAGCTACTCGGGTAAAGGTACAGGTTTTGGATACATTACAAATACCGATTAATGTAGCTGTAGGACAGCTGTTTGACCAATATTTATTATTAGGTTCCTTATATAAGCCAATTGAGAATCATTTATATTTTCATAAATATTATTAAATCTTATTGCAAGTACGTAATTTCATTAAGTATTGTCATATCTGAGTGATTAGATAAATGTGTATTATAGATCTGTGGGGACTCTGAATTGGAGCCTTCAGATTCGGAGGTTGAGAGGGAAGGACAGACTAATTTGGTCTCATCCCTAGAACGTAGAATTATTGGAGGTAAATTATGAACACCCAATACTGCATTATTACGAACAAAGTATTTGCAAAGAGTATTAAACGTCGTTGAGACTTGCTCCTCTTGGGAATCTATAATATTAGGACCCAACTTTATTTCATTTGTATTCATGGAGTGCTACGGATTTATTGCCTAAAGTGCTTCGACTTGGGAATGAAATTATTGTTGAGGAATAACGTGTGATTTCTCGAGGTACACATCTAGCGGTTTATTCTCCTTGTCAATTTGGATAGATCGTATCAAAATTGCACTGAGTGGTGATTGAGTAGATTTGGAGGGAAAAGCTCGGGGAATCTTTTCCAATAATTGTGCGTTTTCTTTTACCCCAGTAGATGAGAATGGTGATTGTAGGCCCGGAATATCATCGGGAATATCTATCACTACATTCCTGGATACTTTTGGGCATGGAGAAATTAAAGGCACATATTTGTTAGGATCATACATGTCATGATCTTGAAGTATATGTGAAATATCATCATGAAGAAATATGACGAACAATGGGAGTTGACATATGTTGTTGAAACTAATTAACCTGTAATGAAGGACGATTAATTTTACGGGGTAACTTACTAACTAAAGGAGGAATTAAATGTGGAAGAGGCAGAATAGTCTGAACGTCCCCCTGCGCCAGACTTACCTGTTTCCCGAATTGTCAGCATTCTGAGGAGGCACGTGTGCCACTGGAGCTGCTGAAGGAGCAGAGAAGAACTGCTTCTCATTCCGGTATTCTCCGTTGATCCCACTATTTAGATATCTCTCATTCTGGGAATTTTAATTGAGTTGTTGCGGAACTGGATAATTGGGATTTGGTTGCGGATAATTCATTGGAAGTGGCGACGGATTACTTGGATGTTGATAATTATTTGGAGAACAGTCATGTTATTGAATTAAATCATTGCGATCCCCGTAATTTTGAGTAGGTCCATTGGGTGCTGGCTGTGATTGATGGCTTGGATACTGACCTGTGTCAAAGCGGGTAGAACCTTGCACAAATTTAAATAAATTATAAATATTATTACCAGTTGCAAAGTTGGTCCGAGTGTTAAATAGACCCAGTAGTTTATTAGTGAAGCCGGACTCAATATCCCGATGTAATTCCCGACATTGGCGCCAAGTACGACCATTCCGGTTGCAATAATCACAGGGTTGGATGTTGACAGCCCTGACGGAATTATCAGCCAGCTGTGGAGCCGGTGATACAGAAGTCCCCGTAGTCCGGAACCGGGCATTAGTGTCCCCCGCTGTTGACCTCAGTAGGCCCCGGATGTTTTTAGTGAATTACGGGATGTTCCTAGAAAGAGTTACAGTAAAAGAATCAATTGAGAGTGGCAATTTGCCCCTCGAATTCTCAATTATAGCATCATCCGACATCACATTCAGACAGAGATGTTGCAACTCGGCAACAAAAGACTCCGCCGACATTCCCGTCGTATACCGGAACGACTCCAGGGCAGCTTGTTTTGCCGGTCGGAGGTTCGAGTGATCGAACCTTTCCTTCGGTGGTTTTCACGTTTCCTCATACAGGCGGATCCGAAGGAACTCCGAACGGAAATACTCCTGGACAGCCTTATCCGGGGATTTCTGCAAGAACTTCCTCAGATTAAGGACCACGGATTCAGGAGTGACAAACATGTCGTTCGAATAGAAGTTGACATGCCCGACGAATGCCTTGGGATCCTCATCACTGTAGTACTGCTCCACTTCGGCCTTAAACCGGTCAAGTCGACGGTATTTCTCGTCGGAAGCCTTGGGGTTATGAGGTACAGTGAAGACACCCTGAAAATCATGGATGGGTACACAGGTATTCATCTGGGAAGGCTGCTGGAAGGAGGGAGGCGGATCCAATGGAATGTCTTTAAAAATTGATAAGGAGGCGGTGAACCAGGAAGGGACGCTACTTCGAATCAGCCAAGGTGACACTGGAAGTTGAAACGCCCCTTACGTCCTTCAGGAATAAATGGACGACGGCGTGGTAAACCAATAACGGACCAACAATATTTGAATTCCAAATGCATTGTGGAAACTAAAAATGTCAGAGTTTAGTTTAAAAATGTAACAATTAACAAATTAGTGACCAAACGACATAAATGGGTAGTAGCAAAAGATCAGAATTGCACAAGGAAGGTAGTTCCACTGTAGGGATGGAGCACGTATAAATAATTAGCAGTCACTAGCTGTACAGAACAAATGTATGTTATGATTCCTTTAAACAACAAAATTCGAAAAGGGCAAACTTGAAGTATTGAGAATACGATAAATTATACAGGGCACCGAAAATAAGTGAAACGTACGATGAAATTAAATACAAATGGAAATGACTATTGTAAGGCAATTCCACAGTATGAACTGGAAAAAAACCAACTGGGGCAATGTGATACAAGAATTTTGAAATATAAATTCACGATTTCCATTGAATTACGAAAATACAGAGCAGTCACTATGAATTGTAATGACTGATAATGAGTGCTGATGGATGTGGGGAATTACAAAGGAACAGAAATAAAGTTCTCAAAATAGTTATGGAATTGTGTAGAAAGGAGAAATTACCAATCCAATTATTTTGGGAGAGAGAAAAAAAATCAATGGGACTCAAATGGAGTACTCAGAACTGTAGATCCAAAGGAACGCTAGCTTTATAGGCGTTAGCACCTTATAGTTGGAACCAGAATTATGAAATGGGATACAGCAGAAGTTCAAACTTGAAGAATTATTGAATTTCTGAAAAATTATACGGGACTAAGAGGATACGTGATTCAAAACTGAAAAAAATTGAGACACAAGAGGAATTGACTATAGCAAGTCCATCGTATGGACTGACAATGAGCGGAAAAAGTAGTCCGGGCAAAGTGAGACGGGCCCAAGCAGGAATAATGTCGAAAATATATTGAGCTCATGAAAATATGCCAGTAATTATGGTGACTAATAATCAGTTCGGATAAATCGGAAAGTAATAATGGACATTAGTAAAGGTCCAAATAATTAATGGAATGGACGAGACAAAAACAAAATACAAGCCGGTTATTTTTGAACAAAAATATTGTAAGTAAAAACTAATCCAGTATCAAATACGGAATTAGTTTCAGCGGAACATAAATAACACTACGATTGTCGTCAACAATCGTTCTTGTTCCATTATAAAAATGAAGCGATTGTTTAGTTCACCTGTTCTGAAGCTAAGAATAAGTTTAAGATCAATTTTATTATTCCCTGTAAGAATGATTTCTGCTGATACTAAAGATGATGGCGCAGATAAACAACAATCTTATAAATAAATATTGGTTAAGCAAAATTAGCGACGACAAATATTCATGGTTATAACTGCTGGTTACACTCACCAAACGAGTGCAACGTAATTTGAACAGGCCAATAATGATTGCTAACATGTTAATAATTATAGAAATTAATAAATTAGACTACAATACTTACAGTTATTTGATCATGTATTTTAAACTTTTTAGCAATTTTAAAGTAAAAAATATTGTCAACCTACCGTTTATTTTATCCAAATTACGGCCTTACCAATATCAGCTATAATAATTGTGGACGAAATTTCTAGTATTGTTTATTCATTTACGAAAAAAATACTTGAATAATCAAATTATGTGTCCAACTTGAACGTCAAGTTCTAATCAAGTTCAAGTTCTACAAAATGAACTTGAAAATCGTTTACTTGAATACTCAAGTTGCATGAGAAACTTGATTCATCAAGTACAAGTGAGGGTACCCCGTTTAGACAATTTTTCAAGTTCAAGTCAAGTGTAAGTCAAGTTATCTAAAATAACTTGACTTGAACGCAGCTCTGGCAGTGGTTCATCATGTGTTTTACTTTTAAATGCTTCAATTGTAGATAAGTTCTCAGTGAAATTGAATACTTGAACGAACGCTCAATCAATTACATACTTACACTTACATAACTGTAGGATTTCTGGAAACAGGTTGTTCATATAATAATTATTGTAAAAAATATTTTCCATGAGAAGCCTCAATGCATGAATAATCGAATTGTTTTATGAAATTATCGTATGTATGCACATCATACGCAACGAAACAATCCTTAACTACAAAAGATAGCCACTTGGAATATATATTCGTAGGATTTAATCGTAATTCAAAATCAGAGTTGTCAGCGTAAAAAAGTTATTTAAAGCAGTATGAATGCTCTGTCTTGTCAGTATCAGTTGAGACATCTAAGTTTTCACGTTTCATTTGCATGCCATCCGGACTGGAGTATTCAAACTATATGAATACAATACTGATTAAGATAAATCTTAAAGAATAATTTCAACCTCAAGTGAAAACGATTTTGTTTTGTAAAACAAATATTCGAATCCAATTTATTCGAATTTTTCCTACAAATTTCAATATAATTCAAATACTTTGAGCAAAACATATTAATATCTGGAGCTTCTAGAGCACTAAATCTTAATCAAAATATCAACAATAAAATATATCGCAACTTTGCAAGTACGTAAATACAACCCAGAAAGTGTCTGAATTCGGCAATTATGATTGCAACGAACCCCAGTGCTATCCCTGACATTTTTGCAAAGGCATTACTGTTTAAATAATTAAAAAGTTACCTCCACGTTTTTCGGTTGAAAAACCCTGTCCCACGTAAAAAAAGGCTAATTGATTGCCTAGATTGAAACGAATACATTTCCAGAAATAAAGTGAATGTCTCCGGTCTTCTGTTGTCTTTTGTGGAGTCACAAACGTAACGACAAAATTTATAATCCAACGAATAGTATTTTAAAGATCATGTTGTGGCTAGGTAAAAAAATCAATTTTATTTTTTGAAATTAGGAGGTTAACTTTAATCTATGACGAATTCTTTCGAAATCTAAGCATCAGAAGCAGGATTCAGACATATTTTGAATATTAATTCCAATACAGATAATTGTTTCGATTCATTTTGAATTTAAATGCTTGAATTTATTTCAGAATAAAAACATACCGATTCGAATTCTAATTCCGATTCGAATCACCAGCCCTGCTTCTCAACAACAAAAACTAACTTTAGGGCTTAAGATCGACTAAAGCTATTTAAAAGTATTGTTCCTCTTTGATTACCTTTGTCAAGTTGCTTAACAAGAAATGTGGTGCAACATTTTGTCACTCATTGTCATCCTGTTCAGTACAGGATTGTACTTCTTCGCTTTTCAGAATGGGATTAGAGATGGGATTATTATCCAGATGGCGTCTGGGCGAGTTCAAGGAGTCATTGAAGTGAGTAGAGACGGTAGGGATTATTTCAGTTGGTACAAGATACCGTTTGCAAGGCCACCTGTTGGAGATCTGCGATTTGCTGTAAGTTCGTGACAATATATTTGTGTTCTTTTCCTAGAGACAACTTCTAAGTACATGTGTCAATGTGCATGTTAACATCTTGGTAACGCTTGCATTTGAGACCGAGAGCTGAAAATAAACAACTGCATGATAAATGATTGTAATTGGCTATAAATAAAAATTAACGAAATCTGTAAATTCTAAAATGCTCTAATGTTATAGAATAATAACTTTAAGGAATTAATGGTTGAGTTTAAATCCGAATTTTATTTAAAAATGATCACCAATAATAAATTATAGAAAGGCTGTGAAGGTGCCTCTTGAGACACGCCCAAACAATTCAAGTATTTTAAAACAATTTGTAAATATGTACCGACTACTGTCCTGCATGATCCCTGTGTGTGTGTTTAGGATCCCTTGCCACCACAAAACTGGGAAAACATTTTAGACGGACGGAATATTGGACCAGAATGTGCTCAAATCAATGCCTGGACAGCTGAGATATTTACAAATATTGTGGGAGAAGAGGTGAAAGGAAATTACTTAAACTTACACAGGATATAAATTCTAATGATGCAGCAATAATTTTATACTCATATTTTCACAGATTGAATAATAAAAATCTTTTATAGGATTGTTTACATCTTAACATCAATGTCCCATCAAAGGTAATACTTCCAGACGAAATCAGTCAAACATATTCGAATGAAAAATAAGTCAGGGAAAGTTGGTGGTCAGTGCGGTTTTTGATTTTAGGTTTATGAAGACGTCCTCAATGGTAGAAGGGCCAAAGTCCCAGTAATATTTTACATTCATGGAGGAGGATACATTGCTGGGAGCGGCGGATTATACAGTTCAGCGTACTTCATGGACGAAGACGTCGTTACAGTGATCATAAATTACAGACTGGAATTATTGGGTATATTTATTTACAAAGGACTGTCACTGAAATCATAATATGAGATTGAAGTAATAATTGGTAACTTATGACAATATTATTCGTTGAAAGGTTTTCTCACAACTGGAGATGACGTTATCAGAGGTAATGCAGGCTTGAAGGATCAAACTATGGCGCTGAAATGGGTCCAGAGAAACATACAGTACTTTGGGGGTGATCCAAACCAAGTGACCATCTTCGGGTCATCCTCTGGGTATATTATTTTTATAATTAAAAGCTCCTTGGACCAAGTTGATTTTCTACGGATTCAAACCCTGTACTTTATTTTAATACAGTGAATTTCCCATATAGTGGCAGTTGGCATAAAATTAGCTAGTTAATGGTATAACACGGTGCTATAAAACGTGCGGGAGGTAAATAATGTTTGTGTCGATTGGTTCAATTTTAATTTTAAATGTTACTGCATACCATGAAATTCTTATTGTGGTATACTGAAGCTCTAGTATGATTAGCTGAAGTTAGTCATTCACTTAAAAGGTAAAACGAACAGTTACACAACAAAGCATTGGAATTTTTACCTTGGCCCACTTCTAATAAGTTTAAATTCGTTATTTTTTTAACGTAATTTAAACGTTTTCCATAATCTGAAGCCAAAATTCGGTTTCTGGAAGGACGCTGTATTATTTTGATGATGTTTTGGAAAGTGTACCTGCCATAAAAATGTGGATTTCTTCGCGAGTAGCTCCGACCAATCGGTCTGGAATGGTGACCTTGCAGTTGAAAAGTACGCATTCTGTACAAATATATTATTTTATAAATATATTAGGCAGTTATTAGTTATAAACATTAATAGTATAGAGTTAGCCATTAATACCATATAGTGGCATCTCTATATAGTGGCAGGAATTTGCCACTCCCTTGGAAACCACTATATAGGAAATTCACTGTAGAGCTGCGAGTGCTCATTACCAAATGTTGTCGCCGCTCTCCAAAGGGCTGTTTCGGAAAGTATTCGCACAAAGTGGGTCTGCATCATCCAGCTGGGGCTTCAACCGCTTGGAAAGCTCCCTGGAAAAATCTATGGGGATTGCAAGGAAATTCAACTGTTCAACTAATGACACTCGAAGGCTAGCGGAATGCTTGAGGAACACGCCTTTAAAAGATTTACTCAGGACACGCTTAAACTTAAAGGTAAATAACTTTTTAAAATTTATACAATAGGTGGCTCAAAGAATTGGCTCAAAGAATCAACGAAAATGTACCCACTGACCACTGTTTTTTAATTTGCTCGGAACAAAGGGAATACCTGATTAATCCTTCTCCGGTTTTGGGTTATAGCGGAAGTCAAAAGCTTTGAGACACTCTGTATAAAAATTCGTAATCTTAACATGGTTATGAAATAATGAAACTATGCTATAATAAAATATAGACTGACTGGTTCGCATTGAATCCTCAAGAAAAGGAAACAACGTTTGCTCCAACAAGCGAAGGCATTCAAGAAGTGCGTGCTTTTATAACGACGGACCCCCTCAAAATAAATCAAGAAGGCAAAGCTCATCGCGTCCCTCTCATGCTTGGACACTCAACTCATGAAGGACTCTTTGCGTCCTACTGTGAGTCTTACGCTTCTAAAATAGCTTGAAATGTGTTCCGTATTTATATTTGTGAACTTTCAGCTTTCATACGTGACCCAGGAAATATGAAGAAATATGAAGCGGAGAAATATAAACTCACAAAAGGGGTGTTCAGAATTTGGAATCCAAAATGGAAAAAAATTGTTGGGGATGTTCTCCGACTCTACTTTCCCGAGAACCAGGAGGAACTTTCTTATGACCAAAAACTAGAGATTTATACCCAGATGTTTAGTGACGCCGGTTTCAATTTGGACTGCTGGGAGACGGTCCTGCATCAACGGAAATACTCACCAGTGTATTACTATCTATTCAACAAAACAGACTCAATGGACCTCAGTCGCATAGTTTTAAGCACGAGTGGGAAATGGCCGTTTCTCATTGAAGCGGTCTGGTTTCAAGTAAAATTCTTTATCTGGGAAAGAGTTTTCCGAATTCCACCTAAATATTATGGTATATATTAGAACCGTAGAACAAAAAAGCAATCTGTCATGGGGAAGTTTCTTGGTGTTAGAATTGCTCAGATTTTTTTTGTTTTCAACAGGAATTGGTCATGGCATAGACCCCTTATATTTCTTCCCAACGCCGATGGCATGGATATACCCAGAGAACAAGCTGTACCGGTACTCCAAAGATTTAGTTAAGCTAGTTGCAGATTTCTCTAGGGATGAGTAAGTTTAAGAATACTGTTTACCTCAATCGCCTTTATTGTCAGTACATAAAATCTAGCCACAAAAGTTGACTGACTTGAGCTCTAATGGTTTCGTTTCAGCACAAAGATGGAATTCAGGGGGGTCGAATTCCCAGCAGTTCCAAAGATCGGAGAAGTGACAATTTTTTAATTAAAAAATGAGCATGCTATTGTTGTTCCGGAACCTAATAAAAATAGACTGGAATACCTACGTGCTCTTGACATGAGAGGCATGGGTTTAGCAAATATCGTTACAATTTAGTGTAATTAATCTTAGATAATTCTTTATTCATTTACCTCTACATCTATACCTAAAGTTAATAAAAGCA
This sequence comes from Allacma fusca, assembly GCA_947179485.1. Taxonomy (NCBI): domain Eukaryota; kingdom Metazoa; phylum Arthropoda; class Collembola; order Symphypleona; family Sminthuridae; genus Allacma; species Allacma fusca. Next base: position 11,667,884 of record OX359246.1, on the reverse strand, counting down.
GATATGCTACCAGTTTACATTTATACACCTTACACCGCTGATTTTCAGTGACGCATATTTTGTGGTACGCGTATTTGCATCAGTTCTAGCTTTTATATATTAGGATGCTGCATTCAAATGGTAGCTCCGTTCCAGGGATGCAGAAATGATTGATTTGCTATTATGTTCCATTTATCGCTAATTGGTTTTCAAAATTTATTGGGAATCAAAAATCGTTTTTAATATTTAACGTTATTTAATTTTATAGTCCACTTAACATTTCATTATTTCCAGCATTGTTTTTATCGATTCATATCGCGAATTTTTCATGGTCTGATTTTTAACAATCTCAAAATTCTACCCTGGTACCTAAAGGCTGTATTTAGTATGCCATTTCCTGGTTCCTGAACTCCGCAGCTGTGATCTGACCTTCTGAAGGTGGAGGAAGAATTTTAACCCCTCGGAACTCCATAATATGACTCCAAGCAGGCGCGTAGCCAGGAATTGGCCACGGGGGGGGCAACATTAATTAGAACGTACATATGTAAACTGACACATTCTATGGGAAATCCAATTCACGAATGTAAAACGCATCAAATTTTGCAAACTGAATTTCAGATTTTAAAATTCTCCACGTTTTACAATTCCATCAAATTTTAATAATTTTGGACCAGATTTTTAATTGGGCTTGATCAGATTTCGGAGAATTTCGAGACCTGGGTTCGCTTCTATCGTTTCAGCTGGTGCTTAACCTACTGTTCCTGTGACACACGTCTTTGCTTCGAAAAGAAACTGCGGATATCAGGCGTGCTTGACCTTTTCATAATGAAGAATTAACTACAATTCACTAATTTAATAATTCTATCCAGCTTAAAAATTCCCTCGAAGCGATGCGTGTAAGTTACAGAAGCTAAAAGCTTTTAATATGAAAATATTTAAAGCCGCTGTTACCATACTTTTGTTGCCGTTGAAGGTTGAAGTCAAATCGACGAGGCAAAGGTCAAAGTGAAATCGGGATTTCGCAATGCATTCAAATCACCCGCTAAGCAAGGATGAACACAATAAAAATATACTCTAGAATCACCCAAAACGTCTCTTTATTGAATGGTTTATTACCCACGGCTTCTTCCCGTCAAAAGTTGACCCATCCATACTCGCGAAAATCGTATCGAAATGCTTTTCCATATAAATTTATTGATCTAGAAATCCTTTGTTCTCGCAATGGACAAACATTGCGATACGATTTTCGCGCGTGTGGATGGGTCAATTAATGACGGGAGGAGCCGTGGGTAATAAATCATTCACACGAAACATGCAAATTGCATGGGTGATTCTAGAGTTATGCTGTTTATACACAGATATTTACGTGGAATACTGCATATGTTGAGTTTCGAAGTGATTTTTTTTACAAATAAAAAAATTGTACTGTCAAATCACTAAAAGGTTTGCATGTCTCGGTATGGACTGATTTATTTTTAACTTTTTGAGTGATTTGAGAGTATTTTATTTCGAATGGGGGGGGGCAATTGCCCCCCTTGCCCCCCCTTGGCTACGCGCCTGACTCCAAGTAAAACAAACTCAATGGATCCAGTGGTCGTCATGGGTACAAAAAGTTTGTTCCCGTTCACGTTCCTGTTCCCACTTACCGGGTACTCCCTTTAAGCGTTCCCGTGATGATGGGAACAGTATTTTAGGTATCCGTTTCCATGAATTTAATAAAAATGCGTACCCGGACCCGTTCCTGTTCCCGTACCCAGAAATTAAAATTTTTTGGACCCGTACCCGTTCCCACAGTTAGTGTTCCCGGTCCCGTTCCCGGGTACAAGTCGTTGTAGTTAAGTGTGGTAAAAATTATTATCTTATAATTTCTGTAACCACCAAACCCTTCGTCTCACAGATAAAAAACAAGCAATATGCAGGATCGCTAAACGCTGCCCCATAGCGAAACGTAACGGCGTATTAACTGATTGTTTAATTCTTCAGAGATTATTTTCCGAGGAGACCGAATATCAACACTTTAAAATGTCATACTGCGGAAGGATGCAATAATGAATGGAGTATTGATGATGCTCTTCCAATGATAAAATTGCATGTTGATGAGGGTTTCAAAATGGTGCTTAATATTTAAGATCAATTGCTGGCCCAAAGATACTATTCTGCATATAAAATATATCTGAAAAATATATGGCAGCGCCAGCCCGGACTCGTTTCCCTTTGTTAGTTTTATTTGAAAACAAAACATTAACTCGAGCAATCAATTTTTCAAGGGTAAAACTTGCAGTAAAAGTATAAACTAATAATAAATATTTTAATATTTATTATAATAACTTGTAAAAATATTCTAGAAAATACCTCAATTTTACCAAACACGAGTTCTAAAATTATTATCTTTAAGGCAAGGATATGTGTGTAGAAATTGCAGGACAAAAATGGAATATGCAAATTGAGTTGTCTACATAAATAAAGTACTAACAAGTCTTCTAAGATCAGTTGTGATTGCGTTTCCAGGAGACGGTAAATAGTGCTGCGCTCGGGTCAAGTATTTATAAAGATCCGACCACGAACTTGACTTGACCCCGACTTCTCAAGTACGTATTTCAAGATTACCCGAACTTGACATTTTCAGTTCAAGTAATACTTGAATGAAACAAGTTCGGGTTTTCAAGTAATTCTCATATTACTTGACCATGATTTTATACGCGCGTTTCGGGTCCAACTTCAACTTGACTTGACCATGACCCGAACTTGACCATGAACTTGAACTTTCAAGTACTTTCAAGTAATCCATTGGACATCAAAATACTTAAGTTTTATTGAATTTATATTTCTAATGAAAGCGAACCTGGGTTTCTAACACACTAGGTTTCACCCAGCATTTTGCTAGCAACCGCCTCTAAAAATAATAGTTGTATTTTTGGTTCCTTTCAATGAATGTAGAACGATTGTACACTGCAGATCTACTCTGATTTCGTGTACCGGGTGGGTCTGGTGACTCAGTTGACATTTTCGGGGACACAGAACTCCTTTTAGGTTTTGTTGTCACATACTATTATAAACATGGGTGCTAACATTTTTAAATCAATTTCCACGGAGCCATATGAATGTTGAGCTTTCTTTTGTATTTGTGTACACGAACAAATTAACAAATGCCGCTTAAAGTGATGTATTAAATGCCGTTTTAAGTTTCATTTAGTACAGTGAATCGTAAGTGAATTGAAAACTCCCTCAGCCATGAAGAATTGCACAAACAAAATTACTTGAACTTGTACACGAAAAACTCAAGTTCGTGGTCAAGTACTTTTTAATATTTACTTGAACATGACCAGGTACTATGGTTCAAGTAAAATAATTATACTTGACCACGAACTTGACTTGAGGTAAGAAATCATGGTCAAGTCGATGAAATACCTGAACACGACCCGAACCGTTCATGGTTTTAAATTTATTTACTTGACCACGACCCGAACGCGAACTTGACTTGAAATACTCGTGTACTACTTGTACTTGTGCGCAGCTCTGACGGTAAAAGTGCCCACTCGATCCCGGGAACAATAGGGATGGGAACGGGATCATGCGTAGACTGTACCCGTTACCGATGGGAACGGGAACAAAATCTCGGTTCCTATTCCCACTCCTGTTCCTGTTCCCGGTGGTCGGGTCCACTTGAGTGTGTTCCTGTTCCCGTACCCAAACTGGTTGGGAACAAAATACTTCTTCCCGTACCCATTCCTGTACTCGTTCCCATGTACCCGGGTGTTACCCGTTCCCGTGACGACCACTGATTGATACCATAGTTACGGTATGTCGACATGAAAATGCCGGGCAATTCAACGCAGGACATTTTCAATCCAGGACAAGTTTAATTTTTTTACAATTTGACAGAATTTACGAAAATGCCTTCAGAATGTTATTGGTGATATTGGAAATGCAGGAGCTTAAAACTACTGGATTTAATTTTATTGGATGCACATATTATGCTTATATAACTGCACTTATTGCCGATGCCCGGCTCGGTGTTTTATAAAGAGTTGTAACAATCACAACACCTACAATAGGAATGGGACTGTTCTGATCCGGACCGGAAAATTTGGTCCGTTCTGTTGTGTTCCATGGTCTGTTCTGGTCTGTTCCCTGGTTACGAAAGGACCAAATGTATCTGGTCCAAGAACCTTAACAGACCAATTAAACCTGGTCCAGCTCAGAGAACAGACCAGAAAGTTTGATGCTTTGTTTGGCCCAGACAATTTGGAACGTTCCAGCATACATTTCAAATGGTTGGACTAGATTCGATAGAAAACAAAGGAGAGTTCTCATTCAACATGCCGTGGAGATTCTTGCCTCCTGAAACATTCATTGTGTCCGCGAGACGTTAATATTTAGTATTGGTTAGTAAGGAAGACATTTCTGAAAATTCCTGTTCTAAAAATTATAGAAAATATTTGCTAAAAATATACAGAGCTTCATTCACTATCATTTTGCTGACAACTTTACACTTTGTTTCAAATAAAGAAATACATTATTTGAAACATCTAAAATGTCAAAAATGCGAAAATTGCATGTTGCGATCGTATTATAAACATATTCGGTCCTAGTGGTCTGGGGCCTATTCCACCAATCCAACTTTGCGTTTCGCACTTTGCACTTCCCGAGACGTGCAAAGCGCGGAGTGCGAAGCGTTCCACAACAAAAATCTCCTGACTTCGCATTCTCATAGCGGAATGCAAAGTGGGCGTATACTCTTCGCAGCGAGTCTGACTCACGCAATGATTCAATTGGACGTGTGTGAGCCATAATTGATCTCATAAACAGTATTCACCCATCTCATATTTATTATCCTCGTACTCCTTTCATAACTCTTTTAACTTTAACTCTTCAGATTTTTACAATTTCCAGCAGAAATAAAATAAAATGGCGAACAAAAAGGGCTAGTAACAATCAATTGAAATTTTAATTAAAATTAAATAATAAATCGCGTGAATTAAATGAACCTACGTGTGAAAGGGAGCCGCAAATTTTTGTATTCAAGGAAAACGACGATTTTTCGAAAATGGTCATCCTGACCGTGATAAAGGATACTTAAAATTATTTTGCAAAACTTAAATGCCTTAAATTTAAAAATAATTGTCTGTAAAGCTGTTAACTTCCGTGGAAGTAAATGGATGCAAAGCGTCTGAACTCTTTGCAATAAAATCAGCAAAGTGGGAGGATCATTTGCACTTGCATTTGCGAAAGATTTTCTGGTGGAACAGAAAGTGCAAATAAGTGGCTGCGAAGCTTTCGCTTCGAACTCCGCATAATCTCCGTTCGAAGCGAAGCGGTGGAACGGTCGTTTCGCGCTTTTAGTGCAAAGTGCGGAGTGCAAAGCGCAAAGTTAGATTGGTGGAATAGGCCCCTGGACTATTCTGTGCCGGTCTGGTCTGAGGTATTTTGAGGAACAGAACATATGTTCCTGTTGCAGCAATTTATACGGACCAGATGGTTCCCGTCCTACATTCTAAAAGACCTTATGGTCCTGATCCTACACTGAGAACAGATAAAATGGTCTGATCCAGGCTCAAGAATCAAGTTCCGCACTTTAGAGTTTGCGAAGGGATGGCCATATTTCATTCTGTGAATTTTACATAATAGCTGGTTAGGAAGTTTAGCCGACGATATATATGCTGATATTCTTTGTCTTTTAAATTTGAAACAGTCAAACTGTTGTAAAATTGTTGGTTCAAGCATTTGATTTTCAGGCGAAACAGAAAAAGGCGATAAATACTCAGAGCAAAAGTATTGCTATCTTGTAAGCCCATCTAAAGATTGAATAACGAGAAAATGTTCGTCTGTAGCAAAAACTTTCCAGGACGTCCTTGAGGGCAGTGACTTCAATCAAATCAAGAGACACTCCTAAAACCTTAACTTGTCGTAAAATCTTAAAATACTGTTAAGTGACATCGAAAAACATGTCTGAACTGCTATCACTTTGACACCATAAATATCTTTAAACGTTAACGATTGTGCCCTAACTCCCTAAAATCAAATCGACTATTATGAAAACAAACAGGAAAGTTCTTATGCCTCAAAGTATTGCTACAAGCTACAAAAACAGGACCAATATATATTAATAAGTAATATAGTATATAAACATGTACAAGTAAACAATTAGCTATGAGCATGTGATTATCTTTTGAAAATATTTAGTATTATTTGCCTCCTGTCAAATCTGGTACACCGGGGCACATATCATCTCAAAATCGCTAAAACATATATATGGAAAATGTAAACATTTATAATAATCTTTAAATTTAATTACTAGTTGAATGTGATCAACGCTTTGGGTAATACTAGAATCTGGACACCTGTTTTCGAGTAGATTGAATGCTTTTACAAGCTGAGTTAAATTATTGTAAATAATTTAAAAACGTAATATTGTTTAATTTTAAATGAATAGTTATTAACTTTCATTTAAAAAGTTGAAATTGTGTTACAGCAAGTCAGATGATTATTACTATCAATGCTATATAACATTAGTAATGCTTGTAATTTGAAATGAAAAACATAGTGGACATGTAACAACTGTATAAGTGGCAGTGCGAGACAAGCTATGGTCGATTTTACATATTCGATACTGAGAAGTCTTTTCACCGCGCTATTTCATCTATATAGATAGAAACAAGCGATAATTGCTAATTAAAGAAGTAAATAATTGTTTGTAATACATGCTGAATTACTTCTTCCATTATTTTGTATAGTTGTTGCTGAATATTAATTCAGCTGGTCCTTCGTATTAAAGTGAAAATTAAAAGAGCTGATCGAGACCTTACATTTTGGTCCTTCGAACCAAATCGAAGTTGCCAGTGACCTTGAGATATATTGCAAATTTTTCGGAAGGATGTCGCGTCGAGGAGCTAGAGGTGCAAAAGGTGGTTAATTTCATCGACGCGTACGTCAATGTAAACGAAAAGCTAGAGCGCAGGCTACCAAAATTTGTTTTGCTGAAAATTCCGAAATGCTGAAATTACCGATGGAGAGATTTCTTTGGTGGAAAATTCTGTGGCAACTTCTATTCCTAGTGTGTCGAAACCTACAGCGTCAACCTTAGCAACAGTGGCAAGAGCTTTCCAACCTAATGTTGCGGGTACGTCTGAAATCGAAAATACAGTTCGTGATGTCGGAGCTGGTAGTGAAACCGGTAATTACTCACTTCGGAGTTCTCTTTGAAGTTCCAATTCAAATATTCGGCGTCAGAAAAGGCACATATACAGATACGAGTTTTTAAAGGGTAAATACTGAAAAGGAGGGGTCTGATGTTGAATCGTGGTTGCATAATGCCGTTCAACAGAAATCAACTACAAAACAACGATCTGCCGAAAGAAATCGACGCAGTAAAGATAAACCTATGTCCTCCGACGAACAACCGTATTTACTGGAGAATTTCTTAGCCAGACAAAGCGTCAGATGTAAGCTACCCCAATTCAGTGGAAATCCTCAAGACTGTTGATATTTATTTCACAATTTGAAAGTACAACAGAATTATGTGGACTGGGAAATTCTGCAAACATGTCACGTTTGCAAGAAGCATTAAGAGGAAAAGCGCGAGAGTCTGTTGAATCCATATAAGGTTTCCCATAAAACGTAGACATGGTCATCGAAACACTTCGCATGTCATTTGGAAGGAATAACCAAACTATCAAATCTCTTATTAAGAAAGAAAAAATGACGTTACCGCCAAATGAAGGGAAGCCAGAAAGAATCATTACATTTTATAATGCAATTAATAATATGTCGTTTTTGTAAAAAATACGAGAACGAGATATTTCGAAAATGAGAGTAGCGAGAGTAAGCAATGAACGAGAAAAACGAGACAGGGCAAAAACATGGATTTTTTGTTGAAATATATGCAACTTAATTGTAGCCTGTACAAATTATGAACGTCAAAACATCGGCTCAAGACCCTGTCGGCTAAAGACTTCAATCTTTAAAACGTTGCAACGCTTCAAGCTCCTCCCTTAATCAGGAAATCCATTTTAGTTTTCTGCACAACGCACGGTAAAGGTAATTATTAATAATGTTCGGAAGAACTTCAAAAATTGACAATGAGAGCAGCCGCTTCGAAAGTTGTCGATGGATTTCAAAATGGATAGCATATTCGCAAAGAGCATGAAACACTTCTCATATACATCTCTGGGATTAGCGAAATTCCAACTTTTGATTCCTAGTTGGACATAGAATAATTTCCAAAAATCTTCAAAATTTGACAATGAGAGCAGCCGATTCAAACGTTGTCGATGGATTTCAAAATGGATAGCACAATCTCAAAGGGCAAAAAAAACTGCTCATATACTGCTCTGGAAAGAGCATGAAAATTTGGAATTTCGCTAATCAAAAATTCAAATTCAAAAATATATATTTTTGAATTCGGACCATACAATTTGAAAACATGAAAACATTGAAAAAAGTAAATGAAGGCCTCCTGTAATAATTGTTAGAACCAAGAGTTGCAAACCTTCCGAATGAGCCAAATGTTATAGCAAAACACCTCATTTTCCCCAACTGATATTGGGTTAGATTTAATTGCAACCTATATTCTCGGTTAATAAAGCGAGATGTCTCGTACAGTCTCGTTGATGCAAAAAGAACGAGTCAAACGAGATTCTCGTCTCGTTATGCTCAATCCTAGTATGTACGTACATGTAGCAAGTAAAAATGTTCCCTTAATCTGGTGAAATTTAGCTGGCATGTATCAACGGGGCGACTATTCCTACACAGCAGAAAAGAGGGTGGAGTTGCACTTATGGTGACGTCACGGGGGAAGATGAGAAATATTTCATACATTCTCTATGCTTGTAAACAAGTTGATTTCTCACCATTATTTACGAGGCTAATTAGTACTTAAAGAAATTAAATAATATTACAAGAAATACACAATTATTAGCTTTATCGTCACTTCAAATTTCCTATTTATTATTCCAGTGGTACAGCTTTAGAATAATCAAATCCGGAGTAGCTTTTCCCAAATTGCTTACGCTTGTCCGAGTTTCTTTAAAAATTAGTCCTGGCATCATTTAACATTCTAATTTTAATTCGCATCCTTGTTTTGACAATAATAAGCTTGTCAACCTGTGGATGAGATGACGATATTCTACGGAACATTCTAACAGTACTATAATTACATTTTACAATTGAATTAAAATACTTCCTAAATTCTATCTCACACAACACTACAGCATCATAAACCTCAGAATTAGGTTCTGTTAACCCTCCACGAGACAACATTTGAATCCAAGTTCCAGCATCCGATTCTACACAACCAGCAATTCCAAATTTATTTTTACTTACCTTTTTTATTTAATTCAAAAGCAATATAACCCGCTAAGTAATGTAAAGATTGCTTTTCGGTTTCTGTTAGTTTGATTCGTGGACAGGTTCTACGGCGATAGATTCAGGTTGCGATAAATTAGTTTTAATAAGCAAGTAGGTAGCGCAGTATAAAATATGAACTGGCAATTGACATTTGATAACTAATTTATCAACATATAGTCAGGAAAGCAAGACTATTTTTGGTTTTAGTTCGTGTTCATAAAACCTTGCAAACTAGTCATATGATTGGAATTTGTACTGCCAAATCAGGAATTGGTAGTCTTGAGCGATTTTCGTACTTTCGCCGCGAAAAGGGAAATTATTAATTCATTATTTTTGCGACCTCACTGACGTTATATTTACCGTTTTGGTAAGCCAACAAAATTTGCTACCCAATGAACAACTTAGTAACAACAAAATATTTTAAACAATTTCCTGGCTGACCTTTTGGGTTTCTTCCAAATCTTCATCAATAATCTACAAATTCTGAGAGTGGCTTTGGAAATGGATTATTTCGTAGGAGATCTGCGCTTGTAAATTATATCGTCTTGATCCTCCTCAGTGTTAGCATTTTTTGGTGCTCTTGTTTTTGACCGTAGACTTAGCAGTCGTAATCGGAATCGAAATTCGGGAGGAGTTGGATGGGGATTAGAACCACCAGCAGATCTAATTCGAGAAAATAGGTTTTCTAAACAGTAGGAGTGGGACTGTTCCGGAATGTTCCAGGATTTCTTGGAATGGTCTGGTCCTTGAGCCTGGACCAGACCATTTGATCTGTTCTCAGTGTAGGACCAGGACCATAAGGTATTGTAGACCGTAGGACCGGAACCATCTGGTCCGTACAAATTGCTGGAACAGGAACATAAGTTCTGTTCCTCCAAATAACTCGGACCAGACCGGAACAGAACAGACCAGACCATTAGGACCGAACAGGTTCATTATAGGATCACAACATGCAAGCATTTCACAATTTAGATAATGTTTTGAGTAATTTATTTTATTATTTGAAACAAAGTGTAAAATTGTCAGTAAAATGAAAACGAATGAAGCTCTGAAAATTGTAATTCGCGGGAATTGGAAATACTTAAATGGTTTATCTATCGAATCTGGTCCGACCATTTGAAATGTATGCTGGAACGTTTCAAATGGTCTGGGCCAAACATAGGACCAAACATTCTGGTCTGTTCTTTGAGCTGGACCAGGTTTAATTGGTCTATCAAGGTTCTTGGACCAGATACATTTGGTCCTTTCGTAACCAGGGAACAGACCGGAACAGACCATGGAACAGACCAGAACGGACCAAAATTTCTGGTCCGGACCAGAACAGTCCCATTCCTAATAAACAGTCTTGATTCAGCCGGCTGCTCAGGATGTACTTGACATTGTATTTTTCCAGCAAGAAAATTTTGAGACCACAAACAGCATTTATTGACATTAGAAAACCGTCTTGGCATGGCAGAAGAGCCTTCTTTTTATTTCCTTTTGGAGTAAGAAACCGTATTTCAGACATCAGAATTTCAAATCTTGTTAGTCGTGCGTCTTGCTCTTCCATAAAAGTTCTGTATGCGCTCTTACGTCTTGCGGTGTGAAATATTGCTCTTGAGTTTAGAAGGTCAAAACCATCATTCACAATCTGAAATAAATTCAAAATTTCAGGCTTACAACTTTTTCGCTAACATAACTGTGTGGTGTAAAAGTAGTTTTGCCGCTGGTCTGACTCTCATTCTTTCGGATCCAGTCAATTCAATTAGCGACGGTGTCAAATAGGGAGCAAGCATGAGTTTTGTGCCATTATGGGCAACTAGTTCGTACATTGTTTGTTTGTTAATTATGGTCCCATTTGCCAACATCACACCATTATCCAGCAGGTGATTTCTAATATTTTTAAGCAATGAGGAACATCTGCAAAACATGAACGGGTTGAGAAGTGTATCTGGGATTTTTGAAGGTAACGTTTTTCTGGTTGACACACAGCTTCCGTTGCAATGATCTGTTTTCCGTACATAAATCACTTACAATAGCTAAAACAATAAAACCACAATCTTGAACTGTAGAAATAACCTCAAAGAGTAACTCCTTTGTAACATCTGTGTCAAATTTATAGTAAATAGGTTGCTTCCATGATGAACATAACCCTCGCATCATAATTACTTGCACTTTCGAATGAGAGCAAATTTTGTAGAATGTCGGGTCTCGAATTGTTGTCGAATCTATGGACATTTCATCAAAGGATAAAGCACAAAGTTTTCAGAAATCGTCCATTGATTCGGATTTGTGTTTTAAAATATTAAGTACGCCAATCAGCAAACCCTCCTCACATCTGAACTTCCCAATCCATCGTTGCAGTGTCCTTACGGATGGTAAGGGGAGCCTCCATGTGATCGTTGCGGTCTCGTACGCTTTCGGATTTACACTTCTGACAGTCTAAGCCCGTAAAATGTCTTCAACACCCCAATTCACTCTCTTAACCCCTGTTAGCTTTTTTGCTTGGGCTGGTGTCATTTCAATTTTTCCCGCCTTAGCGCAGTAGAGTTTATGTTGGAGTCTACCGTTTAAGCACATTAATCTTGAAATTTGCATTCGCTGCCGATGAAGTGTTAAACGCATTTTTGCTATTTGTCTGGCCTGCAAGCTGAGTTTGGTTTGCATGGATTCCAGGTCTGATGTACATATGTAGAATATACTTTAGTACACAAAAAACGAACAAAATCACGTAAACGAATTTCTTTTAGCAATAATCAAACACTAATTTCACACGTTACTAACCATCGGACGAACTAGTAGTAGTATTTGTCGTTTTACAGCTGTTTTCATCCGTACTGCTAAAAAGAAGTTCCGCATTCAATTCGTCGTTACCTAATCGTAAATAACTTAATGTTAGTAATAAACTACGGCTATTATTGAAATGACAACAAATATAACAAAATCATTTATTATTAAAACAACCCTATTATAAATCCTAAAATATTACATACTAATTGCGTTTATTTTCTCGTAGGATAGTTGCATGTTAATTGACTCCTTCCTGTCATTACATCCCAGCCTCTGCATTGTCCATGGTCTTCTCCTGGAGCCTCCTGAGTTGTCTTGATTAGGAAAAACTGATGGCACGGAATCTTTTTTCAGTATTTGTTTGGACGGAAGTCCTAACAATTCACTTTTCAGCTCTCTTTTATAATCAGCAGCAGTAAAATGGTCGGAACAAATCCTCGCATTTTTTAAATTTAAGGTTTTTCTTTTGCACTTTGTCTCCCAAACTTTTGATATATTTTTATCGTGTTTGGGAAACGTGTGGAAAATTAAAGTCTTCCCTCTAACTATTTTTGCTATTTTTGTGTTGGGACACGTTGCTACAGCACATGCATATGGCATATTAAATATGCTACTTTTCCGTGCACAAATAGTATTTTGTAAATTACTTGTATGAATTACAAATAAAATTAAAATCCAATAAAAGTTCAATAAACACAATACTAACAATAGTAAAGCCGGGAACTCGTCTAAAGTATCTTCCACGGTGACGTCACGCGCTTGATTTTGTTTCGCGCGGTTCGCTCTTATGGGAATTGTCGCTACCATATATATTCTATTTACCATGGCATGTATATGGTTCTTTTTAACTTCAGCTCGTAGCGAAATGGTTCATTTCGCCAACGGAATATTAAAAAAACGTATCTACATATTATCCATACAGGTTTTAATGACGTCAGTTTCCCTAGATATCTACTTATCTATCCAAAAACAAGCATAACTATGAGATTGCTGGGAAAGATTGTTTTGCGGCTGAGAGCTGAATGACAATATGGTCAGAATTGATTACTTTTTTAATGTCCATACATGTAGGTAGACGTAAAACTTAAGAAAAAATATTGTCCATGAGAAGTCCCTCAAACTCAATGCATGAATAATCTAAAAGTATTTATGAAATTATCTCATGTGCACATCATGCGCACCGAAACAATCCTTAACTACAAAAGAAAGCCACTTGGAATATATCTTTGTAGGATTTAATTGTAATACAAAATCAAAGTTATCAGCGTTAAGAAGTTCCTTGAAGCAGTATATATACATGCTACTTTTTGGTTATTGCAGAAGAGACAAGATTTCATGTTTCACTTACTTTCTATCGACAGTACACTGCAGGGCTAAAGCAAGTTAAAGATATTTATAAATATTTTTCGTCTCCAATTGCTCATGTGAAGGTGTTTAATAAGAAATGTGGTGTAACATTTTGTCACTCATTGTCATTCTATTTAGTGCAGGATTGTACTTCTTCGCTTTTCAGAATGGGATTAGAGATGGGATTATTATCCAGACGGCGTCTGGGCGAGTTCAAGGAGTCATCGAAGTGAGTAGAGATGGTAGGGATTATTTCAGTTGGTACAAGATACCGTTTGCAAGGCCACCTGTTGGACATCTGCGATTTGCTGTAAGTTCGTGGTACTACTTGCTTGTTCTTTTCATAGAGACAACTAGCTTCTAATTAAATGTGCCAATGTGCATGTTAAAATCTTGATCCGCTTGCATTTGAAGACAATTGCAAGACAATTTGCAGCTGAAAACAAAGAACTAGGATTAATTATTGTAATTGTCTATAAATAAAAATTCATAAGAGGAAGTCTCGATTCAGATATATGACTGTATAAATGTTGTTAGCTGTTTAATTCTAAAATGCTTTAATGTCATGGAAGTTAATTTTTAGGAATTAATGGTTGTTTATATCCGAATTTCATTTAAAAATGATCACCAATAATAAATTATAGAAAGGCTGTGAAGGTGCTTCTTGAGACACCCCCAAAAAATTCAAGTATTTTAAAACAATTTGTAAATATGTACATAGTACTGTCCTGTATGATCCCTGTGGGTGTGTTTAGGATCCCTTGCCACCACAAAACTGGAAAAATATTTTGGACGGACGGAATATTGGACCAGAATGTGCTCAAATCAATGTCTGGACCGCTGAGCTATTTACAAATATTGTGGGAGAAGAGGTGAAAGGAAATTGTTAAAACATACACAGGATATAAATTCTAAAGAGTCAGTAATAATTTAATACTGATATTTTATACAGATTGAATAAAAATAAATTTTTTTCCAGGATTGTTTACATCTTAACATCAACGTCCCATCAAAGGTAACACTTCCAGACGCAATCAGTCAAACATTTTCGATTGAAAAATAAATCAGGGAAAGTTGGTGGTCAGTGCGGTTTTTGATTTTAGGTTTATGAAGACGTCCTCAATGGTAGAAGGGCCAAAGTCCCAGTAATATTTTACATTCATGGAGGAGGCTTCATTAGTGGGAGCGGAGGATTATACAGCTCAGCGTACTTTATGGACGAGGACGTCGTTACAGTGATCATAAATTACAGACTGGAATTATTAGGTATATTAACAAAGAACTGTCAGCGAAGTCATTATATGCAATTGAAGTAATAATTAGTAACTTATGTCAATATTATTTTTTGAAAGGTTTTCTGACAACTGGGGATGACGTTATCAGAGGTAATGCAGGCTTAAAGGATCAAACTATGGCGCTGAGATGGGTCCAGAAAAACATACAGTACTTTGGGGGTGATCCAAATCAAGTGACCATCTTCGGGTCTTCCTCTGGGTATATTATTTTTATTTTCAAAAGCTCCTTTGACCAAGTTGATTTTGTACGGATTGAAACCCTGTACTTCATTGGATAGATCTGTGAGTGTTCATTACCAAATGTTGTCGCCGTTCTCGAAAGGGCTGTTCCGGAAAGTGTTCGCACAAAGTGGATCTGCACCATCCAGTTGGGGCTTCAACAGCTTGGAAAGCTCCCTGGAAAAAGCTATGGGGATTGCAAGGAAATTCAACTGTTATACTAATGACACTCGAAGGCTAGCGAAATGCCTGAGGAACACGCCTTTAAAAGATTTACTGACAACACGCTTAAAATTAAAGGTGAATATGCGTGGTTTTTAAATTTTATTCAATAAAGACTGAACGAAAATGTACCTACTGTCCACTGTTTTTTGATTTGCTCCAAACGACCAGGCGAGTGATTAGTCATTCTCCGTTAGTGGATTAGAGCTGAAGTCAAAAGTTTTGCGATACTCTATGTACAATTTTGTAATCTTAAAAAATTACGAAATAAATAAACTATGCTATTATAAAATATAGACTGACTGGTTTGGATTGAATCCTCAAGAAAAGGAAACAACGTTTGGTCCAACAAGCGAAGCCATTCAAGATGAGCGTGCTTTTATAACGACGGACCCCCTCAAAATAATTCAAGAAGGCAAAGCTCATCACGTCCCTCTCATGCTTGGACACTCAACTCATGAAGGACTTTTTGCGTCATACTGTGAGTCCTACACTCCTAAAATAGCTTGAAATGTGCGTCATATTTATATTTGTGAACTTTCAGCTTTCATACGTGACCCAGGAAATATGAAAAAATTTGAAGCTGAGAAATATACACTCACGCAAAGATTTTTCAGAATTTGGAATCCAAAATGGAAAAAAATTGTTGGGGATGTTCTCCGACTCTACTTTCCAGAGCACCAGGAGGAATTGTCTTATGACCAAAAACTAGAGATTTATACCCAGATCTTCAGTGATGCCGGTTTCAATTTGGATTGCTGGGAGACGGTCCTGCACCAACGGAAGTACTCACCAGTGTATTACTATCTATTCAACAAAACAGACTCAATGGACATAAGTCGCATAGTTTTAAGCACGAGTGGGAAATGGCCGTTTCTCATTGAAGCGGTCTGGTTTCAAGTAAAATTCTTTATCTGGGAAAGAGTTTTCCGAATTCCACCTAAATATTATGGTATATATGTATCACAAACTTAGGACAAAAATACAATCTGTCAGGGAGGAGTTTTTTTTTTTTGTAAGAATTGGTTAATTTGTTTTGTGTTCAACAGGAATTGGTCATGGCATAGACACCTTATATTTATTTCCAGCGCCGATGGCATGGATATACCCAAAAAACAAGCTGTACTGGTACTCCAAAGATTTAGTTAAGCTAGTTGCAGATTTCTCTAGGGATGAGTAAGTTTAAGAATACTCATTACCCCAATTACCTTTATTGCAAAGATGCTAAACTGATTTTGCCTATCCTACATCCTACCTATACATTCAGTTTAGGAGGGGCCTTCCTTCTTCCCTATTTGTGCAATTGCTAGGCCTATATCCTTGCCTACAAGTAGGCATTTGCCACTGCCTACATTTCTGCCTATATAGGGTAACTGAAAGTGTTAGCCCCTTCCTACATGGGACCCTATACTGTAGAATTAAATTATATTTTGATTAAAATTCATAATTACATTTTGCTGTCTTTATTTTACCAAATTTATTATGGACATATAGCATTGTTTAAAAAACAATTAGGCTATCCCTCATATGCAACAATTATTCAGCAAACACTCACAATTGTTTGTTACTTTCTTATGTATCATATTTTTAAACAAACTGATTGTGAGTACTTCTTCAAAATTAATGTTACTCATGCATTATATGAAAACTCCTATTGATTGGTCGTATTGCACGTAACAGTAAGTATATAAGCATCGAGCAATCACATACAATATATGTATATGTACTTAGTTATGTATGGATATTATTTTGAATGGGAAATCTCACATGTCCCTACAGTAGCCTGATATTCCAACGTAGCCAACGTTCAAAAATCGTTTGGTTAGCATTGAGATAACTTATTCCATAATGAGAAAATAGTTATGTATATGTGTACATCCTACATATTTGCCTTCTTACAAGCGCGTTTTCGTGCTGCCTACATATATGCCTATATGACTGTGTGTATGCAGGCGTGCATATTTTATAGGCATTTTTTCTGCGAAAACCAGTGCACCCTATTTTGCCTATAATTTTTTCTGCAAAAAGCTCGCACCCTATAAATAGGCCTACATGTAGGCCTACATGTAGGATAGGCTAGCATCTTTGCTTTATTGTCAGTACATAAAGTAGTCTGACGTGAGCTCTCAATGTTTTCGTTTCAGCACAAAGATGGAATTCAGGGGGGTCGAATTCCCAGCAGTTCCAAAGATCGGTGATGTGACAATTTTTGAATTAAAAAATGAGCATGCTGTTGTTGTTCCGGAACCTAATAAAAAGAGACTGGAGTACCTACGTGCGCTTGACATGAGAGGCATGGGTGGGGCAAATGTCGTTACAATGTAATATAATTAATTGTAGACAATTCTCTAGGTAATAAAAACGAATATGCTGCCAGTTTACAGTTATGCACCTTAAGAGACTGGAGTACTTACGTGCTTTTGACATGAGAAGCTTGGGTGAGGCTTACTTTAGGCATTTAGTATACTGTAATTGTTATTATATTGTATCATGACAAGAAGATTCATATCTTTTGTGAAGGTTTTTGATTAAATATAATTATTCTTGACTTATCGCTTGATTCATCCAAGCATTGTGATTGAGTTTCATGCTTATTGTGGTTGGATTTAAGCAAGAAGGGTGCATATGTATCCTCTGTGTTACAGTTACATATGTATCCTCTGTGAGTGGGAATCATATGTATCCTCTCCAAGGAAAATCTATATGTATCCTCCGTGAGTGGGAATCATATGTATCCTCTCCAAGGAAAATCCATATGTATCCTCCGTGAGTGCAATGTATATGTATCCTCTCCAAGGAAAATACATATGTATCCTCCGTGAGTGCAATGTATATGTATCCTCCATGTGAGAGTCATCTCATACATTGTTTTTCAATGTCAAGTTCATGTCTCCTCTCAATGACTAACTCATACATTTCTCTCAATGTCCCAAGAACGAATTCTTCTTAATTCGTGGGCAAAGCATTCCTTTAAAAAATGGACGACAGTACTGCTGTATAAAATTGTCCAACGATTTCATGACAGTTAAAAAGCCTCAAGCTACGCTGACTCAACCAATAACAGACCTTGTTTATTTCTAAAACGTTTCATTAGTGCCCCATAGAATCAAGCTACATAGATCCAACCAATGAAACGCTTGATTTCATGGCAGCTAAAAAGCCTCAAGCTATACGCTGACTCAACCAATAACAGACCTCCTTGTTTATTTCTAAAACGTTTCATTACTTCCCCATAGAATCAAGCTACATAGATCCAACCAATGAAACGCTTCTGGAAAACGTTTCGTTCTTTGCTCATTATTTCAGTCCCCACTTCAGTCATTTCATGCTCAGCTCTACTCGCTAAAGCATTCACTTAAAATTGATCGGAAATATTTCACTCAAGTTTTAATTGCAAAACAAATAATTCCCCCCCGACTTATTTCTGTGACCGGTCCTTTATACAGCAAGGAACTAGTTTATATAAGCCTAATAAATGGCTTTCCCACGGTTTCTTCTAACTCCAAATGTTAATTTATTTACGTTTGCCCTGGCCATGCCAGATGAACAGACAGCGCTTGAAGCTGCATATGATTTGGGATTGATTCCACGTGAAGCTCCAAACTGTCCGCAATGCTTGTTTGCAATGACTCGCGAAGCAGCTCCAACTTTCAAAAAGGTTTAGATGGCGGTGTTGTCGAAGGACCTGTAGTAGACCCACCATAAACCCTTTGAAAGGCACTTTCTTTGAAAGAGTCAAACTGCCATTTTTTACCACTTTTAAATTAATCGTGTGCTGGTTTTTGGACATTCGGGTCACACATGCGTATTTGCATTGTGAGGTTGGCCAATCTACTGCTGTAGATGTTTATAATTTTTGTCGTGAGGTGTGTGATGTGACACATTGTCACGACGAGGATCAAATTGGTGGACCCGGAGATGTGGTTGAAGTTGATGAGAGTCATCTTTTCACTCCTAAATACCACCGCGGAAGAGAAATGAGGAGAGCTTTGTGGGTGTTTGGCGGTATAAGTCGCGTTACACGAAAACGATTTGTAGTCCAAATTCCTGACAAAAGAAGATGCATTTTGTGGCCACTAATGCTGAATCATATTCGACAAGATTCCTTCATAATGTCAGACGGTCACAGATCCTACACTGGATGTGACATTCTTGGGTTCACTGGTCACGAGGCTGTCATTCATAGCCATGAATTTGTAAGAGGGAGGAGAGCTATAGTTCCAAATGGTCACCCAAGTTTAGGGGAAGTCTTGCCGGGTGGTGGTGTTCGAGTCAAAGTGCATGACAATACATTGGAACGAAGTTGGCGAGTTTTGAAATCGCACTTAAAGACATGTCGATCGGTAGACATGGTTGATGGGTACATTGCAGAGTACTTGTACACATACAACACTCTGTCAGAAATTCCGAATACACGCAGAAACGTTGGTAGACGGCTGCAACGTTTTTTAAACGATATTCACAGGGTATATCCCGGGCATTCTGCAAATCCAATATTAATTGAGGAATGTGAATGCGATGCCTGTGCATAAATGTCTCACTAACCAATAATATTATTTTTCAAATTCAGCACAATGAACTCCGTTTAAAGTTTATATTTCAAGTATCATTTCAAGTATAAATTTCAACTATCATTTAAAGTATGAATTACCAGTTTCAATTTCAAGTATTAATTTCCAGTTTCAATTTCAAATATTAATTACCAGTTTCAATTTCAAGTAATAATTTCAAGTAATAATTTCAGGTATCATTTCAAGTATTAATTTCAAGTCTCATTTAATGTAATAATTTCAAGTATCATTTCAAGTATTAAATTCAAGTATGATTTTAAATGTGATTTCAAGTTAAAATGTATTTCTTATTCAAGTCTAGTCAGCCGATTGGGAATTAGATGCGGATTTAATTTTTCGTGACCCTACGGTATTGAAATTTAAAACCAACCTCAACATTTGTACTGATAAATACTTCCAAAAATAAGAATTGGTAACACTCAAATACCGATTTATTCGAATACTTAATGCTAATTTAATTCAAATACTTTAATCAAGATATAACAATGCCAAAAAGCACATATATTCTCACAATGTGTCATTTACGAACAAAACAAATCACGTTTCAAGTATGCAAATGCATAGAGACACAGTCAAACCTCTTTATAGTCACATCGCAGGGGACTAGCTATAAAAGATGAGTATACAGAATATTGGCTACTGAATAGTCAACTAGTTGACTATTCGGATTCATGCATCTTTTTTTTCGAAAATATTTTGTGTACAAATGCACGAAATGGATATAAGAGGAGTAGAGGACTACAGTGGACAAAAAATGACACATGCTATGTATCATTTTACCATAAAAATACTTGTACATACATGGTGTGCATTAAAAGTAATTCATTAATTTAGAAATGTAGATGGCAGTTCGGTTAGATTTTTCAAAATTATGTGACTATATGGAGAGTTCATATTCCTCGCGACTGAAAATGTGCCGGACAATAGAGGTTGTGACTATTGGGAAGTTGCCTATTGGGAAATTATTTAATATTAGGATATATGGAAGGATTGCCGGGACAGAATTATTTTATGACTATAAAGAGAAGTTGCATATAGCGGAAATTACTATAAGGAGCTTTGACTGTATTCACATCTGCACACTTCAGTTGGCACGGCTGCAAGCATATAGCATAGGGGAAATTGAACGAAACGTTTTATTACAATTATTCCAATTTCCCTGGATATCCCGATTTGCAGCTGATGTAAACCCAACCGGCTCATTTGATTTATTAAACCAAGATGGTACTATAACAAAAATCATGAAATTCCTTTGCAGAGAAGAATACCGTTTTCAAAATACTAATTGCGATACCAATAAAAAAGGCAAATTAAATCCCGTTGTTATTATAAATCGGCTAACAATACTTGAATAATAAATACATTTTAACTTGAAACGATACTTGATATGATACTTGAAATTATTACTTTAAATGATACTTGAAATTATTACTTTAAATAAAACTTGAAATTATTACTTTAAATGATACTTGAAATTATTACTTTAAATAAAACTTGAAATTATTACTTTAAATGATACTTGAAATTATTACATTAAATGATACTTGAAATTATTACTTTAAATAAAACTTGAAATTATTACTTTAAATGATACTTGAAATTATTACATTAAATGATACTTGAAATTATTACTTTAAATGAGACTTGAAATTATTACTTTAAATGAGACTTGAAATTATTACTTTAAATGAGACTTGAAATTATTACTTTAAATCATACTTGTATTATTACTTTAAATGATACTTGAAATTATTACTTTAAATAAAACTTGAAATTATTACTTTAAATGATACTTGAAATTATTACATTAAATGATACTTGAAATTATTACTTTGAATGATACTTGAAATTATTACATTAAATGATACTTGAAATTATTACTTTAAATAAAACTTGAAATTATTACTTTAAATGATACTTGAAATTATTACTTTAAATAAAACTTGAAATTATTACTTTAAATGATACTTGAAATTATTACATTAAATGATACTTGAAATTATTACTTTAAATAAAACTTGAAATTATTACTTTAAATGATACTTGAAATTATTACATTAAATGATACTTGAAATTATTACTTTAAATGATACTTGAAATTATTACTTTAAATCATACTTGTATTATTACTTTAAATGATACCTGAAATTATTACTTTAAATAAAACTTGAAATTATTACTTTAAATGATACTTGAAATTATTACATTAAATGATACTTGAAATTATTACTTTAAATGATACTTGAAATTATTACATTAAATGATACTTGTATTATTACTTTAAATGATACTTGAAATTATTACTTTAAATCATACTTGTATTATTACTTTAAATGATACTTGAAATTATTACTTGAAAGTATTACTTGAAACTGAAACTGGTAATTAATATTTGAAATTGAAACTGGCAATTCATACTTGAAATTGAAACTGGAAATTAATACTGGAAATTGAAACTTGAAATTAATACTTGAAATTGAAACTTGAAATAATAATTGAAACTTGAAATGATAATTGAAACTTGAAATGATAATTGAAACTTGAAATGATAATTGAAACTTGAAATGATAATTGAAACTTGAAATGATAATTGAAACTTGAAATGATAATTGAAACTTGAAATGATAATTGAAACTTGAAATGATAATTGAAACTTGAAATGATAATTGAAACTTGAAATGATAATTGAAACTTGAAATGATAATTGAAACTTGAAATGATAATTGAAACTTGAAATGATAATTGAAACTTGAAATGATAATTGAAACTTGAAATGATAATTGAAACTTGAAATGATAATTGAAACTTGAAATGATAATTGAAACTTGAAATGATAATTGAAACTTGAAATGATAATTGAAACTTGAAATGATAATTGAAACTTGAAATGATAATTGAAACTTGAAATGATAATTGAAACTTGAAATGATAATTGAAACTTGAAATGATAATTGAAACTTGAAATGATAATTGAAACTTGAAATGATAATTGAAACTTGAAATGATAATTGAAACTTGAAATGATAATTGAAATTGAAACTTTAAAAAATACTTAAAATTGAAACTCGAAACGATACTTGAAATGCTACTTGAAATTGAAACTTGAAATGATACTTGAAGTGATACTTGAAATTGAAACTTTAAATGATACTTGAAATTGAAACTTTAAATGATACTTGAAATTGAAACTTTAAAAAATACTTGAATTGATACTTGAAATGATACTTGAAATGCTACTTGAAATTGAAACACGAAACGATACTTGAAATGCTACTTGAAATTGAAACTTGAAATGATACTTTAAGTGATACTTGAAATTGAAACTTTAAATGATACTTGAAATGATACTTGTAATGATACTGGAAATGATACTTGTAATGATACTGGAAATGATACTTCAAATTGAAAATTGAAATTATTACTTTAAATTATTACTTTAAATGATACTTGAAATGCTACTTGAAATTGAAACTTTAAATGATACTTGAAATTGAAACTTTAAAAAATACTTGAAGTGATACTTGAAATGATACTTGAAGTGCTACTTGAAATTGAAACACGAAACGATACTTGAAATGCTACTTGAAATTGAAACTTGAAATGATACTTTAAGTGATACTTGAAATTGAAACTTTAAATGATACTTGAAATGATATTTGTAATGATACTGGATATGATACTTCAAATTGAAAATTGAAATTATTACTTTAAATTATTACTTTAAATGATACTTGAAATGCTACTTGAAATTGAAACTTGAAATGATACTTTAAGTTATACTTGAAATTGAAACATTAAATGATACTTGAAATTGAAACTTTAAAAAATACTTGAATTGATACTTGAAATGATACTTGAAATGATACTGGAAATTGAAACGGGTAATTCATTCTTTAAAATATTTCTTGAAATTGAAATTTGAAATTAATGCTTTCAATTGAAACTAGAATTAGATATATGACATTAATACTTGTAATGTAAATACATTTAAATTCAAAACTTTCAGTTATTACTATGATGTTAGCATAACATGAAACCCGATTTACTAATCAATCGTAGCTGTCATTTCGAACAATTTATTTGTATAATTTCACTACTGAGATAGTCTGTCGTTCGAAATATGTTTAACGATTGTGTAAAAATAGACTGGGAGTTATATAATTCATTGGATGTGATCTTTTCGCTTTGAACTTTACTGGGAATGATTTTTCATATGTCTTTTGAAATTATCCTGACGGGTGAAGGTTGTTCCACATGTTTCACAAGACATATGTGGCGTGTGCTTTTTTTGTTTATGACGAGCCTTGTCATTCCGGTTTTTGAACGTTAAATTGCATTCTGGACAGTACAGTGACAGCCGCTGGTCATCAGCGGGGAGAGGTTGTTGCCATCGGCGACTTGTCTGAGGCAAGTCCTCGCGTACTGTCCCCCTGCTACTATTTGGGGGAGATGTAGTTTCCGCCCCAATTTTGGGGGTGGGACCTGGTTCACACACACTAGCCGACCGTGTCAACCCAATCCTTCTAAATGGACGAGATCGTCTGGATACTCCAGAAGCTTTTTTTGGCAGATGTCCAGAAACGGTAGGAGTTGCAACTGTTGCAACGGCCGGAGGCGAAGCTACCCCAGCACCAGTAGTGGTTAAATCGGTTGCAGTAATCGTAGCATCGGGTGGCAGTATGGCTTCAGCAGCAGTTTGTACTGATAGAACTGGTCTAGTGACTCTGAAAATGGATCTTGAGGCACCTGCTGTTTGAATGG
The DNA here is from genome assembly GCA_947179485.1 of Allacma fusca. Lineage (NCBI taxonomy): Eukaryota > Metazoa > Arthropoda > Collembola > Symphypleona > Sminthuridae > Allacma > Allacma fusca. The sequence continues at coordinate 11,643,376 of OX359246.1, read as the reverse complement.
ATGGAGATTGTGGGGATGGAACGTTTGAGGGCCCGGGTCTTACTTGCAGGTCAGTAAGAACTACGGCGTCAAGTACCTGATGCCATCGAAAATTACAAACTGGGCAGCGATTCTGACCAAACTCTTCTGGCTGGTCTCCCATACACAGCTGATGAACCCAGTGAGACTTACAATTGGGATGATTTACGCGATTCACGTAACCGGAAAACGGTCCCTTACAAACTCCACATTTCAACTTCAGCATTTTAAAATTTGAGTGAAATATTTCCGATCAATTTTAAGTGAATGCTTTAGCGAGTAGAGCTGAGCATGAAATGACTGAAGTGGGGACTGAAATAATGAGCAAAGAACGAAACGTTTTCCAGAAGCGTTTCATTGGTTGGATCTATGTAGCTTGATTCTATGGGGAAGTAATGAAACGTTTTAGAAATAAACAAGGAGGTCTGTTATTGGTTGAGTCAGCGTATAGCTTGAGGCTTTTTAGCTGCCATGAAATCAAGCGTTTCATTGGTTGGATCTATGTAGCTTGATTCTATGGGGCACTAATGAAACGTTTTAGAAATAAACAAGGTCTGTTATTGGTTGAGTCAGCGTAGCTTGAGGCTTTTTAACTGTCATGAAATCGTTGGACAATTTTATACAGCAGTACTGTCGTCCATTTTTTAAAGGAATGCTTTGCCCACGAATTAAGAAGAATTCGTTCTTGGGACATTGAGAGAAATGTATGAGTTAGTCATTGAGAGGAGACATGAACTTGACATTGAAAAACAATGTATGAGATGACTCTCACACGGAGGATACATATACATTGCACTCACGGAGGATACATATGTATTTTCCTTGGAGAGGATACATATACATTGCACTCACGGAGGATACATATGGATTTTCCTTGGAGAGGATACATATGATTCCCACTCACGGAGGATACATATGGATTTTCCTTGGAGAGGATACATATGATTCCCACTCACAGAGGATACATATGTAACTGTAACACAGAGGATACATATGGAATTAACTTGCACCCTTCTTGCTTAAATCCAACCCTTATTGTAAATAATTCTCTTTGTATTTACCTCTACCTCCATACATAAAGTTAGTAGCAACAGATATGCTGCCAGGTTACATTTATGAACCATATTTTGCTGATTTTCGGAGAAATATATTGCATCAGATGTAGCTTTCACATATTGTGATGCAGCATTTAAATAGTAGCTCAATAACACGGTCGCAGAAATGGTTGGCTTGCTATTACATTCCACATATCGATATTTGGTTTTCCAAATTGGTATAGAATCATAAATCGTTTTTATTTTCATATTTAATACGTTTTCGAATAATAAAATACACTACTGTGCACATTTCATTACTTCTGAAGTTGATAGCATCGAATGACGGATAATTCTTCATGGTCGGATTTTTAATGATCGCAAAAATTCCAGTCGGGTAGCAAAAGGTTCCGGTGAGTATACGACTTCTTGATTCTTGAACTCCGCAACTGTCATCGGACCCTCTGAAGGTGTCGGAAGAATTTTAACCCCTCGGAACTCCATCTTATCACTTCAAATAAAATGCAATCAATGAAAATCATACTATTGTATCAATGAACTATGAATATGACTAGATGTCAAAAAGATAAATCCTTCTTCTAGTTCTTGCTTACTCAGCGTGTGCAAACTGGGCGATCATTTTGACCAAATCTTTTGAATATTGGTAAAGCTTATGCTCCTCATTGATTAGCAGACCCATTTCTTCCATAGCAAAGTAGAAAAACATATCCCCACCATGGTTGACACCTAAAATAATTCAGTAGAAATTGTATTCACCTTATTTAGTCGGTATACTCAGTCCATCACTTTTGCCAAAACTTACAAATGTACCCAATTGCTACGGAATGCTGAATACAGCCTCACCTTTCACAGCTGGTTCTATCCCAAGAATACTCTCTTTCACAAATGTCTTCAGTAAATACCATCCAATTTCCACGAAAATCGGCAATTCACCCGTGATCTCCGTAAAGAACCAGAGAAAATCCGGAACATCGGTTTTGTTATGGAGGTAGTAATAAACCGGTGAGAATTTTCTTTGCAAACGAGCCGTCTCCCGAATATCATAATTAAAGAAAGCATCCCCAAACATGTCCACGTATCGCTCAATTTTCTCATCTACGCTCATTTCTTTCCCATTTGGGATGTAATAGTTGTAAATTTGCTTTGCAATTTCATCCGCACCTGGATTTTCGATATCGAAAATTGCTTTCACAGCTGGAACTGCCTTCGCTTGAAATTCTGCTAAAGTTTTGGGGTCCTTCCTAAAAGCTAAATCAGGGGAGTTGGTACATTAAATCCTGTACCATTCATTTACTTACGATCGTATAGCGAACTGTAAAAAAATCTAAGAATTAAACATTATTACTCGCAGTATTCATCAGTCCTTCGTGTGTGGCATGGCCAATCAGCAGGGGTACTTTATGTGCCTTGCCTTTAGCAATGACTGCCAATGGATGTTCTGTTAGGAAAGCCTTTTCGTCTTTTACAGCTTCCACAATGGGGACAAAACCTGAGCCGTATTTGTTCGGAAACATCAGTTCATACTCCTCCTACAAATGTATTAACAAAAGTAAAAGGGATATTTTTTTAAAATTATTGTTGCTGTTTACTGGCTTCTAGAAGTTTCATGCATCATAATAGGATAACCTTGCGATTATATGTAGATTAGCGATAAAAATTAATTACATTACCTTCATAGGAATGACTCTTGTAGTTAGTAGCGTATTTATATCAATTTTTCGCAAACAATCCACGAGCTTTTGATTATCATTCGAAGGACAGTCTAAAGTCTCAGCGGTTTCTTTGGTCTTTCCGAGTGATTGTTCTACTGTCATGAGTCCCCATGTATTTGAGGCAGCTCCACTTTGAGCAAATACTCTCTGGAAAAGTCCTTTACTCAATGGAGAGAGCATCTGTTGATGAACGCTTGCCCCTCTGAATATCACAACCATACAATGTGATTATAATCAAATGCTCGAAATTACTTTAGTCATACAATGGTCTTTGAATTAAATTAAATGTGAAGATTTACCCTGCAGAAGTACCAAAAATAGTAATTTGGTTTGGATCTCCTCCGAAATGTTCGATATTGTTTTTGATCCATTTTAACGCCATGGTTTGATCTTTGAGACCCTGGTTCCCTCTGGCGATTTTATCTCCCGTCGTTAAAAAACCTACAGTTAATTCACAATTTTTATTGGTTCTGTTATAATCAAAATAATAAAAAATAAATAAAAAATCAAAGCAGGGAGTGTATAAGGACTAGCTCCGGCTAAACCTTAGACTCGATCCTGTGATAAATTTTTAAAGTAAATAATCAAATTAAATGAACCTAGTATATCAAGCCTGTAATTGAGGGTTACATAGACCAGGTCTTCATCCATAAAGTACATAGGATTTCCCATTTTACTACTCCCCAAGACATACCCACCCCCATGAATATAAACAATGACAGGTTGCTTGGTTCTTTTCCCTTGAAGTGCTTCCTCGTGTAGCTTGAGTAATTATAAATTAAAAGAACATTACTATCAAAATCCTTGAGAAGCTATTATTACAAAAAAAACACATGTTATTCTGTAAATCCTGCAACTGTGAGTTTTTTGAATACCTGTTTGGGAGCAAATACATTGACGTGCAAGCAATCCTGAAAAAAAATATTAAAATAGCATAATTATACATAACTTTACAGGGCAGTTGAACAGATTTCCATTTTTTTATGAACCTCCGATCCGAACACGTCTGCTTGCCCGAATCCCATGGAATTTACTTGTGCGCACTCCGACCCTGCCTCACGTCCGTCAATAATATCTGCCCATTTGTCAACAGGTAATGGATCCTATTTAAAATATATAATGGTGTACATTAATAAACCCACGGTAGCTACTGAGTTGAATGGTAATAAATAAAACACTGATTTAGAGCACTTTTGTAAAGAAGAGTAATTAAAATAATGAAAGCAGGCCCAACCGCAAATCTCAACTTTCCCACAGGTGGCTTTGCAAAAGGGATCCCGTTCCAGGCATAATATTCTCGACCGTCCCGAGAGGTTAAAATGCTTCCCTTCACTGGTCCCGAGTTCGTTGTGATCACTTTCCCATCCTTAATGACTGTATTTCCGGACCTCAGATAGTAAGCTAAGCCTAGGATTAGCAAGGAAATAATTACAATTTGCTTGAACATCCTGAGCTCCTAGGTAGATATTATTCACTTGTCAGAAATAGTATTCGCTCACTGTTCATACTGTCTAACCTGTAAAGTCATTATTTGTATTGCATGGCCACACGTAATCATCTGTGTATGTACTTACATACTGGGCGCATAATATAAATGTGTTATGCAATTGTTATCATCTTTTAGTCCATTGAAGCGTTTCACTTAGTGACCTTCATCTCAATTGAAATCACTCTTGGGCACAGTTGTATTGTGTATGTGTAGAATTGGCTTTGTAGACAGTAATTTAATGAAATGACATCATCTTCATCAGGACTCATACAATATATGAATACTGTCCAGCATGACAGATGTTAATTTTTAAAGATTAGGATTGTCTGTGCTCGCATATAGCACTTTAAATAGTGTTGGAAATTGTTACTACGTTACATAATCCTATTCCTAGTCTCAAATATAATTTGTGGTTCCTTAAATTTTCATGAAATGTGTGAGTGTAGATTATCAAAGACATTTTAGCAAAGATATATCAAGGAATTTCTGTCGTTGAGATACTACCAAAGATAATAAATAGTAGCTGTGACCTGACGCTGAATTATTTTATGTTCAAAGTTACTATAACAAGGTGTATCAGAATCAATGGATATTTTATTTTTCCCTATAAAATTTTTTTAAATTAAAAATCTGCCTGTCAACGTATACAAATCAAAACTGTTAATCTTTAAATCCACTCGATATAATATTCAAGGTCGGATCTTTAATGAGCTTAAAAATTCCATCCGGGAAAGAAATGGCTCTGGTGAATAAATTACTTCTTCGTTTTTGAACTCCGCCAGTGTCAATGGGCCTTCTGAAGGTGTGGGAATAATTTGAACCCCCCGGAACTCCATCTTACTAAATTCATTAAAATATTAAGACCCTCCAGTAAAATATCCTGGCGCTTCACCCAGCGCATAGTAACTACAGTTAGTTAAATTAAAACAAGTCTATTATTATAATGTACATGAGGTGTCTTACTCTGATTTTACAAACTGAGTTAGCATTTTCAGCAAATCCTTTGAATATTGATAAAGCCTGCTATCCTGATTGATCACCGTCCCCATTTCTTCCATGGAAAAGTAAAACATTAAATCGACGGCATGATTGACACCTTAAATAACATTTTACAAGCATTTACTCGCATCATTCCCCAAAATAAATCCATAATCACATTTGCAAATAATAATAAATATAACCACATGCTACATGCCTTGTACAAAACGAGCTCACCTTTGAATGGAGGTACAATCCCAAGAATACTCTCTTTCACAAATGTCTTTAGGAAATACCATCCCAGTTCCATCAGGAGAGGCCACTCACCCGAAAACTCAGTGAGGAACCAATAAAAATCCGGAACATCGGTTTTGTTATGGAGGTAGTAATAAACCGGTGAGAATTTCCGTTGGATACGAATCGTCTCCCGAATATCATAATTAAAGAAAGCATCCCCAAACATGTCCACGTATCGCTCAATTTTATCATCTAAGCTCATTTCTTTTGCATTTGGGATGTAGTAGTTGTAAATTTGCTTTGCAGTTTCGTCCGCATTGGAATTTTCAATGTCAAAAAGAGATTTCACAGCTGGAACGAATTTTGCTTCAAATTCCTCCAAATTCTTGGTATTTCTCCTGAAAGCTGCAAAACAGGGGACGTTAATACTGAAAATATTTAGCATTCATTTTGCTACAATCTTTAATCCGCTATGATACACTCGAATAATAATTAAATAATATTACCCGCAGTAATCATCAGTCCTTCATGTGTAGTGTGTCCAATCAACAATGGTACCTTATGTGCCTTGCCTTTAGCAGTTATTATCAAAGGATGTTCTGTAAGGAAGGCCTCTTCGTCTTTTACGGCTTCCACAATAGGGACAAAGCCTGAACCGCACTTGTGAGGGTGATTGACTTGATACTCCTCCTAAAAATTTGGGAACCCAAGAATGACCGGGAAAATACCTGTGCACTTGATGTGATCACAATCTGATTTCTCAGAGGGATGTTGCAAAATAATCCAAACAATAATATATATCTACGGCTGACATTATTAAAAAATCCATTCCAGTAGAAATATATACATACCTTCAACGGTCTAACTCTTGCCCTTAAGAGCGTGTTCACATCCATTTTTCGCAAACAATCCACGAGCTTTTGATTATCATTCGAAGGACAGTCTAAAGTCTCAGCGGTTTCTTTAGTCTTCGCTATGGATTTTTCCAGTGTTATGAGTCCCCATGAATTTGAGGCAGCTCCACTTTGAGCAAATACTCTCTGGAAAAGTCCTTTACTAAGTGGAGAGAGCATTTGTTGATGAACGCTTGCCCCTCTGGATATCACAATAATATAATGTGATTATAATCAAATGCTGGAAATTATTTTGGCCATATAATGGTCTTTGAATTAAATTAAATGTGAACATTTACCCTGCAGATGTACCAAAAATAGTAACTTGGTTCGCATCTCCTCCGAAATGTTCAATGTTTTTCTTGATCCACTTTAACGCCATGGTTTGATCTTTGAGACCCTGGTTTCCTCTTACGATTTTATCTCCCGTCGTTAAAAAGCCTAGAGACAGGATCAACTTCAGTATACGAGTTTCTTGTATGGCTTGAATTAATGCAATGCTTAACTGTCTTGCACCGCGCCCCGTCACTGATACTGCTAAAAGTTGCTATCGAGGCACTGTAAGCAAAGGAGCTAAACATTTTGTATTAACTATCGTTTGATTGTGCTTCAGAAAGATGGGTCACCATAGTCAGGGAAATTGGACAGTAACAGGAAATAAAAGAAAATTTTCAATACGACAGGAATTTAGGTTACTGGTGATAATAGGGATGCCAATGGTCTGGTCCGGACCATTATTAATTGTCCGTTATTGGTCTGGTCCGGTCTGGTCCAACACTTGGACCAGACCAGATACAATTGGTCCAACTTCAGGACCAGACCACAGGACCATGGTATCAAAAGTACGCAAAATAAAAATTTATGAGTAAACGAAATCCTATGAAACAAATTAAAAATGTCATTTCTGGGGATGCAAGAAGAATTTGACTGGGTAAAATGTGCTTATTTAATTGTTCTCAATGTTTTTCTGGACCATGGTCCGGACCATGGTCTTTGGTCTGGTCTGGTCCGAAACACTGGACCAGACCAGTTTCATAAAATGTAGATCAGACTAGACCTTTGGCATCACTAGGTGATAAGGAGAGCGAAATTGAGCGTAATTCCCATGTGATCTTAAATTAACTCCAATTCCCTTACACCCATAAATCCTCGAGTTTAAATTCTGCTGTGATTTAGTTTAAATTACATGATTACATCAGCTCTACCTAGAATATCAAGCCTGTAATTCAAGGTGACGTAAACCACATCCTCATCCATGAAATACCTCGGACTTCCAAGTTTACCACTCCCCAAAACATACCCGCCCCCATGAATCCAAACCAACACAGGCAGTTTGGCCCTTTTTCCTTGTATTGTGTCCTCGTGTAACTTAAAAAATAAAAGGAGGATTATTATCAACAGTGCTTATTCCTTACATTTTATTTTTAGAGAGTACAAGCTACAGCATAGTTATGTAAAAAAATTTATGTATTTAAAACTTACCTTTTTTGGAGTGAATACATTTAAGTGTAAGCAATCCTATAGAATTTAAAGGAGGATTTTAAAACAAACACGATGTTTTTCTTTGTCTTGTAATAATATTGCAGAGAAAAATGTGAGCTCTATAATTGCAGGATTTAAATGTAATTTATTAATATATGTATTGAATTTTTTTTACCTCATTTCCATAAATATCACTTGACCCGAACCCCAAATTATCCACTTGTGCACATTCAGGGCCTATCTCACGTCCGTCAATTACATCTGTCCATTCATCAATGGGTTGTGGATCCTGGAAAGACCAGAATATAAATAATTAATTATAGCCTTATGCTAAGGAAAAATTTATACTGTTGTGTCTTGCATGTATCTATATAAACTATGAATTTAACTGAGACCAATGTATAGCTACAAAAGACCATTTTCCAAAGAAGATACGAAGGTATGAAAACAGAGCTAACCGCAAATCTCAAATTTCCCACAGGAGGTTTTGCATACGGGATCCTATGCCAGGCAAAATAATCTTTACCATCCCGAGACGTTAAAATACTTCCTCTCACGGGTCCAGTGTTAGTTTTGATCACTTTCCCATCCTTAATGACTTTGCTTCCAGACCTCAGATAGTAAGCAAATCCTAGGATTAACAAGGAAATAATTGCAATTTTGCCGAACATCCTAAGCTCCTCAAATCCAACCTCTCATGGAATAGCCGCAACTGACAGTGACTGACTGTTGTGACTGAGTTGTAAAAAGTTTGTGTTGCAAAAGTAGCGTCAACATCATGTGTACGCATGTAGGGATTCTTGTATCGTCCAAATTATGTATTGTAGGATCCTGGAATACAGATAAATTTGTATATTTATTCCATTGAAGTTTTCCTTTAATCAACTTTGTATGTAATTTACGTACATATGCAGTAAGTGGATGCTTTAAAGTCCATGATAGGATGTACATCTCGGAATGTATTTTGACTGCAGGTACTTTTTATATAGTGACCTTCAACCACAAAGTATTCTCTTCTTTGAATCTGAATTGTCGCCACTAAATTGCATTTTCAGGGTTATACGGTTACACCTCTCGAAAAGCTCAGAGTAATTTAATGGGATACTATGCATGTATATGCCCCCAGCATTCGTAAATGATCCCAGATCTCAAAAGTGGTCCACGTCAAAAATAATGAGCTGTGAAAATCTGTAATTGTTACAAATTCTGCTTTGTTTCTTTTTAACGCAGTTAATTGTATTTACAACAAAAAAATCGTTCTCGGTATACGAAGGAAGTTGTTTTTTGTCAATTTGTAATATACTTCCTTTGCTTAATGTTTTCAAATTAGGAGCGCATATACATTGAAGAAAATATATATTTATTCTTACGTAATAATTATTTTGTAAACTCGGACGAAGGGTCAAAAGTCCATTATATAAAGTTTACAAAAACGCCAAGCGTCAAACCAGTAAGTTTTTGGGCAATTATTAATCAGATTAAAATATTTTGGACACATCCATAAAAAAATGAAACAACCAACATGAAGGACGATTTTCAACATTCAAATAATTCTTTTCATAAAAGCTTCCTCTAGACTTCTCCCAACAATACTGTTTTGGACTCGCCGAACTATTTAAGGTCTAATTTTTAACGAACGCAAAAATTCCATCCGAGTTGCAAAAGGCTCCGGCGAATAAACTACTTCATCGTTTTTGAACTCCGCAACTGTAATCAGACCTTCTGAAGGCGTAGGAAGAATTTTGACCCCACGGAATTCCATTTTGTTCTTTCAAATTAATAAACAACAATTTAGATCATTGTGCATCTCAATACACCTCATTGTGCATCAATATATGTACTGATATATTATTACTGAAAATTAAATTATTCTGAAAGTTCAAATGGTGTCTTACTGAGCGCTTGGAAATTGAACAACCATTTTGACCAAGTCCTTTGAAAATTTATCCTCCTTTCCAACAACCATGCCGAATTCTTCCAAAGGAAAGTAATACAATAAATCCGCACCATGACTGATACCTTTAAAATTTGAACAGGAAGTTCTGTATGCCATTCAAAAAATTAATAATAAATCAGGAAGTTAGGAAAAAAATACTCCGATAGTTACTGGGATCCTGGAGCAGACACTTACCACTGAAAGGAGTCTCAATCCTAAAAATATTCTCTTTCACAAAAGTCTTCAGGAGATACCATCCAACGGCTAGGATGGGAGGCAATTTCCCTGCCGTAAGCTCAACGTATAATGGAAACATGTCTGTCCCGCCAGTTTTGTTGTGTAGGTAATAATAGACAGGAGAGAATTTCCGTTGGATACGAACCGTCTCACGAATATCATAATTAAAGAATGCATCCCCCATCATGTCCACGTAACTGCTAAGTTTCACATCCAAGCTCGAATCTTTCCCATTTGGAACGTAATAATTGTAAATTTGCTTTGCAATTTCCTCCGCGTTGGGATTCTCAACCGCAAAAATTGTCTTCAGGGCTGGAGTTAATTTTGACTCGAACTCCCCAAAATTGTTGGAGTCTATTTTGAAAGCTTAAAATAATCGGGTTATGAGGCTGTGTACTGATCCCCGTAATGAAGGAAGTGCTTACAATTTCAGTTTTGACCTGTCAGTCCATCATAAAAAATTTCAGAGAAGTCTAGTATTCATAATTGAGACCTACTCGCAGCAATCATCAGTCATTCATGTGTGGCAAGTCCAATGAGTAATGGTACTTTGTGTGCCTTTCATTTTCCCATGACTGTTAAAGGATGTTCTGTAAGGAATGCGTGCTCATCTTTCACTGGTTCCACAATCGGGGCAAAGGTCAAGCCGAATTTTTGTGGATTCATTAGTAGATACTCCTCCTTTAAAATTGACAAAAGAGAAAACATTTCATATCAATGCAATTTGGATCTTCTGACGAGAGTATTTCCAAGACTCTTACATATACGTATGTATAAAAGGAAAAAGTTTCATTTCGCAAAATACCACTACAGAAGTATAAGGTTTTTTGGAAAATTCAGAACTGTTTTACAAAATAGTTTCGAAAAATCACTAGTTCAATCAAAAATTCCTAGGAATTTTTCATTGTAAAAAGGACAACACCAGAAGCATATTTCTTACTTAAAGAAATGCTGGCCTGGGTCAAAAATGCCAGTAAATTGATTTTGGAAGGACATATTACACCCAAAAATGGTTAGTAACTTTTACCTGGGACAGTGTACCTTAATATCATGAGAATTTAATAAAGACTCTGTTTCATACTTCTGGACTTGCATTCACCTTTTATCCAAATCTACTAAATGTAATTACTTAATTGGGGAAATATTAAAACGTACTCTCATGGGGATAACTCTGGTGGCTACTAGCGTTTCTACATCAATCTTTCTCAAACATTCCACAAGCTTTTGGTTATCATTCGTGGGACAGTTAAAAGTTCCAGCGGTTTGTTTTGTTTTTTCCAGGGACTGTTCCAGCGTTATAAGCCCCCATGTATTTGAAGCGGCTCCACTTTGAGCGAATACTCCCTGGAAAAGTCCTTTACTCAGTGGAGAGAGCATCTGTTGATGAACGCTTGCACCTCTAGACAGTAAAATAATATATTAGTAGCCGAAAATCGTATCATTGCGTTTATTTCGACTGGATTAAAGCGGGAATTCATTACCCCGCAGATGTCCCAAAAATTGTAATTTTATTCGGATCCCCACCAAAATGTTCGATATTGTTTTTGACCCACTTGATTGCCATTGTCTGATCTTTGAGGCCCTGGTTCCCTCTAGCGGTTTTATCACCCGTCGAGAGAAACCCTGTAAAAATGGTTTACTATCTCATTGATAAATAAAGTACGCTAATCATTTTGTGGAACCAACAAAGCATATCCAGCCTGTAATTCAAGGTGACGTAAATCACATCCTCATCCATGAAGTACCTTGGAATTACGCGTTTACTACTCCCCATAACATACCCGCCCCCGTGAATATAAACAATGACAGGCTGCTTCGTCCTTTTCCCTGCCAGTGTCTCTTCGTGCAACTAAAATTAAAACAGAGTTTATCTCAAAGGTACCGTTAAACGTGTAGAAAATTAATCTCAGAGACTGTTCACTACATAAGAACCATGTAAGATTCAAATGCTACCATAATAAATATAAGCTCTGTATCACCTGTTTCGGAACAAAAACGTTTATGTGCAAGCAATCCTGTAATTTAAAACAACTTCATAAATTAAATCCTTTGGCAGAAAAATGTGAGCTCAATTAATCCATTGACTATTTTTACCTCAGATCCGAAAACATCTGCTGCTCCCAATCCCACGCCATTCACTTGTGCACATTCAGGACCCGTCTCACGTCCGTCAATTACATCTGTCCATTTGTCAAAAGGTAAAGGGTCCTGATGAGTCAGGAATAATTACATTATATTTATCTTTAGGAGTAGCTGTACTGCAACGATTGAATATGAGTTTAGTGTTAGTTAATATAGCTTCGACAGAAGATTATTCCTATGAAAAAATTTATATAATAGGAACAAAGCGCACCGCAAATCTCAAATTTCCCAGAGGTGGCTTCGCATAAGGAATCCTATGCCAGGCAAACTATTCTTCACCATCCCGAGACGTTAAAATGCTTCCCCTCACGGGTCCTGTGTTCGTTTTTATAACTTTTCCATCCTTAATGACTTCAGTTCCGGACCTCAGATAGTACGCGAAGCCCAAGAGTAATAGGGAAACAATAACAATTTTATTTTGCCGAGCATCGTGAGCTCTCCTACCCAAACCTCTGATTCAAAACAACTGACACTGGCCGGCTGATACAGTCTGCTTAGTTGTTGCATTTCGTGTATCTTTGTGACTATCTTTGTACACTATATGTGGATGCTTACATACATACATGTACATAGGTAATGCGTTCGATATCTTTTTATGTAGGATTACGTGAGTATGTCTAAACGTTTAAACTGGTGACCTTCATCCCATGTTAAAATCTGCCTCGCTCATCCAAGGTCTGAAAAGATTACTGCTTTTTCACATATAGTAATTCAATCGACTCTCATCATAAGCATTCATAGAATATGAGATCTCAGGAGTGGACAGTATTAAAAACAATGAACTTTAGAAATTTTGTATTGCTTCTTTGCAATTACATGCTTTACTGGAAATGTAAAATTGAGTTTACTGACTTCAAGTTTAAACAACTTACTGTCTTACCATATTTCGTGTATGTTAAAAATACATCTACGCCTGTTTAAGGTCTTATTTTTAATGATCGTAGAAATTCCATTCGGTTTGAAAATGGCTCTGGCGAGTAAACGACTTCCTCATTCTTGAACTCTAAAACTGTAATTGGGCCTTCTGGAGGCGTGGGAAGAATTTTGACCCCACGGAATTCCATTTTATCACTTCCAATAGAAAAAATCAATTGAGACATTTGTGACAATATTTTTCCTGGGATACTATGATTGCTCATAATCTAATTATTCTGGAAGCTTAAAGGGTGTCTTACTGAGCGTCTGCAAATTGAACAGCCATTTTGACCAAGTCCTTTGAATACTGATAAAATTTATCCTCCTTTCCGACAACCATGCCAAAATCTTCCATGGGAATGTAGAACAATACATCCGCAGCGTGATTGACTCCTGCCATTATTTAACATAACATTTTGTTGTCATCATATGTAAACAAAATGAAGATTAAAAAGTAAGGTAAAGGAAATTTGAGCACAGTAATACAAGAATGCAACTTACCACTGAAAGGAGTCTCAATCCTAAAAATATTCTCTTTCACAAAGTTCTTTAAGAGATACCATGCAACGGCTACCATAGGTGGCAATGTCCCTTCAGACATCGCAGTAAGCAGCCCAAAATAGTCTGGTATATCGGTTTTATTGTGGATGTAGTAATAAACAGGTGAGAATTTCCGTTGAATACGAACCGTCTCACGAATATCGAACGAGAAAAAAGCATCGCCAAACATATCCACGTAACTTTTTTGTTTCTCATCCGCGCTCAATTCTTTCCCATTTGGAACGTAATAATTGTAAATTTTCTTTGCAATTTCTTCCGCATTGGAATTCTCGATGCTAAAAATTGTCTTCAGGGCTGGAGTTAATTTAGATTCGAACTCCACAAAATTGTTAGGATCCCTATTGAAATCTAGAAGCGTTCGCATGGTTAGTAAGGAATATATTTTTAGATGTTTCTTAAAATTTAGTTATGGTTTCTCATTCTACTACTAAAAATTAGTTTAGAATCTTAGATTTACCCACTGTCGTAATCAGCCCTTCATGAGTAGTGTGCCCGATCAGTAATGGTACTTTGTGAGCCTTCCCATTTGAAATAATAGTCAGGGGATGTTCTGGAAGGAATGCGTGCTCATCTTTCACTGCTTCCACAATAGGGACGAAGCCCACACCGCATTTTTGTGGATGCAGTAGCTCATACTCCTCCTAAAAATGTAAAAACGTTAGAATCAATTGTTTATGTGCTATAGTTATGATATAAATGATTTTTGGAAGAATTACCTTCAAAGGAATAACTCTTGAGGTTACCTGCGTTTCTACATCAATTTTTCGCAAACAGTCCACGAGCTTTTGGTTATTAGTCGTGGGACAGTTAAAGGTTTCAGCGGTTTCTTTTGTTTTTTCCAGGGACTGTTCCAGCGTTATAAGCCCCCATGTATTTGAAGCGGCTCCACTTTGAGCGAATACTCCCTGGAAAAGTCCTTTACTAAGTGGAGAGAGCATCTGCTGATGAACGCTTGCAGCTCTAGATAGTAAAAGAATATATTGGTAGTCGAAAATCGTATCATTGTGTTGATTTTGACTGGATTAAAGCAACAAGTCATTACCCCGCAGATGTCCCAATAATTGTAATTTTATTCGGATCCCCACCAAAATGTTCGATATTGTTTTTGACCCACTTGATCGCCATTGTCTGATCTTTGAGACCCTGGTTCCCTCTAGCGGTTTTATCACCCGTCGTGAGAAACCCTGTAAAAATGGTTCATCATCTGATTGATAAAATAAAATACGCTAATCATGTTCGTCTTAGGATATATATCGATTGGTTTCAATCAAACATTTGAAGGAGTCTTTGAAAAATGTGACGGGAGAAAAAAATCGTTTGAAAATGTAAACTATGTCGAAAACAAATTTCTTAACAACTCGGTATAGGCGCCACGTTTTACTCGCTGCGATTTCCAACGCTGGCCCAGAAAATGCAACATATTTTACAGAATTAGGGGGGAAAGTGCTACATGGCAGGCGTATTTTCCTATACTTTATCGCAATTAATTACGACATTTCAAAATGGTGGAATTGTGCAAGAAATTAAATCATTTTTTGGAACCAACCCAGGATATCCAACCTGTAATTCAAGGTGACGAAAATCACATCCTCGTCCATGAAGTACATGGGAATTATGCGTTTACTACTCCCCATAACATACCCGCCCCCGTGAATATAAACAATGACAGGCAGCTTCGCTCTTTTCCCGCTCAGTGTCTCCTCGTGCAACTAAAATTAAAACAGAGTTTACTTCAAAGTTCCCGTTAAACGTGTAGAAAATAAATATGAGAGTGTTCACGTTCACAACATACGAACCATGTAATATTCAAATACTTCGACAATAAATATAAGCTCTGTGTGACCTGTTTTGGAGCAAAAACGTTTATGTGCAAGCAATCCTGTAATTTAAAACAGTATCATAAATGAAACCCTTTGGCAGAAAAATGTGAGCTCAATTAATGCATGCATTGAATATTTTTACCTCAGATCCGAAAACATCTGCTGCTCCCAATCCCACGCCATTCACTTGTGCACATTCAGGACCCATCTCACGTCCATCAATTACATCTGTCCATTTGTCAACTGGTAGAGGATCCTGATGAGTCAGAAATAATTACATTAATTTCATCTTCAAGAATAGATGCACTGCAACTAAAGACTTTGAGTTTAATGTTAGTAAATTGTAGATTTGACAGCAAAATATTCTACCATAAATCTCAAATTTCCCAGAGGTGGCTTCGCATAAGGAATCCTATGCCATACAAAATATTCTTCACCATCCCGAGACGTTAAAATGCTTCCCCTCACGGGTCCTGTGTTCGTTTTTATAACTTTTCCATCCTTAATGATTTTACTTCCGGACCTCAGATTGTACGCTAAGCCCAGGATTAATAGGGAAACAATTGCAATTTTGCCGAACATCGCGAGCTCTCCCACCCAAACCTCTGATTCAAAACAACTGACACTGACCGGCTGATAAAGTCTGCTTAGTTGTCGCAATTTCGTGTAACTTTATGACTATGTGTGCATACTAAATGCGGATGCTTAGATATATGTACATACATAGGCAATGCGTTCGATATCCTTTTATACTGGATTACGTAAGAATATCTAAACGTAAACACTTTTAAACTTATGACCTTCATCCCATATTAAAATCTGCCTGGCTCATCCAAGGTCTGCAGTAATGCCCTTGCTGCTTTTTTAGGCATATATAATTTATAATTCAATTGATTCTCATCATAATCATTCATACAATATGAGATATCAAGAGTGGACAGCGTTAAAAATAGGGAACTTTAAAATCCAGTTTTACTTTTCATTGATGCTTTGTTGGAATTGAGAAATTGAGTTTGCTGATTTTAATTCTAAACATTTTACTTTCTTTCATTTGTTTCCATTTAGAATATTTCTTGTATTTTGAAAGTACACCCATGTCTGTTTAAGGTCTTATTTTTAATGTTTGTAGGAATTCCATTTTGTCACTTCAAATAAAAAAAAATCTATTGCGAATTGTGACTATTGTGTCAATCTATTCACTAGAAAATTGTGACTGCTGAAAGCTAAATTATTCTAAAAATACAAAAAGTATCTTACTGAGCGTTTGCAAATTGAACAGCCCTTTTGACCAAGTCCTTTGAATATCGAAAATTTATCTTCCTTTCTGACAACCATGCTGGGTTCCTGTAGCAGAGACTAGCCACTGGAAGGAGTCTCAATCCTAAAAATATTCTCTTTCACAAATGTCTTCATGATATACCATCCAACCGTTACCATTGGTGGCAATGTCCCCTCAGATATTGCAACGAATAGTTCAAAAAAGTTCGGAATATCGGTTTTATTGTGAATGTAGTAATAAACAGGTGAGAATTTCCGTTGAATACGAACCGTCTCACGAATATCGAAAGAAAAACACGCATCGCTTAACATGTCCACGTAACTTCTTAGTTTCTCATCCGCGCTCAATTCTTTCCCATTTGGAACGTAATAATAATTGTAAATTTGCTTTGCAATTTCTTCCGGATTGGAATTCTCGATGCTAAAAATTGTCTTCAGGGCTGGAGTTAATTTGGATTCAAACTCCACAAAATTGTTAGGATCCCTATTGAATTCTAGAAACGTTCGTTAATTTATCAGGGAATAATTTCTTAGATGTTTCTTAGAAATTAGTAATGGCCTCTCAATCTACTACTAAAAATTAGTTTAGAATCTTAGATTTACCCGCAGTCGTCGCCAGCCCTTCAGGAGTAGTGTGCCCAATCAGTAACGGTACTTTGTGAGCCTTCCCTTTTGAAATAATAGTCAGGGGATTTTGCGGAAGGAAGGCGTGCTCATCTTTCACTGCTTCCACAATAGGGACCAAGCACACGCCGTATTTTTGTGGATGCTGTAGCTCATACTCCTCCTAAAAATTTAAAAATGTTAAAGCAAATCGTTTATGTGCTATGGTTATGATATAAATGATTTTTGGAATGACATCTTCAAAGGAACAACTCTCGAGGTTACCAGTGACAGCGTGCCAATTTTTCTCAAACAGTCCACGAGCTTTTGGTTATCATTCGTTGGGCAGTTAAAGATTTCAGCGGTTTCTTTAGTCTTTTCCAGGGACTGTTCCAGCGTTATAAGCCCCCATGTATTTGAGGCAGCTCCACTTTGAGCGAATACTCTCTGGAAAAGTCCTTCACTTAGCGGAGAGTGCATCTGTTGATGAACATTTGCCCCGCTGTAAATATTGTAGTCAAATATTGACGGGCCCAATTACTGTGGGACGCTTGATGGTTTGAAATCACACAAAAGTAACAATAAGAGCACAAAATAAGACAAGAAGTCGTACCCTGCAGAAATACCGTTGATGGTAATTTTGTTCGGATCTCCTCCAAAATGTTCGATATTGTTTTTAATCAACTTTAATGCCATTGTCTGGTCTTTGAGACCCTGGTTCCCTCTGGCGGTTTTATCTCCTGTCGTGAAAAACCCTGTAATAGTAATTTATTATGCGTTTATTAGAGCAGAAGATATCTCAGTTGGACCAACATTATCTAAACTGTTGGTCCAATGCTGGGCACATGGATGGTTTTAAGAGCACGGGGAGTGTTAAAGCAGTTTAGTTTAATTTTGTTCTTTACATAGTATAAAAAGATATCAAATGTAATAACGCAGAATATTAAATATTTTAGCGACCTAGGATATCAAGCCTGTAGTTCAAGGCTGCGTAAATCACATCCTTGTCCATGAAGTACCCAGGATGTCCCATTTTACTACTCCCCATAACATACCCACCCCCATGAATATGAACTATCACTGGAAGTTTGGTCCTTTTTCCATTCAATATTTTCTCGTGTAGTTAAAATGACAGCAACTTTATTTCTGTAAACATTTTGCATCCAGCAGAAATATAAAATAAAATATACAATTCGAAGAGAATGCTAGCTTTAACCAAAGTGACAATTCTAACAATAATAATTTATTACTTTGTAAAATTTTCCCATACCTGTTTCGGAGCAAACATGTTTACGTGCAAGCAATCCTGAAATTTAAAGCAGTATATTAGAAACACTTCATTTGTATAAAAATTTCGTGCATTTCCAGAAAAATTCGAACTTGACAATTTACCAATTATATTTTTACCTCAGACCCAAAAACATCCGATGGTCCCAACCCAAAGCTATCCACCTGCACACATTGAATGCCCATCTCACGTCCTTCAATTAGGTCCGTCCATTTTTCAACAGGTAGGGATCGTGTGTGCAAAAAATGAATTACAAAAATTTCATCGTTTATGAAGTATTGTGATAATATTGTAATAGAATTGTAACTACTGATCGCATTGAGCGTTAGCAAATATAGCCCCAATACATAGTGATTTTCTCAAGAAGAAATAAAAATAAGAGGAACAAAGCACACCGCAAATCTCAGGTTTCCCACAGGTGGCTTCGCGTAAGGAATCCTATGCCAGGCAAAATATTCTTCACCATTAAAGGTGTGGCCCGCAGGCCATTTCCCAACCCAACCCGAGTCTTACCAACAAATACGTAACCCGAACCCGCCCGACCCGAAAGTCAACCTCTGAAACGTCGACCTGACCCGACTCGACAGTATATTTTTAGGCCCGCGCCAGACCGCAACCCGCTAGGTTTCAGTAGACACGGCCCGACCCAGCTTGCGGGAATACTGCGCTAAGAAGTTTTACATGCTATTGAGTTCAGAGCAGCAACTTAAAAACGTTACAAGTCACAGTCACACAATGATAAGCGAAGAACACGATGAATAGTAACAACCAACACTTACATAGGCAGAAACGTGAGCAATCACAAACGAACGCAAACCATATAATTCTGGAAAAATCCTTAACGTCGTTGATTGAAATTTAAACGTTTTGAGAGCTGCTTGCCGGCCCAACGTAATTATATATAAATCCAGCCCGAACCCGCCCGCAATCCGCACTATATGCATAAAGTATAACCCGACCCGCCCCATTGAAATACGATAACGACCCAGCCCGATCCGCAACTTGCAACATGACGAAGCATTAAACCCGAACGGGCAGGTCGGGCCGAGGCAGTGCTCGGCACGGGTATAGGTAATACTCGGGTAAACGGGTATGGGTACGGGTATGGGTACTACCCGGGTACGGATTTTGTGTACTCGAACAATTCCGGGTACGGATACGGGTATGGGTACGGGTACAAGGATTTCAAAATGGGTATATACCCACCGGGCACGGGTATAATGGTATCATTTACCCGTACCCGCGACCATTGTACCCGAGTATTTGGATATGTTGAGATTTGAGACATTTTGATGAATTTTATGAAAATAATGGAACTTCCGTCGGAAAATTCTGTCGGTAATTTTAGTAATTCTGAATACATATAGCTTATTGTTAATACCCTTTTAACCTTACAACATGCAGTAACTGTATTTCAGACTGTGTTGCTAAAATATATATTTATATCTATAATATATATTTTTATGGAAACATGTTTTAGGAAGGATAATTAATAAACAGACGAGGAATAATATCAAAATAGAAGTGGAGAATAGGATTCAACGAAATTTTATACAAAACGTCTTCATAATATAGTATTTTGTCACTAATTGCATAAATAGTCTGATTGACACGTATGCACATGATACTTCATTAGCCACAATGAATACAATTTAAAAATTAGAGTTCCGATGAGTTGGATGGCAAGATATTTTTTGTAATTGGTAGTTGATCAGGAAAAGGCGGATATTTGTAACAAGATATTAATGAGTTACATGTACACAGAGCTACTGAGATGAGAAAATTAATGTAAAAGGCCGAATAAATCAAGAAGTGAAAAATCGAGTAGCCAAGTCCCAAGCCAAAAATGCATGTACATAAGGACTGGGTGCTATAAAATACTTCGCCCATCAGCCCATAAACAATCAAATGGGGATAATTTTACTTCTAATCAAAAACGCTTATAGTTTTCTACTCTTCAATAAAAATATACAATGTCAAAATTACCCACTCAGGTGTCATACATTATTACATATAACGTACTATGTATTACATTAAAACAAATCTGGATAAAGTACCCGGGTACGAGTACGGGTACGACACTGAGATACCCGAGTATGGGTACAATTTTCGCGTATTTTCGGGTACGGGTACAATACGGGTACAGGTACATGGATTGAGATTACATTGCGCGTACGAGTACGAAAAATTTGTACCCGGATACTCGGGTATGGGTACGGGAGTAGTATAAAGTTTAGATCATTTTTTCCTCCGAAGCCCTCAGGGCATTTTACCCGGGTATTACGGGTCATGTGCGGGCTTCGGGGGAGGCGGGGCTTAAGTTCGGAGGGTTCTGGGATAAAGTTTTAATGTAAATAGGACTGATGTGGGGGCAATGTGAGCTAATGTTTTTGCTTTCCCCGCTCAAATTGTTCCATTGCGTATACGCAGGATAATCGCATATGTGGTAAAAAGATTAATACGGAATAGTTAAATAAAAAAATATTAATTGTTGGTTGATTTATGTCTAGTTTAGGCTCGTTGCAGAGTAGTTGTGAGGTTAAGTTTAGGTACAAGTGAAGTATTATTGCAGGTCAGGTTTCGGATCACATTTAGATTGGTTAAGTTTAGGTCAAGTTTAGGTCAAGTTTTAGGTCGGTCAAGTTCAGGTCAAGGTGAAATTTGGAGGTGGCTAGCGGAGAGAGCAATGCAAGTCATTTTAAAAATTATTACATTTTTCATATTTATATGTATATTGTATATATATATATATTATACTACAATATGTATACATTAAATGTTTATTACATTTGTCTTCAGGGATTGCGGAAGAATTTCCGATTGTTGGCAATGCCTGCCTGGTTGTGTGTGGGCGGCTTTTGAGAAGGGTACCTGTGGGTGTTTGGACGAGATCGGGAAGGCCACGTCTGACATCCTGGCCTTCCGGTCTGGCATGGCAGATTGTCAGGATTTTGTGGGGATGTTTTGTCAGGGACCGAGTCCTCCTAATAACACTCAAGCGGGTTCTACAAACATAGGTGAGATTTTTGATCTCTCTCTCACTCTCTCTCTCTCACTCTCTCACTCTCTCACTCTCTCTCTCACTCTCTATCTATGTCACTCTCTCTCATATAAATATACAGGCAGTTAATTATTTTAAAAATATTAGGGGCCAAGACGATAATGTTCGGGGTTGTGGTGGTGGTCGGATTGTTTTTCTGCTGGATTTTTTATGATAGCCTGGCATCGCTTCGCGCCAGGATTCGGCAAGGCATGACCCGAAGTACCCTTTACGTTTGGGCAGTGGCGGGAAGATTATGGACTCGAATTCGCCGTCGGTTTGCCGGACGAAGACGTGGCGAACCACGAGATTGGCGGGTCCGGTACAACGAGGGGGTGGGTCAAGATCCCGCGGCGTTTTTTCGAGATCTTGTGGACTTAAACGTCCGCATGGATCCCGGACACCCCCCGCCCAATCAGTCCCCAGAAGGACACTTCATCGCTCGAAGACCCCGCCATCCTCGTCCCCGAAGTGAGCCGCCGCCACCACCAGCTTTACCATTGCCGCCACTCAACCCGCCGACACCTACACCAGAACCACCCATTCCACCACCAGCTCCACCTCAGCCGCCACCCGTCATGAGGATACCACCACCAGCTCTACCACTGCTTCCAACAGCTCCGTCGTTGCCTCCAACACCACCACCTCTTCCACCTCCAGCTCCTCCAATGCCTCCACCATTACCTCCTCTTAGGAAAAAACCGAAACCGGGAGTCCGGGGGTTGCCAGAGAACTTCATTCTGCTCGCACCCCCACCTTTGACCGCCTGTCCAGGACAGCTTCCATCGGAATCTCCAGATGCTCGGGTCCAGCCTCCGCGTGCCTGTAAAACCACTACCCCTGGGTATTACAGGCACACGGAGTCTTGGACCCGTAAGTTTACTCCTAAAAAATGTGAGATAAGTGTAAGGTTTAGGGTTGAAAAGGAGTACAGAGCATTGTTGACACTTAAATTGGACCTTGCTTTAGTAACAATAGGAGTTATACTTTCAATCCTTGTGTATCAAGTTGTTGTAGATGTGAGCGTGAGTGAGGTTGGACCCAAAAGCCCTTATGACAGGGTAAGTAACACACACATAGGTAGGAATGAGTAGTATTGAGAGAGACAGGGCATGTACATACAGGCTACCGGATTTTTAGTACTAAAACTACAGTTTGTAAAAAGTCGGAGAGTCACATATATAATAAATTCTAGACCACACAACTCTAGTAGCATGTACAATATCGAATGACTTAAAATGTGAATTGAATCCAAAGTAATTGTACCGTTTACCTGTTCTAATTTGTCCGAGTGGTATACCTTTACACCCTACAGCCGACTCACCTTATAGCGACTCTCTATGGAGTCACTCTCCCTATAAAGTCATCCTGGGTTCCTCCCAATCAACATTACATGATAATGTCTACCTTTATAGCGTCACTCAGTATAAAGTTCCTTTATAAAGTCGCTTTTGTAGCTGTAGGGTGAAAAGAGTATCCTTATAACACCTTGTTAACGTTACAAACCGTCAAACTTACTTAAATAATTTATCTATTCTTGCTGAGTTATTTTTACTTTTCAGTTTTACTATAACTACATAGGTTTATTATAAAGCGAGGTTATAAAATACTGGTAGAATCGTATTATTATAAATATATGTGCAAGCGTGGTTAACTACATTGATTAAGCTCATGCGGGAAAATCCGCATTTCCAACCTTGTAGATTTATTTGCATCCAGTAAAGAACTGATATTCATAATTACATTTTTCATTGTTTGAAATATTTTTAAAATGATCTGAGAAGTGCCTTAATGAGATTCAGAAAATACTTTACTCAATCCCGTCCTTTGTTTTGACAGTGTTCGTTTCGTGGGAAACTTGAAAATGTTTTTATTTATTAATTAAAGTTGACTGTTTTTATTCTTATTACACATGGATAGATAGAATATGCTGCCTAAATAAAACGAGACTTGACTCCAATTAAACCTTTATTTATTTTAGGTACCTGTATAGCGTCGTTCTCTTATAACGTCACTTTTGGGAGATTCATTGATGTCATTATAAAAAGAGTCAACTGTTTATAAAACCTTAAATGAATACGTATTTTTCAGGGGGTCGGAGAGGCATATTAAGATTAGCATTAGCATTTAAGTATATCTGCGGAAGTAAATAAACCCGTTTGATTTTCCAAAATACTTTCGTTACAGTTACAAAAACTTAGACGTATTAACAGTAACCGTTTGTTATTGCTGGCGCAAGATTGATTTAAATGTGCATAAATTCCCAAAAGTCGTTCATATACAAGTATAAAATTGTTATAAAGCCTATTGAAGCCCAAAGAATTTAAAAGTATTGACCTTGATTATTTTGTATACTTCGTGGGCACAGCCAGCATACTTCGGCTATACAATAGATAAGGACAAAGGTGATCTCCTATCCCAGATCTAGGATAGGACATAAGCCCAATCCTGGGGTACAAAATCAAAATGAGAAATTTAGGCTGGGATATACGCTAGGATCCGAAGTAAATATAGGCTAGGATGAAAATCTAGGTAGGGCTTGAAGAAAATGCTGCTAAGGACTACGGAATAAAGGCTAGGCTTGCTGAAATTACCTACGCCTATAAAGTGTACAGGTAAGTGGGTAAATATGTTCCACTCGTAGTAGTTACGTATCATGTGTACTTTGTTACTACGCGGGTAGTTTACACCTGGCAAAGTATTTAACAAATTTCTGGATGTGTTTCATATTAATTACAGGCGGCTGTTATTTCTGCCTTTTCATTACATAGAATTGAAACCGTAAATTTTATGTAAAGCTTTTTAAAATAAATAATTAATTAATGTGAACATATGGAAAACGTCGAGTACTTTGCACTAATGATCTTTTGGTTTATTAATTTACATTTAAAAAGTTTATAATCAACCACAAAACACTGACAATCCAACTAGGACATGAAAATGCTTGTTGTGATTTGGTAGTCATGTATTAAAATTAAATTTGAGTCTTAAATTGTGTCCAAGTATTTAGGACTCGGGTATGAGACAAAATATATGTCGATATTGCCATTGTAATAAAAACTACTTTGTAGCATTATCATAAAAATTGACTACCAAACCATTGACTACCATGACTTCCAAAGTTCATATGTATGATGCACTTGTAGATTTTGGGGAAAGAACCGCATATTTCGGTAAAAATATATTAATTTCGGAGTGTCGGAGTGTTTAAATGTTTTGAATTCGAGTTTTAAACATGTCTGTAGTTCACTTTGTTTTGAAGCGGCTTGACGATTCCCACACATTCTAAAATTAATGTGTGCAAGTGTATATATTTTGAGTGCAAGGGAAAACAATGTATCTTCTAGGCTAGGAAAATTTCCTGGTAGATCATCCCTTATACTATTATCCTATATAGAATTATTATAGGTAGACAACTTGTCGCACTAGCGTTGAGAGAAATGAGCGTAAATCTTAAATTGAAATTTTATGCCCATAATGGAGCCTCAATTGTTTTTAATATTTTAGACAATATATAGCCAAGGGTAACGAAAATGCCCATCTTTAGCATAAACATTTATGACAACTCACGTCACAGTTTGCTGGAGTAAGATATGTAACCGTCGCAGTTTCTCAAACTTTTCAGAAATTTGATCCGACGAAGGATATTGGAACTGACTTAAATTATTTTGAGCTCAATGTTTTGTAATCTTCAATTTGGTTGGCTGTACACAAAAAACACGACTTTTAAAATATGTCTAATATCTCCTGGCTTTGGATTCTCGAATTACACAAATTACACAAATATCCAGTCAACATTGACTAGGCTCTTTAAATAGGCTGGGTGCCACCCATTGCGAAAAACTATTTTCCCGCCAATAATGTATACTTAATAGGTGCCATCGCTTGTGTATGGAAGGGTCGATAGCATTTCTCTCAGTTTGTTTATTTCAAACCGTCAACAACCGCTTTTGTCGTAAGAAAAAGTCTTCAATTTGTTTGATTTCATGGAGGATTTAGGAGCTTTGTTTTTAACTGCAGCAAATGATCCTAGTATTCAGGATCCTTTACTTTCCATTGACATAGAAGTAAAAATTGAACCCATCTATGTTGATCATTCAAAGACAGTTAAAAGTAACGAATTTGACGTAGAGTCAATCTATGGGATTGCAAGAGCACGCACGGATCTGACTCTCAGATACAGAGTTCATTGGTCGGGTTTCCCTAGGCAAGTGCTACATCAATTATTAAAACTAGTAATTTTGACTAATATAATAGTAAGTTTTTAAAATAAGAAAGTAAATAGCAAAGAAAATTTATTGGAAATTGCAGGAGTCAAGACACCTGGGAACCGTTGGAAAATTTTGATAGCTCTTTGGTGGAAAGTATTTTGTATTTTCACCATATAAGTCTTGAGTATTGTAGAATACTATCATTTGGTGCGGTAGTTCCTCGAACGACCTACCTATATATCAGCATCCTTCAAGAATTAGAACAAACTCCGACAGCTGTTTTACGTCAGATGATGGAACTTGAAGCGGTTAATACCTCTCCAAGTATAAGTAAGTAAAAATTATAAAACTTAATGATTAAAATTAGAAACACATTAGTCAAGCAACTTTTACGCTTATAATATTTTGGTTTAGGTGTAATACCACAAAGTGAAACTGCAGTAGGGCTTATCCGAATGCAGGACGGTGTCAATGTCTCAACACAGACGGAAACTTCCCTAACGCTTGATGTTTCAACCCAAACACTTCCTCAGAGTCTTTTATATACTCGTAAAAAGAGATCGGATGCAAAGGATATTCCCCTGAGTAAGCAATCACTGAGAATTGAAGTTATTAAGTACTTACATATTATTTGAACATGATGTATTGTAGCAAGTATATTGTTTTAGAATTCATCTGTCCCTATTGCGATGCTAAATTTGGAAGCAAATCTATCCTGACAAGACACGTCAAAATTCTTCACTTGACCGCCTCCAAGAATAGAATCGACACTGTCTTGAAGCAATGGAAATGTACCACTTGTAATAAGAATTATAAAACAGAAAAAAGTTTGAATTCCCATAATGGAAATGGAAAGTGTAAAGGCATTCCTAAGCCGCGTGCAAGCAAAAGAGAGAAACTAAAATAACCTATCAAGAAGGATATATACATATCCGTAAGGAAATTGATTTGTAGAAAGTTAAAAGGAATTAAAAAATCTCGATTTGTTTAGGTTTTTATATATTATTCTTATTACGTTACTTTAGCGTAAAATATTACAATGGTAATTATTATAATTGTACAAAATTATGCATTAAAACATTATGCATTCAATTGTGAAAGAATTATTTTAGCTTTTAATTTCTTACGCATTTCTTAATTATTGTTTTGAAATTTTTAATTGAAATATGTGTAGTTGTAGTAATTGTTGAGATAAATTAGATAATTTGTACCATAGTCTGAATCTGAATGAACATACGTTTAAATTAAATAATAAAAGTGGAAGTTAATAAAACATTCATGTTTATAAAACAGATTTACATTTTTTATATTATCCTTGGAGTACATGCCAAACTTTACACTTGACTTTCAAGAATAATTTCATCCATCACGATGGTCCGTGAAAACTCCATATTATCATTCATTTCACTGTCCCTTCTCAAAGAAATGGTATCGTCTCTCTCTGAATGGGCTCTAACTCTGAATGTAATTTGTAGCCGTGTATTTTTGCAAATCCAAATAACAACCAAAATCAATAATGTTGCGATTGCGGTAATGCCTTTTAAAATAAATTTATATCATTCAGTTAAAATACTGAAATGTTATATTGCTATTCAATTTTTATTTTTATTTAATAACCATTTACCCAGATACGCTCCAAGATTGTGTGTTTCCAATTCGGCTTGACAGTGCTCTTCTGACGTTATTGTAGAAACGAAAACAATATCCAAATGTTCTAGATTTCCAGTACAGCAGTGTGTTTTGTTTAGTAGCGTTATCCACTGCATTCCCAACGTCGTACATTGAGCACAAGTGTGTTCAGACATACAACCTGAGGGTTCAGCATAATAATTAAATTAGTTTGAGAAAATTTATAAAATATTTATAAAATTTTTTTTCACAATTCTTCTAGCTAGAAACTTTGGTAAAATTGTACTTACTGCTGTAATCAGATAATGTCATTATGCTGAATAATAATAAAATATGATAGTAACACTCCCGAAAACTCCACAAATTCCCGAGCTCTGCAGAGCTACTACGCATTAGATTAATCTTTAGATTTTTACTAGTCAGCAAAAATTTGTTTCAAAAAGGCACGTATTAATACCTACACTTATTTGAACATAATTGACCGTTCCCGAACATCTGTAGAATATCGCTTGTTTCTGTTCGTGCTGTTGTATCTCCAATAAAATCAGAACATCATATTACAAACTTATAGGAACATAATTGGACATACTCTCACTTCACATGTCAAAACTTGTCATAATGTATTGAAACATAATTTATATTCTTTAAACTTTTAAAAACATGATATAACATATTTTATTATTTTAATTAGAAAATTTTGTGAACAATGTATCCCTTACAAATACGTCATATACGACTTTTTAAACGGATTAACTTAAGTGGAACACATATGATCATATTTTAACATCTTGCATTTAACAGCATGGATTGTAAATAATTAATATCATTAAACGTATTTAAAACTTCACAATGTTTCACTTAATTTTAATAATAAGTTTTCAAAACTAGTCAGAACATTTTGGAAGAAAATATAGCATTTGCAGACTTGTCAAAACATATTGTAGCGTATTGTAACATATTGTAGCATATTAAAACATATTGTAACATATTGTAGCATATTAAAACATATTGTAACATATTGTAGCATATTAAAACATATTGTAACATATTGTAGCATATTAAAACATATTGTAGCATATTAAAACATATTGTAACATATTGAAACATTTGGAATATATTGTAACATATTGAAACATTTGGAACATATTGTAACATATTGTAACATTTGGAACATATTGTAACATATTGGAACATTTGGAACATATTGTAGCATATTGTAACATATTGTAACATTTGGAACATATTGTAACATTTGGAACATATTGTAGCATATTGTAACATATTGTAGCGTATTGTAACATATTGTAGCGTATTGCTTCATGTTGTAACATATTTTGTCTTGTAGCATATTGTTGCATATTTTAACATTGAACCATATTGTAACATATTTTAACATTTCGAAACAATTTCGAACATTGTAAACTTATCCGTACATATTAAAACATTTTTGTACTTAGAACCTTAGAGTTTACAAAACAATTAGACAACAACAGACCGGGTGAGCGTATTTAAACATATTTAAACATTTGTGTACTTCTTAGAACCTTTGACACTGCTGTGAACGAAATGGAATCAATTCAATCATATTTGAACGTTTGCTAGCTTAGTGACCTTTCCGCACGTATTCGAACATATTTAAGCATATTTTAAATTTGACATAATTATATTCCAACTTTTCATACATTGCGAGTCAACAGAAACATTTCGAAACAAATTTGAACCTTCTTGAACGTTGTGAGCTTATCAGCACATATTTGCCCATTTTAAACTTCTTAAAACCTTTACAAAGAACAAATTGAACAAAATACGAACTTATTTAAACATAAACGTGCAAGTCTCACCACACCAGCAAGTATTTTTACATTTAAATAAAACTCAATAAATTTACAAAAGTCAACTTTTATGGGCACTTCACGTTTCCGACCTTTTTCTATAATGACATCTTTTAGGTAATATCACACTGTTTATTATTCCACCTTTTCATAGTCATTGTTCAGGTTCTGGAATCAATTCTCCCCCCATGTCTTCAAGACCGTCTTTCATTTGCGACTCATTGAACTAACTTACAGAATACGGTTTTGTAGTATTCGGAGTACATTTCATTTCCGATCCAAGCAGATATTCTCACACCTTTGTTATTTAAGTTAACGTTGTAACTCAAATGGCTTCAGTAGCTAAACCCAAGCCAAAGTGGACTAACTCGCACGACTGTAGATTGTGCAATTCAGAATATTTTATAAAAAACAGGCTGCGCAAATGGCATTGCAACCGTTACCTCATTGTTCAAGACAAAAGTCTCCAGTGGATAACGATGGCTGGATATGCAGTCAATCCAAAAAATCAGATTTGAATCAACACGTGTTGATCACAAAGTTTATACAAATGAGTGAAGAGTTAGGGATGGAATTCCAAGAAGGCGACAGGGTGTTACTGAGGAACGGAGTGAAATTACTTTTTCTGAGCATCAGGGGGAAGGTTGTTCCATTTACATCCGTACCGTGGGAATTTCCAGATATGGAAATTATTAAAAGCAAGGGTGTTGGGAGCAAGAACAACAAAGACTGTGGTAGTGATACCGGGGTTAATGCTGCTCCCGCGAATATTCGTGCAAACAGGCAGCATTTGATTGACAGCAGATATTCCGAGGATCGAAGTGTAGCCTCAGACCAAGCGGTACTTAAAAAAACAAGACGTAAATCAATTCGACCCACCCATGATGATACGGACGGAAAATGATTAAAAATCATGGCAATCTTAGAAGAATGTCAGTCAGAAAAATTCCAAAGCGGGGAAAATGAAATTCAGCTTCAGTCGGGGAAACGGGTCAAATTTATAAATTCAAAAGGTAAGACAATTGTTCTGATTATCATTACATAGTGCATACTTATATGAACCATTATTCCTCGTATGTTTGACATACCCAGCGAAGGCAAGCCGTTCTTCGGACAACCGTGACAGTTTTGCAACGCTTAAATTGAGACCGCATGCGGTCTCAATTTAAGCGTAGCAAAACTGTCACGGTTGTCCGAAGAACGGCTAGCCTACGCTGGCTCAATATCAATCGAGCTATCAGAATAAAACTAATATTTATATTCAAATATTTCTGTGAAGGCGAAGCTGTGCCGTTAACAAGAATTGAATGTCTTCCCTTGACTGATGGAGGATTGTTGCAAGTTGCAGGACAGCAGCAGCTTCAATGTGAGCAAGGAAGGGAACATGAGCTTCAGTCTGGTTCACATATTAAAAGTAATTTTGTCAGCAACGCTATGCTTATCAATAGCTTTCATTGTAAACTATAGTTCAGATGCTTGTATGTACTGATATTTAGATTTGGAATGCAACGAACAAATCCCAGTTCAATCTCCAGCGACTTTTTTAATACCTATCGATGATAATCCTACTGTGGGAACCGCCTCCGTTGACATTCTTGGCTCTGTTCAACAGACAATCGAGACATTTGACTTGCAAGCTCTGCAAGCTCAGGACGTTGAATACAACTTTGAAGACTTTGATTTTACGTTTGTCAATCCTATGTAATCATTTGGTTTAAATGTAGTTTTATATGTAGTATTTTTCAAAGTGTGGAGCAGAATAATATATTGATAATTATGATTATTTTATATTGACATTTTTTATGAAATAAAAAAGATGCTTTGGGAAATTAAAAACGTGAGTGCATAGAATAATTATTGCATTTTCAAAACAAACATTTCTTTATTTAACACAGTAAATCATTGAAATTACAACGGGAAATGTATTTTACTAAAAACATTTAATCGATCCGGTTTAGTATTAAAATGTCATTTAGAAAACTACAAGCTTCAGGAGTGTATTTTCATGCATACATTACTAGTATATAACTACCGCAATTTACTGATGATATCCCGGATCGGTGATTAGAGTGAATTACTCCTTGAGACTGGCCGAAGTTGCACTCTCAGTTTCCTCACGGAGGAATCCATCCTTTTTCATGTAGGGTGGCTTGGGGCGAACTGCAACGTGGAAATCGTCCCCATCCTTCCTATTCTCCACTATAAACGACTCCAAATTGGCGCAAGCTGACATGGAGAACGCCAACACTGGTCCTGGCCACCTAATGTAAAAGATACAAGTTCACGATCAATGTCAAATTTTAAATTTTCCTTTCCTGAAACAATCATCAATTGCAGATTTATATTTTAAAGAATTTCTAAAGTAAAACGTATTAAAATTACACTTTAAAAATATTTATTTAATTACCCCTTTAACTTCTCGCTCGTCTCCAGTGGTACTGGAGTATTTATTAGAACCTCAGGAAGTCCAATTATCTTGTTTAACAAGACGCTTGCTTTCACGCTACCCAAGTCCAAATCGGGTTGAGACCAGAATTCCAGGCGATGTTCGTCTTTAGAGGAGTACGTCCGATCTTCTTTCCCGCGGAGAAAAGGAATAACCGGAATCTCCTCCAAATGCTTGGAAATTTTATTCTCAGTCATCTCAGCGTATTGGTCCAGTATAATGCTGAGAAAGCTTGCAATTTTTAATCCCTGATAGGGACTAAACTTTACAACAGTCGGCTTGCCGGAATTGGTAGGTTTCCCCAGGTAGAAAAATTCACAGCGATGTACTGGATTGTGAGCCATCCTACCGGAGATGTCGTCATCAATCTGTATGGGAAAAACAAAATAATTTTGTTTTTATTTTAGCATAATGGCACAGATGAACAACAAACGTGCATGAACCCCGCCTGTAAACAAACAGATAATTAAACATTACTGACCATTATGCACTCGGGCGTCTCAAAGAAACTCCAGTTGCTGCAAAGGTCCAGTGACGCCAGCTTCTTTGCATTCCGAGCATAGGGGTCGTATTTTTGCAACTTTACACGAGAACGAATTCCACGAGCTATGGATTAATAGTTTAAAAATATTTTATTGAATTAACTTGTAAATTCAAATCACAAACGAGCTAAGTATAAAAAAACTTTGAAATAAAACGATTTGAACTAACCTGCCATTGTATTAAAATGAAGTGATTTGAGAAACTTGGTACTTGTAAGCTAGACGTAGGTCTATGTGCTTTTTTGGGATTGCTTAGGGTATAATGTATAATTGTATGAATGTGGTTGGTTGCAAGAGAGAAAAAAGACTGAAAGAAAACCTAGGCTCCTTTGCTTTTATCATGTAGCGAGAATGCGGTTATCGATCAGAAAGCTGCGCTCCCAAGCACGCTGCTAAATATTTTTCCCTCCAAAATAAAATATTTTCCCGCTCTATAGATTTGAGTATTTGCGATGTTTGAAGAAACGTCTCCTAGTCGCATCTAAAGCTTAGCCATGGATTATTCGGGAAATGAGGTGGACACCAAAGTGTTTCAAAAGTGGGTAAAACAATGGAAAAGTTTGCAAGTCAAACCAAGATATCCGAAAATTCCTTTTGAGGATTTAAGTGAGAAACAAAAGTATCTCGTAAATTTGATTAAATCACATATCGAAAAACCTTTTGAAGAGCAAACTGATTCACAAATCAAATGTGTAACGCAAGGAATAGCAGGGACAGGAAAATCGTTATTGATAGCTCATTTAAAATATCTTTTTGACATCAGGAAGCAAAAGTGTTCCGACTTTGATTATATTCTTGCCAGTTTAACTGGCAGTGCCAGCTTTCTAATTGGAGGAGAAACAATTCATTGCGCATTTTGTATTCCAACTTTTCAAGAAAGGCGTGCAAGCAATATTATTGAACAGGAAGTGACAGATGATATCGTTGTGGAAAATACAACCAAATCGACTTCAACAGAGAAACAGAAACAGAAACTTTCCAATGTAAAAATTATTGTAATTGACGAGTTTTCTCTTATTGGACAAAACATGCTAAAAAAAATTGACGATATTCTCCGCAGAGTTGATCCGGCTCATGCAGGTAAACCATTTGCTGGCAGGTCCGTCATTTTATTTGGGGACGTCTATCAAAATTTTGCAGTCGCTGATTCCCCTCTTTTTTATCCATCGTCTACAAAGCACAACCCACATCTACGAGATGTGTACAAATTATACAAATCTTTTAAGACGGTAATAATTTTGGACACTCAGTACCGTCAGCATGGAGATAGAGACGAGCAGAAGTGTTTCTTGGAATTTTTGGGGAGATTAAAGAGACGTGAGTGCGTGCAATCAGATTTGGAATTTGTTCGCTCTCGACAGTTGAACAAACTCAGCGAGGAAGAAAAACAAACATTCAGGGATGCTCTGCATATATTCCCTTTGAGGAGACTTGTGTGGGACTACAACCAGTAAGTTACATGTGCATAAGATAAATTCTAAATGTGTGTTGAAACTGTTAATATTATTGCACTTATAGGGACCAATTGTACGCACGTTTTGCGACCGAGGAGATTGTTCACATTGAGAATGGAATACGTCCCCTGGAACTAGCTATTGGAGTAAAAATAATATTGCAGAGGAATATTTGCTCCCGCGTTGGTTTATGTAATGGTTCCGAAGGGTGTATTGAAGATATAGTATATTATAGTAAGAGTGAAGGTATAGGGTTGGATAAAAATGTACATTTTCTGGTGGTTCATTTCCCACATTATACTGGAGATGTGTTTGTCAAAACCAAGAGAGGAAAGGGTGTCCCTATATTCCGACAATCTGATTCTGAAACGGATGATGCAACTGGGTCCCTAATATGCAGTAAAAGGTTCTGTATGGAGCTTGGATATGCAGTTACAGCTCATCGCTCTCAAGGAAGAAATTTGAATAAGGTTGCAATTTTTCTGGACCAGTCACAACTGTGTGTTGGCTTGGATTATGTAATGTGGACTCGTTGTAAAAGTCCAAATGACATTTGTGTGCTGGATGAATATGTTGCTGCAGATCGTATTCTCACCCTTGCTTCCCTTTCCTCAGCCACTACACTACAAAAATACGAGGAAAATCGTTTGATGGAATTGCAAAGCAAGATGATTTTTGAATGATTGATTTTGGATGAAATCTGTAATAAATTTGTGAGAAACAATACTGGTATTTTACACAATATTTGCACTTATTTTATTTCATTATTGCATTGATTTTGACAGTAATTTATAATGGCCAAATGGTAATGAATAGATACAATCTTCGTTATCTGGATAGCAGCGATACATATCCAGTGCATGCATTCCTACCTTATTCATGCATACAAAATTTAATGTATGATTAGTAGAACGAATTAAATTTACATTAAGTTTTTTTACAATATTTTTTTCCACTACGTCTTTATATGTTTCATGAGCGCAAAAATGTTTAAGAGCATATGCTGGCACGCCTTTATTTTTCATATCGATACTTTGATCGTGGAAAAGCAAACTGTACTGTTTGCTCTTGAGACTGATAACCTCAGACACGTCCAGCGATTCGATTTTAAACTTTCCCGATCATCTCTTAGATTGGGTATATGTTGATGCAATTTAAATATTTCATGTTTGTTTGGTATTTTACTAAAATCGAAAAAATGTCTATTTTCAACCAGCTCGCTCCAAATTAGTTTTTCCTCGCCCAGAATTTCACATATAACACTATCAGTGTCTGAATAAATTACTGATATACGATCATTAAAAATACTGACTAAGTTGTCATAATAACCAGAATAGAAAATTAATTTGGCTAAATCTAAAACAGACATTCCACACTGAATAAGAGTTGAAAGCGTTACTGATTTAGGTTTGAACTTCACAATGCTGACGTTTTTGTTTAAAATGGAAAAATCTACACATTCGGGATCGGCAAGGTAAGCTGGAGCCTTGGCTGCTGACCTGCAAAATTTGACTGTAAAGAGGTTCTCATTATTTCTGAGAGACATACCATACGTTCCATTATTTATCAGCTTGAGATCAGACCTTTCTGATTCATTTTTAGCTATTCTGCGTCTTTCAATATTATCCTGTATGAACTTACGTAGGTAAGCCTTCTCGGTAAATGAAAACCCTGAATGGATTTTTACTAATTTCATTCCTTTTGCCAAATAAAAAGCAAGTGTTCTGTAATGTACTACGTATTCGAGTCGTGGGTAACAGTGAAGCAGCAACTTGGGAATCTTAAGGAAAGAGTTTGCACTCACCCTTCCCAGACTGGAGAGGGTCATGCGCTGTTGCTCCGACAACCACTCGAGTTTCACACATCGCTTTTCTGGGCACAGGGGGAGAGAAGCTGTCTCATTCTGAATACTCTCGGGATATTCTAAGTCAACTTTTACAATGTAGCCTTTGGAATTGTCCTGGCTGAGTAGCTGTTCGTCTAACCAATTTATACCATTGAGAGTGTCCAAAGTCTCCCACTTGTACTCGGAATGAGGATATTTAAAAGATTGCATTGCATGTGAATACAAGCTTACAATATCGAAATAAATTACGACACTTGGGGGCTTCTCGGAATTGTATCCGAAAGCACTTCTGGGCGTGTTTGCTCTGGTAATCTTTCGGGTCGCAAAGGACTGTCCTCCTTTTATACCCAACTTTATCATATCGTACATATTTTTATCTCTAATATATTCTATACTCTCGCCAGAAGAGTACAGCCAGCATTGCCAACAATAGCTGGAGCATGTACAACAATACGTGGGGTCTAAACCGTACAATTTCATACCATTGAGAACAAAATTCAGCCAACAAATACTCAAATGAACAGAATCCAACACACAGTACAATTGTGCATAAGTATTAAAATCCTGAATCTGAAATACTTTGCATATTTTATTTATCATTGACCATTGCGAGTCCGTGCATGGTTCATGCGTGAGCTCGTTGTAAAACTCTTCTCGTCTCGGAATTGGAACACCTGGATTTAATTTTTCTTGTGAGGAGAGATAACTGTATGGGAACGGAATCTTGGCAAGAAGTAAGTCCTGCCAGGCTAAATCATTGTATTCGTCAAGTTTTGGTCTGGCAAGGATTCCTGTGGGAAATAAATAACGTTCCGCAACTTGTCAAAGCAGGGAAAAATGGGGAGAATTTTCCAATTGAAGTTTATTCACAAGCTGGGCTAGTGAGCTCGGTTGAAACTGACATGAATCTAAAAATCTTAGTTTAACCTTTCTATTACCACATGTCAGCTTGCTCTTATTATATTTGGAACCTCCATAATTAGTATGCAACTTTGGTATGTACATATCTCTACCTTCAATGGTCATCTGGACAAATTTCTCTCCTGTTTTTGCAATTACATGTATATTTTCATAATTAAAAAATGTATTGTCGGCGTGCTTCAAGAGAAGGTGAAAATCAAAATTGCTCCCTCCATGCGCTATTAATGGAAATTCAAATTTGTACCTTATTTTAAGATTGCAAGACTGACAAATTGAAGAGACATATAAACCTGTATCATGATTGTGATTATAACATTTTATGCCTGGTCGGATATAGCTTTCATCTTTTTTGGGTTCTTTCTTGGTTAAGTCAATTTCTTCAATTTCGCTGTCTTCACTGGGCGATTCGTAAAGCAATTTCCCGTCTTCGGAGAACAAGTCAAATGCAAGTTGATGCTCAGAGAACCCTTGCTGTGTTGAAGAAGTGAATTCACGCTTGCAATGCTGACAATGCGTTGCAGCCCGGTGTAATGATTTTTCTTTATCTGTAGGATCGATCATGTTATTTGTATTCCGTATGCGTTCTAGCAAGGGTTTCCCCCAGTAGAACGCGCGGGAAAAAAAGTGTTGGACGGGATTCTCTCCACAATAATATTCTGTCGTCACCAGATCCCCGCGGTTGTTGGTGTTATGTACTACTACAAGAGAGTAACTTGCTGGAATAAACTCGTACCTTTTGACGGTTGCAGATACTTTTTTTCTCTTCCCGCCAACTTCCAGCTGCTCATTCTCCGATTGATTTTCTGGCCCGTCTCCCACCAAAGGTTTGCTGTAGCATTCAAAATCAAAAGTTGCAAAGTACGGAAAGGGGTGTAGCATTTCAAGTCTCTTGAATTCCAATGCCTCATCCTCAGCTGGAAACACGTATTCGATTTTGTTAGCAGCGTTTTCTTCGCCTGGATCAATATTATATGTACATCTGGACGCGTGATTCACTTGTTTCCGCTTAGTTTTAAATTTACGGAAGCATTTGTCACAATACAACTGACATAGCTCACCCGCCTCTCTGAGAAATCTTTCCAAATTAACAATTAGTACGTAATGAAACAAGTCGGATGATTCTTCGCGTGATGAATTATTTTCTTTTTTGTGAATTAAAAACAAGTTAATTTTAATCTCGAATTTCTGTTTGCTGGCTCTCATAAGTATTACGTTTTCATCCTTGTGTGTAAATACGGTAACTGAAACGTTATTGTTTTCTTCAAATTTTGGAAGGTCTTCGTAGGGATTGACAAATCCTTGGGGAATGTTTGAAAAATCAATTTTACTCATATATTTTCTCCACGTGTCATGATTTTTAAGATTTTTATCGCCCTTACGCTCTAATTCATTTTCTTTAATTTTCTGTTTCCAAAACATGGATGCTGTTACACAATACTTGAAGCAATCATTATCAAAGTTTTTAAAGTTAACACAACCCATCGGGTTTCTTTTAAACGGAATTGGTAAATAACCCCGAACGCGAGCATTTTGAAAAAGTCTAAGTTCACCAACCTTTACTTCCAAGTGGTCAATACTAGCTACTCTCCAACCGCTCCCATTCTGAACAAAAGTTTCTAGTTTATCCACAACTTCCCCAGCTCCCCGCCACACTAAAGTTTCAATACCGGTCGAATCAAATAAGTCATGATTTCCGGACTTGAAGTAAATCATAGCCGATTTTGTGGACAACTCCCCATCATCGCCTAGTGTAATATCCTTTTCCATTAGGACTGATGTGCTCAGCTCCACACGCATATTTCCGTGGATAACAAGAAGTTCAGTTAGTAACTTGTCCAAAGCTGGATATGTTTCTTTAAAAGCCGTTTCAATGTCCCGCGTGTTTATGGGATGACGGTAAGCATAATGAACTATTACTCCAAGGTGACTGCGACTTAGTTCTGCAAAGTCTGTCAAGTCTAGAGGATAGTTTGCATCGACATGACCGAGTCGATCTCCGACAGATGGGCAGGTGTGAGCCCTCTTCCAGGAACAATATTTCCCACAATGCTCACACAAATGATTTTCTTCGAGATGGCAGGCGTATTGGATATATGTCCGACATCGAAAAATACAGTCAGGCATGGAACAATAAAGTTCCTGAAATAAAAACAAAAAAATCGTGACTTGATAACGTTTAGATCTACGCTTCGATAAAAACAACAATATAAATAAACCGATCGTGTTTTTCACGCGAAATGAATAGTTTTTCGAAACGGTTTAGGAAAATAAATATCGGTACTCAACCGCACAATAATACTTTTTAGACAATAAAAATTACATACCGATCTTAAAAATCCAGATGTAATAGGATCCGGTCTTTGGGTCGTCTCATATGCTAAATTTGTATTGAACACTACTCCGTTGTCCTCATTTCTATTTGATTGGGACGGTCCAGCAATTGGCTCGTTTATGTTTTCTTGGTTTGCTCCTTCCATGATTTTAATTATTGTTGTTCCTAGCTTTCCACTCACTAACCAGCTTTGACGTAAATTTGTATATCTTGATGGAGACAAGCACACACAAAAGTATCACCGAAGTGTAGGTAGCTGTAAGCACGACAAGTTACACCGTTAAAATGAATGTTGCTTGGAGGAAAAAGTGGGGAGGGGACTTGATCGAGTTCAGGAAAAATAATCTTACCCGCAGAGTTCTCAAGCGTGGTCACATTATCTCCCTCTGTGGGCACACTTTTGCTCCCGTTCTTGTATTTACGCGCGTCCTGCTATAGATGCTTGAGAACAGCGTGAAGGTGAATTAACAACCGTTCGGTCGACGTCGCCCCGTCATTCAGCGCCACATCTTGAGCGAGAGGTGAACAAACTCGATGATGACTACATTTGTACTTCTCATTTCTACCATCGCTGGTGCTACTAGCTGGTGCTTTAACCGCGTCCAAACTTGAATCTGAAGAAGTAATGCCGTTTAATAAAAATAAATAGAGAGCCAGAATAATAACTCGCGAACCCATGTTGACTGAACGCTTCCAAAGCGGAAACTAATTTTTTCGAATCCTCCGAGTGTTCTTATGTACGTATTTTTTTAACGTGTTACACTTTCTAATGCTTTTCGCTTTTCGTTTTCCACCGTAGCCTCGTTGATTTTTTCTAGGCCTCAGCGAACTCTTACGGTCATTAATATTATTATCCGCAACAGCATCAACATCTTCCCCAGGTTTTTCTCTCTCAGAGATGTCGCTTGCTGTCGTAATATTAGAAGTTGAATTTGTTTCAGCATTCACATGCTGAGAATCTTTCACGTATTCCATAGGAATATCCTTACTTGCATCATCCAGTGTTTTCCACTTTGGTGCTTTAAGTTTTTGACACGTGGAACTTCCAATATTTTGACAACAGCATAATTTAATAAATTTTGGTTTCTTTGGTTTTTGCGTTAAATCCCCCTGGAGAAAGGGGAGGTTCGAAGAAACCTTTTCACTTGAATTATTTGTTGCAGCGGCGGGAAGACTGGTTTCAATATGCTTAATTGAAGAAATAGGATGGGGATTTTCACTGGGGTTTTCTACCGCTGATGCGGGTTTATTTTGTTCGATTGGTTTATTTATTTCGCTTTTATATAGCTTCATAAGCTCTTCATAAAGAGCGGGCGAAATAACTCGCATTACTTTAGCCAATACTCTGTATACGATAGAATTATTTCACCAATAAACACTTTTAGAAATACGCTTGCTAATATGGTTTTGACTAGATTGGGATTTCTCAAAAGAAACCGCTTTGCGGCGTTTTTATCATTGGAATATATTTTAACTTTCCTAGCGAATTTACAAACTTGGGTTGTTTCCGTTTTGCAAAATAGATTAAAATTGTGTATAATTTCTAGTAGTGCACGTATTTGCGAATCTGATGCATTTTGGACTAGTTTCCTAGCATTCAGCTTTGATTTGACTGTTGCAATTTGAAATAGGAACTGACAGTTTTCTTCAAATGAATTATTCAACACCATTTTTATTGGGGAGCGTAGACTTCACCATTGTTGTCCGGAAAAACTGAATTTCTAACCCAATAAGGAAATGACTTGTTTTTGGGGTGCATGTCTAAAAGTAGGTAGCCATACTGTCGACTTGACACGGCCTTAATATAGGCTGAAGTCAAAAAGTTGGTCTGACCTGCGCAAACTTGTTTGGCGATATTAGTGATTACACTGCGGTCTCTGGGATTATCGAACAACAGTAATATCTGCGTATTTAAATTTATCTCTCTTAACCCTTTCACAAATGGATTTTGAAGAATTAATATTATACTCGCTCCTCGGTGATGTGAATGTTTTATAAAATAGCGAGTCACAAGTTCCAAGTTTTCCTTCTTTGAAAACGTATCCTGCTGGTCGTCGATAACAATTAAACAAGGATCACTAGTCAACTTTTCAATATCGAGGAGATTATTTGTAAATATTATATTTTTATCTTCTTCCTTTAATTTATAAAACTCTTTCTGAAAATCGCTATAGACGTAGATGACCTTTTCTAATCTCTTTTCAAATAGTTCAAAGCGCCTGCGTATTATTTCAAGCGTCTTATACGTTTTACCACCCTGTGTGCTGCCTGCAATCGATATTGTACTGGGGTGGGGGAAGGAATAGTTAATTAAATTATTTTCTTCAGTTCCAATTTCCATGACGTTGTTTTCTCAATGAGTAGAAATGAGAAACTGTTCTTGTGTATGTACAGGGCCGAATCTTTATTTAACTTTTACAAAATAACGACTTACACAATTACACACATTCATTTATTGACCAACATTATGTTACACTACTCAATATTTTGTATGTAAACAAAGATACTATTTTATCATTATACAATGTATTAGATTTAAATTGAGATATGAATATTTTATAAGGTATTCCTATGGTCCTACTGTAAGCAAACATTACACAAAACTGTTCACACATTTCTGACCGCACATTCTGTAAGATTTTACAATTCTGTCTGATAATAAAATTCCGTGGTATGTGTATATTACGATATTGAGAAATATCTTTACCAAAACTATCAAATACTTCAAATTGTTTATAGCTTATTTTATACATGCATATCCAATGTTTTCCGGGTCTTGAAATAACATCCGTATTGACAATAAAAATCGCAGGAGCGTTTATTTCTTTGAAAACATTGTTAAATTCGTCTGCTGCAAGTACATGAAAGGGTATCTTGATGTGATACCAGTTAAATATAGCATTAAGCATGTGTTGAATAGATCTTGTGTCCATCCTAATAATCCAATATAACCTGACGGTTGTTGTCTATTTCCAAAACGTTTTGGTAATGACTGTAAACGATAACTTGAACAGCCTCGTCCAACGGAGATCTAAACTTCAACGTTATTTTAATGTTTCCCCGGCGGTTAACCGAGAGCGCGTCGTTTTGATTCGGTAGTAAGTCAACAGCAACAAGAACGTTTCCTGAGTATTTGTTAATAAATACGTTAGAATTACTCCGCGTTAAATGATATTACTAAACGACATTATTGAGCACAGTTTAAAATAATTACCCTCTTTGTAGTTATCCCGATTTACGCCATTACCAAGGATTTCAGTTGCTGACGTATTCTGCAAAGATCGCAAGGCTAGTAAATAGTTATCAGCACCAGATCCATTAGCTGTTTTGAAACTTAATGGAATCGCTCGATGTTGAATGGATTCACCGTTCCACGAAATCGATATTTCCGATAAATTTTTGTCCACAAAATTGAAGGCGTCCTTTTTGATAGATCCCATAAACGCATCGGCTGATACAATGCCTACAACTAATATTTTAGGAATTCTACCCAATAAAATGCCCTCGGTGGTAATTTGGGACAGGCCTTGGGCGACGTTGAATGTTTTTAAATCAGCGTTCACTACGGGATACTTGAACGTCTTTCCCAAAGCCAATTCGCGACGGTGTATGTCAATAATTTGTCTTGACACAACCTTTTTCGAAACATAAAATACGGCTTCGTTAATGTCATAGCGGTATGGCACACCCGAAATGGCTGGTAGTTTGTCAACGCTCGAGTTTAAACAAATTTCAGGCGGGCTTCTGCGCAGAACTATACG
Organism: Allacma fusca; assembly: GCA_947179485.1. Classification (NCBI taxonomy): domain Eukaryota; kingdom Metazoa; phylum Arthropoda; class Collembola; order Symphypleona; family Sminthuridae; genus Allacma; species Allacma fusca. The sequence continues at coordinate 11,600,718 of OX359246.1, read as the reverse complement.
GAGCTCGCTTCCAGAAGGCAAATACCGTCGCTGGTTGAAAATGTTGCAATTTAAACTCCCCAGCATGGTAAATTGTTGCGAGTTTTTCGTCTTTTCATAGCGTTCCTTGAATCCCGCGTCTGTTACATTAAAATCTCCCTTCTTGTTGTTTGGATACCAGAATTCATTCATCAATCGATTCGTTTTTTCAATGTTACTAGAAGAGAGATATCGTTGAATGTAAGACATTGTTGGGTAATAATTATTGCTGTCTGAAATTAAAGTTCCGTTTAAATAAACTTCCAAATTGCTGAACATTGTATGGAAAAAATTCGAACTGGGACAACAGATGTCAGTCTCGTCACAGTTCTTGCCATCGGCACGAACGATCCTGCATGTTAATGCAAGAAAGCTATCCGATGGGTCCATGTATCCACTTGAATCAGACATGATGTAGAATTCAATGCGGTTGTATGATTCCTTGGTGGAAACCAACGGAAAACACGGAATGTACTCCGAGCTTTGCTGAATGCTGACATCTGTTGGGGGAAGATGAAACAAGTTTAACTCGGAGCGCAAGGATTGGGTGGAACCCTCGAAGACCGTAGGAGGTTCCTGGAATACTGAATTGACGTCCATCTGGAATTAATTTCTTCTGACACACTTTCTTTTAACCACTCGTGATTGCCTGCGACGACCAGACCCCACTTGTATTTTTTTGAGAGGACCTTGTGACCGTCTCTTCCGTCCTTTTCCTCCAGCACGACTGTTTCGTTTTTGCACTGAATTGTTTGTGCTTCTGCGTTGACGGCGGCGACGATTGCCTCCACCAGACTGTGATTGGCGACGTTTCCTCTTTGTCCCACCCTCACTCTGTCCCGCCTTCAGTGGAATCAAATACGACGATCCTTCTGATCCAAGACCTGCGCTACCACCTGCCATTAATGCTCCCTCCTCAGACCCACTTCCGAATTGCAACTGACTTAATTTAGGTTCCAGGAAGCAGGCGTTATCGTTACACTCTACTTGGCGCATGTCCAAATTGATATTGATTTTAGAAACGTGGTTTGAAATGCAAAAGCACGCTGGTTTCAGATTTGCTCAAATCCCAAGGTTGAAAATACTCGTCGACAAAATCGACACGTAAAATCGAAACTTGTTCGCAGTTGAGCGGGACGTATGTGACTGGGTAAAATTCCTTTTCTACTTCAACGTTTAGTTCCTTACTCATTCCAAGCTCGGCAATCACTGGCACATACTGGTTGTTAAAGTATTGATTTTCTACACAATTTAATAAAATCAATAACCGTTTTGTGTTTGAATCCACGGGGACAATTTCATCTTCGCCCTCCTCAATTTCGCGAAGAATTTCTTCTTAAACAACAATTTCATAGCCCACTTGAACACGCGTACCATTCTCAAAGCGAGTTTCAATAGGTATTTCAAAGTATCGTTTTATTGGTGCAGGAAGATCAATGGAAAAGTTCCGGGGTATATCGTTCACAAACATGTCGCCATTTCCGTATTGAAATGTAATGTCAAATTCTGGAAACTTTTCATTCTGAAATGTGTTGTTTAATTCCTGTAAGACGTCTGATACCTTTGTAGTTGCAGGTTCCTTCATAGGCAAGAATAGAATATTTGTGTAGCCAAGACGAAAATATAACGGATCGCCTGAATTTATGCGCTTAAATTCCACCTCGTTGAAAGATGCTAATGCTACTTCCTTTCCAATTTCAAATTTTTCTCGGTTAAATCCCAGGCTTCTTACAATTGGTTCAGGCAATGTGATGTAGTCAGATTTATTCCCACCCTTTTTTGCAACACTAATAGTGCATATGTTTTTAGAATCAAATTCAAAATTGACAGTGAGGCCCGAGTCAAGTAGTCGAGCTGACAACGCGGTAAAGAAACGTTTAAAATTTGTTTCTTGATGCTTGTAGAATACGGACATTCCTTGGAACTGTTGATCAATTATAACCAAGTTTCCTTTATAGTTATGCTTCACTCTGGAAATGGTAAATTGTGTTTGAGCTGGCAGCTTCTTATAAAAATCCTCGGAAACAATGTCTTCGGCAGAGTATCTTCCGCGTAAAAAATGTTTCCGCTTAAAACCAAGGAGAGCAGCTAGATTTGCAGATATTTCCAACACTTCATCCGGCGCATCAAAGGTTTGAACGGCTGTCACCAAGAATTTATTGTCGGGTAATGGTCGTAATGCAAAAAATGCTTTCATATTGCTTGCCGTTAATGATTCATTAACACGACTTATAAACTGTGGGAAACTGGCATCGGTGTTTTTATATTTTAACGCACTAACAGCAGGCGGTAGATAGCCTGGAAACATAGGCCCAGACGGAATATCGGTATCTGCTTGTATTGCACGACGAGTTACTCGAGGACGCACCACTTTCTTCACAAGCTTTGTTTTTCGCACGACCTGGACTTTAGGTTGAGGAGTATATCTCAATTTCATAATGCCTACGTCGTACATACCACGTTCTAATATTATTGGACGAGATAAACCATTTACAATGTTACCAACTAAACCAACGCCATCTGGATTAGATTTGTTCGTTACGACCGCGTAGAAATTTCTCAAGGCGGCGGTTGAGTTGCCGCGGTCACTAGTCAACTTGAATTCGGTATGCATTGACATGTTGAATTCTACTGCTCCTGGGCTGTTACCGCTGTTACTATTTGTTTTCTGGTTTATGATATTCTTCAACACTTCCTTGCTCACTAGATGGAGGTTGAGGTTCTTCCTTGCTGTCCTCTATTTTTGCGAGCTCCAACTCTTCTGAATAGAATTGGCCAGTAATGTCTTCAGGAGGTTCTCCCAAATCCTCCAACAAATACGTGTATGGATACGTATCTTGAACCTTTGCAATGCGAAAGACCTCACGAGACCATGACTCACTATAGCCTACGTACACAAGGACACTCGACTATACAATGAGACTTCCACAGCATTTTATTATTATTATTATTACATAATATCTTACCTTTTTCAAACAAAAGTTTTGCGCGGGAAATTCTAACCAAATCGTTGACTTTGAATTTTGGCGGTCGTCTCGACGGATCCGATTTTTCTTTCAAATATTTTCCATACATTCGCGCCCAAATGTCGTATTGATCTCGAATTGTAACCGCATTTGGAGCCATCCCTATGGTTCTATGAAAAGTATTATTATAAACGCTCACAAAATCTTGCAGGACGTTGTAAATTTTCGATGATTTATGTTGAGTCATATAGCGCTGTAGTTTTCCAAACAGCGATCGAATTATTCTTTCAGCCATCGCTGCCTTTATATGACTATACACATGATATGGTTTAATACCATTTTCCTTCAGAAATTTGCGAAAATATTTCGACGTAAATTCCCGCCCTTGATCAGTAAATAAATACATAGGCTTAGCCTTTGCCTCCTTCATAATGGAACTAAAAGCCTTTATCATTGATTCGTTATCCTTAGACTTTATCATCCTTGCATAAGCCTTTTTGCTAAAACTGTCAACAACAATCAATATAAACGTATTACAATTGTTCCAAGGAGCAATATTCGCAATATCCTTTAAATCCGCTGACCAGGTTTGATTAATAAAATTGACCATTATCTTTCGTCTCTTAAACTTATGACGAACAGGTCGATGTAAAGCATAAGAATCAAGTTGTAATAATTCTTTTTCAATAGCCCGTTTATCCGCCCATTCAGGTCGACTTTTCAAAAATGATCCAATCCCCGAAAACGAACCGTTCAATCTCTGATTTAAATAACTTTCTCTGATTGACATTGTTGAATATATTATAAACAGCAGTATTTATTAGATGAACCCGGCAACAATCGATATACACGTGATACCAATCCCGATCAAATACCCAAATATAATCAACAGAAACCCGAACACACCCGAACGATATTCCCCCGTTCTCCGAACTTAAGCCCCGCCTCCCCGGAACCCGCACATGACCCATAATACCCGGGTAAAATGCCCTGAGGGCTTCGGAGGAAAAAATGATCTAAACTTTATACTACTTACGGGTATAGATACCAGTTATTGAAATACCCGCACTTCTGGTACGGATACGGGTACGGGTACCGATTTTTCGTACCCGTGCCGAGCACTGGGCCGAGGCCCGACCCGAATTTTTACCCGCGGGCCACACCTTTAGTTTAGGTGATGTATATATGTACGTATATTATCTCTTGAGTTCAGCGTAGCTCCGCACTTTTTTTAAAAATTTTGTGACCCTCATCTGAAGCAAAATTTCTTCGACACTTAGGGAGCGGACACAAATGATGTCATCTGTTGAGGCAGTCAGTCAGTTACTCAATTTCATGACGCAGAATGACAGACTGATTGTGAGTCAGTCTTGTTACGGCAAACTGACGTCATTCATTGTAGGGCCTCTTTTACGTCCTCACATTATTCTTACTCTCAGACACGTGTATAGGTTCATTTTAATAAATAGTTTACTGCTTTAATACTTAATACTACCATATACTTTAATTACTAGTTGAATCTGTTTTTTTAAAACTGACATTCCCATAGTGAAGCATTTGTTTCGGCTATACACATGTAATGTACATGCATTTTAAATAGTGTCCCTAATATTGAGGCCAAATATTATTGGGCTACAATCAACCAATTCCAAATTATTCAAAAAATAATTTAGAACTAGTTGAGCTGCGGCACGGTCTCAAGTAATGGAGAGTAATAGGGCTTTCAGTGTTCAGCGAAAGCGCTGCCCATGTATACGTTCGCAGAAACCTCCTCTCCTCGTCTGCTACAGCGACGAATAAGCAATGCGTGCATGCTGGCTAACCCCTGACATAGATATGTGTATAAATTAACCGTTTCGGATTTTCACCGATTTGACTGCCGGCAGATATATACACTTTTTCAAAATTTTACAATGTAGTCTTTATGGTTTCCTTGAGTTTAAATATTTTTAAAAGCGCATATTTGCGTCTGCCGACAGTCAAAAATAATTCCATAGTTTCAAAACGTGCATGTCATTTTTCAATAAAATCCGAAATTTTGATTCTACAATGCAAAAAAAAATCACAAATGTAGTATCTAGTTAGACAATATATTTAAGATAGCCCATCTTTTCATATTCGAATTGGTATAGCTATGATAAATTATTGTAGTTTTCGGGTTTTTTGGCCTTCCTGTTGGGATTTACGGTTAAAAACGTTTTGAAAATTTTTTTCATCCAATTTTGCATCTGATGGGTCCTATAAAGTGTTTGATAAAATGGTTACTTTCACTGGTGGCCGTTTTAAAAAAACAGACTCGCCCAACGATGGCGCATACAATCGCAAACGATTAAATTTTTTGGATGTTGGCTCTAGTGGTCCCGATCTTTCAATTCTGAATCAAAAAAACTCGATTCGATTCGATTCAATTCAATTCTGATTCATCATTTTTCGATTCAATTCAAAGCATGAATTGAATCATTTCATTCAATTCACTTCATGAATGAAATCACGCGAAATGCCTTGAATCACGATTCAAATGATTCACTTGCAACGAATTTGTTTGCATATCCCGCTAAAAATGCAGCTAGTAACACATCACATAAAAAATTTCGTACGTGTTTCTGAGAGACATTTTTGATTTTTATTGGGAAACCGACTTATCAATTACTTTGTAAATAATAATTTTTATACATGAAATACATCAATTATTATAATTTATTATTACAACATTTACTAACCGTCCAATTTAGATCATAATGTGACAATTAATTAGCAGGATATGCAACTCGAATTTGCTAAAGATACAGTCAACTCTCGCTATAATCGATGCTCAATTTGCAAAATTTGTCCCGTTGTGTAAATGGGAATCGTGACTGGAAATCCCAATCCCTTATATCAAATAATCCCTTATAAGAGTATCCCTTATAGTGAGAGTATACTGTATTGACAATTTTAGTGATAGTGAAATTTTTTGAATTATAATCTTTCGCGGTTTTATGTAGTCATTATAAAATCCTTAAATAAAATGTTTATGTTACCACCTTTTACTGTCTGAATGATTTGAATCATCATTCGATTCAATTCAGCACGCAGAAATGAATCAAAGTGAATTCTGTGAATCGTGAATTGAATCGAATCATTGAATTTCATTCAATTCATAATTTGAATTGAATCAAAACGAATTTTTTGAATTGAATTGAAAGATTGGGACCACTAGTTGGCTCCCGTAGAACGCCAACTTCTTCACACCTACCATTACGTAAGTACATAAAAATGATGTCATATACAGTCAGTCATTATTGGATACGACTGTAAATGATTCCTTAGGCAGTGAGTCATAAAAAGGTTTTATTTTGCATGACATCATTTGTGTCCGCTCCCTTATATGCTTTTATGTATTTCGAGCGATAATAATTGCCTTTCCATGCACGAACTGAGCATATACAGAGCAAGTTACACAACCGTAAACCATCATCAGCATTCATAGTTTACGAGGCGTGAATAAAGCCTATGACGATAAATAATTAACTCGTGAGACTCGAGTACTTTAAATTGCTTCATATAGGCAATATCATTGATGGAGACCGTTGTACGTTTTTATTTTATCTTATTAAATTCTTTAACATACGAACTTTGTACAGTCCTTTCAATTTAAGAAATCATTAGTTTTTTTTAAAGGTGTGCCAATGTGACTACAAAAGGCTCCTGCGGGGCCATCGTAGTCACGGCACCCCTTTACAGCCTAAACTAACTTAGCCCTCACTGTCCTCAACGACCCCACACAGAATCCACACTTGGTCGGACAAGATGCAAGCGAAGGTGCAAAAGCAAGAAAGAATGAGTTCGTACTTGTGCCTAATTGTAATAATAATGTATAATGTAAATTGCGGATAGAAGGATGAGAGTAAGTCACATTATGTATTAACTTGGCACAACGTGCCAAGTACTCCGAATTGCTTTGTTGGGGACGGATTTCGGAAAGTTGGGCCACATATCGTAGTTCGGAAAGTTGGGCCGCTTATCGTAATACAACCGTTTTCAATACAAGTTTACGCATTTTTTATTCCTCTGAACAGCTTAATCACAGACAAGGATGTAATTATCTATTTATTTAATATTCATATTGCAACTTCATGTTTACTTACAATTTTGTCAACATTCTTGTAACACACAAAATTCCTACTTTTCGTGATGCGGTATAGCGCTCTGGTTTATTGAATTCGACTTGATGCCGTAGTTAGGTCTGATTTTTAAAGATCGTAAGAATTCCATCCTATCAGTGAAAGGCTCCGGAGATATGACCACTCCTTGCGGCTTGAACTCCACAACTTTCAATGGGCCTTCTGAAGGGACCGGAGGTATTTCAACACCTCTGAACTTCATGTTTGAGCTGAACAAAAATAAATTGAACAAATTAGGTAGGAAAAATCAATTCCAGCACAATTCCTTTTGAATTGGTTGGTGTCTGAGCAAAACTGTAAACTTTAAAAACAATTACTCGTCCTTAACGAATTGAACAGCTAATTTGACAAAGTCCTTGGAGTACTGATAGAGCTTATTGTTTTTACTGATTTCCATACTGAATTCCCTGAGGGGAAAGAGGAATAAGGCATCTGCGGCATGATTGACGCCTGTAATAGAACAAATATAATAGGTCGATGGTTATAGCGTGTCAACAGATATCTAGGGGATTTTATTTGTCACCTTTCTAAGAAAAAATAAATTTTGTGCTGTTACTGGGGTAAAACGTAATTCACTTCCAAGTCAACTTTAATTATGTGGTTAGAATTGAATGAGAGTTTACCGTAAAACTTTGGAGGGACTCCGAGAATCTTGTCTTTAAGAAAGGACTTAAGCAAAGCCCACGCCACATCAAGCCAGAATGGACGTTTCCAAGAGATTGCAACATATATCTCGTGAAAATCTGGAATGTCCGTATTGTTTTGAAGGTAAAAGTACACTGGAGAAAAGCTTCGTTGAAGACGAACTGTTTCGTGGATATCAAAATTAAAAAATCCATCCCCGAACAAATGCACGTATTGCATTGCTCTTTCAGCAAAATTAATGTCACTCTTATTCGGAACATAAAATTTTTGGATTTTTCTCGCAATTTCATCTGCATTTTGATTTTCGATGGCAAAAATCATCTTTATGGCCGGAACTATTTCCGATTCAAATTTATCAAGATTTTTGGAGTCCTGCATTAGAGCTATAAAATAAAACCGGGTTTTAAAAAAGTACAATCAAAAAACTAAACTAAAGTAGAAAATATTTCCCTTAAGGACATACTTCCTGTAGAATACAGTCCTTCGTGAGTAGTATGACCGACCAGGTAAGGCACTCGATGTGCTCTCCCATCCGAAATGATTTTGAGTGGATGTTCCCCAAGGAATGTCTTCTCATCTTTCACTGCTTCAACGATAGGGTTAAATCCTTCACCATACATGTGTGGATTAAATAGACCGTACTCGCCCTAGCTCCACAGAATTCCACGTTAAAAACTTAAGGAGCCTTATTATTACAAGAACTTAAATGGAATATGTAAAATGATCCTTCGTAAGGAGTGTTCCCATACAGACCTGCAAGGGTAAAAGCCTGGGCATCAGCAATGTCTCCAACTCAACATTCCTCAGGCAATCCACGAGCTGCTGATTATCATTTACGGGACAGTTAAATGTAGCAGCAGCTTCTTTGGTCTTCTCAAGAGAACGCTCTAAAGTGATCAGACCCCAGGTATTCGATGCAGCTCCACTTTGAGAGTAGGCTTTCTGGAACAGTCCTTTGCTCAAGGGTGAGAGCATTTGTTGATGAACACTCGCTGCACTGTTGGGATTTGAAGGGGAACTCAGTTTTAAATGACATTGCAAATAATCAACATCTTTTAGATACTGTCCCAGAAAATCCCTTACCCTGCAGAATTTCCCAATATCATTATTTGATTTGGATCCCCACCAAAATGTTCGATATTTTTCTTGATCCATTGGAGTGCCATGGTTTGATCTTTCAAACCTTGGTTTCCCCTTGCGATTTTATCTCCCGTGGTTAAAAAACCTATTAAATTAAAATACGCTCTTACACAAGATCTAAATCTAATTACATGGTATACAAAATACTCCGTTAACTTGAACAATCACGGATTTTACGTCTGCAGCTCACTTCCATCACAATATCGTATCTAATTGAATGTACAAAGTCAAACCTAAAATGTCAAGCCTGTATTGAAATGACACAAAAATCACATCTTCATCCATAAAATAGCCCGGAGTCCCCATACGGCTACTGCCAGCTACGTAAGCTCCAGCATGAATATAAACAAGTACGGGTTTCTTTGGCTGTTTCCCTTGGATGATTTCATCATGAAGCTGAAATTATTACAGTTTTAAGAGTTATTAAGTTTTTTAAAATCATAACCCAGGATTGCCACTTGCTCAACATTCATTTCTAATGCAGATGTTCAATTAAATAAATATGTATCACCTGTTTCGGAGCGTAAACGTTTACATGCAAACAGTCCTGAAAGCAAATACAGTTTTTACGCTCATGTTCATGTTCAATATATAACACAGTCTAACATATTTTTTTATAAATGAGAGAAATAATATTGTAACAACCTCCGAACCGGCAACATCTGTGGGCTCAAATCTGATAAAATTCACTTGCGCACATTTGGGACCCTCCTCACGTCCATCAATTACTTTTGACCAACTGTCAATGGGCAATGGATCCTAATGGAGTAAATATTTAAAAAAAATATATATATTTTTACAAGTTGCAGTCCAATACAGATGACAGCGTATATTTTTGCATCTAGTTGATTACGTATATGGGATACATTTAAATATGAAAATAATTATTCTTGTTCAGTGCAGTAATAAAATTGCTCACCGCAAACCTTAGGCTTCCAACTGGGGGTTTTGCATACGGGATCTGATGCCAGGCGTAGTAGTCCCTGCCGTCCCGGGAGGTCCCAATACTCCCCTTGACCTCCCCTGACCCAGTGGTCAAAACTTTCCCATCCCGGATTTTGCCATCACCTAACCAAAAATAAAGAGCCAGTGCTATGACGAGCACGGAAATCCCTCCAACCTTGCCTATCATTGTGGTCCTCTGAATTGTAAATGGCATTTGAGTTAGAGAGTGACACTGTGAAGCATTCCAAAGGCATTCGGCAAAAGCCCTAGTACAGAATATATATTAAATCATAAAAGTAAAAGTGACAAAACATTTTTTATTATTTTTTTTATTATTTTTTTTATTATCGTTGCTGTTCACTGGCTTCTAGGAGCTTCATGCATAATAATACGATAACGTTGCGATTATATGTAGATTAGCGATAAAAATTAACTACATTACCTTCATAGGAATGGCTCTTGTAGTTAGTAGGTTATTTAAATCAATTTTTCTTAAACAATCCACGAGCTTTTGATTATCATTCGAAGGACAGCGTAAAGTCTCAGCGGTTTCTTTGGTCTTTCCGAGTGATTGTTCTACTGTCATGAGTCCCCATGTATTTGAGGCAGCTCCGTTTTGAGCGAATACTCTCTGGAAAAGTCCTTTACTCAGTGGAGAGAGCATTTGTTGATGAACGCTAGCCCCTCTGGATATTACAATCATAAAATGTGATTATAATCAAATGTTGGAAATTACTCTGGACATATAATGGTCTTTAAATTAAATTAAATGTGAAGATTTACCCTGCAGAAGTACCAAAAATAGTAACTTGGTTCGGGTCTCCTCCGAAATGTTGGATATTATTTTTGATCTACTTTAACGCCATGGTTTGATCTTTGAGACGCTGCAGTTCCCTGTGCCGATTTTACCTCCCGTCGTTAAAAAACCTGCAGTTAATTTTAAAATTTGTATTGGTTCTGCTATAAGAAAAAATCAAAGCAGGGAGTATAAGCAAAACTCCGGCTAAGCTTTAGACTCGATCCTGTGCCAAATTTTGGAAGTAAATAATCAAATTAAATGAACCTAGTATATCAAGCCTGTAGTAATTGAGGGTTACACAGACCAGGTGTTTATCCATAAATAAGTACATAGGATTTCCCATTTTACTACTCCCCAAGACATACCCACCCCCATGAATATAAACAATGACAGGTTGCTTGGTCCTTTTCCCTTGAAGTGCTTCCCAGACCTGTTTTCGAATACGAATATTATTCGAATTTTCGAATCAAATTCGAATCAAACCGAATACAATCGCCAAGTTTAATTAAATTTAATTTTCAAATCAAATGCGAATAACCTAACTGTTCATTGCTTGAATTTCAAACCGAATACAATTCAAATTCGAATTCATACAGGTATTTGAAATCCGAATTAGTATCAAATGCGAATGAAATTTTTAGTCGGTTCGTATTCGAATTGGTTTCGAATTTGGTTTTTCGAATTGAGTTCGTTCCTTGCAAAATGTATATTGGTCAACACCAACACGTGATAACTGGTCGTGGCACAAGTAGATCTCTATGAGGACGAAAGCCTGATTCATCAAATGGCGGTTAAGAAGTCAGATTTACAGCAATGCCGACTTATGCTATTGTTAGTAAAATGTTGGGTGATTTAGATGATTCGAATGTATAAGTAGGACATTCTGAATGTTTAGTTCTAGTGTTATTTTCTAGTGGACGTTATAGTTACTTTGCTTACTGATGCCTTGTTTATAGTCGCTTTGATTTTTCATTGACTTTTCACTGAACAATCTTTTTCACGTAACTTTCACGCAGGTATACTTCCGATGATTTATAGTTCCAAAGTTTCACGCGCGAAAACTCCTATAATATTTTCGTTCATTTTCGCTGCATTTTTATTGACGAAAAACTAGAAACCTCCAGTTGTCAATTCTAGGTCATTGATCTTTGACCTGCCATTAAAATGGCAGCAGTGAATAAACGTAAACTAATAAAAAAATTTCTTGCATGGAAGATAACTAATCGGGACAAGAAACGGTTTCAGTCAATGAATATTAGACCGATTTTGAAGAGACGCAATGTCCAAGGGGAAATAAGTTTAGTTCGTGAACTTGCGGATGATCCCATGTACCACCACAAATACTACCGTTAAGTTACAAATGTTATTTGGGCTATCATAAAGGGGTATTATTTACATTGAAAATATTTTGGGGTATTATGTGGGGAATTTTTTGCTCAAACTCAGCTTTACTGGCCCTGGCAGTTCTTTTTCGGGACATTTTGATTGCAAATTATGGAGCGTTCACTAGTTTTGGACTTTTCATTCTTCTTTCACGCTGTAAAAAGTTGAAACAGTTTCAACTTTGATAAAACTGAAAAGCGAATGAAACTTTTCACGATTCTGGGGACTATAAATGCGCGGAAATCATGAAACTGTCGTGAAATGATTGCCGCGTGAAACTTGAATGAAAAAAGTTTCACGAAAGCAACTGTAAATGTGAACCGTACGTGAAAACGTGCGAATCATTGAGTGAAATGAAAAAAAGGAGCGACTATAAACCCAGCATGATAAGGTAAAAATTTACTTTGAATCCAATATATTAAATAATAATAAAATAGTTTTTAAGGGTACATTAAATATTTTCTGGTAGTATTACGGTTACAAGAATGCAACCTATTATTACCAAATAATTCGAATTTCTGGAGAAAATTAAATCACAATGAGCCAAGGGTTATTGGTGTTGATAATTTGGAATATTTGAAAAACCAACTTCGAATCCAATTCAAACCAAATTCGAACCGAATCTGGAATTATATTCGAAAATAAAATAAAATTCAAATTTCATGTCTTATTCGGTTGAATAAATCGAATAGTCCTTTGAATTTGATTCGAATAAATAAACCGAATACAAATTTACAAGCCAATTGAAGTTGAAATTCAAATTCAAATACAAACCAAATACGAAATTTGAAAATATTTGGTTCGAATGCAGGTCTGGTGCTTCCTCATGTAGCTAAAGTATAAATTAAAAGAACGTTACTATCAAAATCCTTGAGAAGCTATTACTTAAAAAAACACATGTTATCCTGTAAATGCTGCAACTGTCAGTTTTTCGAATACCTATTTAGGAGCGAATACATTGACGTGCAAGTAATCCTGGAAAAAAGTATTAAAATAGCATTATTATAAATTACTTTCCAGGGTATAGTTGAATAAATATCAGTTAGAAACTGATTTCCATTTTTTAGGAACCTCCGATCCGAACACATCTGATTGCCCGAATCCCATGGAATTTACTTGTGCACACTCCGATCCTGCCTCTCGTCCGTCAATAATATCTTCCCATTTGTCGACAGGTTATGTATCCTATTTAAAATATATAATGGTGTACATTAATAACCCCACGGTAGCTACTGAGCTGAATGGTAATATATAACATTTTGAAGTAGAGCAGTTTTCCAAAGAATAATAATTAAAATAATGAAAGCAGGCCCAACCGCAAATCTCAAGTTTCTCACAGTACAGGTACCAACATTTATTTAATGGGTACTTTTAATCAGGTACGGGGTTTGGGTACGATTTTTTCCGGTACCGACTAATTGGGTCCAGGTTCAGGTCCAGGTACAGCATTTTTGTACCCATGCGATGCACTGCTAGAAACCATGTCTGCAGAGGTATGCACAGAAAGCTGGAGCTCACTTTCATTTGGAGTGACTGCTGTGTATTCTGTAAATCGTCGTGCTTAAAACTATTCTTCTAATTTTTCATCTTTTTTGAAAAACTGTTGAAGTAAATTGTCCGGTGAGACTGTAACACAAGGAAAAAACCCATGAGTGAACCCGAATTTGAATTTAATAAAGACGACGGAAATTGAAAATCTTAGCTTCACCCGTTTGAATGTATTTGCGACTTCATAATTTTAAAGTTGCAAGGTTCAAGTATTTACTTGAAATCCAAGATCGGGTTCAAGTCAATTTCAAGTTCGGTTCTCAAGATTTATGGACCCGACATTCAAGTAACAGATCAAGTTCGGGTTTAGGAAAGATTACTTGCAAGGTATGACTTGGTATGATAAGTAATTCCTGGGACCCGAAACGCCAAGTTCGGGTACTGACGAATATCTACTTGAAAGTTCAAGTGCAGGTCAAGTTCAAGTTCGGATCCTCAAAATACTTGACCCGAACGCAGGTCTGCTTTGAATGGAGGTACGATCCCAAGAATACTCTCTTTCACAAATGACTTCAGGAAATACCATCCCAGTTCCATCAGTAAAGGCCACTCACCCGAAAACTCAGTGAGGAACCAATAAAAATCCGGAACATCGGTTTTGTTGTGGAGGTAATAATAAACCGGTAAGAATTTCCGTTGGATGCGAACCGTCTCCCTCGGACTTCCAAATTTACCACTCCCCAAAACAAACCCGCCCCCATGAATCCAAACCAACACAGGTTGTTCGGCCCTTTTTCCTTGTAGTGTGTCCTCGCGTAACTTAATTGATTAAAGGAGGATTATTATCAACAGTCGCTTATTTCTGACATTTAATTTTTATGGAGTAGTAGCTACAGCAAAGTTCTGTAGATAAGTATGCATTTGAAACTTACCTTTTTTGGAGCAAATACGTTTAAGTGCAAGCAATCCTGTATAATTTTAATAATAATAAGGAGGATTTAAAAAACACGATGTTTTTTGTCTTGTAATCTTATTGCAGAGAAAATGTGAACTCCATATATAATTGCAAGATTTAAATGCAATTTATTTACATATATATGCATTGAATTTTTTTTACCTCTATTCCATAAATATCACTTGACCCGAACCCCATATTATCCACTTGTTCACATTCAGGCCCTATCTCACGTCCGTCAATTACATTTGTCCATTCATCAATAGGTTGTGGATCCTGGAAAGACCAGAATATAAATAATTAAGTACAGCCTTATGCTAAGGAAAAATGTATAGTGCTGTGTCTTGCATGTATCTATAAAAGCTATGAATTTAATTGAGACCAATGTATAGCTACTAAAGTAGAGCTTCCAAAGAAGAAACGAAGGTATGAAAACAGAGCTAACCGCAAATCTCAAGTTTCCCACAGGTGGCTTCGCATAAGAAAATCCTATGCCAGGCAAAATATTCTTGACCATCCCGAGACTTTAAAATACTTCCTCTCACGGGTCCAGTGTTTGTTTTGATTTATTTCCCATCCTTAAGGACTTTGCTTCCAGACTTTAGATAAAAATGCTAAGCCTAGGACTAACAAGGAAATAATTGCAATTTTTCCGAACATCCTGAGTTCCTCAAATCCAACCTCTCATGGGATAGCCGCAACTGACAGTGACGGACTGTTGTGACTGAGTTGTAAAAAGTTTGTGTTGAAAAAGTAGCGTCAACATCATGTGTACGCATGTAGGGATTCTTGTATCATCCAAATTATATGTATGTAGGATCCTGGAATATAGATAAATTTGTATATTTATTCCATTGAAGTTTTCCTTTAATCAACGTTGTATGTAATTACGTGCATATACAGTAAGTGGATGCTTTAAAGTCCATGATAGGATGTATATCTCGAAATGTATTTTGAATGCAGCCACTTTTTATAGAGTGACCTTCAATTCCAAAGTATTCTCTTCTTTGAATCTGCATTGTCGCCACTAAATTGCCTTTTCAGGGTCATACGGTTACACCTCTCGAAAAGCTCAGAGTAATTTAATGGGATCCATGTATTTACATATATGCCTCCAGCATTAATGATCACAGAGCTCAAAAGTGGACCATGTCAAAAATAATGAGCTGTGAAAATCTGTAATTGTTATAAATTGTGCTTTGTTTCTTTGTAACTCACAATCAGTTACTTTGTATTTACAAGAAAGCTTCTTGGTATACGAAGGAAGTTGTTTTTTGTTAATTTGTGAAATACTTCCTTTGCTTTATTTTTTCTTAAGAGCGCATATACATTGAAGAAAATATATTTATTCTTACGTAATAATAATTTTGAAAACTTGAACGAAAGGCCGAAGGTCCCTTCTATGACGTTTAAAAAAACGCCCAGCGTCAAACCAGTAAGTGTTTCGGTAATTACTAATCAGATTAAAACATTTGGGGCACATCCGTAAAAAAATGAAACAACCAATATGAAAGACGATAGTCAAAAAATTCTGCTCATCCAAGCTATCCCCAAGCTGCTCTCAACAGTGCTGTTTTACGTTTGAACTCGCCGAACTATTTAAGGTCTAATTTTTAACGATCGCAAAAATCCCATCCGAGTTGCAAAAGGCTCCGGTGAATAAACTACTTCCTCGTTTTTGAACTCTGCAACTGTAATCGGACCTTCTGAAGGCGTGGGAAGAATTTTGACACCACGGAATTCCATTTTATCACTTCAAATTAAAACAATCAATTTAAACCATTGTGACAATCTATGCACTGAAATATTTTGACTCAAAATTAAATTATTCTGAAAACTCAAATAAATGGTGTCTTACTGAGCGTTTGCAAATTGAACAACCATTTTGACCAAGTCCTTCGAATACTGATAAAATTTATCCTCCTTTCCAACAACCATGCCGAATTCTTCCAAGGGAAAGTAATACAATAAATCCGCACCATGACCGATACCTGTCAAAATTGAACAAGCAGTTCTGTATGTAATTCTAAAAATTAAGAATAAAAGAGGAGGGTAGAAAAAATACTCTCCGATAATTGGTGGGATCCTGCGGAGCAGACACTCACCACTGAAAGGAGTCTCAATCCTAAAAATATTCTCTTTCACAAAAGTCTTCAAAAGATACCATCCAACGGCTAGGATTGGAGGCAATTTCCCCGCCGTAAGCTCAACGTATAATGGAAACATGTCTGTCCCGCCAGTTTTGTTGTGGAGGTAATAATAAACAGGAGAGAATTTCCGTTGGATCCGAACCGTCTCACGAATATCATAATTAAAAAAAGCATCGCCCAACATGTCCACGAAACTGTTAAGTTTCTCGTCCAAGCTCGAATCTTTCCCATTTGGAACGTAATAATTGTAAATTTGCTTTGCAATTTCCTCCGCATTGGGATTCTCAACCGCAAAAATTGTCTTCAGGGCTGGAGTTAATTTTGACTCGAACTCCACAAAATTGTTGGAGTCTATTTTGAAAGCTGGAAATAATCGGGTTATGAGGTTGTGTACTGTTCCCCGTAATGAAGGGATTTTAGTTTTGACCTCTCGGTCCACAATAAAAAATTTCAGAGTAATTGAGACCTACTCGCTGCATTCAGCAGCCCTTCATGTGTGGCAAGTCCAATGAGTAATGGTACTTTGTGTGCCTTCCCTTTTCCCATGACTGTTAAAGGATGTTCTGTAAGGAATGCGTGCTCATCTTTCACTGGTTCCACAATCGGGGCAAAGGTCAAGCCGAATTTTTGTGGTTTCATTAGTAGATACTCCTCCTTTAAAATTGACAAAACAGACAAACACTTTGTATCAATAGTATTTACATCTTCTGAAGAGAATATCCCCACGAGTCTTACATATATAAAAGGAAAGTTTCATTTCGTACAATAACACTACAGAAGTATGAGTTTTTTTGGAAAATTCAGAACTGGTTTACAAAATAGTTTCGAAAAATAACAAGTTCATTCAAGATTTCCCATGAATTTTCCATTGCAAAAAGGGTAACACCATCAGAACATATTTTTTACTTGCTACTAAGAAATGCTGCCCTGGGTCCAAAATGTCAATAAATTGATTTTGGAAGGACATATGACCCCCAAAAAATTGTAACTGGGACATTGTAGCTTAATATCACGAGATTTTAATCAACATTCTGTTTCATACTTCTGGACTTGCATCCAAATTTTATCCTAAATGTAACTGAGGAAATATTAAAACGCACTCTCAAGGGGATAACTCTGGTGGCTACAAGCGTTTCTACATCAATTTTTCTCAAACATTCCACGAGCTTTTGGTTATCATTCGTGGGACAGTTAAAGGTTTCAGCGGTTTCTTTGGTCTTTTCCAGGGACTGTTCCAGCGTTATAATCCCCCATGTATTTGAGGCAGCTCCACTTTGAGCGAATACTCTCTGGAAAAGTCCTTTACTCAGTGGAGAGAGCATCTGCTGATGAACGCTTGCACCTCTAAATAGTAAAATAATATATTGGTAGGCGAAAATCGTATCATTGTGTTGATTTTGACCGGATGAAAGCAGGAAGTCATTACCCCGCAGATGTCCCAAAAATTGTAATTTTATTCGGATTCCCACCAAAATGTTCGATATTATTTTTGACCCACTTGATTGCCATTGTCTGATCTTTGAGGCCCTGGTTCCCTCTAGCGGTTTTATCACCCGTCGTGAGAAACCCTGTAAAAATGGTTCATTTTCTGATTGATAAAAGAAAGTATACGCTGATCATGTTCGTGTCAGGATCTATATCGATTAGTTTCAATCAGACATTTGAAGGAGTCTTTGAAAAATGTGACGGGAGATAAAAATCATTTGAAGATGTCGAAAACAAATTTCTTGTCACCACGTTTGAGGCACTTTCATCTCCAACACTGATCCAGTGTTGCAACATATTTTACAGTATTAAGGGGGAAAGTGCTACAAGGCAAGCGTTCATATTTTTCTATACTTTAGCACAATTATTACAACATTTCAAAATGGTGGAATTCTGCAAGAAATTAAAACATTTTAAGGAACCAACCCAGGATATCCAGCCTGTAATTCAAGGTGACGTAAATCACATCCTCATCCATGAAGTACCTGGGAATTATGCGTTTACTACTCCCCATAACATACCCACCCCCGTGAATATAAACAATGACAGGCTGCTTCGTCCTTTTCCCTGCCAGGGTCTCCTCGTGCAACTAAAATCAAAACAGAGTTTATCTCAAAGTTCCCGTTAAACGTGTAGAAAATTAATCTCAGAGACTGTTCACTACATACGAACCATGTATAAGATTCAAATGCTACCATAATAAATATAAGCTCTGTATCACCTGTTTCGGAGCAAAAACGTTTATGTGCAAGCAATCCTGTAATTTAAAACAACTTCATAAATTGAATCCTTTGGCAGAAAAATGTGAGCTCAATTAATCCATTGACTATTTTTACCTCAGATCCGAAAACATCTGCTGCTTCCAATCCCATGCCATTCACTTGTGCACATTCAGGACCCGTCTCACGTCCGTCAATTACATCTGTCCATTTGTCAAAAGGTAAAGGATCCTGATGAGTCAGGAATGATTATTACATTATTTTTATCTTTAGGGGTAGCTGCACTGCAACTATTGGTTATGAGTTTAATGTTAGTTAATATAGCTTTTACAGAGGAATATTCTTATTAAAAAATTGATATAATAGGAACAAAGCACACCGCAAATCTCAAATTTCCCAGAGGTGGCTTCGCATAAGGAATCCTATGCCAGGCAAAATATTCTTGACCATCCCTAGACGTTAAAATGCTTCCCCTCACGGGTCCTGTGTTCGTTTTTATAACTTTTCCATCCTTAATGACTTCAGTTCCGGACCTCAGATAGTACGCGAAGCCCAGGATTAATAAGGAAACAATAACAATTTTGCCGAGCATCGTGAGCTCTCCTACCCAAACCTCTGATGCAAAACAACTGACACTGGCCAGCTGATAAAGTCTGCTTAGTTGTTGCATTTCGTATATTTGTGAATATCTTTAGTACAGTATATGTGGTTGCTTACATACATACATACATACATACATACATGTACATAGGTAATGCGTTCGATATCTTTTTATATTGGATTACGTGAGTATATCTAAACGTAAACACCTTTAAACTGGTGACCTTCATCCCATGTTAAAATCTGCCTCGCTCATACAAGGTCTGTAGTAATATGAATACTGCTTTTTCACATTCTAATTCAATCGACTCTCATCATAAGCAATTCACACAATATGAGATATCAAGAGTGGACAGCATTAAAAACTATGAACTTTACAATTGTTTTTACTTTGAATGCTCGCGTAACCCCTGTTTAAGGTCTTATTTTTAATGATTGTAGAAATTCCATCCGGCTTGAAAATCGCTCTAGTGAATAAACAATTTCCTCATTCTTGAACTCTGCAAATGTAATTGGGCCTTCTGGACGTGTAGTTAGAATTTTAACCCCACGGAATTCCATTTTATCACTTCAAATAAAAAAAATCAATTGCGAATTGAGACTATTGTGGGAATCTATTCACTAGAAAATTTTGACTGCTGAAAGATTATTTTTTTAGACCTTATAAGTATAAAGGTGCCTTACTGAGCGTTTGTAAATTGAACAGCCATTTCGAACAAGTCCTTTGAATACTGTTAAAATTTATCCTCCTTTCCGACAACCATGCCAAAATCTTCCATGGGAAAGTAGTACAGTCCATCCGCACCGTGACCGACACCTGTCAAAATTGAACAGGGAGTTCTGCACGTAGTTCAAAAAATTAAGAATAAAACAGGAGGGTAGAAAAAATACTCTCCGATAATTGGTGGGATCCTGGAGCAGACACTCACCACTGAAAGGAGTCTCAATCCTAAAAATATTCTCTTTCACAAAAGTCTTGAAGAGATACCATCCAACGGCAAGGATTGGAGGCAATTTCCCCGCCGTAAGCTCAACATATAATGGAAACATGTCTGGCCCGCCAGTTTTGTTGTGGAGGTAATAATAAACAGGAGAGAATTTCCGTTGGATCCGAACCGTCTCACGAATATCATAATTAAAAAAAGCATCGCCCAGCATGTCCACGTAACTGCTAAGTTTCTCGTCCAAGCTCGAATCTTTCCCATTTGGAACGTAATAATTGTAAATTTTATTTGCAATTTCCTCCGCGTTTGGATTCTCAACAGCAAAAATTGTCCTGAGGGCTGGAGTTAATTTAGACTCGAACTCCCCAAAATTGTTGGAGTCTATTTTGAAAGCTGGAAATAATCGAGTTATGAGGCTGTATACGGATCCCCGTAATGATGGGTTGGATTTAAGCAAGAAGGGTGCATATGTATCCTCTGTGTTACAGTTACATATGTATCCTCTGTGAGTGGGAATCATATGTATCCTCTCCAAGGAAAATCTATATGTATCCTCCGTGAGTGGGAATCATATGTATCCTCTCCAAGGAAAATCCATATGTATCCTCCGTGAGTGCAATGTATATGTATCCTCTCCAAGGAAAATACATATGTATCCTCCGTGAGTGCAATGTATATGTATCCTCCATGTGAGAGTCATCTCATACATTGTTTTTCAATGTCAAGTTCATGTCTCCTCTCAATGACTAACTCATACATTTCTCTCAATGTCCCAAGAACGAATTCTTCTTAATTCGTGGGCAAAGCATTCCTTTAAAAAATGGACGACAGTACTGCTGTATAAAATTGTCCAACGATTTCATGACAGTTAAAAAGCCTCAAGCTACGCTGACTCAACCAATAACAGACCTTGTTTATTTCTAAAACGTTTCATTAGTGCCCCATAGAATCAAGCTACATAGATCCAACCAATGAAACGCTTGATTTCATGGCAGCTAAAAAGCCTCAAGCTATACGCTGACTCAACCAATAACAGACCTCCTTGTTTATTTCTAAAACGTTTCATTACTTCCCCATAGAATCAAGCTACATAGATCCAACCAATGAAACGCTTCTGGAAAACGTTTCGTTCTTTGCTCATTATTTCAGTCCCCACTTCAGTCATTTCATGCTCAGCTCTACTCGCTAAAGCATTCACTTAAAATTGATCGGAAATATTTCACTCAAGTTTTAATTGCAAAACAAATAATTCCCCCCCGACTTATTTCTGTGACCGGTCCTTTATACAGCAAGGAACTAGTTTATATAAGCCTAATAAATGGCTTTCCCACGGTTTCTTCTAACTCCAAATGTTAATTTATTTACGTTTGCCCTGGCCATGCCAGATGAACAGACAGCGCTTGAAGCTGCATATGATTTGGGATTGATTCCACGTGAAGCTCCAAACTGTCCGCAATGCTTGTTTGCAATGACTCGCGAAGCAGCTCCAACTTTCAAAAAGGTTTAGATGGCGGTGTTGTCGAAGGACCTGTAGTAGACCCACCATAAACCCTTTGAAAGGCACTTTCTTTGAAAGAGTCAAACTGCCATTTTTTACCACTTTTAAATTAATCGTGTGCTGGTTTTTGGACATTCGGGTCACACATGCGTATTTGCATTGTGAGGTTGGCCAATCTACTGCTGTAGATGTTTATAATTTTTGTCGTGAGGTGTGTGATGTGACACATTGTCACGACGAGGATCAAATTGGTGGACCCGGAGATGTGGTTGAAGTTGATGAGAGTCATCTTTTCACTCCTAAATACCACCGCGGAAGAGAAATGAGGAGAGCTTTGTGGGTGTTTGGCGGTATAAGTCGCGTTACACGAAAACGATTTGTAGTCCAAATTCCTGACAAAAGAAGATGCATTTTGTGGCCACTAATGCTGAATCATATTCGACAAGATTCCTTCATAATGTCAGACGGTCACAGATCCTACACTGGATGTGACATTCTTGGGTTCACTGGTCACGAGGCTGTCATTCATAGCCATGAATTTGTAAGAGGGAGGAGAGCTATAGTTCCAAATGGTCACCCAAGTTTAGGGGAAGTCTTGCCGGGTGGTGGTGTTCGAGTCAAAGTGCATGACAATACATTGGAACGAAGTTGGCGAGTTTTGAAATCGCACTTAAAGACATGTCGATCGGTAGACATGGTTGATGGGTACATTGCAGAGTACTTGTACACATACAACACTCTGTCAGAAATTCCGAATACACGCAGAAACGTTGGTAGACGGCTGCAACGTTTTTTAAACGATATTCACAGGGTATATCCCGGGCATTCTGCAAATCCAATATTAATTGAGGAATGTGAATGCGATGCCTGTGCATAAATGTCTCACTAACCAATAATATTATTTTTCAAATTCAGCACAATGAACTCCGTTTAAAGTTTATATTTCAAGTATCATTTCAAGTATAAATTTCAACTATCATTTAAAGTATGAATTACCAGTTTCAATTTCAAGTATTAATTTCCAGTTTCAATTTCAAATATTAATTACCAGTTTCAATTTCAAGTAATAATTTCAAGTAATAATTTCAGGTATCATTTCAAGTATTAATTTCAAGTCTCATTTAATGTAATAATTTCAAGTATCATTTCAAGTATTAAATTCAAGTATGATTTTAAATGTGATTTCAAGTTAAAATGTATTTCTTATTCAAGTCTAGTCAGCCGATTGGGAATTAGATGCGGATTTAATTTTTCGTGACCCTACGGTATTGAAATTTAAAACCAACCTCAACATTTGTACTGATAAATACTTCCAAAAATAAGAATTGGTAACACTCAAATACCGATTTATTCGAATACTTAATGCTAATTTAATTCAAATACTTTAATCAAGATATAACAATGCCAAAAAGCACATATATTCTCACAATGTGTCATTTACGAACAAAACAAATCACGTTTCAAGTATGCAAATGCATAGAGACACAGTCAAACCTCTTTATAGTCACATCGCAGGGGACTAGCTATAAAAGATGAGTATACAGAATATTGGCTACTGAATAGTCAACTAGTTGACTATTCGGATTCATGCATCTTTTTTTCGAAAATATTTTGTGTACAAATGCACGAAATGGATATAAGAGGAGTAGAGGACTACAGTGGACAAAAAATGACACATGCTATGTATCATTTTACCATAAAAATACTTGTACATACATGGTGTGCATTAAAAGTAATTCATTAATTTAGAAATGTAGATGGCAGTTCGGTTAGATTTTTCAAAATTATGTGACTATATGGAGAGTTCATATTCCTCGCGACTGAAAATGTGCCGGACAATAGAGGTTGTGACTATTGGGAAGTTGCCTATTGGGAAATTATTTAATATTAGGATATATGGAAGGATTGCCGGGACAGAATTATTTTATGACTATAAAGAGAAGTTGCATATAGCGGAAATTACTATAAGGAGCTTTGACTGTATTCACATCTGCACACTTCAGTTGGCACGGCTGCAAGCATATAGCATAGGGGAAATTGAACGAAACGTTTTATTACAATTATTCCAATTTCCCTGGATATCCCGATTTGCAGCTGATGTAAACCCAACCGGCTCATTTGATTTATTAAACCAAGAAGGTACTATAACAAAAATCATGAAATTCCTTTGCAGAGAAGAATACCGTTTTCAAAATACTAATTGCGATACCAATAAAAAAGGCAAATTAAATCCCGTTGTTATTATAAATCGGCTAACAATACTTGAATAATAAATACATTTTAACTTGAAACGATACTTGATATGATACTTGAAATTATTACTTTAAATGATACTTGAAATTATTACTTTAAATAAAACTTGAAATTATTACTTTAAATGATACTTGAAATTATTACTTTAAATAAAACTTGAAATTATTACTTTAAATGATACTTGAAATTATTACATTAAATGATACTTGAAATTATTACTTTAAATAAAACTTGAAATTATTACTTTAAATGATACTTGAAATTATTACATTAAATGATACTTGAAATTATTACTTTAAATGAGACTTGAAATTATTACTTTAAATGAGACTTGAAATTATTACTTTAAATGAGACTTGAAATTATTACTTTAAATCATACTTGTATTATTACTTTAAATGATACTTGAAATTATTACTTTAAATAAAACTTGAAATTATTACTTTAAATGATACTTGAAATTATTACATTAAATGATACTTGAAATTATTACTTTGAATGATACTTGAAATTATTACATTAAATGATACTTGAAATTATTACTTTAAATAAAACTTGAAATTATTACTTTAAATGATACTTGAAATTATTACTTTAAATAAAACTTGAAATTATTACTTTAAATGATACTTGAAATTATTACATTAAATGATACTTGAAATTATTACTTTAAATAAAACTTGAAATTATTACTTTAAATGATACTTGAAATTATTACATTAAATGATACTTGAAATTATTGCTTTAAATGATACTTGAAATTATTACTTTAAATCATACTTGTATTATTACTTTAAATGATACCTGAAATTATTACTTTAAATAAAACTTGAAATTATTACTTTAATTGATACTTGAAATTATTACATTAAATGATACTTGAAATTATTACTTTAAATGATACTTGAAATTATTACATTAAATGATACTTGTATTATTACTTTAAATGATACTTGAAATTATTACTTTAAATCATACTTGTATTATTACTTTAAATGATACTTGAAATTATTACTTGAAAGTATTACTTGAAACTGAAACTGGTAATTAATATTTGAAATTGAAACTGGCAATTCATACTTGAAATTGAAACTGGAAATTAATACTGGAAATTGAAACTTGAAATTAATACTTGAAATTGAAACTTGAAATAATAATTGAAACTTGAAATGATAATTGAAACTTGAAATGATAATTGAAACTTGAAATGATAATTGAAACTTGAAATGATAATTGAAACTTGAAATGATAATTGAAACTTGAAATGATAATTGAAACTTGAAATGATAATTGAAACTTGAAATGATAATTGAAACTTGAAATGATAATTGAAACTTGAAATGATAATTGAAACTTGAAATGATAATTGAAACTTGAAATGATAATTGAAACTTGAAATGATAATTGAAACTTGAAATGATAATTGAAACTTGAAATGATAATTGAAACTTGAAATGATAATTGAAACTTGAAATGATAATTGAAATTGAAACTTTAAAAAATACTTAAAATTGAAACTCGAAACGATACTTGAAATGCTACTTGAAATTGAAACTTGAAATGATACTTGAAGTGATACTTGAAATTGAAACTTTAAATGATACTTGAAATTGAAACTTTAAATGATACTTGAAATTGAAACTTTAAAAAATACTTGAATTGATACTTGAAATGATACTTGAAATGCTACTTGAAATTGAAACACGAAACGATACTTGAAATGCTACTTGAAATTGAAACTTGAAATGATACTTTAAGTGATACTTGAAATTGAAACTTTAAATGATACTTGAAATGATACTTGTAATGATACTGGAAATGATACTTGTAATGATACTGGAAATGATACTTCAAATTGAAAATTGAAATTATTACTTTAAATTATTACTTTAAATGATACTTGAAATGCTACTTGAAATTGAAACTTTAAATGATACTTGAAATTGAAACTTTAAAAAATACTTGAAGTGATACTTGAAATGATACTTGAAGTGCTACTTGAAATTGAAACACGAAACGATACTTGAAATGCTACTTGAAATTGAAACTTGAAATGATACTTTAAGTGATACTTGAAATTGAAACTTTAAATGATACTTGAAATGATATTTGTAATGATACTGGATATGATACTTCAAATTGAAAATTGAAATTATTACTTTAAATTATTACTTTAAATGATACTTGAAATGCTACTTGAAATTGAAACTTGAAATGATACTTTAAGTTATACTTGAAATTGAAACATTAAATGATACTTGAAATTGAAACTTTAAAAAATACTTGAATTGATACTTGAAATGATACTTGAAATGATACTGGAAATTGAAACGGGTAATTCATTCTTTAAAATATTTCTTGAAATTGAAATTTGAAATTAATGCTTTCAATTGAAACTAGAATTAGATATATGACATTAATACTTGTAATGTAAATACATTTAAATTCAAAACTTTCAGTTATTACTATGATGTTAGCATAACATGAAACCCGATTTACTAATCAATCGTAGCTGTCATTTCGAACAATTTATTTGTATAATTTCACTACTGAGATAGTCTGTCGTTCGAAATATGTTTAACGATTGTGTAAAAATAGACTGGGAGTTATATAATTCATTGGATGTGATCTTTTCGCTTTGAACTTTACTGGGAATGATTTTTCATATGTCTTTTGAAATTATCCTGACGGGTGAAGGTTGTTCCACATGTTTCACAAGACATATGTGGCGTGTGCTTTTTTTGTTTATGACGAGCCTTGTCATTCCGGTTTTTGAACGTTAAATTGCATTCTGGACAGTACAGTGACAGCCGCTGGTCATCAGCGGGGAGAGGTTGTTGCCATCGGCGACTTGTCTGAGGCAAGTCCTCGCGTACTGTCCCCCTGCTACTATTTGGGGGAGATGTAGTTTCCGCCCCAATTTTGGGGGTGGGACCTGGTTCACACACACTAGCCGACCGTGTCAACCCAATCCTTCTAAATGGACGAGATCGTCTGGATACTCCAGAAGCTTTTTTTGGCAGATGTCCAGAAACGGTAGGAGTTGCAACTGTTGCAACGGCCGGAGGCGAAGCTACCCCAGCACCAGTAGTGGTTAAATCGGTTGCAGTAATCGTAGCATCGGGTGGCAGTATGGCTTCAGCAGCAGTTTGTACTGATAGAACTGGTCTAGTGACTCTGAAAATGGATCTTGAGGCACCTGCTGTTTGAATGGATGGAGATTGTGGGGATGGAACGTTTGAGGGCCCGGGTCTTACTTGCAGGTCAGTAAGAACTACGGCGTCAAGTACCTGATGCCATCGAAAATTACAAACTGGGCAGCGATTCTGACCAAACTCTTCTGGCTGGTCTCCCATACACAGCTGATGAACCCAGTGAGACTTACAATTGGGATGATTTACGCGATTCACGTAACCGGAAAACGGTCCCTTACAAACTCCACATTTCAACTTCAGCATTTTAAAATTTGAGTGAAATATTTCCGATCAATTTTAAGTGAATGCTTTAGCGAGTAGAGCTGAGCATGAAATGACTGAAGTGGGGACTGAAATAATGAGCAAAGAACGAAACGTTTTCCAGAAGCGTTTCATTGGTTGGATCTATGTAGCTTGATTCTATGGGGAAGTAATGAAACGTTTTAGAAATAAACAAGGAGGTCTGTTATTGGTTGAGTCAGCGTATAGCTTGAGGCTTTTTAGCTGCCATGAAATCAAGCGTTTCATTGGTTGGATCTATGTAGCTTGATTCTATGGGGCACTAATGAAACGTTTTAGAAATAAACAAGGTCTGTTATTGGTTGAGTCAGCGTAGCTTGAGGCTTTTTAACTGTCATGAAATCGTTGGACAATTGTATACAGCAGTACTGTCGTCCATTTTTTAAAGGAATGCTTTGCCCACGAATTAAGAAGAATTCGTTCTTGGGACATTGAGAGAAATGTATGAGTTAGTCATTGAGAGGAGACATGAACTTGACATTGAAAAACAATGTATGAGATGACTGTCACACGGAGGATACATATACATTGCACTCACGGAGGATACATATGTATTTTCCTTGGAGAGGATACATATACATTGCACTCACGGAGGATACATATGGATTTTCCTTGGAGAGGATACATATGATTCCCACTCACGGAGGATACATATGGATTTTCCTTGGAGAGGATACATATGATTCCCACTCACAGAGGATACATATGTAACTGTAACACAGAGGATACATATGGAATTAACTTGCACCCTTCTTGCTTAAATCCAACCTAATCAAGGAAGTGCTTCCAATTTTAGTTTTGACCTCTCAGTCCACCATAAAAAAATTCAGAAAAGTTTAGTATTCATAATTGAGACCTACGCGCAGCATTCATGAGCCCTTCATGTGTGGCAAGTCCAATGAGTAATGTAAACTTTGTGTGCCTTCCCTTGTCCCATGACTGTTAAAGGATGTTCTGTAAGGAATGCGTGCTCATCTTTCACTGGTTCCACAATCGGGGCAAAGGTCAAGCCGAATTTTTGTGGTTTCATTAGTAGATACTCCTCCTTTAAAATTGACAAAACAGACAAACACTTCATATCAATGGTATTTACGTTTTCTAAAGGTAGTATTTCTACGAGTATTACATACTGAAAAGGAAAATTTCTAATTCGTACAATAGCACCAGAAGTATGGGATTTCAAAATATAAGCCATGCTTTCTTGGGAAGATCCTGAAATACTTTACTAAATCCCTAGTGATTTCGATGGATTTTTAGGCATTTTTAAATGTAAAAAATCCAGCACCAGAAGCATATCGTTTACCTTAAAAATACTGACCTGCGTCTGATATATTAATAAACCCATTATGTAGGGTTGTAGGACTCCCAAATGTTATTGTACCAAAGTGTCATGAGATATTAACCAAGATTCTGTTTCATACTTCTGGTATTGTGTCGATTTTCATCGAAATGTACTTAATTGAGGAGATATTAATACATACCCTCATAGGAATAACTCTTGAGGTTACCAGGGTTTCTACATTAATTTTTTTTAATATAAATCATATATAATCAATATACTAATTGTACAAGTGATGAAATGCTATCCTATAAGATCCACGAATTGTGGTAATAATTACATCGTTTATAAGCTGTTTAGATAAATTAAATTGTTGTCTAAATTGTTCAAAATGTTCAAAAATGGTTCCACGAGCTCTGATTAATAGTCCAATAACTTCAATGGTTTTCAAATTGTATTTCTGCTTAAAGAAAGGAACACAAGGTTGATAAATCTGCTTTTCATGATCCACTTCAATTGGTTGATTTCTATCTTTTCCCCATCTAACAGTTGGATCTATTATGTAGCCTACTTTGGTTACTTCATTAAAACATAAAATGTCAATTCGTCTAGTAGAATCATTCTCTCCTATACAATGTACTTCTTCGACCACCATCCATTGCTTGCTGTCTTTATAATATATATATATATCAATACATATATATCTAATTATATAATAGATTTGACAGGAGAATATTCCTATGAACAAAATATTAAAAAAGGAACATAGCTGACAGCAAATCTCAAGTTTCACACAGGAGGTTTCGCATAAGGAATGCTATGTCAGGCAAAATATTCTTCAGCATCACGAGACGTTAAAATGCTTTCTCTCCTTGGTCCCGTGTTCGTTTTTCCATCCTTAATGACTTTGCTTCCGAACCTTCAGAAAGTACGCTAAGCCCAGCAAACAATTTTGCCGAGCATCGTGAGCTCTCCTACCCAAACCTCTCATGCAAAACAACTGACACAGACAGTTGGTAAAGTTTGCTTAGTTGTAGCATTTCGTGTGTCTGTGTGACTTTCTTTGTAAATTATATGTGGATGCTTACATACATGCAAGTAAAGTCCTGTATGAATTATATTGGATTATGTGCGTCAACGTAAACGTAAACTCTTTTAAGCTCGTGACCTTCATCGCATGTAAACATCTGGATCGCTCATCCAAGGGCTGCAGTGATGTTTGCTGTTTTTTCAGACATAATAATTCAATCAAATCTCATCATAAGCATTCATACAATATGAGATCTCAAAAGTGGACACCATTAAGAATATTTAACATTAGAAATTTTGCTTTTATATTTCATTGAAATTCATTTACTTTCTTTGCTGGAAATTAGAAAACAAGTTTGCTGATTTTAACTCTAAACATTTGACTTTCTATAATATTTTTCAGTTGAGAATATTTTGTATATTTTGAAAACACACCTAGGCCTGGTAAGGTCTTATTTTTAATGATCGTAGAAATTCCATCCGGCTTGAAAATGGCTCTGTCGTAGACACCATTTCCTCGTTTTTGAACTCTGAAACTGTAATTGGGCCTTGTGGAGTCGTGGGAAGAATTTTCACACCACGGAATTCCATTTTATCACTTCAAATAAAAAAAATTAAATTGTGATTTGAGACTATTGTGGCAATTCATTCACTAGAAAATTATAACTACTGAAAGCGAAATTATTCTAAAAGCACAAAAGGTGCCTTACGGAGCGTTTGTAAATTGAACAGCCATTTTGACCAAGTCCTTTGAATACTGATAAAATTTATCCTCCTTTCCGACAACCATGCCAAAATCTGCCATGGGGAAGTAGAACAATCCATCCGCAGCGTGATTGACGCCTGCCATTATTTAACACACAATTTTGTTGTCATCATGTGTAAACAAAATAAAGTATAAACAGTAAGGTACAGGAAATTTGAGCGCAGCAATAATAGAATGTAATAGCAGAAACTCACCCCTGAAAGGAGTCTCAATCCTAAAAATATTCTCTTTCACAAATGTCTTTATGAAATACCATCCAACCGTTACTATTGGTGGCAATGTCCCCTCAGATATCGCAACGAATAGTTCAAAAAAATTAGGAATATCGGTTTTATTGTGGATGTAGTAATAAACAGGTGAGAATTTCCGTTGAAGACGAACCGTCTCACGAATATCGAAAGAAAAAAAAGCATCGCCTAACATGTCCACGTAACTTCTTTGCTTCTCATCCGCACTCAATTCTTTCCCATTTGGAACGTAATAATTGTAAATTTGCTTTGCAATTTCTTCAGCATTGGGATTCTCAATGCTAAAAATTGTCTTCATAGCTGGAGTTAGTTTTGACTCGAACTCCAGAAAATTTTTGGGATCCCTATCGAAATCTAGAAACGTTCGTATAGTTAGCAAGGAATAATTTATTATGTGTGTTTGATGTTTGATCTTATGATGTTTCTTGGAATTTAGTTCTGGCCTCTCGTGCCACTACTAAAATACAGTTTAAAATCCATAACTGAGATTTACCCGCAGTCGTCATCAGCCCTTCATGAGTAGTGTGTCCAATCAGTAACGGTACTTTGTGAGCCTTCCCTTTTGAAATAATAGTCAGGGGATGTTCCGGAAGGAATGCGTGCTCATCTTTCACTGCTTCCACAATAGGGACGAAGCCCACGCCGTATTTTTGTGGATGCAGTAGCTCATACTCCTCCTAAAAATTTTAAAATGTTAAAACACATTTTTTATGTGCTATGGTTTTGATATAAATGATTTTCGGAAGACTTACCTTTAAAGGAATAATTCTTGAGGTTACCAGCGTTTCTACATCAATTTTCCTCAAACATTCCACGAGCTTTTGGTTATCATTCGTGGGACAGTTAAAGGTTTCAGCGGTTTCTTTAGTCTTTTCCAGGGACTGTTCCAGCGATATCAATCCCCATGTATTTGAGGCAGCTCCACTTTGAGCGAATACTCTCTGGAAGAGTCCTTTACTAAGTGGAGAGACCATCTGTTGATGGACACTTGACCCGCTGTAAATATTACATTCAAATATTAAAGGGCTCAATTACATTGGGAAGATTCAAGGTATGAAATCACACAAAAGTAACAAAAAAAAAGCAAAGCATAAGACAAGAAGTCCTACCCTGCAGACACACCATTGATGGTAATTTGGCTCGGATCTCCTCCAAAATGTTCGATATTGTTTTTAATCCACTTTAATGCCATTGTCTGATCTTTAAGACCCTGGTTCCCTCTGGCGATTTTATCTCCCGTCGTGAAAAACCCTGCAAAAGTGAATTATTATCTGTTTGATAAAGCAGTACAAATTTCTATAAAATTTTGGCCCAATGCTGGGCACATGGTAGGTTTGAAAAAACCTCGGAAAATGTTAAAGCAGGAGTGGTATTTTTTAGTACAAAAAGATACCAAATGTAATAACGTTTAATAAAAATATTTTAGCAACCTAGGATATCAAGCCTGTAGTTCAAGGAAGCGTAAATCACATCCTCATCCATGAAGTACCCAGGATTTCCAAATTTACTGCTCCCCATAACATATCCGCCCCCATGAATATGAACTATCACTGGCTTTTTGGTCTTTTTTCCATTCAATATGTCCTCGTGCAGCTAAAATGACAACAATTATTATGAAAAATGTTTAGCATTTTGCAGAGAAGAAGCCAAACTGACAATTAATACTAACACTAATATATATCATTGCAAAATTTTCAATTACCTGTTTCGGAGCAAACACGTTTACGTGCAAGCAATCCTGTAATTTTAAGCAGTATTAGTAGAAACCCTTCATTTGTGTAAATCTGCGTGTAATTGCAGAAAAATTCTAACTTAACAATTATTAAATTTTTACCTCAGACCCGAATACATCTGTTGACTCCATCCCAAAGCTATCCACCTGCACACATTGAATGCCCATCTCACGTCCGTCAATTATGTCCGTCCATTTGTCAACTGGTAGGGGATCCTGTGTGCAAAGAATGAATTACAAAAATTTCATATTTTAGTAAGTTTTGTGATAATATAGTATTGTAATAGAATAATTATTGTAACTAGTGATTACGTTGAGCGTTAGGAAATATAGCCCCAATGCATAGCTATTTTCTCAAGAAGATATAAAAATAAGAGGAACAAAGCACACCGCAAATCTTAAGTTTCCCAGAGGTGGCTTCGCATAAGGAATCCTATGCCAGGCAAAATATTCTTGACCATCCCGAGACGCTAAAATACTTCCTCTCACGGGTCCAGTGTTTGTTTTGATCACTTTCCCATCCTTAATGACTTTGCTTCCAGACCTTAGATAATACGCCAAGCCTAGGATTAACAAGGAAACAATTGCAATTTTCCTGAGCATTGTAAGATCACAAATCTATCGTGTAGTAGCCTCAAATGACACAGACACACTAACTCAAATTTGCAGCTCTGCCTTGCTAAAAAACCAACGTATATAAGTAGCTGTTTTTGTTTGTGGATGCTTACGTGATGTACGTGTATTATCTCTGGAGTCCAGAGGAGCTACGCATTTTTTTATATTTTGTGACCTTCATCTGAAGCAAAATTGCCTTCGACACTTACATGCTTTTATGTACTGCGAGCGATAATAATTGCCTTTTCATACACAACCTGAGCATACACGAAGCTAGTGACACAACCGTAAGCCATCATCAGCATTCATAGTTTACGAGATGTGAATAAAGCCTATGACGATAAATAATTAACTCTTGAGACTCGAGTACTTTAAATTGCTTCATATAGGCAATATCATTGATGGAGACCGTTGTACGTCGTACGTACCTTTGGGCATTTTTATTTTTGCTTATTTTATTCTTTAATATAAGAAGTTTTTCAGTCTTTTCAATTGAAGAAATCTTTAGCTTTTTTTAAATACAGATTTCAATCTGTAAAAAATTCCATACGCCCAGTACAAACTACAGTGGCAATGCAATGTTAATAGATTTTTATTTATGTGGGGATTCCTTATAGTGAGGGTACTTATTATTTAAATTCCTGTTTTCAATACAAGTTTACGCATTTTTTATTCCTCTGAACAGCTTAATCACAGACAAGGATATAATTATCTATGTATTTAATATTCATTTTGCAACTTCACGTTTACGTTTGGTAAACATGTTTCTTGTAACACACAAAATTCCTACTTTTCGTGATGTGGTATTTGTGCTCTGGTCTAATTAATTCGACTCCATCCTGTAGTTATGTAGGTCTGATATTTAAAGATCGTAAGAATTCCATCCTATGAAAGAAAGGCTCCGGAGATATGACCACTCCTTGCGGCTTGAACTCCACAACTTTCAATGGGCCTTCTGAAGGGACTGGAGGTATTTCAACACCTCTGAACTTCATGTTTGAGCTGAACAAAAATAAATTGTACAAATTAGGCAGGCAAAATCAATTCCAGTACAATTCCTTTTGAATAGGTAGGTGTCCGAGCAAAACTGTAAACTTTAAAAACAATTACTCGTCCTTTGCGAATTGAACAGCTAAATTGACAAAGTCCTTGGAATACTGATAGAGCTTATCGTCTTTACTGATTTCCATACTCAATTCCTTGGCGGGAAAGAAGAATAAGGCATCTGCGGCATGATTGATGCCTGTAATAGAACACATATAAATATGTCGATGGTTATACCGTGTCAACAGAGATCTAGGGAATTTTATTTGTCACCTTTCTAAGAAAAAATAAATGTAAATAATGTTACTGAGGTAAAAAAAATAATTCACTTTCAACTCCACTTTAATTATGTGGTTAAAATTGAATGAGAGTTTACCGTAATACTTTGGAGGGATTCCGAGAATCTTGTCTTTAAGAAAACTCTTAAGCAAAGCCCACCCCGCATCAAGCCAGAATGGACGTTTCCAAGAGACTGCTACAAATATCTCGTGAAAATCTGGAATGTCCGTATTGTTTTGAAGGTAAAAGTACACTGGAGAAAAACGTCGTTGAAGTCGAACTGTTTCGTGGATATCAAAATTAAAAAATCCATCCCCGAACAAATGCACATATTGCATTGCTCTTTCAGCAAAATTAATGCCACTCTCATCCGGAACATAAATTTTTTGAATTTTTTTCGCGATTTCCTCCACATTTTGATTTTCAATAGCAAAAATCGTCTTTACAGCCGGTACTATTTCCGATTCAAATTTATCAAGATTTTTCGAATCCTGCATTAGAACTGCAAAAATAAAAATGGATTAAAAAGAGTACATTAAACAACTAAATTAAAATGAAACAATCTCGATTAAGGACATACCTGCTGTAGAATAGAGTCCTTCGTGAGTAGTATGACTGATCAGGTAAGGCACTCGATGTGCTCTCCCATCCGAAACGATTTTGAGTGGATGTTCCCCAAGGAATGTCTTCTCATCTTTCACTGCTTCAACGATAGGTTCAAACCCTTCCCCATACATGTGTGGATTTAATAGTCCGTACTCGCCCTAGCTCCACAAAATTCCACGTTAGAAATTTAAGGAACCTTGTTATTACAAGAACTTAAATGGAATATGTAAAATGATCTTTCATAAGGAGTGTTCCCATACAGACCTGCAAGGGTAAAAGCCTGGGCATCAGTAATGTCTCCAACTCAACATTCCTCAGGCAATCCACGAGCTGCTGATTATCATTTACGGGACAGTTAAATGTAGCAGCAGCTTCTTTGGTCTTCTCAAGAGAACGCTCTAAAGTGATCAGACCCCAGGTATTCGATGCAGCTCCACTTTGAGAGTAGGCTTTCTGGAACAGTCCTTTGCTCAAGGGTGAGAGCATTTGTTGATGAACACTCGCTCCACTGTTGGGATTTTGAAGGGGAACTCATTTTAACTGACATTGCAAATAATCAACGAATGTAAATGTTTGTAATTTTTTAGATACTGTCCAAAAAATCCCGTACCCTGCAGAAGTTCCCAATAACGTTATTTGATTCGGATCCCCACCAAAATGTTCGATATTTTTCTTGATCCATTGTAGTGCCATGGATTGATCTTTCAGACCTTGGTTTCCCCTTGCGATTTTATCTCCCGTGGTTAAAAAACCTATTGAATTAAAATACGGCCCTACTTAAGATCTAGATCTACATTCAGGTTTACAAAACAATCCATTGACTTAAACAATCAACGGATTTTACGCGCATAATTCACTACCATCACAATATAAGTATCTTAGTCAATGGACAAAGTCAAACCTAAAATGTCTAGCCTGTACTGCAATGACACAAAAACCACATCTTCATCCATAAAATAGCCCGGAGGCCCCATGCGACTATTGCCACATACATAAGCTCCACCATGGATATAGACAATTACGGGTTGCTTTGGCTTCTTCCCTTGGATGATTTCATCATGAAGCTAAAATTAAATTTTTAATTACAA
The DNA here is from genome assembly GCA_947179485.1 of Allacma fusca. Taxonomy (NCBI): domain Eukaryota; kingdom Metazoa; phylum Arthropoda; class Collembola; order Symphypleona; family Sminthuridae; genus Allacma; species Allacma fusca. Next base: position 11,564,387 of record OX359246.1, on the reverse strand, counting down.
CAATTTTAAAAAAAATCATAGCCCAGGATTGCCACCTGCTCAACATATACATTTATAATGGAGATGCTCAATAGTACAAAAATGTATCACCTGTTTCGGCGCGAAAACGTTTACATGTAAACAGTCCTAAAAGCAAATACAATTTTTACGCTCATGTTCAATGTAATAACAAAGTCGAAAAAATTCAACATATTTTTTTTAATAAATGAGAGACATATTAATGTAACAACCTCCGATCCGAAAATATCTGCGGACTCATATCTCAGAAAATTCACTTGCGCACATTTAGGACCCTCCTCACGTCCGTCGATTACAGTTGACCAACTGTCAGTGGGCAATGGATCCTAATAGAATAAATTTTATTTTGAAAAAAAGTTAAATTTTTACAGGCAGCTCATTACAGTGTACAGGGCACATTTTCCGACCCTTCAGTATTAAAATTGCTTACCGCAAATCTTAGGCTTCCAACTGGGGGTTTTGCATATGGGATCTGATGCCAGGCGTAGTAGTCCCTGCCGTCCCGGGAGGTCAAAATACTACCCTTGACCTCCCCTGACCCAGTGGTCAAAACTTTCCCATCCCGGATTTTGACATCATTTGACCTGAAATACAGAGCTAGTGCTATGACGAGCACGGAGATCCCTCCAACCTTGCCTATCATTGTGGACCTCTAAATTGTAAATGACATTTGAGTTTCAGAGTACCATTGCATCATTCCAAGGGAAGGGCAGTCGGCAAAATCCCTAGTACAGAAGAAAAATTTAATCATGATTACTAATTACTAACCATAAGTATCCCTTTGTAATGTATAATAATTGAGTGTCATCGTCACTATCCTATATAGACATTACATGAATCATTTTTTATCTCCGTCCATCAAGTGATTCATAATTTGTTAGGTAACATTGACATTGAGTAAAATATGTTACATCACAAGATTAAAAATAATCGTTTGTGCAGTAGTTTAACAATGCAATACCATATGAGGTTCCTACTAAAGACTACATACCGTGACGAATTTCTACGGAGTTTATTTTTACTCCTTTTGAAAGGATCTTGAAGGTGTAGAGACAGATCATCTGTAACTGTCCCCCCCACGCATTTATACGTAGATTGTGGGTTGTACCAAAGATGGGCGTTTTGATTCACCTAGCATATTTTCTTCTTATATTTAAATTAACATAAAGCACCTCCTTATATGCCTGTAATTATATGCATCGTCAAGTTGTCTCCTCCTTTTGAGGAAATGTTCAACCAAACGCCATCGTTAAATCCTGCAAAGGCTTAAGCAACAGGAACGACACGAAGTCCCTTTCTAAAAGACAGGAAATAGAGAACTGCCTGCTAGTGCTGTCCATGGGAACAGGAGACACCCAGGTTTTTGGGAACAGGAACGGGTGCGTACGGGAACACAAATTTTGTTCCCAAAACACTTTGGGAACGTTTGGGAACATAGAAATTGTTCCCAAAATATGGGAACAAAAGCGGGTTTGGGAACAGGAACAAAACATGTACCTACCTGGTATTCACATGAAGTTTATAATATAAAAATCCCTCACAAATAAAATATTATTTTAAAATTACGTCACAACATGTCAAATAAGTCCCTCTTTCACACGTTATTATTTAACAAAATAATAAATAATAATTAATTAACACGTGGCAAAAATGGAACTCTCTGGAACTTAAACCCAAAATTGTAGCTCAGAAAACTTCAGCGTGCTCTTATCCTTGTTAGTTCAGCAAAAGTATATTGAAAGTGCTACTTGTCTTAGGTAATTGCAGTTACTACTGTACTTTGCTCTGCGATGATTAATTTAATGACTGTTACTGAATTCTCATTTAAATTCGAGTAGCTAAAGGATTGGAGATGGTGCGCTGTTATTTATTTTTATTAAAGTCGATTTGATATTTGGTTTTTTAAGTCGAAGCATAAATAGAGTTACATGGGGCTTAAATGTGTAGGTTGTACTTTTCGGCTAGCCTTTAAGTACTTTTGGGAACAGGAACAGGAACATTCCTGTTCCTGCAGGAACAGGTCCAGGAACTTTGAATTGGTACCCATTTTTATGGGAACAGGAACAGGAGCATTGCTTTAGTTCCTGAAAAAATGGGTACAGGTATAGGAACAGGTATGGGTACCAAATTTCCGTTCCCATGGACAGCACTACTGCCTGCTTATTATTGCCTTCAAACGCACTCGTGGACTCGCTCAAATCCATCCGAAAAAAAACGTGGTAATCTTTTAATTTGCTGTCCCAACCATCGTAATGAACATATCTCGTGTTCTCCATTATGCTCCTTATGATTAATTTTATGCTGAAAATTTTAACAAGCCCATGATTAAATATTCGAACTGTTTGAAATTGTCGAACTAGTGTATTTAATATTTTTGCATGGGGGGGGGGGGCTTAATGATTATTTATGGTTACAGAGAGATTTTAATATACAGTAAAACTTGTCTATATTGGTTTCTCTAGTGGCAACAAAATTTGGCCACTATTAACAATGGCCACTGTACCGGATATAGTGGTCCCAACAGCTATATACAGTATGTGAAAAAAAATATTTCTCACGTACGATAATGCAATTTAGGCGTTTTAGATCTTCTGCAACTTTCTTTTGAGAGGCGTCATTTGCTAATAACTCTAATATTACTCTAATAATTTTTGGAAAGTGGAAGGAATTTTCTGTATTTTGCCGGTAAAGCTATAATTGTAAGTCACTTTAAAATAACTTCAAAAAACGAACATGCCGAGCACAAATAAGTTATCACTCTATGCCCCAAAAACAGTTCAGAAATATGGAATGTTCATGACGTCCCACAAGTTGAATAATTTCGCGCGATTTAATTTTACATTGATGTTTATTCGGACCATTGTATGCAGAGTTGAAAGTATGCATTTCTATATGAATGGTCAGGAATTCGCGTCCATTAATGACAGGGGTCCACTATATAAAAATCATCTGTGATCAGCACTACGTGCTAAGTCACCAGGGGGCGAACCCACAGCTTGGACCAAGTACGTGAAAGTATACGCAAGCATATATGTATACTTTCAAGTACTTTAACAGAAGTAAATGTGACCATGCTTGAACCTCCTTCCTTTAGACTTACTTGGCTAAAGCATGATACTTTAGTCCTTCGCGGAACCAATTAAGGTTCATACTTCCACTGAGTATCACAACCAACATACAAGAATCCGTTTCAGCACTAAAAAATTATTGTTTATCATTTTATCAGAAAATCATTTTATAGAATTATTATTTTTTTGTATTAACATTATACAAGTGATTCTGAGCTATCTTATAAGATCCTATAATAACACATATTATTTCTTCTAAAAATTCCTTCCATCTCATCAGAAAGGAGTTGGACTTGCAGAATATTCTTTAAATGGAGCGGTTTCCAGCGGTCACAAAGCGAAAGGGGGATAAAAATCGTGAGGAGAGGAAAAGGTTAGACATGTTGTACCCTGACACAGGTCTTCAGGATTACAATGTTGGTTCATATGCAGCTCCAGATCCGGTTACTACCTATTCTATTACATACTCAGGTATGTAATAATAACCCTATTCTTTATTTATCACTTGAGTGAACTCATATAGTGGTAGTATGTACATTTATTTAACTGACGACGTTTGCTTTGTTATAGAAGAGTACGATGAGCCCATTCTGTCCCAATTGGTTCCAAGAAAAGGAATTCCTATATCTACTCTCGGTAATTGCAGCTTCCACCCGACCCTCATGGGATTACAACAAACTAGTTTGTTGTAATCCCAGTAGCTTATACTGGGTGTAACGTATCCAGTCAAATAATTTTTTGTTTTTATTCCTATATTTATAGATACATCAATCAACTCGAGTTTAATACCATTGGATACCGACTTTGCGAAATGTGAATCTACTCAATCCAGGAAAAAGGGACCGCGAAAGCTTTCCTATCAAGAACGAAAACAGCGGGCATTTGTTGTGTATGGTAGGGCTACACACAGACCCCAAGAGGAGTTCAAACTATACATGCAGTTCCGAAGGAAAGTAAACTACACAATACACGACCAATCTAGTTCGAGTTCTGAATTGCAGCAAAGTCATTGGAGCGACGCTTTCCTAATCCCCAACAAGCCTTTGTGTATTGGTGAAGCAAAGTTGGTGATGGTTAATGATAAGGAAGCGTTTGATTCCATGATGTCAACCTTGTGGAGCGAATTGGTTATTAGTTTGGATCTGGAAGGTCACGAGGATAGATGTTTCTATGGTATATCATGATGAACAAACTACCCTTGCAACTCACCTGTGTAAATAACAACGAACTAGTACGTTGTTATTTAGACAGGTGAGTTGCATAAGTTGCATAGTTGTATAACTATTAACTCAGTTGATCTCTCTTCTAGGTATGACAGCTTTACTGCAAATTAGCACTAGCTCGACAGATTTCCTAATAAATCCCTTTAGTTTATGTGAAGAAATATCTACAGAATTCAGGGACTACCTGGAAGACATCGAAGGGCTGGTTATCATGCATGGCAGCAGCAATGACCTGCTCTGGCTCTTGAGAGACTTCCAAATTAAAATCGGTACACTATTTGATATCCAGGATTATTACTACGTCGAGACTGGACGTTTTCAAGCGGGATTAGTAGAGGTGGCGCATTACTACACACAGTCAGACTTAAAAACTACACATAAAGACATTTGCCAAGTTGCTGATTGGACTAATCAACCTTTGCACAAGGACCTTGTTCAGTATGCCCGACAAGACGCTAGATTATTGCTAGAAATCTTTGAAGTTATAAAGTCCAAGGTATGAGTGGCAATATAGCACTTATTTTTTTATTTGTCCGTGTCTTCAACAAACTAGTTTGTTGAAGACCGTAAGTGCAAATGAGCAATAATTTTTTAATTGTTTTAATTAGGATCCTAAAGGAATACTTGTTCCAACAACCCTTCAGGAATCGCGTAAACGTATGAAAGTGCATTATAAGCCAAAAACGTATCCTACTTGCGGAAGCCAGCTTGGAGCTTTGAGGAAACGTCCAGTCTTGCCCTCAAAAAATGAAATATTGTTGTTCATCCTGTGGGAGTGGAGGAGAATAATATCTTGTGAATTCGATGACGGTCCAGAATACGTTATTCCCTTCCAAAAGTTGGTCCAACTGGCGGTTAAGTGCCCTTCAAACGTTAATGAGATTGAGCTCATACTACGTCCCATGGCGGAATCGACGAAAAGAAGCATATCGTCTCTGCTATGTGTGATACAAGATGGCCAGCCATATCTGGACAAAATGAAAATGATACCTTGTCACATATGTAAAAAGATTGGACATGTGGCTGTACTATGTTATAGGAAAGGTTCGCAGCAGGATGTTAAAGATTGGATGAAATCTCACCCACAGCATAAAAGGGGACAGAATCGACGCCGTCGACTCAACAAAAAGGGAAATGAGCGGACGAGAAAACAAGAAGCATTGTGTAAAATGCCGGAGTAACCCTACGCGGAGAAAGTTATTCCCATGCAGACAAAAAAGCGTCCTTTAAAATTTCCTTCACAGCTTTATAGTCTCCTTCAATTGCTGCACGGTGTAGACAAGTCAGGGTTCCGAATTCTGATCCAACACCAGTACAATAAATTTAACGTTTTCTTTTTAAGTAACATCTTTTTGTGAAGTGTTTCGAAGTATGTGCAAAAATGAAGAACTTTATTTACGCCGAACAGCGTTACTCTCTTCAAGTACTAATAATCTCCTACTCGAGGGTTGTTTCCCCGTCACCAAAAATGAAGGATTGAATTGGGAGGATTGGCTTGACTGTAATGTGTTTGTCAACTGAGGCTTGAACTCCATTAAAGGACAGAACTATAGTTCAGTAACCTGAATTTGTAATACTTCACTTTTCAGTATACACAAGAACGGGTGTTTTCAATGACGTCCAAGAGATTCTCTGATCTTATATTCTGGGATTCATACAGAGCTTCCTTAATTCTGTTAAGATCCTCATAGCTTAGAAATTCATGGGATAAATACAGGGAGGCAAGCCGAATTTCGCAACTTCAAATCGACTGTAACCTTGAGGGACAAACGTTTGTAATAATTGAAAGCACTGTTATTAATTAGCATGTATTATTAAATTAAAAAAGAACTACAGAATTTTTCATTACGCTTCATTGATTTTTTATGGTGTACAGGGAAAATTAGAAGACCAAGTGATTGAGGATAAATAATTTACTAATGCATGAAATGCTTTCAAACCGAATTAAGTTTTATTTTTGTCCACTTCAATCATAATCATTCAAGTTTTAAATATGGATGTCAAACTTGCATCGAAATGGAATCTTTGAGGACCGTAGGATTTGCCAACGTAGGAAGTTCAAGGAAAATGTTTCGTTGTAATAATTTGGCTATGGATGAACTACTTGAGTCGTTAAATGTGAGGTTTTGATTGAAAAGAATGTTACTGATGACGTAAGTGATAACCTTATTTTGTAAAGGTTTATTAAATTATCCATCTATTTCTTACACGGAGTGCTTCTCATGTGTGTAGAAATTCTACGCGTGTTTCCAAACATAACCATATACGTACTACTATTAATATTTCAACTCCGCTCCCACATTATTGAACCCAAAGTTTGAAGGCATTATGTTTAGAATCCACAGTGTTATTCCCGTTCCCAAGAAACATTACCCTGTTTTTTGTTACATAAATCAACACCTGCTTACCTTGAGAAGGACTGATAAATATACCACAAGTAGATTTCATGCAAATGTTATGATTACTACAGGATCAAGAATATTGACAAAGTTTAAGAGCAGACTGGTAAAAGGAGGGTATGGTTTCAGCATTATCATCATTGGCGGAAGGTCCACTAATTCAATTGTGATGGAGGACGTGAAAGAAAAGAATCTGTATCGGGATTTTGTGTACCAATTCAGTCACAATAAATTTCCAGAGTTCATAGGGAAACCGAAAATATTCCTAGTCCGAGCGTGTCAACATTACGGTAATGTGGAGTTGAGGGATATTGTTCATAATGGTGATTACGAGAGCCAGATGTACACCGATTCTTCAGTTTCCAGCAAACTGGAAAGGGTTTCAATTCCGGATGTTCTCGTTAGCTTTCCTACTACTCCATACCAAGTAGCACGGCGGACCAATAAAGGTTCGTTTTCATCCAGGCAATAAAGGAAGTGTTCCCGATGTCCGCCAAGCAGGGACGCAGTTTCATAGCAATGTTCTATTATGTAATTTATTCACAAATATGTGAAAAGTTGTTTAAAAATTTGCAAAAATAAAGGCAGTTGTTGTAGACGACCTTTAGAACCAAATCATTTATTTCACCTGTGTGGATTTCACCAGCTATACTCGACACACCCTCAAATATGTGCTCTAAATTGAAACATGGTCGAATCTTGTGAACTGTTCCTACAGCCGTTACAGTATTGCAAGTGTTGTCACGCACGAATAATTTAATAGTGAATATGTCATTCATGTTTGTACAAACATGAAAACTTTCTCGTCTTTGGACACGATCATATAGTTGAGAGTGATAGACGGTGCCCTTAGTGGATACAAACGTACGGTAGCATCTTAGTTGGCAGGAGACATGATTTCCTATGGAAAACGGTTAAAAATTGACGTATTCATTAACAACGAATTTGGAGTTATTATTATTATCAGATGACAACAACAAACTAGTTTGTTGTTGTCAGCTTGTGTTACCACAAAATTAAAAAATTAATGCAGTATCAGCTTACGTCGAGTATTGCGTATGAAAGGTTCCATTACGTTTGCCGATATTTCATGAAGTAACTTATACTCCGCTGTTGCATTCATTGTGTTACTACGGTGCGGTGGTGCTGTTGGATTGTATTTGTTTACAGTTAATTCTCTAAAATAACGTTTCGTTATTTGAGAAACGATCGACTGCGATCCGGATACATATTTTCGTAAGGTCATGTTGTATGATTCAAAGCAACTCATTGAGTTCTTTTGAAGGGATCCGTACAGTTCCACAAAATCTCCGACGTGACGGAGAAGATGCACATTGAATCGCTGACTCTTTCGTCCATACAGTGGTAGCGTATCACGACTGAAATCTTCCAGACATTTTCGTGATCGGTGTAGTTCATCGGGATCGGAATGTTCTTTGACGAGCACACTGAGTCCATCGACCAGTAGAATCCAATGTACATAATACTGCCGGGGTAATACATCGTGTAATAAAATGGGAGAGTAGTAAAGTAACCACATATTCCACTCATGTGCCTTGAAATATTTCATAAACTGCAAACTTCTTGGAACTCTGCTGACCCTATAAGGAGGTTTAATGTTCTCAAGTGCATTATTTATGCGTGTCTTTAGATTTTCTTCGAGGTAAAAAGGTTTCCCATGATTCCTTGAATTCGTCCACTCATCAGTCAAATGCTTTGTTACTCCCAAATCTCCGAGATGCAAAATATCTGGTGGAAAACCTATGGAGTAAACCCGATCTTGTTACCTCCCTGTAACAAACTAGTTTGTTAAAGGGAGGGCGATTACTATACAAATTAAACGTAATCAATAATTACTTACCAGCTATTGCATCGAAATAAGGTATACTTGAGAATGCAGACGCACCGACTACACCCTTGAAAATCACCCGTTGGTTTGGATTACAATTGTCAAAATACCGAGCTAAAATAATCCTGTGTTCTGTGTCGGTTCTGGGCGGTGCAGTGTACTCTGTGTGTTCAAAATAAGGGCCAGGTTCTTTATGGAAACAATAGCAACAACCATACTCCGCGTTAAACTGCATCATCCCCATCACTGGCGCACGGGCAATACTGTCGCATAAGACTTTGGACAAAAATACACGACTTTTTTTAACTTTTCCCAGCGTGGATTTCCACTCAAACCCAGTATAGCTGTATCCAATCAACTCGGAAACCAATGGCTTCATAAATGTTTGGAAATCTGGTTTCGAACCACTTTTTCCGGTCCAGACCCCTAATAAGAGAATGTTTCTTTTCTTGTCTTTCTCAGAGAGACCATTTACATAACCCAGAATCGGCCATAAAGAACTGTTGCTGCTTTTAAAAAGTGGGGATCCGTCAGTATTTAGAGTCATGATTATATCATTTTCTGTTAGGTCGTATTTTTCAATGAGTTGCAAGTCCCGTCGATCGTAGTATTTAGGTGTAATAAGGTCTTTTAGAATAGGTAATGTAAGCTCAAGTACATGCTTGAGGGAGAAACTTACAAAATGGTCATTGCTCTGCGAGAAAAACTTGTCACAACATGATAGCTTCTGTAACGTAGTGTATGTAGGGGCGGAGTGTAGATGTTGGCACACCGTACATTGCCAAAAATATGTAACTGTGCCGTCTTCGGGTATAAAAGTTGATTCCCAGGCGTTCAAGTTTCTGGGAATGTTGTTAATGACATCTTGTAGAGCCACATCTTTTAACAACGCAATAATATCATGAACGCAAACATCCGTGAGATTGTGTCTAGCTGCCAGTGATGCTAGCTTTAGGTATATGTCATGTGGGTCATCAGGATCTATGGATGGGTCGATTATTTGAGCTGTAGTGTCAGGAACCTGTGCAACTTCGGATATTTCAGCTTGAGGTGGCCCTGTTTGTTGATGGTCAGTTTGAGGAACATCTTCAAGGAATACATCTACGACCTCAGCAACACCATATTCCTGCGACGATGGCGAGGTCACCCTGCCCTGCAACAAACTAGTTTGTTGCAGGACAACATCACCCGATTTTGACGCTACTGATGGCGTTAAAGGAACACAAACATAACCGAGGTCAGGATCGTCTGAAACATTTAGACATTAAGTGCACTTAAAGTATTCAACTTGAGAATCAATCATCAACTTCACAAGTCGTTTCGCATTTAGAAAAATAAATTTAGTAGTTTTAACAGTAGTTTTCAAAGCGCTCACCTGCCCGCCTCAGTCGTTTTAATGTTTTTCGGTGCAGTCGGTATTTGGAAGACTGTGACATGTCATTTACCGAACTGTAAAATAATATTCCCCGTTGAGTACTCTGACATAAAATATAGATTACAGAAAACTAGTACAAGAACAAATCCACCACGCGCAATGTAATTCAAACTTCACACTTCATGTCGTAACACGTGATCTTTGCAATCGCATTCTCATTCCACGACACTCTTTCGGCATATTCCCTTCCTCTTGCACAGCACGCCTAACTGAACGACTTACTATTACAGTCTGCTGTAGTTTGTGGTGTCATTTATTTCAAATTGCCAAATACATCAGCTATGACGGCAGAAGTGTTTACACAGAACGAATTTGACGATACTCAATATCGGGTAAGTGTATTTTTCAAATCACAATCACTTAGGTGTAACTTTTTCTACAACAGACTACAACTATCTAGATTGTTGTAGTCTGTTCACTTTATGAAACATTTTACGCTTTGTCCCTGTAGGAGGACCCTTGTACTATTGGTGATGACCTAAGGAACTTACTGAAAAATGTTGGCGATGTATCTAAAGGTAAGGTTCTACATCTTTTGTGAAAATCTCAACCGACATCATGTCTTAATCATTTAATTACTAATTTAATGGTTTACATGTCCTAGCAGACGTTGCAGCATTAAAGGAGGAAACAAGGGAGTTAAAGGAAGTCCTTGCAAGAATCGATGCGAAACTTTCATCAGGAATTCCAGCGCCGGGGCGCGAATCGTCTCCCGATAGAGTGAACACGTCGGCCAAGGTATGTCTCATTTACGATTTTTCCACATGCAACCATGATTCATCAGTCCAGTTGTGTTTATTTCCATTTCGCTTTTATATGGAATTCAGCCCTTCGTCACAATAACTGACGATTTGGAGGAGAAACATGAATTATTCTTGGCGAAGCATACATTGAATCAACTCATCGGTGCAAGTGTTGAGCGAGAAGCCGTAAGAATCCTTCTGCTCCACTTCTACGACGTCAAGGCTCTGAAGGGCTTCACCCCTTCTGGAAATACGTAAGTTCAACTCCCAGGCTACCAACGCCTGCACGCTTCCAGAAACATCAAACTAGTTTGTTGTTTCTGTTTCCCTCACAAAATCAATAATAAATAATTATTGCTTGTTATGTTCTACAGTCGGAACATTCCATCCACCAACACCACAGCAGCAGCAAATAGTATTTCTGGAATTCAGATGTTTCCTCCTCATTTCGTCATGCTAATTCAAGGTAACATTTTGTTTCCCTAATTTCGACAGTTTATATAATAGTTGTTGTTTAATGACTGATTTAATTTCGTAGCTGCGGTTCTACGGCTTTTTCCCCCTTCTCAGAAAGTGAAAGTCAGCTGTCCGAAAACTTATGAAGGGCTACTTGTCACTCAAAGAAAGGACTGCAAAGCGCACATTACGGCTTTACTGCAGTACTTCAGGGATTCTTACGATGAAGACGGGAAGAGAAAACGTGCTCCGCCTACGCCGGAGAATCAAAACAAAAAGAAAGGGGCAGTGAAGCGTCGAAAAACTTCAGATAAGGTATCTAACAATACCCAACTATTATAGGGGCAATAATGAAACAGTACATGTCTACAACAATCTAGATTGTTGTAGCCATTGCATATCCAGTATGACAATTTGTGATATTTTTAAACCTGCAGGATCAGGACCACACCTGCGGGATTTTGGAAAAATAAAGTGCTCCAGAGTATTTGTAATTTCAATTCACGGAGAGCAGAAATAAAAAAAATGTGAAGCATGATTTGATTTTCAATTGATTGATATTAATTGCTATCTTGTAGTTCATTGCCATATTTATGTGACTTCCAACTTAACATACTTCCAGTAATAGTCAAGAAAATGTGGCACTAGTGAGTACGTATTCCTGAAATTATATTAGTAAGTATATTACTTCATGAAGTATGCACATGAATCATATTTACTAGTATAAGTACGAACATTTTTCATACACATCTGCAAGAATACCTTGAAGCCTAATATAATGGCATCCGTGTTTAAGGAGTTATCATGTACCTCGGGCACAAGCATTACGAGGATGCTGTCGTAATTACTGCCAATAGCATATGTAATAGTTAAAATTCCACGCATGGTTTTAAATAACAAACGCTGCGATAATCCCAGGCACTTCCCAAACGTACTTCTAATAATACTTGTATATTCTTACGAGAGTCATGCTTGTGTTTGAAGAAAGTATTTGTTTCACAATTACTGTGAATCATACGTCCAACCCTCTTGGTTACTAATGCTACCAGATACCAAAAGTGAGAATCTAGCATACTTCTAAACCGGGTTGGAAGTATCCTTTTTTTGGATACTTGCAAGTGCTTGGTCCAAGCTGTGGGAAGCCCCGGCGGAGTTGCAACAAGGGTTATTAACAGTAATGTGGTGTATACAAGGAAACGTGTATTTAATTTCCCCCCCCCGTACAGGTCACTTTTATATGTACTGGGCAAAGATGTTAACTGAGGCAAAAGAAAAAAATGGTTTATACATGTGCTTCCTTGCATGTAGTATTATATTCAGTAAGCAATGTAAGCATATAGTAAATTGTGCAAAACGTTTCATATTCGATTGTAAAACACCATGTACAAGTACTTCCGACCTCTACCGGTGGTTAGAACACACAATTTAATGTAAACAACAAATCCTACAATAGATGGCGCAAGCTGTACTCCGCAATGTGAACATATATGTATTACTATGAGTTTATTCGTGACCTCAATTAATTTTCTGAGGTCAAACGAATGACACGATGTCCTTCAAAAACAATAGGGTTCTTCCTGTTTGCATGATCTGTCCCTGTAAAAATTTTGTAGTGTGTAGTAGCAATGGTTCTGCAGATATCGTGCGGACAAGACAGCCTCTACAGACAGCCAGACAGCCAGACCTTCGCAATAGGGATCTCGCTTCGCTTCGCCCCTAAAAAGCCATTATATGTGGGGTGATCCTAATGTTAAAAGATAGGACTTATGACGGGGAAACGTGACATGGGCCACAATGAGGAGGAAACCACTATATAGCCGGCCACTATATACAAGTTTTACTGTATTCAACAATGAAGGTGTAAAAATGGAACTATTGCCGGTTTGCTCATTAGTGCTCTTTTCAATAATATTATTAATGAATTTATTCGCTGACGTAACAAGATGTAATTTTCATTTCGAAATACAATGCTATAATTATTTGTTAAATTCATTTAATAATAAAGTAATGGTAAACACAGCTAAACTTTCCTTAAATTACTTCAAGCTACACGCCATTCATGAATAGTTTTGGACAAACTAGTGTTTATAGTTCATTTGTTAACTAAACCATTCCATTGATTATTTAATTATTTGATTCTCTCAGTTTGCATCCGAATTATTTTCACAAACTCTTAAAATTTACTTCATTTTTTCATCAGTCAATTTGTGATGTAACAGGGTCAAGAAACGCCCAGGACATTTTCGACATTATTTTATTCCCGTAGACATTTTTTGTACAAATTGTTTTGGCGGTAGCTTGTAGGAAATGTCATGAGAAGAAACTGTAGCACAGGTCTCTACGTTGAGAATTATAATGGAAAAACAGCCGAAAAACAGAAGCTAACGAGCAAATGTCAGGAAGTTACGGAAAAGAAGCTGCTGTTCTTGCCAGTTTCATTGTTGACCAGGTATTTATAAACAATTTTAGGACACCTGCGTTTGTAGCAAATTTCATGGAGATGCATTGGAGTCTATAATAACAGCTTCCTATGTCAAGAATTACGGTCTGGAAACCTAAATATGTGTCAGTGTTTAAGATTTCCTATAAAGAGTTAAAAATAAAATAAATATTTGTATTACTTCATTGCGTTTCTTATATTACATTAACAAGTAGTTACCTCATCCTTAAAAATTAGGTCCGGTGTTTTATACTGCAATGAAAGTCCTGCAAAAATTGCCTACAAAATGGTGTCAAAATAACTTTTGAAAACTACTTTTTGCCGGGATTAAAAATTATTGAAGACTTTGAAATTCTTATGAAAACGCGACTTTCCTTGGTGTTTCTTGACCTTACATAGATAATATGGACTGATTTCAATGAGGCAAATTTTATAATTGATGAAAACAGATTTGTTTAAACCGGGAGAATAAATTATTTATACAATTCACTTTGGTTACATGGGAGTTAATAATTATGATCGCAGTATATATAGGTAGCAGTTCTGAAAAAGTGCGAAACGAAATACGCAATGTACACGATGTTGTATGCCCTTTTTCTCCTCGCCTAGACCACATAAACAAGTAACTCAAAATAATTGATTCCTCCAATTTGTAGTAAATTCTCTACTAGATTTTCTACACTTCATTTCATTGCCCTGTGTCAATTTTCGTTCTCATAGGGGGCATTCAATGTGAACCAAAGCCCGAATGTTTTATGGATTTTCCATTAAGCAGTTAAATATTTTAGCATATATGCTTCCAGATTCGTCATTGACGGTCACTTGTCGCAGCTATTATGGGATATCCTGGGAGATGCTCACCAGGTGTCTATGTTGAGAATCTAGGACATCAAGGGGTCTGTTTGTTTTAAAACAGAAAAATTGCAAAAAACAACCTTTGTGGGAACTCTCAGGAGTACATTGTTTTGGTTTTTACTCGAGTCATTTTTTAAGGAATTACAAATTAGGACAGATTGTATTTTGTTTTTGTACGTGGGTGCTTAAGTGATGTAAGTATAATATTATCTCTTGAGTCCAGTGTAGCTATACGTTTTATTATATTTTGTGACCTTCATCTGAAGTAAAAGTGTCTTCGACACTTGTATTCTTTTATATACTTCGAGCTATAATAATTGCCTTTTCATACACAAACTGAGCATACACAGAGCAAGTTACGCAACCGTAAACCATCATCAGTATTCAAAGTTTACGAGATGTGAATAAAGCATATGACTATAGATAATTAACTCGTGAGACTCAAGTACTTTAAATTGTTTCGTATAGGCAATATCATTGACGGAGACCTTTGGGCATTTTTATTTTCGCTTATTTCATTCTTTAATATATATATGAACTTTGTTCAATCCTTTCAATTTCAGAAAAAAAATCCATTCCCGTAGTACAAACTACAGTGGTATTGTAATGTTAATAGATTTTGACCTATGTGGGGATCTCTTATAGTGTACTTATTATTTGGAAGTAGTGTTTTCTATAAAGTTTACACATCTTTTTATTCCTCTGAACAGCTTAATCACAGACAAGTTTAAAATTACCTATATGCTGTTGAATTTGTTATTCATCTTGCAGTTTCGTATTTATCGCAATTTTGTAAACATGTTTCTTGTAGCTCACAAGACTCCTACTCTTCTTGCTCAGGTGAAGACCTCTGCTCTATTTATCGACGCCATAGTTATGTCTGATTTTTAAAGATCGTAAGAATTTCATCCTATCAGTGAAAGGCTCCGGAGATATGACCACTCCTTGCGGCCTGAACTCCACAACTTTCAGTGGACCTTCTGAAGGGACTGGAGGTATTTCAACACCTCTGAACTTCATTTTTGAGCTGAACAAAAATAAGTTGTAAAAATTAGGATGTCAAAATCAATTCCAGTACAATTTCTTTTGAATATGTTAGTGACAGATCGAAATTGTAAACTTCAAAAACAATTACTCGTCCTTTGCGAATTGAACAGCTAAATTGACAAAGTCCTTGGAATACTGATAGAGCTTATTGCCTTTACTGATTTCCAGACTGACTTCCTTGACGGGAAAGAAGAATAAGGCATCTGCGGCATGATTGATGCCTGGAATAGAACAAATATAAATAGGTCGATGGTTATAGCGTGACAACAGAGATCTAAGGAATTTTATTTGTTACCTTTCTAAGAAAAAATAAATGCTAATAATGTTACTGGGGTAAAAACATAATTCACTTCCAACTCCCCTTTATTATGTGGTTAAAATTGAATGAGAGTTTACCGTAATACTTTGGAGGGACTCCGAGAATCTTTTCTTTAAGAAAGGATTTTAGCAAAGCCCAACCCGCATCAAGCCAGAATGGACGTTTCCAAGAGACTGCCACAAATATCTCGTGAAAATCTGGAATGTCCGTATTGTTTTGAAGGTAAAAGTACACTGGAGAAAAGTTTCGTTGAAGTCGAACTGTTTCGTGGATATCAAAATTAAAAAATCCATCCCCGAACAAATGCACATATTGCATTGCTCTTTCAGCAAAATTAATGTTAGTCTCATCCGGAACATAAAATTTTTGAATTTTTTTCGCGATTTCCGCCACGTTTGGATTTTCGATGGCAAAAATCGTCTTTAAGGCCGGAACTATTTCCGATTCAAATTTATCAAGATTTTTGGAGTCCTGCATTAGAGCTATAAAATAAAAACGGATTAAAACAAGTACAATCAAAAACTAAACTAAAATATCACAATCTCCCTTAAGAACATACGGACTGTAGAATAGAGTCCTTCGTGAGTAGTATGACCGATCAGGTAAGGCACTCGATGTGCTCTCCCATCCGAAACGATTTTGAGTGGATGTTCCCCAAGGAATGTCTTCTCATCTTTCACTGCTTCAATGATAGGTTCAAAGCCTTCCCCATACATGTGTGGATTAAATAGTCCGTACTCGCCCTATAGCTCCACAAAATTCCACGTTAAAAACTTAAGGACCCTTATTATTACAAGAACTTAAAAGGAATATGTAAAATGATCTTTCATAAGGAGTGTTCCCATACAGACCTGCAAGGGCGAAAGCCTGGGAATCAGCAATGTCTCCAAATCAACATTCCTCAGACAATCCACGAGCTGCTGATTATCATTTACGGGACAATTAAATGTAGCAGCAGCTGCTTTGGTCTTCTCAAGAGAACGCTCTAAAGTGATCAGACCCCAGGTATTCGATGCAGCTCCACTTTGAGAGTAGGCTTTCTGGAACAGTCCTTTGCTCAAGGGTGACAGCATTTGTTGATGAACACTCGCTCCACTGTTGGGGTTTCAAGGGAAACTCAATTTTAACTGACATTGCAAATAATCAACATTTTTTAGATACTGTCCAAAAAATCCCGTACCCTGCAGAAGTTCCCAATAACGTTATTTGATTCGGATCCCCACCAAAATGTTCGATATTTTTCTTGATCCATTGAAGTGCCATGGATTGATCTTTCAGACCTTGGTTTCCCCTTGCGATTTTATCTCCCGTGGTTAAAAAACCTATTGAATTAAAATACGCTCCTACACAAGATCTAAATCCAATTTCAGGGTATTACAAAATAATCCATTGACTTGAACAATCAACGGATTTTACTTGTGTAGCTCACTTCCAACACAATATATAGTATCTAATTGAATGTACAAAGTCAAACCTAAAATGTCAAGCCTGTACTGCAATGACACAAAAATCACATCTTCATCCATAAAATAGCCCGGAGTCCCCATACGACTACTGCCACATACGTAAGCCCCTCCATGGATATAAACAATTACGGGTTGCTTTGGCTTCTTCCCTTGGATGATATCATCATGAAGCTGAAATTGCATTTTTAATTACAGTCGTTTTTAAAAATCTTAACCCACTATTGCCACTTGCTCAATTGTACATTTCTAATGCAGATGTTCCCCGAGTAGAAATTTTGGTCAGTACACGGTTATTAGTGCGTTAAAAATTAACGTCAATTGGTCAGAACAAAGTCCAGTTGTGGCGTCCAGCTGAATACAATATGTCCGCTTTGACAACGACAGCTGAACGTCACCACCTTGCGAAAAGATAACTATAGAAATAACGTCTGGTTTACGCCAAATACTATCGTTAATGCAACGCAATTTAACCTCCCTGTTCACGTGGGTTGAAATATAATTTACTGATTAAATTCCATCCCAAAAAAATAATTAAATAGTTAAAAAGTCATCATTCAAAGTTGTCCGCAGCATTCTTCTGTCCTTATTCCTGATTCCAAATCTCAATTTTTGCCCACCGATCGTCAAAATGAAACCTGAAAATAAGAAATATTTCGCTTTTAGATTTAGTTGCAACTTTAAGAAAGGTACAACAATTAATTATATGTATCTTTTAAAAACTTACAACTAATTATAATATTTGAGGACATTATTTGCTTTGAATTCACAATTAAATTATGTATTGTTTATTCGTCCTTCTGCATTAGAAACTATTTGCTGGAAAGAATATATATGGTAGGGATATACTTGATAGTGTTGGCGACACACTATCAGATATTAAAAATGTTGAAAATTGTCACAAATTGAAACCCTATAATTATTCCAAATAAATATTAGGGTTTCCTACCTTTCAACATTAATAATAGCTAACATTAAGCGTTGCCTTACAAGTACATACTTCCTTAACCATAATCATTTAAAAATTACTTACCTTTGATAAACAGAACATATTTAGTATTTACATTCTAATAATAACTGTTATCATAAAACTCGTTGCTTCAAACAATACACACGACTTACACTTTGATATAAAATAATAATTTGTTTTGCTTACCTGAAATAATTGACGAAAAGAAGTAATCTTTGGCTGTTAGAAGTTACAGGAAAGTAACAGATCAGAGCCAAATCATTTAAAGTTCGGACTATACAGCGCTCTCGGCCAGTTTGTAAATACGCATGTGCCGAGTTTACTATGTTTGACCAAAATTTGACGTTGCATTAACAACCGGGCTTGACGTATGTATGTAATGGTTCTATAGAAGGAAATTGCTAGGAGGCACTATTATTTACGTCAAGTTTACGTAAATATAACCATTGGTATAGTTGCTGTCGTTATTTGGCCGGGATTTGGCGATAACTACACGTCGTGAATGTTCTACTGATTAACGTTAGGTCCTGATGTTAAAAGAACGTTGTATTTTTGTTCAGAATTGCGATAATATTTGTGATAGTCTCATTGACGTTCATGGGACATCGCATCTGTGACCAAAAATTTGAGCTTAGTCAGTTTAACGTCAACTAACGACAATTCCCATTTTCAGACGTAAATCTGACCAGTCATTTCTACTCGGGTCATTAAATAAAAATGTGTCACCTGTTTCGGAGCAAAAACGTTTACATGCAAACAGTCCTGAAAGCAATAAAAATTTCTTGGCAGTTAATTTCGATTATTACGCGCACGCTCAGCTCAATATTCAATATGTAACCAAGTCGAGATTTTTTTTAAATAAATAAGAGCCGTATTATTGTAACAACCTCCGAACCGACAACATCTGTGGGCTCAAATCTGATGAAATTCACGTGCGCACATTTTGGACCCTCCTCACGTCCGTCAATCACGGTTGACCAAATGTCAGTGGGCAATGGATCCTAATGGAATAAATTTTATTTAAAAAAAAATATATTTTTGCAGGTTGCAGCCCATTACAGTTGACAGCTTATATTTTTGGATCTAGTTGATTACGTATACGATATATTTAAATATGATAATAATAAATATTGTTGTTCAGTGCAGTAATAAAATTGCTTACCGCAAACCTTAGGTTTCCAACTGGGGGTTTTGCATAGGGGATCTTATGCCAGGCGTAATAGTCCCTGCCGTCCCGGGAGGTCAAAATACTCCCTTGAACCTCCCCTGACCCAGTGGTCAAAACTTTTCCATCCCGGATTTTGTCATCATCTAACCCAAAATAAAGAGCCAGTGCTATCCCGCGCGGAAATCCGCTATGGAATACTATAGTTTTGAACTATAGGATTAATTAATAGGAAATTGGGACCCTTTCTGATACACACGCTCCTATGGACATATTTGTAGGATTCTATAGTTTCTCCTATGAAGAGTCTATAGGAATCCGACTACATCTCTCCTAAATACACCTATATTGATGCAGGTTTTGTTTGATGCAACTTAGTAATTAATATTGCATAATCTTAAAGCTACAAGTACCCAACATGTGTCAACACCACTAAAATGTTTTAAAATTTGAATTTTATTAAGAAACATTAATTTGAGTAATTGAACAAACAAGGGACAAAATTCAACAGAATATTGAATTCTTGACGATCCCAGTCCCAGATTTCTGAAATAAAATAAAAATATAAAAACATTAATATATAGCAACGTATTCGTGAACTACACTACTGCATACAAAAAATTATTAGATATTATTATAAACACATACATAAGTATTGAAACAACTAATTAGTTCCGAAAAACAAATATTAGCCATTTGAGTACATAATAATTATTTTGACATCCAGATTTTCGAAAATAATAGAAATATTTGTAAGAGCTAAGAGACTACGATAGTAGTACAATTAATAATATAAGTTTTATTTCGCTATATATGTCTATATATATCTGCGTGTTTATTAAGGAGGGGAATTGCTGTTGTACTCTTACATCATAGAATGGTTGTTTACTGGACTTTATGTAGTTCTAGTGATTTTTAAAAATTTTAATACCAATATTAAATAATTAAAATAAATTACTCACCTAAGTAGAGTCCAGAAACAGTCACAGGTCACAAGACAGTCAACAACCAAGTATTTGTAGCATGTCACTTAAGCATGGGATCCGTTGCTACAGTTAAAATATTTTGCCGCTGGAACTAAATATCCCGCAGTGTACAGATTGACATGCGCAGAAATGATTTCGGAGCGCTAAAGGATTCCCATAGGAGAAACTAAGGTTGCCCATAGGAAACACCTAAACCTTTCCTATGGTCGCGTAATTCTTACTTGATGGTAGATTTAACTATAAGAAACTAACGTTTCCCATAGGAACCATCTAAACGTTTCCTATTGATACTCTATTCCCATAGTTTCCTAAGCTAGATTTACGCACGGGATGACGAGCACGGAGATCCCTCCAACTTTGCCTATCATTGTGGTCCTCTAAATTGTAAATGGCATTTGAGTTACAGGATAACACTTTGAAGCATTCCAAGGGCAATCGGCAAAAGCCCTAGTACAGAATAAAAATTAAATCATTTGAATACTAACAATAAGTATCCTTTTGTAATGTATAATTGAGTGTAAGCGTCACTATCCTACATATGTAGACATATTAAATTACGCATTTTTTATCTACGTCCTTCAAATGATTCAATTTGTTAGGTTACATTTACAGAGTCCAGTATGTTACGTCACTGGTGCAAAAACAGAATAGTTTTTGCAGTTTATCAATGGAGTAAAATGTGAGGTTCTGCTAAAGTCCATCCACCGTGTCGAATTTCTACGGAGTGTCATTTTACCCCTGTTTTAGGAGAGCTCTATACAGTGAATTTCCTATATAGTGGTTTCCAAGGGAGTGGCAAATTCCTGCCACTATATAGAGATGCCACTATATGGTATTAATGGCTAACTCTATACTATTAATGTTTATAACTAATAACTGGCTAAATATATTTATAAAATAATTTATTTGTACAGAATGCGTAAAACTATGAGGTATGCAAAGGTCAGTAAGTTTAAAATATTCAGTAAATATTAGGCATTGGCATACCGATATAGCCATACGATATTATCGTCCATATCGTACATTTTTCGAAACGATAATTGAACGACAATTCTCGTAACCTTTGAACGATATATCGGTCAGTTTCCATATCGTAAATACGTGGTTCAATTCCCCAAATAATGATTCACCCCCCAACATTCTAATTAGTGCTGCGCTCGGGTCAAGTATTTATAAAGATCCGACCACGAACTTGACTTGACCCCGACTTCTCAAGTACGTATTTCAAGATTACCCGAACTTGACATTTTCAGTTCAAGTAATACTTGAATGAAACAAGTTCGGGTTTTCAAGTAATTCTCATATTACTTGACCATGATTTTATACGCGCGTTTCGGGTCCAACTTCAACTTGACTTGACCATGACCCGAACTTGACCATGAACTTGAACTTTCAAGTACTTTCAAGTAATCCATTGGACATCAAAATACTTAAGTTTTATTGAATTTATATTTCTAATGAAAGCGAACCTGGGCTTCTAACACACTAGGTTTCACCCAGCATTTTGCTAGCAACCGCCTCTAAAAATAATAGTTGTATTTTTGGTTCCTTTCAATGAATGTAGAACGATTGTACACTGCAGATCTACTCTGATTTCGTGTACCGGGTGGGTCTGGTGACTCAGTTGACATTTTCGGGGACACAGAACTCCTTTTAGGTTTTGTTGTCACATACTATTATAAACATGGGTGCTAACATTTTTAAATCAATTTCCACGGAGCCATATGAATGTTGAGCTTTCTTTTGTATTTGTGTACACGAACAAATTAACAAATGCCGCTTAAAGTGATGTATTAAATGCCGTTTTAAGTTTCATTTAGTACAGTGAATTGTAAGTGAATTGAAAACTCCCTCAGCCATGAAGAATTGCACAAACAAAATTACTTGAACTTGTACACGAAAAACTCAAGTTCGTGGTCAAGTACTTTTTAATATTTACTTGAACATGACCAGGTACTATGGTTCAAGTAAAATAATTATACTTGACCACGAACTTGACTTGAGGTAAGAAATCATGGTCAAGTCGATGAAATACCTGAACACGACCCGAACCGTTCATGGTTTTAAATTTATTTACTTGACCACGACCCGAACGCGAACTTGACTTGAAATACTCGTGTACTACTTGTACTTGTGCGCAGCTCTGATTCTAATGCATTTTAACTAATTCAAAACATCATGTCAGTCAGCTCATAATAACACCATGTAAATTCCTGGTTTTCTCAAAACATACGTGTGTAAAAACATACGTTAAACATAAGTGTAACTTCTTTATTTGCTCATTGTCAGAACTAGTTTTTCTGTAATTAATACCAAGTTTGTTTCTGCTGGAATCAAAATACACTTGGTGGAACCTGCGAGATTCCTTATTGTTCTCACCAGAGTTCCAGAAAAATTAATACCAATTATGCTGTCAGTGGGGTTAAAATATACTTGGTTTGCCTTACGTAAATCCTCATTGTCAGTACCAGTTCTTATTCAATTATTACCAACTATAGTATCGGTGTTCCGAATGGGACCAGTAAAAAGAAAAGCTCTGATAATTTTCAGAGCAATACATTTTTGTGGAACCTTTTGTTATAAACAGTAGTAATAAGGTGAGTATTTAATTAACCATCAATACTTTGGTCAATTATTTTTATATTTTATGTTATTAACCGATGCCTTTCAACTTGAAACAAATATCGTTATATCGTCCATCGATATCGTTATCGTCATTTTTAGGATGAACGATAACGATATTAACGATATTTAAAAAATGACCGATATGCCAATGCCTAGTAAATATAAATACCCTCACACTGGTAATATTGTAAGTAGTAGCAAACTTTTCAACTGCAAGGTCACCATTCCAGACCGATTGGTCGGAGCTAATTGTGAAGAAATTCACATTTTTATGGCATGTACACTTTCCAAAACATCATCAAAATAATACGGCGTCCTTCCAGAAACCGAATTTTGGCTTCAGATTATGGAAAACGTTTAAATTAAGTTAAAAAATAAATAACGAATTGAAACTTATAAGAAGTGGGCCAAGGTAAAAATACCAATGCTTTGTTGTGTAACTGTTCGTTTTACCTTTTAAGTCAATGGCTAACTTCAGCTAATCATACTAGAGCTTCAGTATACCACAATAAGAATTTCATGGTATGCAGTAACATTTAGAATTAAAATTGAACCAATCGACACAAACATTATTTACCTCCCGCACGTTTTATAACACCGTGTTATACCATTAACTAGCTAATTTTATGCCAACTGCCATTATAATTTTGCATGGCCGAGCCACCGTAACACATAATGGTGCCATTATAGAGGGAATACCATTATAGCGGGTGCCACTATATAGTATACCTTTAACATTGCAAACCTCTAGGGAGGGTTTTTTGATGCCACTAAAGAGGAAATGCCATCTAAGAGGAAACCACTATATGGGAAATTCACTGTATTGTCTGTTTAGTGAGGACATCTCTTACTGATCACTCTTCACGCATTTATACATAGATTGTGACCTGCACTCTACACGTCTATGTATACTAATTACTACAAATAATAAAAACAAAAACCTAGAGCTTTGTTGGGATAATAGTTCTGCATTTGTATTTTTTGTGCGGATTGTACGTGATTATTAACTTCATAGTTGATTCAATCCTTATTTAGCATGCCATTGCAACAATCAAATGTTACTAATTCTAAGGGTGACAATGTACTGTATTGGGACCGTACGGTTCTTTCATATGCAGGGTATGTTATGTCCATTGCCCAACTAGCCCGTACATGGAAAGATGACGAAAAATAATAGTCCATAACATTTCGAGGTTTCATAGAAATTTTAAAATCAAAAAGTTATCAAAACGTCAATTCGCTAAATAAACGTGATTCCAGTAAGAACGATCCCAGGAAGAAGTCAATATGGCCCCTTTTGCAAACATGAAGGTTACAAAAGGAGAGAAACTTTAGTCCGTACTCTAGGTGAGAAAGGATCGCTTCTTAGGAACATACGACATAATGAAGTACTACATTTTTCTAAAACTGTGCTGTGACACCCCAAAATTATTGGATATTTGTGAGAACCCCCTAAGTAATTTTCTAATAATTTCCTGTGGTATCCTATAACCTAAAAGATTTTAAAACAAGTTTCCGACGAGCTGAAAGATTTCTACGAGATCCTATATGACATGGGATTCCTGATATATTTAGTAAGATGTTTTTAGACTCGAATGAATCCCCTTGAAATTTGATACAGGCATAATGTCGTGACATATTTTTTTGAGCGATAAACCTTCCATGAAAAAATTGCAAGATCAGAAACTCATATGCGCAGGTTTGCTACTGAAGATGAGCTTCCCCAGCCTTGCCCTCTGTTCTTACAGGTGATGACCTCAATTTTCGATGTAGACAGACCTGCCGAGTAGCTATTCTGAAATTACAATAATAAAAGTAAATTTTTTTACAAATAATCTGTACAACCCAGTGTCAAAATATATTTGAGAAAAAATTCCTGTCGAGATCAAATATTTTAAGTGTCTAAAATTCTGTAAAATCTTGACCTTGTATTATGCTCTTGACGAGTGTTCATTGATACAACTTATGCATTTAAACATCTGTGTGAACTACTGACCGGTTCTTCGGGAATTCATCAATAATTCATTGGTTGGACATTTCAGAGGCTTTTGAAAAGATTCTACTTGTACAGCGCAATAGCAAGAAGGGAAGGCGAACTCAATTACCATATGGCATATATGCTGCAAATAGGCTACAATATCGGGTAATGATTATTTGGTCTTAGTAATTGTTGTTGGGGGTTGAATAGGTACAGGCAAGCACGACTCACATGCCAAGAGTCTTGAGAGTAATTATTAATTAACATATACAATTATTATTAAACACACCTGATTCCCTCATTAGTAACGAAATACATCTCTAAAATCAATCTCCCAACACTCTCCAATACCAATCATAAGAACATCTCACAATGACGATTTGAAAATGTCGGCACTATGGCAACTGACGATCGCTGACGATGGCTTTTGATCATTTACTTTTCAGGGCGAGAACGACGGAATGTGGCATATTGGGCAAGGACATTTTGGAAATCTTTATTCGAGCGAAATTGAGCATTTTGGGCAATACCGTGGAATACATTTGAACAATTTGACTGTTGCGGTAAAAATCTCTAGCAATTTTACAGGAAAAGCGTTCGAAAATGCCTTGGCGGATATTTTCAGTGCTGTAGTTTTGGTTGTATCACAAATCACAGCATAAAAAATGGATAGATTAGACAACGTGTTCGGAGAAAACTCCGCTGGGGATTTTTACGCCGAGATTTGTACGCCGCGAAAACTCCGCGGGAGATTCTTACGCCCGGGCGGAGATTATTACGCGGGGATTCTTACGCGGAGAAAATTCCGCCGGAGATTTTTACGCCACGTGAGAGAAAATTACGTGGAGAAAAATCCTTCGGAGATTATTATGCTGCATTTTAAACTACAACCGGAATAAAAAAATCTGAATCTTGTAACCGCGGGGCGGTAACATGGAGAGCGAAGCGAGTATAACCAAGAGTGCATATAGAATTTTCCCATTATTTTCAAAATTTCGAAATTTGAAAAACTGGTATTTGTCTGAGAATATTTACGTCATGGGCTCTCCAAATCTGTACTTACCATGTCTCTGCGTTGTCCCTAGCCGGGGGGCTCGCGTTGGAATCACGCGACTCCAAAGGATAGACCCAATCCAGTGAAATTTTGGTGGAAATTTTTACAAATTTGGAAATTTCGAAAACAATGCGACAGGAGACGTTATTCTTGAACCATTGTGACCCCAATAGTGCATATAGAGTGTTTTCATTATTTTCAAAATTTTGATTTTTTTTTCAAAATTTCGAAATTTGAAAAACTGGTATTTGCCTGCGCTTATTTACGCCATGGGCTTTCCAAACCTGTATTTACCATGTCTCTGCGTTGTCCCTGGGCAATGGGCTCGAGTGGAAAACACGCGACACCAACGGATCGAACCAGCCCAGTATATAGCTTCGCTCATGACAATTAACCCTAGATTACCTAAGCTATTGAACTTACGCCAGGGCCCAAGCTATGGTCAGCCTGGCCAAGACCTTTAACATAGGGGCCATATACATATTATGCCCTTTTTGTTTTCAGAGTTAACAACAATGAACCTAAGCTGGTATATTGCAATAAGCTATGATTATTTACATAATAGTACCAATAATAAAATGTAGGTCAATGTGAGTGACCTGGGGTCATGGTTTGAAATGAGTGCCTTTTTTTTTGCATGTGAATGGTCGGGGATTTTCGGTTTGGGTGGGATATGTGGTAATGACTGATTTGTATTAACCAGAGATACACGTTGGTGCTGGTTGCAGTTTTCGCACAAAACAGCTCGAAAGCTGGTTGACCGATTTTGTTCAAAATTCACCATTCAGCAGCATTTTAAATTCCTCAGGTCAGATTTTTTAGAGAAAAAAGACTTTAGCACAGAAATTTGACACTGATTTTTTATGAACATTCCATTGTTAGTTCTTTTAAAAGAGTTTCACAAATTAATTCCAAATAGGTACAATTCTCAAAATGTTCGAAGAAACCTTAAAGCCTTACTTGGCGAATTAAAAATGCAGCTGAATAATGAATATTTGACACATAAAATTTTGAATGGTTCTTTCATTTTTCACATATTTGCATATAATTAGCATAATCCTAATTATGCGTTCAGAGTGACGGTTTCATTATTATTATTATCACTAGACCGAGTAAGTTGCCAAAGAAAATCGCGTATTATTTTAAAAGTAAGTCAAGGGTAGTTCAAGTCGTCATTGTTGTGTCACGCCTGTTGTCGAGCTAGCTCCTACATAGTTCAAGTCAGTGTAGGTCAATTCAGTCAGTCATTTCAGCCAGTCATTTCAGTCAGTCATTTCAGCCAGTCATTTCAGTCAGTCATTTCAGTCAGTCATTTCAGTCAGCCATTTCAGTCAGTCATTTCAGTCAGTAAATTCAGTCAAGGTTACTCCAAATCGCCGTTGTCGTGACCCGCCTGTAGTCGAGCTAGCTCCTACATAGTCCAAGTCAGCGTAGTTGGAAGCCACAAAATACTTGCTATCCTATTTTCTGGGGTCGGATCAATATATTGATCGATCTAGGCTGTCATGGCCAGCTCTTCGAAACAAGCTAGGATTCAGCCACCTCAGCGAGGCCTTTTCTGGGATCAGGGAGATTCCGATTCATCGGACGAAGATACAAGTGAGCCGGAGGATGTGATGGAGGAATTGACCGACGATGAAGAAGACGAACTAGTTTTTCGAAAGGGTGAGGACAGTGAACCCCTGGAGTATGTGGACCATCCCACTCCTGCCACATTTTTATCTCCAGATGGAACGGAATGGAGTAATGTCATTCCTCCTAGTGGCAGGAGGAAACTCATCAATAAATGGACCACACGCCCCGGAGGGCAAGGAATTCGTAAAGTTGTTACAGGTGTCCAAAATGCGCAAACTTTACTGGATGTATTCAAATTAATGATACAAGACTCCATGGTTTCAGAAATAGTTAAATGGACCAACAAAAAGGCAAATAAAATTATTGAAGACTGGAACCAACAGAATCCGACTCGGCAACCGAAGGAATGGAAGGCCACCGATAATGTGGAGATACATGCTCTGATGGGCCTTCTGTTGCTCGCTGGAGCCCACGGAATGCGAAATATGTCCACAAGAAAAATTTGGAGATCGGACCCCAAGTACAGGCTTCATCCATTCATTGCAACGATGGGGCGAGAGCGTTTCCGAGATTTGATGAGGTTCGTACGTTTTGACGATTATGAATCTCGTGAGGAACGTCGCCGAATGGACAAGCTATCTGCCATACGGAGTTTCATAGAGACACTTCGTCAAAATATACATTCCATTTATGAGCCTTCTGAGTACTTGGTTGTGGATGAAATGCTTATACCATTCCGTGGAAGATGCTTCTGTCGAGTATATATGAAGAGCAAACCCGACCGTTATGGCCTGAAGGTTTGGGCTTTAGTGGATGTCGCTTCCAATTTCGTACTCAACTTTCAGGTAAATAAGAATTTGAATATACAAACACATTCAAAATATAATAACATACATTCAGAATATACTCAATAAATAGACACGTAAACGCAAAATAAACTTCCATTGTAGAAATATCCCTGTATATTTATTTATATTGTCGATGGGGGGATCAGTGATATGTTTGCTGTTCAAAATTGAATCCATAGTATTTTTTGTCTACATAGGTAAACTTAAGATAATATTTGGGGGACATTTGTGGAGGACGTACATTTGTTTTTAATCCAGCCATGTTTTCAGTAATTAGGCTCGAGTGGATTTTTATTCTGCATATTAATCATCATATTACTGAAAACGATTTTCATTTGAGAGATAAATTATTTAACCACGTGTCATTGAAATTAATATTATTGTGGTGCCAATGTTTCAGCAGTTAATTTTAACAAACAAGCAAATAACATTCACATTTGTAGCCTTTTCAAACCTAAATAAATTGAATCATAAATAGCGCTTTTGAAATTTTTGGATATTTCGAAAGTGGTTTTCATATCTTGTGGGCAGCTTTTCAAAGTACCTTGATTTTGGGCAGAGTAATTTGGACATTTTGAGTATTTCCAAGGTACGAAAATAACTTGTGCGAATGTGTGGTTAGTCACTCGTTCGTTGATATGTTGTAGCAGGAAAAACAGCAAAATTTATTTAATTTCAATTCCATGATGTGATAATTGAATACGTTATCAAATGCTCAGGGGTCGGATTTATGTAGGAAGACGGGAAGAATCTTCCCAGGGAAAAAAAGTTCAGCAGGAAAATTTTCAAACGGGATTGCAAACAGGGATTTTCAAATTTGTTGACCTTTTTCCCAGCAGGGATTTTCGAATTTGTTGTTGTGTATTACGAAAATTGTTTTGTCAACAGGGAGTTTTAAACTTGCTTCGAACGGGACATCATGACCAGCAGGGAAAATGAAAACAATCTTTCAGGGAGATTTGCAAAAATCCGACCCCTGCAAATGCTTAGATATCTGAAAAATCCGTGACATTTTGAAGTTTATCTCGTAAATTCCAACAACAGAAAGTTTTCAGTCAGCAATTACAGAACTTTTCATGAGCTATTCATTGGTATAAACAATTTAGGCTTACGTTTGACTCCGTAAAATGACACAGAGCAACGATATCAATTTTTTTGGGAAAGGATTTGCTGTAATCAGTATGCAATGAATTTATTAGAGAGTAATTCTCTCAATTGATAAAAAGGGGTATAATTTTTTCTTTGGAAAAAGCATACAGCTCACGTTTTTACTAATAGAGCATCAATGAAAAACAAAGCGAATCAACAAGTTATATACGGTTATGGTGCTTGTGTAGATTAATTGTAAGTAGTAATACCTTTATAAAATGTTATGGCATATTCACTGGCTTCTTTTCATTCATAATTGCCGAATTTAGATACTTTCGGGTTTAAATGTTACTATGTTTTTCGGGACTCTAGTAACTCCATGTATTAATATTTAATAGGTAAAGTATTTTAATTATATTGGAATTCATAGAAAATATTCGAATAAATTGAATTGTAATTTTCATTTTTTAACCAAATACATTTGAATTGGGATTTGAATCAGTTAGGTTAATCTTAATCAGAATCGTATCGATATTTTTCGAATACTCCAGCTCTGAAATAAATACATATATATGCATCCCAAGAGGCCAGTCAAATTTTGACAAGTGCTGATTTTGCTTCTCAATTTAATGTCAACAGTTTCATCTGTCTCACGACAATTGTCAGTCACGCGCAGTAAAGTATGATTTGAAGCACAATAAAAATATAATCTTCCCTAAGTATTCTCTAAGAAAAATAGCTGAAGTAAAACATGATGTACACAATTCTTCCAAACAGGGCTCGCAAATATTATTTGCTGTAGTTTTCCTGTGTACTGAGCAAATTACTGTATGGGTTTAAATGTGAACAAAACCACATTTCTGACCTCAACAATGAAAATACCGGCAAGGTGTTTTCGAAACTTCTTTTCTTCAAAATTACAAACATTTCCAAATGGAATACAAAATTGTATAAACTACTGTTTTATTCTGCGATTCACAATTTTCGAAATGCATTTGTACATACTAATTTTTCAACGCCTTATTATTATTATATTTGCAGATATACACAGGAAAGGAAGGTTAAGCACCTGAGGTCAACCAAGGTGAGAGAGTCCTCATGGATATGCTGGACAAATTTCTGGACACAGGAAGGGGAGTAACTGCTGACAATTTTTTTGGAACGCGGAAGGCAGCCATGAAACTTGTGGACAGAAATACATCTTCTGTTTTCACTATTAGACGGCAACGACGCGAAGTGCCAAACAAAGTGGTGCAGCACAATGACTTTGAATTACATAGTTCATTGTTTTTATTTTCCGATAATTGCATGATGGTTAGCTACAAGGCTAAGCCAAACAAGATGGTGCTGGTAATGTCTACCCAGCACAGCAGGCCACAGGTTATGGTCAACCCACCCAAAAAGCCGGCAATAATATTGCACTACAACGCAACGAAAGGAGGGGTTGATACGGTTGATCAAATGATCAGCCACAAATCCTGCCAGAGAAAAACCAACCGTTGGCCAATGAAAATATGGATGCATCTTCTCAACATTGTCGGTGGTATCAATACACCTATAATGTTCCTGGAGATGCAACCAGATTTTGAAAAAGGCAACAAATCAAGGAGGGAGGTTTTGATCGAGAAACTTGCCGAAGAACTGATTCTTCCTCATATCCGAAGGCGAAGTTGGAATGGCCTTCCCCGAGACATTCAAAACTCCATTCTGGTAATGGGGGTGTCTCCACCACAACAATCAGAAGCTCCACAAACGGCGTCAAGGGGCAACTGCTACTGGACAAAGACCGACGGAGATGGCAACGTTTTAGAACGCTGTGGAAAGCGATCCAGAGGGAAGTGCGATACATGTCAAAATTGGACATGTCAACAACACGGTAAAACCGTTTTCAAGTGTTCAGAATGTAGTTCCGAAGATTGAAAAAATATTTTGTTTGTTCATTATGTGGTATGTACTTACTCTAATTATACGCACAGAAGTACAATGAATTAAAGCCACACCCACTTTATATATTATCATTTATACTGATGGAATATTTGGAAAGATTGTATGTGAAACATATTTCGTATTTTGTTTGTGGTAAATGAATTAAGGTATTTTGCAACATGTCAACTATATTTTGAATTTCGTATTTTAAAAATCTACGAATGTTATAGTATTTTGTATATATTTATCTTGTTTGCCTAACCCGTACCAAAAATTTAAATACATAGCTCTGGCAACTGTAATGTGAGGATTATAAAGATGGTGAAAGTAGCGATCCGAATATAAAATCCGTAAATAAATTATCCACGAGTTATAAGGTTTTTCGTTAAACATTATTCTGTATCTAGGGTAATGCTAATCAACTTTGATCTACAGAAGTGCAAAACTCTAAGCTCTTATCACGTGTTAATTAACTTGAATATAATGCTTTGAATGATCAAGCTAGTGATACAGATACATCCGCGATATATATTTTTAGTATTTTATTAAGTATTTTATATTTCAAATAACAACTAACGCCCAATTTTATTCATATCGTTCTCACCAGGGGTCAAAGATTTTTGTGGGAAGTCGGGAAGAATCTTCCCATGGAAAAATATTTTTGGTAGGGAAAATCTCAAAAGGGATTATTTTTTGCGAACATTGATTTTTAAATTCGTTGACCTTGCTTTGACAGGGATTTTGAAGTCTTGTAGGGAAATTATTTGTACCAACAGGGATTTTAAAAATCCTTGAGCTTTTTTTCACAATGATTTTTGAAATCGTTGAGGACCTTCCCACAGGGACATAAAATGCAGCAGGGAAATTCAGAAATGATCTTCTAGGGAGATTTACAATAATTCGACCCCCTGGTTCTCACGTTGGTAAAATGTGTATAGCTTTCTTAAATTATAATTTCTGCTCGCATAATAATTACGGTGGCATTCTATTATGAATTTGGTTTCGGATCATAAGTACTATAGGTTGTTCTAAAATATTACTGGCCTATGGTAACTTTCAAGATGTCAAATTACTAGAATGTTTACTAGAAAAATTAAATTAGCGTCAAAACTTAAGCTTAAATTTGTATTACATTCGGATTATATTGAGGTTGGAGTTACGGCAATCACTAATAGCAAACGAGACACGTACCCCAGAGGGGGGTACGCAAGCAAAATTTTCCCATTAATTTCAAGAACTGACGAGGCATCCCAAATCCAAGAAAATAATTTGCTGAATTCACGCACAACTGGTCACAGGTCAAGGGTCACAGTGATGTCCCTGTACTGATCTTGACTTCCTGTTGAGTCTTTTGTGAACTTGCGACTTTAGTAGTCCCCCATGATCCACCTGCATTGCTTATTTTACAAGCCTAATAACGCATGGGGGTTAGGGCAGAATATATGAATGCTCCCCATAAAGTATACTGCGTCGTATGTTTACTATGGAAAATGGCCGCCAAATTCTAATTTTGGAATCTTTTAGAATTTTTTCCCGCTGAACCTCTGGACCAATTTAAATTAAATTTTTACTGTAGGTCACTAACATGTCAAAGAACGATTACAAAAATTACTGACTTGACCCGTTTAAATTTGCTCTAACAAAAATTAAAATTTCCTCAAAATTTTCCACTCGTGGCCGGCCTGACCATAGCTTGGGTAATCTAGGGTTAAAGCCTTACTTGGCGAATTAAAAATGCAGCTGAATAATGAATATTTGACACATAAAATTTTGAATGGTTCTTTCATTTTTCACATATTTGCATATAATTAGCATAATCCTAATTATGCGTTCAGAGTGACGGTTTCATTATTATTATTATCACTAGACCGAGTAAGTTGCCAAAGAAAATCGCGTATTATTTTAAAAGTAAGTCAAGGGTAGTTCAAGTCGTCATTGTTGTGTCACGCCTGTTGTCGAGCTAGCTCCTACATAGTTCAAGTCAGTGTAGGTCAATTCAGTCAGTCATTTCAGCCAGTCATTTCAGTCAGTCATTTCAGCCAGTCATTTCAGTCAGTCATTTCAGTCAGTCATTTCAGTCAGCCATTTCAGTCAGTCATTTCAGTCAGTAAATTCAGTCAAGGTTACTCCAAATCGCCGTTGTCGTGACCCGCCTGTAGTCGAGCTAGCTCCTACATAGTCCAAGTCAGCGTAGTTGGAAGCCACAAAATACTTGCTATCCTATTTTCTGGGGTCGGATCAATATATTGATCGATCTAGGCTGTCATGGCCAGCTCTTCGAAACAAGCTAGGATTCAGCCACCTCAGCGAGGCCTTTTCTGGGATCAGGGAGATTCCGATTCATCGGACGAAGATACAAGTGAGCCGGAGGATGTGATGGAGGAATTGACCGACGATGAAGAAGACGAACTAGTTTTTCGAAAGGGTGAGGACAGTGAACCCCTGGAGTATGTGGACCATCCCACTCCTGCCACATTTTTATCTCCAGATGGAACGGAATGGAGTAATGTCATTCCTCCTAGTGGCAGGAGGAAACTCATCAATAAATGGACCACACGCCCCGGAGGGCAAGGAATTCGTAAAGTTGTTACAGGTGTCCAAAATGCGCAAACTTTACTGGATGTATTCAAATTAATGATACAAGACTCCATGGTTTCAGAAATAGTTAAATGGACCAACATAAAGGCAAATAAAATTATTGAAGACTGGAACCAACAGAATCCGACTCGGCAACCGAAGGAATGGAAGGCCACCGATAATGTGGAGATACATGCTCTGATGGGCCTTCTGTTGCTCGCTGGAGCCCACGGAATGCGAAATATGTCCACAAGAAAAATTTGGAGATCGGACCCCAAGTACAGGCTTCATCCATTCATTGCAACGATGGGGCGAGAGCGTTTCCGAGATTTGATGAGGTTCGTACGTTTTGACGATTATGAATCTCGTGAGGAACGTCGCCGAATGGACAAGCTATCTGCCATACGGAGTTTCATAGAGACACTTCGTCAAAATATACATTCCATTTATGAGCCTTCTGAGTACTTGGTTGTGGATGAAATGCTTATACCATTCCGTGGAAGATGCTTCTGTCGAGTATATATGAAGAGCAAACCCGACCGTTATGGCCTGAAGGTTTGGGCTTTAGTGGATGTCGCTTCCAATTTCGTACTCAACTTTCAGGTAAATAAGAATTTGAATATACAAACACATTCAAAATATAATAACATACATTCAGAATATACTCAATAAATAGACACGTAAACGCAAAATAAACTTCCATTGTAGAAATATCCCTGTATATTTATTTATATTGTCGATGGGGGGATCAGTGATATGTTTGCTGTTCAAAATTGAATCCATAGTATTTTTTGTCTACATAGGTAAACTTAAGATAATATTTGGGGGACATTTGTGGAGGACGTACATTTGTTTTTAATCCAGCCATGTTTTCAGTAATTAGGCTCGAGTGGATTTTTATTCTGCATATTAATCATCATATTACTGAAAACGATTTTCATTTGAGAGATAAATTATTTAACCACGTGTCATTGAAATTAATATTATTGTGGTGCCAATGTTTCAGCAGTTAATTTTAACAAACAAGCAAATAACATTCACATTTGTAGCCTTTTCAAACCTAAATAAATTGAATCATAAATAGCGCTTTTGAAATTTTTGGATATTTCGAAAGTGGTTTTCATATCTTGTGGGCAGCTTTTCAAAGTACCTTGATTTTGGGCAGAGTAATTTGGACATTTTGAGTATTTCCAAGGTACGAAAATAACTTGTGCGAATGTGTGGTTAGTCACTCTTGATGTGATTCATGATGTGATAATTGAATACGTTATCAAATGCTCAGGGGTCGGATTTATGTAGGAAGACGGGAAGAATCTTCCCAGGGAAAAAAAGTTCAGCAGGAAAATTTTCAAACGGGATTGCAAACAGGGATTTTCAAATTTGTTGACCTTTTTCCCAGCAGGGATTTTCGAATTTGTTGTTGTGTATTACGAAAATTGTTTTGTCAACAGGGAGTTTTAAACTTGCTTCGAACGGGACATCATGACCAGCAGGGAAAATGAAAACAATCTTTCAGGGAGATTTGCAAAAATCCGACCCCTGCAAATGCTTAGATATCTGAAAAATCCGTGACATTTTGAAGTTTATCTCGTAAATTCCAACAACAGAAAGTTTTCAGTCAGCAATTACAGAACTTTTCATGAGCTATTCATTGGTATAAACAATTTAGGCTTACGTTTGACTCCGTAAAATGACACAGAGCAACGATATCAATTTTTTTGGGAAAGGATTTGCTGTAATCAGTATGCAATGAATTTATTAGAGAGTAATTCTCTCAATTGATAAAAAGGGGTATAATTTTTTCTTTGGAAAAAGCATACAGCTCACGTTTTTACTAATAGAGCATCAATGAAAAACAAAGCGAATCAACAAGTTATATACGGTTATGGTGCTTGTGTAGATTAATTGTAAGTAGTAATACCTTTATAAAATGTTATGGCATATTCACTGGCTTCTTTTCATTCATAATTGCCGAATTTAGATACTTTCGGGTTTAAATGTTACTATGTTTTTCGGGACTCTAGTAACTCCATGTATTAATATTTAATAGGTAAAGTATTTTAATTATATTGGAATTCATAGAAAATATTCGAATAAATTGAATTGTAATTTTCATTTTTTAACCAAATACATTTGAATTGGGATTTGAATCAGTTAGGTTAATCTTAATCAGAATCGTATCGATATTTTTCGAATACTCCAGCTCTGAAATAAATACATATATATGCATCCCAAGAGGCCAGTCAAATTTTGACAAGTGCTGATTTTGCTTCTCAATTTAATGTCAACAGTTTCATCTGTCTCACGACAATTGTCAGTCACGCGCAGTAAAGTATGATTTGAAGCACAATAAAAATATAATCTTCCCTAAGTATTCTCTAAGAAAAATAGCTGAAGTAAAACATGATGTACACAATTCTTCCAAACAGGGCTCGCAAATATTATTTGCTGTAGTTTTCCTGTGTACTGAGCAAATTACTGTATGGGTTTAAATGTGAACAAAACCACATTTCTGACCTCAACAATGAAAATACCGGCAAGGTGTTTTCGAAACTTCTTTTCTTCAAAATTACAAACATTTCCAAATGGAATACAAAATTGTATAAACTACTGTTTTATTCTGCGATTCACAATTTTCGAAATGCATTTGTACATACTAATTTTTCAACGCCTTATTATTATTATATTTGCAGATATACACAGGAAAGGAAGGTAAAGCACCTGAGGTCAACCAAGGTGAGAGAGTCCTCATGGATATGCTGGACAAATTTCTGGACACAGGAAGGGGAGTAACTGCTGACAATTTTTTTGGAACGCGGAAGGCAGCCATGAAACTTGTGGACAGAAATACATCTTCTGTTTTCACTATTAGACGGCAACGACGCGAAGTGCCAAACAAAGTGGTGCAGCACAATGACTTTGAATTACATAGTTCATTGTTTTTATTTTCCGATAATTGCATGATGGTTAGCTACAAGGCTAAGCCAAACAAGATGGTGCTGGTAATGTCTACCCAGCACAGCAGGCCACAGGTTATGGTCAACCCACCCAAAAAGCCGGCAATAATATTGCACTACAACGCAACGAAAGGAGGGGTTGATACGGTTGATCAAATGATCAGCCACAAATCCTGCCAGAGAAAAACCAACCGTTGGCCAATGAAAATATGGATGCATCTTCTCAACATTGTCGGTGGTATCAATACACCTATAATGTTCCTGGAGATGCAACCAGATTTTGAAAAAGGCAACAAATCAAGGAGGGAGGTTTTGATCGAGAAACTTGCCGAAGAACTGATTCTTCCTCATATCCGAAGGCGAAGTTGGAATGGCCTTCCCCGAGACATTCAAAACTCCATTCTGGTAATGGGGGTGTCTCCACCACAACAATCAGAAGCTCCACAAACGGCGTCAAGGGGCAACTGCTACTGGACAAAGACCGACGGAGATGGCAACGTTTTAGAACGCTGTGGAAAGCGATCCAGAGGGAAGTGCGATACATGTCAAAATTGGACATGTCAACAACACGGTAAAACCGTTTTCAAGTGTTCAGAATGTAGTTCCGAAGATTGAAAAAATATTTTGTTTGTTCATTATGTGGTATGTACTTACTCTAATTATACGCACAGAAGTACAATGAATTAAAGCCACACCCACTTTATATATTATCATTTATACTGATGGAATATTTGGAAAGATTGTATGTGAAACATATTTCGTATTTTGTTTGTGGTAAATGAATTAAGGTATTTTGCAACATGTCAACTATATTTTGAATTTCGTATTTTAAAAATCTACGAATGTTATAGTATTTTGTATATATTTATCTTGTTTGCCTAACCCGTACCAAAAATTTAAATACATAGCTCTGGCAACTGTAATGTGAGGATTATAAAGATGGTGAAAGTAGCGATCCGAATATAAAATCCGTAAATAAATTATCCACGAGTTATAAGGTTTTTCGTTAAACATTATTCTGTATCTAGGGTAATGCTAATCAACTTTGATCTACAGAAGTGCAAAACTCTAAGCTCTTATCACGTGTTAATTAACTTGAATATAATGCTTTGAATGATCAAGCTAGTGATACAGATACATCCGCGATATATATTTTTAGTATTTTATTAAGTATTTTATATTTCAAATAACAACTAACGCCCAATTTTATTCATATCGTTCTCACCAGGGGTCAAAGATTTTTGTGGGAAGTCGGGAAGAATCTTCCCATGGAAAAATATTTTTGGTAGGGAAAATCTCAAAAGGGATTATTTTTTGCGAACATTGATTTTTAAATTCGTTGACCTTGCTTTGACAGGGATTTTGAAGTCTTGTAGGGAAATTATTTGTACCAACAGGGATTTTAAAAATCCTTGAGCTTTTTTTCACAATGATTTTTGAAATCGTTGAGGACCTTCCCACAGGGACATAAAATGCAGCAGGGAAATTCAGAAATGATCTTCTAGGGAGATTTACAATAATTCGACCCCCTGGTTCTCACGTTGGTAAAATGTGTATAGCTTTCTTAAATTATAATTTCTGCTCGCATAATAATTACAGTGGCATTCTATTATGAATTTGGTTTCGGATCATAAGTACTATAGGTTGTTCTAAAATATTACTGGCCTATGGTAACTTTCAAGATGTCAAATTACTAGAATGTTTACTAGAAAAATTAAATTAGCGTCAAAACTTAAGCTTAAATTTGTATTACATTCGGATTATATTGAGGTTGGAGTTACGGCAATCACTAATAGCAAACGAGACACGTACCCCAGAGGGGGGTACGCAAGCAAAATTTTCCCATTAATTTCAAGAACTGACGAGGCATCCCAAATCCAAGAAAATAATTTGCTGAATTCACGCACAACTGGTCACAGGTCAAGGGTCACAGTGATGTCCCTGTACTGATCTTGACTTCCTGTTGAGTCTTTTGTGAACTTGCGACTTTAGTAGTCCCCCATGATCCACCTGCATTGCTTATTTTACAAGCCTAATAACGCATGGGGGTTAGGGCAGAATATATGAATGCTCCCCATAAAGTATACTGCGTCGTATGTTTACTATGGAAAATGGCCGCCAAATTCTAATTTTGGAATCTTTTAGAATTTTTTCCCGCTGAACCTCTGGACCAATTTAAATTAAATTTTTACTGTAGGTCACTAACATGTCAAAGAACGATTACAAAAATTACTGACTTGACCCGTTTAAATTTGCTCTAACAAAAATTAAAATTTCCTCAAAATTTTCCACTCGTGGCCGGCCTGACCATAGCTTGGGTAATCTAGGGTTAAAGCCTTACTTGGCGAATTAAAAATGCAGCTGAATAATGAATATTTGACACATAAAATTTTGAATGGTTCTTTCATTTTTCACATATTTGCATATAATTAGCATAATCCTAATTATGCGTTCAGAGTGACGGTTTCATTATTATTATTATCACTAGACCGAGTAAGTTGCCAAAGAAAATCGCGTATTATTTTAAAAGTAAGTCAAGGGTAGTTCAAGTCGTCATTGTTGTGTCACGCCTGTTGTCGAGCTAGCTCCTACATAGTTCAAGTCAGTGTAGGTCAATTCAGTCAGTCATTTCAGCCAGTCATTTCAGTCAGTCATTTCAGCCAGTCATTTCAGTCAGTCATTTCAGTCAGTCATTTCAGTCAGCCATTTCAGTCAGTCATTTCAGTCAGTAAATTCAGTCAAGGTTACTCCAAATCGCCGTTGTCGTGACCCGCCTGTAGTCGAGCTAGCTCCTACATAGTCCAAGTCAGCGTAGTTGGAAGCCACAAAATACTTGCTATCCTATTTTCTGGGGTCGGATCAATATATTGATCGATCTAGGCTGTCATGGCCAGCTCTTCGAAACAAGCTAGGATTCAGCCACCTCAGCGAGGCCTTTTCTGGGATCAGGGAGATTCCGATTCATCGGACGAAGATACAAGTGAGCCGGAGGATGTGATGGAGGAATTGACCGACGATGAAGAAGACGAACTAGTTTTTCGAAAGGGTGAGGACAGTGAACCCCTGGAGTATGTGGACCATCCCACTCCTGCCACATTTTTATCTCCAGATGGAACGGAATGGAGTAATGTCATTCCTCCTAGTGGCAGGAGGAAACTCATCAATAAATGGACCACACGCCCCGGAGGGCAAGGAATTC
This sequence comes from Allacma fusca, assembly GCA_947179485.1. NCBI lineage: Eukaryota > Metazoa > Arthropoda > Collembola > Symphypleona > Sminthuridae > Allacma > Allacma fusca. The sequence continues at coordinate 11,524,123 of OX359246.1, read as the reverse complement.
GTAAAGTTGTTACAGGTGTCCAAAATGCGCAAACTTTACTGGATGTATTCAAATTAATGATACAAGACTCCATGGTTTCAGAAATAGTTAAATGGACCAACAAAAAGGCAAATAAAATTATTGAAGACTGGAACCAACAGAATCCGACTCGGCAACCGAAGGAATGGAAGGCCACCGATAATGTGGAGATACATGCTCTGATGGGCCTTCTGTTGCTCGCTGGAGCCCACGGAATGCGAAATATGTCCACAAGAAAAATTTGGAGATCGGACCCCAAGTACAGGCTTCATCCATTCATTGCAACAATGGGGCGAGAGCGTTTCCGAGATTTGATGAGGTTCGTACGTTTTGACGATTATGAATCTCGTGAGGAACGTCGCCGAATGGACAAGCTATCTGCCATACGGAGTTTCATAGAGACACTTCGTCAAAATATACATTCCATTTATGAGCCTTCTGAGTACTTGGTTGTGGATGAAATGCTTATACCATTCCGTGGAAGATGCTTCTGTCGAGTATATATGAAGAGCAAACCCGACCGTTATGGCCTGAAGGTTTGGGCTTTAGTGGATGTCGCTTCCAATTTCGTACTCAACTTTCAGGTAAATAAGAATTTGAATATACAAACACATTCAAAATATAATAACATACATTCAGAATATACTCAATAAATAGACACGTAAACGCAAAATAAACTTCCATTGTAGAAATATCCCTGTATATTTATTTATATTGTCGATGGGGGGATCAGTGATATGTTTGCTGTTCAAAATTGAATCCATAGTATTTTTTGTCTACATAGGTAAACTTAAGATAATATTTGGGGGACATTTGTGGAGGACGTACATTTGTTTTTAATCCAGCCATGTTTTCAGTAATTAGGCTCGAGTGGATTTTTATTCTGCATATTAATCATCATATTACTGAAAACGATTTTCATTTGAGAGATAAATTATTTAACCACGTGTCATTGAAATTAATATTATTGTGGTGCCAATGTTTCAGCAGTTAATTTTAACAAACAAGCAAATAACATTCACATTTGTAGCCTTTTCAAACCTAAATAAATTGAATCATAAATAGCGCTTTTGAAATTTTTGGATATTTCGAAAGTGGTTTTCATATCTTGTGGGCAGCTTTTCAAAGTACCTTGATTTTGGGCAGAGTAATTTGGACATTTTGAGTATTTCCAAGGTACGAAAATAACTTGTGCGAATGTGTGGTTAGTCACTCGTTCGTTGATATGTTGTAGCAGGAAAAACAGCAAAATTTATTTAATTTCAATTCCATGATGTGATAATTGAATACGTTATCAAATGCTCAGGGGTCGGATTTATGTAGGAAGACGGGAAGAATCTTCCCAGGGAAAAAAAGTTCAGCAGGAAAATTTTCAAACGGGATTGCAAACAGGGATTTTCAAATTTGTTGACCTTTTTCCCAGCAGGGATTTTCGAATTTGTTGTTGTGTATTACGAAAATTGTTTTGTCAACAGGGAGTTTTAAACTTGCTTCGAACGGGACATCATGACCAGCAGGGAAAATGAAAACAATCTTTCAGGGAGATTTGCAAAAATCCGACCCCTGCAAATGCTTAGATATCTGAAAAATCCGTGACATTTTGAAGTTTATCTCGTAAATTCCAACAACAGAAAGTTTTCAGTCAGCAATTACAGAACTTTTCATGAGCTATTCATTGGTATAAACAATTTAGGCTTACGTTTGACTCCGTAAAATGACACAGAGCAACGATATCAATTTTTTTGGGAAAGGATTTGCTGTAATCAGTATGCAATGAATTTATTAGAGAGTAATTCTCTCAATTGATAAAAAGGGGTATAATTTTTTCTTTGGAAAAAGCATACAGCTCACGTTTTTACTAATAGAGCATCAATGAAAAACAAAGCGAATCAACAAGTTATATACGGTTATGGTGCTTGTGTAGATTAATTGTAAGTAGTAATACCTTTATAAAATGTTATGGCATATTCACTGGCTTCTTTTCATTCATAATTGCCGAATTTAGATACTTTCGGGTTTAAATGTTACTATGTTTTTCGGGACTCTAGTAACTCCATGTATTAATATTTAATAGGTAAAGTATTTTAATTATATTGGAATTCATAGAAAATATTCGAATAAATTGAATTGTAATTTTCATTTTTTAACCAAATACATTTGAATTGGGATTTGAATCAGTTAGGTTAATCTTAATCAGAATCGTATCGATATTTTTCGAATACTCCAGCTCTGAAATAAATACATATATATGCATCCCAAGAGGCCAGTCAAATTTTGACAAGTGCTGATTTTGCTTCTCAATTTAATGTCAACAGTTTCATCTGTCTCACGACAATTGTCAGTCACGCGCAGTAAAGTATGATTTGAAGCACAATAAAAATATAATCTTCCCTAAGTATTCTCTAAGAAAAATAGCTGAAGTAAAACATGATGTACACAATTCTTCCAAACAGGGCTCGCAAATATTATTTGCTGTAGTTTTCCTGTGTACTGAGCAAATTACTGTATGGGTTTAAATGTGAACAAAACCACATTTCTGACCTCAACAATGAAAATACCGGCAAGGTGTTTTCGAAACTTCTTTTCTTCAAAATTACAAACATTTCCAAATGGAATACAAAATTGTATAAACTACTGTTTTATTCTGCGATTCACAATTTTCGAAATGCATTTGTACATACTAATTTTTCAACGCCTTATTATTATTATATTTGCAGATATACACAGGAAAGGAAGGTTCAGCACCTGAGGTCAACCAAGGTGAGAGAGTCCTCATGGATATGCTGGACAAATTTCTGGACACAGGAAGGGGAGTAACTGCTGACAATTTTTTTGGAACGCGGAAGGCAGCCATGAAACTTGTGGACAGAAATACATCTTCTGTTTTCACTATTAGACGGCAACGACGCGAAGTGCCAAACAAAGTGGTGCAGCACAATGACTTTGAATTACATAGTTCATTGTTTTTATTTTCCGATAATTGCATGATGGTTAGCTACAAGGCTAAGCCAAACAAGATGGTGCTGGTAATGTCTACCCAGCACAGCAGGCCACAGGTTATGGTCAACCCACCCAAAAAGCCGGCAATAATATTGCACTACAACGCAACGAAAGGAGGGGTTGATACGGTTGATCAAATGATCAGCCACAAATCCTGCCAGAGAAAAACCAACCGTTGGCCAATGAAAATATGGATGCATCTTCTCAACATTGTCGGTGGTATCAATACACCTATAATGTTCCTGGAGATGCAACCAGATTTTGAAAAAGGCAACAAATCAAGGAGGGAGGTTTTGATCGAGAAACTTGCCGAAGAACTGATTCTTCCTCATATCCGAAGGCGAAGTTGGAATGGCCTTCCCCGAGACATTCAAAACTCCATTCTGGTAATGGGGGTGTCTCCACCACAACAATCAGAAGCTCCACAAACGGCGTCAAGGGGCAACTGCTACTGGACAAAGACCGACGGAGATGGCAACGTTTTAGAACGCTGTGGAAAGCGATCCAGAGGGAAGTGCGATACATGTCAAAATTGGACATGTCAACAACACGGTAAAACCGTTTTCAAGTGTTCAGAATGTAGTTCCGAAGATTGAAAAAATATTTTGTTTGTTCATTATGTGGTATGTACTTACTCTAATTATACGCACAGAAGTACAATGAATTAAAGCCACACCCACTTTATATATTATCATTTATACTGATGGAATATTTGGAAAGATTGTATGTGAAACATATTTCGTATTTTGTTTGTGGTAAATGAATTAAGGTATTTTGCAACATGTCAACTATATTTTGAATTTCGTATTTTAAAAATCTACGAATGTTATAGTATTTTGTATATATTTATCTTGTTTGCCTAACCCGTACCAAAAATTTAAATACATAGCTCTGGCAACTGTAATGTGAGGATTATAAAGATGGTGAAAGTAGCGATCCGAATATAAAATCCGTAAATAAATTATCCACGAGTTATAAGGTTTTTCGTTAAACATTATTCTGTATCTAGGGTAATGCTAATCAACTTTGATCTACAGAAGTGCAAAACTCTAAGCTCTTATCACGTGTTAATTAACTTGAATATAATGCTTTGAATGATCAAGCTAGTGATACAGATACATCCGCGATATATATTTTTAGTATTTTATTAAGTATTTTATATTTCAAATAACAACTAACGCCCAATTTTATTCATATCGTTCTCACCAGGGGTCAAAGATTTTTGTGGGAAGTCGGGAAGAATCTTCCCATGGAAAAATATTTTTGGTAGGGAAAATCTCAAAAGGGATTATTTTTTGCGAACATTGATTTTTAAATTCGTTGACCTTGCTTTGACAGGGATTTTGAAGTCTTGTAGGGAAATTATTTGTACCAACAGGGATTTTAAAAATCCTTGAGCTTTTTTTCACAATGATTTTTGAAATCGTTGAGGACCTTCCCACAGGGACATAAAATGCAGCAGGGAAATTCAGAAATGATCTTCTAGGGAGATTTACAATAATTCGACCCCCTGGTTCTCACGTTGGTAAAATGTGTATAGCTTTCTTAAATTATAATTTCTGCTCGCATAATAATTACGGTGGCATTCTATTATGAATTTGGTTTCGGATCATAAGTACTATAGGTTGTTCTAAAATATTACTGGCCTATGGTAACTTTCAAGACGTCAAATTACTAGAATGTTTACTAGAAAAATTAAATTAGCGTCAAAACTTAAGCTTAAATTTGTATTACATTCGGATTATATTGAGGTTGGAGTTACGGCAATCACTAATAGCAAACGAGACACGTACCCCAGAGGGGGGTACGCAAGCAAAATTTTCCCATTAATTTCAAGAACTGACGAGGCATCCCAAATCCAAGAAAATAATTTGCTGAATTCACGCACAACTGGTCACAGGTCAAGGGTCACAGTGATGTCCCTGTACTGATCTTGACTTCCTGTTGAGTCTTTTGTGAACTTGCGACTTTAGTAGTCCCCCATGATCCACCTGCATTGCTTATTTTACAAGCCTAATAACGCATGGGGGTTAGGGCAGAATATATGAATGCTCCCCATAAAGTATACTGCGTCGTATGTTTACTATGGAAAATGGCCGCCAAATTCTAATTTTGGAATCTTTTAGAATTTTTTCCCGCTGAACCTCTGGACCAATTTAAATTAAATTTTTACTGTAGGTCACTAACATGTCAAAGAACGATTACAAAAATTACTGACTTGACCCGTTTAAATTTGCTCTAACAAAAATTAAAATTTCCTCAAAATTTTCCACTCGTGGCCGGCCTGACCATAGCTTGGGTAATCTAGGGTTAA